>CM046338.1:8538607-9138607 GCA_025403435.1 Artocarpus heterophyllus | reverse complement strand
CAATAAATGAAATTCCACCATGATTGACCAATTCATAAGTCTCTCCAAGAATAGGGTTAAATGGTTTCCATGTTCGTTGGTATGCATAATAGACAGATATAGCCCATGATGCTACAAGAAGAAACATAAAATACGTCAATGATAGGACAAGTCTTGCATGTGCATATTTGAACAGGAAAACAAAGACGGTACTCACTGGCATAAACCAATCGCATGTATGGATCCTCACATTCATCGGCAAGATCCAATAGGTAAGAATACTCCATTAACTGTTAAAAGAATGGCAGTAATTATACTAATGTACAGCATGTAAACATTATACGTACAAAACACCAATAGTAAATGTTGCAAGTACGCTAAGTAGAACAGAAGAACAAACCTCTGCCATTTTTTGAAGCATAGTCATAGGCTCAAAAATAAGGACAGGAAGTGTCACCAGTGATGTGACATCTGAACCTATATACTTGTGCATCATCTTCCAGTAACTATCTCGTTCCTTGGAAACATAAACAAACTAAAAATATCAGGACTGGTGCAAAGTCAATGCTGTCAAGTTCCTTGGCCAAAAATGATGCAAGTCACTAGTTCATTATTTACGTTTTGAGACTCAGTGTGTATGAACACAAAATGTGTTTCATAGGAAATATTTGTTACTATTAGCCTTAATACAAGCTGAAAGTAGCACACAAAATCTAGAGAAAACGCTAATCCTTATCAGGAAATTGATCATTGAAACCACTAAACTGTGTACTTTGTAGACAAGAAATAAAAGCATAATATGAAAGGTATACATACACATATATACAGCATACCTCCTGTTTCCACCTTCCTCTCTGAGCTTCCTCCTCAGCATCTTCCTTACCTCCCTCTGGGTTAATAACTTCTACTCCTTCATAACCAAGCAGCCTAAGAACAAAGAAAGACAAATACAAATAAATCAAATTCCAACGGACAAGAGACTTACACGTTAACCACAACCAAGAAGAACAGCACATATATTCTTCAATCATTATACCAGACAAACCAAAGAATGGAGTCAAATCAAAGCAAAAACGTGCAAAAATGATAAGAGGACAAAACTAATATAAAACACAAGAAGGGAAGTAACTGTAACCCTAAATCAAAGACTAATTTATGAATCAGCTAAACTGAGAACACTCAAAAAGTTCTAAAGTCCTCTATACTCTTAGGGCATGTTTACTAAAGCAAAAAGGAATGTAAAGGAAAAAGGTTATAGGACTGGGAAGTAAAGTAATAGTAATGGGGATCATTCATTCCCTTTCTAGTATTTACTTATCTATTTGATGGTGCAATGGGAAACAATCTTGTTCCCTTTCTAGTGTTTACTTACTTAGAAATGAGGATCTTGTTTAATGTAATTACTAAAATACCCTTTTAATATAACTAACAACCATTAAATAATAACATTTAAATTTGGACATCTAAGCAAGTATGACATTCATTCTCTTTGATAGGGAATCAATACTAAAGGGTATGAGAGGATTGGTATTCCCTTTCCTTATTCTTTATATTGTGTGGGGCCCACAAAACTCTCATTAATCATTTTTTAAGTAAACACATTATTAAAGGGAAAGGGAACCACTCCTTACTTTTCCTTTCCCTTTGATGCAGAGTAAACATGCCCTTATTGTGTGAAGTTGTAAGGATTAAGGAGTTCTGACCAGCGGTAATGAAAACCCTTCTAAATAACAGAACCAAGCTACCATAACGGAACTGATTCTCTAGATGTATTAAAAAAAAACCAAGCTAAGGAAAGAAAAAGATGAGAAGGGAAAGCAAAAACTAAAGCCAGATTTTGATTAATATGATTCCATGATAAACCACGACGAAACATCAAACCACTGGCACTGCCCAAAGAACTTGAGGTAGTGCCAAGTTATGCAATATCCTTAACATTTTAGAGCCCTTAACCTGTAAATTAGAAATTGCTTCGCTCTTTTAACAACTATCCTTCTATTTCCATGATTTAGAAATTACAGATGACCAGTCACGGGCTTAGGAAATAAATCAAAATTAGCTGATAAGTGGCATATGATTCTACCAAGACAAGCAAACCATTAAATTAATACATTAAATGACTAAGGTATGTTTTCAGATCTAAGGACAATAGTAATAAAATTCTATCAAAAACATGAAAAGAAAGATTTATATTCTACAACTTTAATTAAATAGGCCCCATCGGCTGGTAATTAAAGAGCTGGTATTAGCTACGAAAATCGTATAAACAACGGACTAAAGATCGATAACTTTAAGAGGAATTAAAAACAACAAAATTCAAATGCTAAAACGAATTCGCTAGCAAATTCTACAATTCGGTACTGAAAAATTCAGTCCAATTCAATTCAATTGCAACGAAATTGAAAGAAAAAAAGTTGTCAATTAAGGAGAAAAAAACGATGAAAAAGCGAACCCGTTGACGGATCGGTGCATGGCGTTGCCGAACATGGTGAGACCAGAAGTCATGGCGGCAAAGAAGCCCTTGCTTTCATTCTTGTTTGAACTACTCATCTCTCCTTCTCTGTGTGTGTCTCTTTCAATCTCCGTGTAAACCCTACCTCGGTGATCGAATTCACCGGAATTGAGAACCGGAAGAGAGAGGCGTTGGGAAAAATCAGAAGCGTTTTGGGAGAGAGAAGGAGAATATGAATTGAATGAAATAAGGACCTGACTGAGAATTCAGAAAACAGCGAGGACGAGAGGTGGCATTTGTTGTCTGGCGGTTTTGCTTTTTGTCTTAAGAAATGAGGAGCCGAGGGACGAGGGAGCACAAAGCCGTCTTTTTTATTTTTATTTTTGGTTTTGTATTATTAGTTCTTTAAGATATTTCCTTGCAGGGATATTTTGAGAACACTTTCCTTTTAAAGATATATTTTGATTTACTCACAAATCAAATAGTTCAACCTTTTTTTTTAAACACGATAAAAAGATGTCCAAAAAATATAGTTAGAATTTAAACTTTTAAACTTAAAGGTACTTTTTTCTCTAATTACTATAGCATAGAAGGCTTTATATTATAGCAATAAAAAATTTTAGTTAAAATAAGAGTTTTATACTATAACAGTTTAAATTTTTACACTGATAATATTTCGAAAAAGAGAGTTTGAACTAGCGTATCTAACTGAAGGTTAAATTGAATTAATTTCACTTATGCCACTTATCATTAAAATTAGAAGCCAAAACTCCAAAATCATCTTGCGACTTATCATTAAATTGTAAAATTTGGTGGGTTTTTTTTTTAAGAGATGAGAGTATTTATAATATGTAATACAATACGATTGGGTGGTCATGATTTTTTTCAAAAATCTTAACGATTTTTTTCATTTTCGACTTCCTCACTAGAATTCATGTTCAGATCTGTATCTCGAGTTAAAAAAAAAAAACTATAATGTTAGAATTAAAATGGATTTTAAAGAATCTTACCGGTTAAAATTGTACTATAAGAGTTATATATTGTTTTATACCCTGAGAAATTAAAATTGTGTAAGTTCTATTACAATATTTTGTTTTATCATTACATTTTGTTACTTTTTTTTTTAATGGGACTAGTGATTGAGTTAAATTCATTCTGTCCAAAATTCCAAATAATAAATAAGAAAAAAGTAACGAGAAATGTAATTATGATTTCTTTTGGGTGTATGGAATTTGAAGCACTAGAGATTTCATAGTTTAGGAAAAAAAAAAGCTAACTCTTGCGTGGGAAGAGAATTCAAAAGCTAACTTTTCACGTTTCTGTGCTGTCCATGTTCCATGTTCTATGCATTCTTAAGTTAAAAATTATCATGCCTAAAATTAAGTAGGCGTTTAATAAATGTGTTTTTTTATTGTGTTTTTTTTTTGAAAAAATATATTTTTTTATGAATACTAAAAACACAATTTTTTAGCCCTTAAAGAAACACAATTTATTAGGTGTTTGGTAAAACCATAAATAAAATTGTTATGAACATTATTTTCATTTGCTAAAACATTATAGCAAACACATTTGTGGTTATATTTATAGTTATTTTATATCTAACATTAAAGTAAACACTCATAATGTACCAATTGAATTTTAAAAAAGTATTATTTTCCTTAAACTCTAAAATTGTTATATATTTGAGCACTCTCTAATTTGCCCGATTTTTCTTCAACCTACCTATTTTCCTTACCCTCAATGGGTTCAATCCTTACAAAAATAATGTTTAATATGGTGCATGGTATACTTAATTTCAACCAAAAATTTTAGTTGCTATGATATAAAACTATTATAAATTATAGTGTCGAGAAAAAATAAACTACAATACTTTTAAATAAAATTAGTTTAAATCAATGCTCAGACACTATATTAATGTAACTGAGGAGCTAAACTATTAGAAAAAATTTACCACGAGTCGTTAAAGGAAACAAGTGTTAAAACCTTTTTTTTGGGCACAAAATTTAACCTCGCTTAGTAATTGGAGTTGATTATGTTAGATATGTATGCCCTAAGGAGTAAAAATGTAATACATTTTTGGAGACATTTTTATCAATAAAGAATTTATTCATTTATATATATACCAAATCTTGTCATCTTTACGTTCATATTTGTTGAATGTATGATAAGCAAACAGTAGTCTGAGACTGTCAGTCTAAACCTTAAGAATTGGGCATATGATGGATTGATTATGCGGAAGACACGATTCTTAAGGTGACGGTCTAAATCATATGATCCGCAATCGAGGGAATAAAGTTGGGCGCTTTATTCATGTAAAGATTGTTATGTTGTCTATATCCCTTATGGGAGATGGTTTGTCTTGGCCATCGGAGTTGGACTCCGTGAATAAAAACATTGGCACGTTGTCATAGGTGACGATGTGTTGGATCGGGACATAAAGTGAATTGATTTGGATTAATAATTCTGTCTTGGCAAATCAATTCACTTTAGACAGTCATTTATATTGTATCTTAATCCTGAGATGAATAATGGGTCCGTTGTCTCGACTTGTGTCTTTTGATATACCAATAGGTGACTCCCACATCTCTATAGTGATATGCATGCCGGTACGTTGGAGGCATGACTCTTGATAGCGTAGACTTGTTATTCATAGATATGGAATCCATAGCTCCTCTTTAGGAGTAATGATATCCTCTTATATGCGTTGTCCTGTAATTGAAAAACTGGAGCGCTCAACCATTTGGATACATAGGTGTAACTGAATGGTATACTATCTTTGGATGATAAGTTTTCTAATGGTGAGACAATGAAACGTAAGATAAAAATAATCGGGAAGATAAGACAGAACTTGTCCTTAAGCCGATTATGGATGATCATATGGGGATGCGATACACTATGATATGTCATGGAGACTTAGCTACACGAGCTTCGTAATTCTGTAAAGTTTGAGAGTGTAGCTCCAAGCTTTTAGTAGAGTAGCGTTGGAGTTGATAATTGTAAAATATATATCTGGGATATTGGGTTTTATAATTATCATGAGCTTGAACTTTATAGGTCCATTTTGGTCCCCTTTGCTAGCTCACAAAATCCTATAACGATACGGCGTGCTTTTTCAATAATTTGTGACTTATGTCGGATTTATCAGATTGGTTTAAAATTTGTAAGAATCAAATAATTCATGTCTATTTATCGGTTGAATTAATTTTGTAAGAAATTAGTTTAAGATAAACTTGTTGAATTATTGCGATCAGATAATTCTTGTCTGTTTATCGGTTGATTTAATTTTGGATAAATTAGATCAAGATAAACTTGTAAAATTATTGTGAATTGATTTATTTTCTTAGATATTATCTTGATAAAGTTTGTTTTGATCAGATATCTTCTCTATTGAGTTATTTGAATCAAAACTGAGACTTTATTCTTTAGAATCTCAGGTGGAAAATAAAAGATTCGCGGAGATTTTTTCTCGAGAATTTGGCCTGCCGAATGATGTGGTCGGCCTGCCGAACTGGTCTGTTAGGCCTACCGATTAACGGGAGATAAGATTACGCGTTTTCACGTGGATCTTATCAGATATTGATCCGAACTTGATTCTGTTTTGAGTTTTTGAGACCTAATCTGATATGGACTGACCCCATGACCAATAGCTATGAAAAGGGAGTGAGTCTCATGATTTACTCAGATCAATTTGAGAGATTAAGAGTGATACTCTTCTAGTGAGCATCTGAAAACTCCCTGAGAGCTTTTGTTCACAAATCACGAACACTAGCTTTGGGTTCTCTCTATTGGTTGGAAGGAGAGTCACCGGTGGAAGAGCTGAACGTGTGAGGCCACACTCACTCTGGTTGTGGATAGAGAATAGCAAAGAAGACCAATTGATTTAGGCTCTTCTAGAACGTTACTTCTTTACACAGGTTGCGGAGATTCTTCGACACACTAAGGTTAGTAAGATCTGTCTAATTTATACATATAACATGTCAAACTTGTATTTTGGAAATTACTCTGATGAAATTTTTTTTAAAATTTCACTGCGCACTTTGTTTCCAATAATTGGTATCAGAGCCATGGTTTTTACATAAATTTGCAAGTTCGTGATCATGTTATATGCATAAATTTTGTGATCTTAATCTTTCTTATGCTTGAATTGAATTTTATAGAGAGATGACACTCTAAGTTTCTATATAATATATATGTTGTCATGATTATGTGGTGAATATTTATTAATTAATTATGGTTGATTAAATCGTTGTTTAATTATTTATTAATTAATTAATACCGGTTATGGTTCCTTAGAGGTTAGAATGTGTATCTTGGTTTTTCATGTAATTAGATGGCGGACTATCATCTCCGTCTAGGAATTGTTATTTAATTTTTAATTTGTAAAATATTGTAATTAAATAATTATTCGGAGAAGAAGGATCTAGAAGACGGATCTAGAAGATTGATGATGGCACCTCCAGGTATTTCCTGAGTCTCTAATTTTATGTTTTGAATTGTTGAAAATAAAATTGATAAATTGCATTAAAGTTGTATTTTCTAGAACAAGTGATTACTGCTCGGTCGGCATGCCAGACCTCACAGTTCGGTAGGCTGAAGGTCACGGATCGACAGGCCGACAGTGGGGTAGAATTTTGGTGCTCTGCCGGCAGGCTAAACTTTCAGTTCGGCAGGCCGAACCTTCATGATAGGCAGGCCGATCACCCAGATCGCCCTGCCGACCGAGAGCTGCCAAGTGTCCAAAAAAGGTGCAATTTTTTCGATGCAGTTTTAATTTTATTTTTGGGACGATTATGAGAAATATTAAATTTGGATATGACCGGAAATATGACGTATTCGATTCATACAGGATTGAAGACTTGAAGATGGATATTACATGAAGAAGGATACAACATGAGGATTCAAGGATGGAGAATCGATAAATGTCTCGATTATTCTCTTGTAATCTTAGTTTTCTATTCTCTAGGGTGGAACCATAATATTATGGTTATTATTATTTTGCTTGTAGCTTTGCTTGTCTGCATTATAATATGATTTACCATGTATATTGATAACATGTCATATAGGATAGGGAGTGCCGCTCATATTAAAATTGTGCATGCATAATTTTAAAATAAAACCTTGACTTCAAAAGATTGAGTGGGAGAAGGTTTTCGAAGAGAAGACCTAAGGCCTCCATCGTTGGTCCATAGGAAGAATATGGTGGTCCCGACCCCTAGAAAGGGATTTCTATCATATACAAGATTGGATCTCTGAAAAGATAAGGTATTTTAGTATGATTTATGGTTGCACACCCCTAGGTGGTGATTATAAATCATGGATAAAATATTAAAACGGTGGTTATACATTCACGTTAATTTTATTATTAACCTCCCCTAGGAGCTCTGTTAATAAAATTGATGGCCAAAGAAACGATTATTTGGCATGACTCCCCTAGGAGCTTGTTGATCAGGAGGGGATCAGTGTTCCTGATTGAATTTGGCATGACTCCCCTAGGAGCTTGTTGAATTATGAGTTGGGAATTGTCGTTGTAAGGTTGTGATATTTTCAAGGTTTTGACACATAAACACATTTGTATGATTTTACATGATTGTGTTATCTTACTAAATTATTATATATGTTTGCTTATGTTTGGTATATGATTCTTTATTGTAGATTGAAAATGTCTAAAAACACTTTATCATCGATACTTGACAAAAACCAATTAACCGGTGAGAATTATAACGATTTGTAACGGAACCTGGACATCATCTTATCATTTGAGAAACTGAAATATGTACTGACAACTCCTTGTCCTCCCGAGCCTACGGGAGACTCAAGTAATGAGCAATTCCAAACGTACGATCGCTAGAAAGACGCTAATGATCAGGCCCGCTGCTATGTTATGGCTAGCATGAACAACGTGCTGCAAGCTCAACATGAGGATTATGAGACTGCGAAGCAGATCTTGGATAATCTTGAGGACATGTTTGGAGGCCAGGCCATAACGAAGCGGCAAGGGGTGCTTCGGAAACTCTTAAATTGTAGATAGAGACTGGGGACATTTGTCAAGGAGCACATGATGTTGGTCATGGGTTACCTCGCTGAGGCTCAAACCAATGGAGCTGACATCGATGCTGAAACTCAGATGACTATGGTCTTTGAGACTCTGTCTAAGGAATTTATTCCATTTAGAGATACTTTTAATTTAAGTAATAGATGGGATATGACCTTGACAGAACTGATGAAACAGTTACAGGAGTTTGAACTGCTGATCAGGGAGTCTCCTGCTGGTGGTGAGGCCAACATGGTAGCTGCTTCTGGTTCCAATCATAACTCTAGGAATGGAAAGAAGCAACGGGCCAAGAGTGGGAAGTCTTCTATTCATGCTGCTACCAAGAGCAAGAAGAAGAAGAAGAAGAAGAACCCAAAGAAGCTTAAGTGCTTCTTCTGTGGTAAGGTCGGGCATATAAAGAAGCATTGCAAGGACTTCCTTTCCAAGGGAGGTAGGTGTGATCTTCTATATTTAGAAACTTGTTTGGTTGAGGAATCCAGTGACATCTGGGTCATAGATTCTGGTGCAACTAATCATGTTTGTGTTTCTCTGCAGGGATGTAAAGAAACAAGAAGTCTACTACGTGAAGACTTAACGCTTTGGATGGGCGATGGATCATTGGTCTCAGCGGAAGCAGTGAGAGATGTCCATCTTTACTTTGATAATTATAGGAATTTAATTTTGCGAGATTGTTTTTATGTTCCTAAATTTAAAAGGAATTTAATTTCTGCATCTTCTTTATTTAAAGACTCCTACGTGGTATCTTTAATGAAAAAGTGATGATTCGTAAAAACAAATCTTTTATCTGTTCTGGATGGATGCAAAATAATCTATACTTTATCAAACCTAAGATGGACTTATTGCTTAATGCTGAGATAAATGATAATGACTCAAAAAGACTTAAAACTTCTCACTCTAATAAGACTTATCTTTGGCATTTACGCCTTGGCCATATTAACCTGAATAGGATTCAAAGGTTGGTAAGGGATGGACCTTTAAGTCACTTAAAGGTGGAATCTATACCTCAATGTGAATCTTGTTTGGAGGGTAAAATGACCAAAAGACCATACGGGTCTAAGGGCAATAGGGCCGAAGGGGTTCTAGAACTTGTGCATAGTGATGTTTGTGGGCCGATGAACATTCGGGCACGAGGAGGGTATGAGTACTTCGTCACTTTTATTGACGATCACTCAAGATATGGGTATGTGTACCTAATGCACCACAAAAGCGAAACTTATGATAAGTTCAAGGAGTTTCGGGCTGAAGTGGAAAAGCAATTGGGTAGACCCATAAAGGCACTTTGATCTGATCGAGGTGGGGAATACCTTTCTGATGAGTTCTTGGGACACTTGTTAGAGAATGGGATTTTATCCCATTTGATTGCGTCGGGCACTCTGTAGTAGAATGGCGTAGCGGAGAGAAGGACTTTGTTGGACATGATTTGGTCCATGATGAGTTATTCATCGTTACCTTTATCCTTTTGGGGATATGCACTACAAACCGCATGTTATCTTTTGAACAATGTGCCTTCAAAATCGGTCCCTAAAACTCCTCACGAGTTGTGGACAAGACGGAAGACATCCTTAAACCATATTCGCATATGGGGATGTCCGGCTCATGTCCTGTTTAAGGATCCGAATAAGTTGGAAGCACGTTCGGAAGTTTGTGTGTTTGTAGGATATCCAAAAGGGACTAAAGGGGGTTATTTTTATAACCCAAAGGAAAATAAAGTCGTGGTTTCAACTAATGCAACTTTCCTTGAGGAGAGTTACATGGATGACTTTAAACCTCGAAGCAAAGTGGTGCTTAAGGAGTTAAGGGGTGATCCGTTCACTCCGGAGGTTCCGAACGAAACCATTCCGATCGGTGTAGAAAAACCAAACAAACCTGAACAACAACCTTAGGGGCTTCGGCGTAGCAGGAGGATTGGGCGTCAACATGAGAGGTATATGTTCAATAGGGAGGTCTTTTTGGTTGAACCAGATGAACATGACAAGGATCCTTATACTTACGTAGAAGCTATGGAGGATGTTGATTCAAGACTCTGGATAGAGGAAATAAACATAGAGATGAAGTCTATGGAGACTAATCGGGTCTGGGAGCTTGTGAATCTTCCCGAAGGGGTAAAACCCATAAGGTGTAAGTGGATCTATAAGAGGAAAAGAGGAGTGGATGGAAAGGTCGAAACCTTTAAGGCTAGATTGGTAGCTAAGGGTTATACGCAAAAGGAAGGAATCGATTATGAGGAAACCTTTTCGCCTATAGCCATGCTTAAGTCCATCCGGATTCTCTTGTCCATAGCTGCCGCTCTCGACTATGAGATTTGGCAGATGGATGTCAAGACGGCTTTCCTGAATGGCTATCTTGATGAGTCCATTTATATGGAACAACCAGACAGGTTCAAGGTCGTGGGTCAAGAGGGTAAGGTTTGTAAGCTGCTAAAGTCAATTTATGGACTTAAGCAGGCTTCTCATTCTTGGAACATAAGATTTGATCAAGACTTATGGGTTCTCACAAAATGTGGATGAACCATGTGTTTACAAACACATTAAGGATGAGAAGGTGGTTTTTCTACTGCTCTATGTAGATGACATTTTGCTAATTGGCAATGACGTTGGGGCGTTGTCATCGATCAAATTATGGTTGACCAAGCAGTTTGACATGAAGGACTTAGGTGAGGCTAATTTTGTTCTCGGTATCCAGATCTTTCGGGATAGGAAGAACAAAATGATAGCTTTGTCTCAGGCTGGCTACATAGATAAAATTCTCAGGAGGTTTGCAATGCAGGATTCCAAGAAAGGTGGGCAACCATCTAGGTCTGGAATTACTCTTTCTAAGAAAGACTCTCCAAAGTCTTATGAAGAAAGAGAATACATGAAGAAGGTGCCTTATGCTTCGGCAGTGGGTAGTCTCATGTATGCCATGCTTTGCACTCGACCGGATATTAGCTATACGGTTGGGATTGTAAGTCGATTTTAGGCGGATCCAGGACCGAACCATTAGGTTGCGATAAAGCATATTTTCAAGTACCTGAGAAGGACTCGAGGGTATATGCTTGTGTATTCGGGTGAAGACTTGATTCCTCTAGGATACATTGATTCAGATTTTCAATCCTGTCTGGATTCTAGGAAATCGACTTCGGGGTTTGTGTTTACTCTGGGTGGCGGTGCCATCAGTTGGAGAAGTGCGAAACAAGATTGCATTTCAGATTCAACGATGGAGGCCGAGTATGTGGCGGCTAGTGATGCTTCGAAAGAAGCAGTGTGGCTCCGCAAGTTCCTTGGGGATCTTGAGGTAGTTCCTGGTATGGATAAAGCGGTATCGTTGTATTGTGATAACAGTGCGGCGGTAGCTAATGCTAAGGAACCAAGATTTCACAAGAAGAGTAAGCATATTGATCGGAAGTATCATATGATAAAGGACTTCGTTGAGGGCGGGCATGTCACGGTGTGCAAGATTGCATCAAAGGACAATTTAGCTAATCCATTTACGAAGACACTTACTGGGAGAGTCTTCAAGAGGCATGTGGAAGCCATGGGAATGCGAAATTTGTTGTATTTACTCACTTAGTGCAAGTGGGAGATTGTTAGACATGTATGCCCTAAGGAGTAAAAATGTAATATTTTTTTGGAGACATTTTTATCAATAAAGAATTTATTCATTTATATATATACCAAATCTTGTCCTTTTTACGTTCATATTTGTTGAATGTATGATAAGCAAACAGTAGTCTAAGACTGTCAGTCTAAACCTTAAGAATTGGGCATATGATGGACTGATTATGCGGAAGACACGATTCTTAAGGTGACGGTCTAAAACATATGATCCGCAATTGAGGGAATAAAGTTGGGCACTTTATTCATGTAAAGATTGTTATGTTGTCTATATCCCTTATGGGAGATGGTTTGTCTTGGCCATCGGAGTTAGACTCCGTGAATAGAAACATTGGCACGTTGTCATAGGTGACGATGTGTTGGATCGGGACATAAAGTGAATTGATTTGGATTAATAATTTTGTCTCGGCAAATCGATTCACTTTAGACAGTCATTTGTATTGTATCTTAATCCTGAGATGAATAGTGGGCCCGTTGTCTCGACTTGTGCCTTTTGATGTACCAATGGGTGACTCCCACATCTCTATAGTGGTATGCATGCCGGTACGTTAGAGGCATGACTGTTGATAACGTAGACTTGTTATTCATCGATATGGAATCCATAGCTCATCTTTAGGAGTAATGATATCCTCTTATATGCGTTGTCCTGTAATTGAAAAACTGGAGCGCTCAACCATTTGGATACATAGGTGTAACTGAATGGTATACTATCTTTAGATGGTAAGTTTTCTAATGGTGAGACAATGGAACGTAAGATAAAAATAATCGGGAAGGTAAGACAAAACTTGTCCTTAAGCCGATTATGGATGATCATATGGGGATACGATACACTATGATATGTCATAGAGACTTAGCTACACGAGCTTCGTAATTCTATAAAGTTCGAGAGTGCAGCTCCAAGCTTTTAGTGAAGTAGCGTTGGAGTTGATAATTGTGAAATGTATATCTGGGATATTGGGTTTCATAATTATCATGAGCTTGAACTTTATAGGTCCATTTTGGTCCCCTTTGCTAGCTCACAAAATCCTATAACGACACGGCGTGCTTTTCTAATAATTGGTGACTTCTGTCGGATTTATCAGATTGGTTTAAAATTTGTAAGAATCAAATAATTCATGTCTATTTATCGGTTGAATTAATTTTGAAAGAAATTAGTTCAAGATAAACTTGTTGAATTATTGCGATCAGATAATTCTTGTATGTTTATCGGTTGATTTAATTTTGGATAAATTAGATCAAGATAAACTTATAGAATTATTGTGAATTGATTTATTTTCTTAGAGATTATCTTGATAAAGTTTGTTTTGATTAGATATCTTCTCTATTGGGTTATTTGAATCAAAACTGAGACTTTATCCTTTAGAATCTCGGGTGGAAAATAAAAGATTCGCGGAGATTTTTTCTCGGGAGTTCGGCCTGCCGAATGACGTGGTCGGCCTGCCGAACTGGTCTGTTCGGCCTGCCGATCAAAATGTTCGGCCTGCCGATTAGCGGGAGATAAGATTACGCGTTTTCACGCGGATCTTATCAGATATTGATCTGAACTTGATTCTGTTTCGAGTTTTTGAGACCTAATCTGATATGGACTGACCCCAGGACCAATAGCTATAAAAAGGGAGTGAGTCTCATGATTTACTCAGATCAATTTGAGAGATTAAGAGTGATACTCTTCTAGTGAGCATCTGAAAACTCCCTGAGAGCTTTTGTTCACAAATCACAAACACTAGCTTTGGGTTCTCTCTATTAGTTGGAAGGAGAGTCACCGATGGAAGAGCTGAACGTGTGAGGCCACACTCACTCCGGTTGTGGATAAAGAATAGCAAAGAAGACCGGTTGGTTGAGGCTCTTTTAGAACGTTACTTCTCTACACAGGTTGCGGAGATTCTTCAACACACTGGGGTTAGTAAGATCTGTCTAATTTATACATATAACATGTCAAACTTGTGTTTTGGAAATTACTCTGATGAAAATTTTTTTAAAATTTCGCTGCGCACTTTGTTTCCAACAGATTATTGCTATTTTGTAAATCTAAAAAATAAATTGTCATGAAAAAATCATAAAAGGAAGTGAAAATCACTAAAAATTGAAAAGATATGGTGCCTCCAATGAGGAACAATTTTTTTTTTTTTTTTTTTCCCGGACAAAGAACTATAAACTGACTAGAAAGAGATAAGAAAGATTCCTCAAGAATTGTTTGAAATTTGACTTTAAAAAAAGGACTTATATTCATTAATTAAAAATCCTGTCACGTGCGTTTCCTCACTGTATGTCACGTGCAAGTCATCATCGTGAGAATTTTTAAATCAAACAGGACGGTCCATAATTTTATTTATTTATTATTCCTAAAATCCAAATATTCACATCCAAATTAACTCCGATTTATTACCCTTTTTCCTCAATCAAATCAAATTAAGCCTCCAAAACATAAACCCTAAAATCTTCCAGTTCTTACTGTTGACTTGTGTCTATTTTTGAACAAAGAATCTCAGCGATAGGAAAATTTGGCCGAGCTTTAGTCTCTGTAGCTTCAGAAATTTCGCAATTTTGGATAGTTTTAGTCTGAATTTGTTGTTCGATTTTCATTTAAATTTCGAAGCATGAAAGAAGGGAAATCCGTAAAATTGAACGGTCAACAGCAGCACCAGAAAGGGCATTTGTCGCCAATCAAATTCGGGAAGTTGTTGGATCCAGAAGCTTCGTGGGACAAGGTATTTGCTTTCCTCGTTTTCTTCGCGCTTTTTAGCTCTACTGTTACTGCTTTGTTTTGTTTTGTTTGTTTGGTGACTAAGAAAGTGCGGGAAAAGAAAGGAATTCCCGGGGGGAGAGAGAGAGTAGAATGTCATAACTGCGGTTTCAGAATTGGATTGTACTGTTTGTCTAATTGCCAGTGTTTCTCGGGAATCTAAACGTAATTCTATTTGAAGCTCAGATTGGTTCGATCAGATTTGGTACATCAAAGCATATGTCTGAAGTGTTTAATATTTTCAACCAGTTTTCTCGTTTTGTTAAAGTGGATTAGCTTCAGCTGTATTTTTTTTATTATCGTTTGGTCGCAGTTAATGCAAATTGAAGTGTAAAACCAATTCTGATCGCTTTTAGAACAATTCTTGCAGGATCAATTGGGCGATGTTTTGCATTGGATTCGACAAGCGGTAGCCCTTCTATGCGGTTTACTATGGGGAGCAATTCCTTTGGTCGGCGGTATATGGTTTGTCATGTAAGTTAGGCAATTTTTTAAAAGCTCTGATTTCAATTCAGTTATGATGCATGGATAATCGTTGTACTCTTTGTTTGATAGTGGAAGGCCCAAATTCATACTTTCATGGACCTTTGCACATCTCAAACTTATAGGATTAATGCATATATGGAATGTTAGGCATCTTTTAGACTGTGGACAAACTTCTATATATAGGAGTGGAGGGTTTCGTTTTTTTGCCTTGTATGTGAAGAGGGTTGCTCCGCTTGTCTTGTTTTTCAAGAATAGCAGAAAAACAAAAAGATAGAGAGAAATTAGGAGTTGTTAAGTTCATGGACAGCTCAATTCTTTATCAAATATGATACAATCCTCAGAAGGAGATAGGCTTAGCTTCAAAAGAGGGCCTCTTAAAGACATCAAAGGTGAGGGGTTTAGAACTTCTAATTTATCTCGTGAGCTGGAATAGTTTGTGATCATGGTGTTAAATTAAGATTGAAACTGCATTAGATTGTGGTCAAGTATGGGGCTTACTTTAGTGAACGGCCTGAACATTTGACTATCTAAGCTGAAAAGACAGGTCAGTGGTAAAACTTTGTGGTGGTCACTCTGATTTGCCAAAATTTTTTTTATGGTGTCAGCGTTCTTTTTCTTTTCTTTTCTTTTTTTTTTCTTTTTTTCATGGTTAGATACTGCTAAGCTAACTGGTTAGGAATTAGGATTGGGATTGAAACAACGGATTGAACTATTTAACAATTACCAATTGTGTGAAGATCTCATGCGGATCGCTCTTTCTTTCTTTCTTTCTTTCTTTCTTTTTTTTTTTTTCTTGAGTTGATGACAATATGCTTAATTGAGGGGTAAAGGTAGCCCATCCTCTTAGAGTGAAGCCTTCTCAAGGTTACTAGTTTCTATTTGGACAGCATATTTCACTTCATTGATAGTTGTTCACAAAAGGTTTTAAAGGAGTTGCAGTGTTGCACATTAGATGGCTTCGGTAAAAAGGAATTAAATAGAGTTCGTAAGCTGAAAATTGCTGCCTTTGTGATAATGACCATTATCGATAGATATACATGTTTACTAGTTCCATCAAGTTAGAAATCCTTGTTCTACTATTACTTCCATGGCTATGCAGATTATAAACGTCGTCATTGATCGTTCGCTCCTATAACAATTTTTCCTGTGTTATTTTGGAATTTTAAATATCATATCTTTTCCTAACCTCATTGTGTTGATTGCCGTCTACAGTTTTCTTGCAATATCCTTGGGGATTATATATGGTTATTATGCAATGATACTTAAGGTTGATGAAGAGGATTTTGGAGGTCATGGGGCTCTGCTCCAAGAAGGGCTTTTTGCTTCCATAACTCTTTTTCTGGTAGCCTGTCTCTCTCTACTCTTTGATTTTTCACTGTAAAGAGATATGACTTATACATCAAAGTGGATTCTATTTCTCGTTACTTCTTTCTGTTTTCCAGCTTGCGTGGATTCTGGTATACAGCTTGGGTCACTTCTAATTGGCTATGTATTACAGATTCGGCGACCATCTCTATCCGTAAGGAGGCGCTGAGATTTTAGGTTCGAATGCTTTAGGTGCTCTTGTGTAGCTTAAAAAACAATGAGAGTTTCTTGAGGAGTCATTATTAGTTGACCTTTGCTTTATGATTGTTTTTATCACTCTGAACTTGCAGCGCATGGGTGTGCCACCGTTCTTGTTTGTGGTAAATAGCTGTTTCGACAATTTGGTGCCTAAACATTCGCGCTATATAGCGATTCAAGGCCTCTCTGACTGGTTTACAAAATTTTGGTTCTGTAACCTTTACTAGAAGTGCCGATGAGCAAAAATTCTTGAGGTCCTATCTTTACTTGGATCAAAGTGTCATTCTTTTTGCTTCTTCTCAACTTAGAAGGAATCCCGTTCGCGTAAATTAAACGTGGATTTTGAGAATTGTGAATGAATGTCCATTGCCAGATTTATTTAGGATTGCGGCTAAGATTGACGCCTGAGCTAGTCATTCTGAGAAAATCATCATACTGATTTTCGACTCAGACAGATGAAATTTGTAAATTTGCTTATTTTTTGTGATACATAAATTTGCTTATTATATTGAGTTGTCAACTTGATTAAATTGAGCTGGTATTTCTTTAATTGAAAAAATAATGAAAAAAAATAATAATACTGATAATGCATCGGTGCACTATAATGAAATTGAGGATGCCACTTGGGTAGAAAAAGGTGACGTTTTCACTATTGGTTATTCGTCCGTTACGTAAGTGAACATTAAAACTATTTTTATGTTAATTTTATTTGAATATCGTAGATGTAATCTACTCATCATTTCTAACAATCAATACGAGAATTTCTTGGTACGTATAAAGCATACCCATCAGTAGATTTCTATCTTAAATTGTTGATCTGCATCAGTTTTTTGTTATTGTACATACCTTTTCCTTTTCGACGTCTCACTGTGGATGGTCGAGTTCTTTCCGGTGAGACTCGAGCGTCATGTTGAGTACTCTCGACTCTTGAGATCCATTTCTTTGTTTCAGTCCGACTCAGGGCTCCCCCATGCTGGGTTGTTTAGAAAGTGCCTGTAAAAGAAGTAATGCAACTGCTCACTCTCTTATCACTCTCATTTTCTCCACTTATTATGATACCCCTTTGGTATGGAAATAAAATAGTGCCATCCTCGAATCTTCTGTTTACTTAGGACTATAAGGTCCCTTGGTTATCAATTCAAGCCTTGCTTGCCAAAATTTACACCCACCTGATTCTGTTATATATTTTTATTAAAAGCTAAACAGCCCACGAGAGTTTCACATAAACAGTCTCTGTTTGCAATGTTACAATTTAGCTCTGAGCGAAGAAAAAAAAAAAAAGGAAAAAGAATGTGCGGCCACTGAACATAAGCTCAGAAATAATACCGGTGAAATATTACAGCCATCTTTGACGCCAGTTTCTTCTTGACACGAAATAAATGCGACCATATACCCATCTCCTACCCAACCTTGAAGTGGATTTCTGCACAATAAGAAACCCAAAGTGAGGAACGCAAAACAAAATCCAAAAAGCTCAAAGTCAAACAAGCCATGAATCTTAAAAGAACACTTGCAAGGATCTGATAATCACAAGTATAAAACTCGACTATAAAAAGGCCATTTTTCAAATGGCTCTCACGGCAAGATAAGAGAAACTGTAATAACGCCAAATAAGGACAAATAGCTAAACAACTAGGAAAAGTACTTCCCATTTTCCAAATCCTCTAAATTACCACTTAAGGAACATAAAGAGGATGATAAAGCATGCACTTAGGATCCGACTTAGAAATCCTTAAATGAGATTAAACGTTCACATCTCTTGGCGTTGAAAGTAGTCTATCTCTCAAAAAGCACATAAGCTGACATTTAGTTTTCTAGTGTGCAAAACAGAAATGGACAAATTACCTCGGCCTTGGTGCGGAATTCTAATAAACTGTCATACACATGGCAATCTGCTCTATGAGGTGAGTCGTTAGCCTGATCCGATTTCACAAATGCAAATACCTGCAGAACATTGCTACTGAAACAGTGAGAATGGACGCACGAGCAAACAAATCTAAAAACTTTAAAACTAATAAAAAAATCTGATGATTGACCAACCTCCTCTCCACAATTTGGGCATGCACCTTTCAGTGCTACTAAGTCATTTCTCCACAGTCCTTTAAGAACTTTAACTGTAAACAAAAGTTATAAAGTTAATTGCAAAGGAGAAATAATGATAAAAAAAGGCTAATTGGATAGGAAATATAATGATAAAATCGAAAGAGATTAATTTCTTAGATAATTTTAGGATACCTAATCATTAATATTTAATGCATGAAGCCCACAGATGTATTTGACAACAGGGCTGAAAAAAGACCGATTGAAGATTTGATAACATGAATCATATCCCACAACCAAATGTATCGACTCACCAGCAGCCGACGCAATTGGGAAGCCAATCAGAGAACCAAATACCATGAATAGAATGCCATTTACAGTTTCAAGAAACTCGAAGGCACGTATTTGTTTGGCGTAAGAAAGCCCTCAATTGAATGCATCTTGATAAGCAAGACCAATAGTGTTGATTACAGGCACTGCACACGCTGAGCTGCCAATGGCTAAAAAAAGGACCCATACGCTCGCTAATGTGCAAACCAGAGATATATCTTCCTGCCCTACATCCATGTCACTCAATATTCAAGTCCAGGAGAAACAGCAAAACAAAACAATTATAAAAGAGGTTTTAGAATGTCAAATCTGTACCAGGTAATGTCAAAGTTGCTTGTGTTTCACTTTAGTGCGATTTTGATGAGAGCTAGTGTCTAGAAATATGCACTACCGCTCAATTAGCCACTATAGATTATAGATAGCTCAAAAAATAATGAAAACCCATTGCTCCTAGTCCGCCAAATATAAACGTAAATCCAACAAAACGCCATGACCTCACGTCAGACTTTCTCATAATGGATTCGTTCAAGAACCACGTTGGAACTTGAAGTTGGAAGTTAAACACTATCTGTAGCATGTGAGAGCTTCACATTGTAATAAACTTTTGCTTTTCACTGTAACATGTAAGAATTATCGTATTATTTCTAAGGTATTTGCCAAACAAACTCAATTTGTTGGGTGAGAAACTATACAATCATATATTCAATTTCCTACTAATCAGACATCCACAAATTGGTGTCATCCCAAGCACCCAAATGTGACAACTTCTCACAAGAACACTTTGTACAAAACTTAGGTAAGTGATTATTGTTGCAATGTGGAGCCAAATCAACCTAGCAAAGGAGAAAGAAGAGAAAAAAAGAGGGGGCAGTGGTCCAGGGCCGCGGCGCCTGAACCAGTGCCGCAGCTCCCAAACGAGGGCCGCGGCGCCCGTCCGAGAGCAAACCAGCGCCGCAGCGCCCAAAATGAGGGCCGCGGCACCCGGAGTATGGTTTGTTGCTAAATTTTGAGTTAAAGTCAAACTCAAACGCCCAAAAAAACGGAAAACTACTGGGGTTTCTCATTAGTTGCTATTTTGCTCTTCCTTTTGGTATAAATAGACATAAGGTGGCTAGGGTTGAGTGTATGTGACATTATTTTGTGTGAGACATAATTCTTGAGAGCTCCATCTTTGAGAGAGAAAAATTCCCACAGGGTGCTAGATAGAAGAGAGTTTTGGTAAACACAATTTGAGAGTGTGTGAGAAACTTCTCTTATAATCTGTAATCTCCTTCATCATAGTGGAATCTGCAAGCGGCAGAAACAGGACGTAGTCTCAATGTTGGACGAACCTGTATAAAATTTGGTGTCTCTCTTTTCTTCTCTTCTTCAATTTATTTTCTGCAATTATTCGTTCTTGCGATCCTTGAAATTAGGAGTCGCCTAATTCTCCAACAAGTGGTATCAGAGAAGAGGTTTTGATCAAGAACGATGACGAGAGAAGAAGGTATGGCAGCCGGTATCACCAAATTTGATGGTTCTGATTTTTCATATTGAAGGATGCAAGTAGAAGACTACCTCTATAGCAGGAAACTACAATTGCCTTTAGGTAATAAGCCTGAAGGCATGAAGGATGAGGAGTGGAATCTCCTTAATAGACAAGTGCTGGGTGTGATCCATTTGACCCTGTCAAAGAACGTTGCCCACAACGTTGCAAAGGAGACTACTACAGCTGGGATGATGAAGGATCTGTCAGAGATGTATGAGAAGCCCTCAGCCAATAACAAGGTATATCTCATGAAGAAGCTTTTTAATTTAAAGATACCTGAAGGTGCCTCGGTTGTAAAGCATCTGAACAGTTTCAACACCATCCTGAACCAATTGGTCTCGGTAGAGATTAAATTCAATGATGAGATCAATGCCCTAATCCTCTTGGCCTCGTTACCGAATAGTTAGGAACCCATGAGGGTGGCCATTACAAATTCGTTTGGGCATGCAAAATTGAAGTTTGTTGATGTCAGAAACTCTATTCTGGCGGAAGGAAGTTCGCAGGAAAGACTCGGGTGAAGCCTCAACGTCAAACTCGACCCTTAATGTTGATAATAGGGGCAGAAAACTTGAGAGGCATTCCAACAGGGATAATGGCAAGAGAGGCAAGTCGAGGAATGAGAGAAGCAAGTCAAGGAACGGTAGGACCATGGAGTGTTGGAATTGTGGGAAGACTGGCCACTTGAAGAAGAACTGCAAGGCTCCAAGGAAGAACGAAGACAAGAATAATGACACAGCTAACGCCGCCACTGAAGAGCAACATGATGCCTTAATCTTGTCAGTTGACAGTTCTTTTGATTCGTGGGTGATAGATTCAAGAGCATCATTCCACATCACTGCACACCGCCATGTCCTAGAGAATTATGTTGTTGGAAATCATGGTAAGCTTTATCTTGCTGGCGGAGAACCTTTGGATATTGTTGGCATTGGAGGGGTCAGTTTAAAAATACCTAATGGGTCTGTGTAGAAGATTCATAAGGTGAGACATGTTCCCAAACTAATACGCAACTTGATTTCGGTGGGGTAACTAGATGATGAAGGACATAAAGTGACCTTCAATTGTGGAGGTTGGAAAGTCACGAAAGGAGCGATGGTTGTTGCTCGGGGACGCAAGGTTGGAACTCTCTACATGAACTCTAGTTGCAGAGATACCATAGCAGTTGTTGATTCTACTGTTAATACCGAGTTATGGCATTATAGGCTCGGTCACATGAGTGAGAAGGGTATGAAGGCGCTTCACTGCAAAGAAAAACTGCCGGGTTTGAAAACTGTTGATCACGGTTTATGTGAAACCTGCATCTTTGGTAAACATAAGAGAGTTAGTTTCTCAAAGATGGGTAGAGAGCCTAAGTACAGGAAATTAGAGCTAGTTCACACTGATGTGTGGGGGCCTGCGTGTAACACCCGCCTATTTTATGTAACGGACCACATTAAGTTAGTAACGTTATTGAGAAATGTTATTAATAAATAACGTTATATGATATGATATGTGATGTGCATGTTACTAACTTTTTATGTCAAGTTTTGTGACAGGTGACGACCGCATGAGATTGTTGTGTTCTAGTGTTCATGTGAAATTCTAAGCATATATTAATTTATGATACAATATATGATTATTTATGATGCAATGATGTATGAATGTTTTATGTTATGACATTTAATGACAGATCGACAGGCCGAACTTTTAAGCTCGGCAGGCCGAACGTCTTGCCCGAGAACGGCAGGCCGAAGAACCCCCACCGGCAGGCCGAACTTGCTGGAATCGGCAGGCCGAAAGGGAAAACCGGCAGGCCGAACATGGCTGACAAGCAGTCAGCAGAAAATTCCTCCAAAATTATGGCTGAGTTAATTACATTAATTGGGTGAATTAATGTGATTAATTGGCATAATAATGGAATGTTTTTATCAGTTAAGGAAAATTAAAGGATTTGATTTGTATTATTTAAAGAGGTTTCCTATTTTTAGAAGGTAAATTTAAGGTAAGATTTATAATGTTTGACCTTCCTTTTCTTTTTCCTCCTTTCCCACGCTAATCACTCTCTTAACAGTTAGAAATTTTTGACTTAATGAAGAGTAATGATTCTTTATTATACATATTACATTAGAAAATTTTAACGCTCTTTCCTCAGATAATTTCTCTCGGTTCTGAGACGTTCTCTCATTATTTTCTCTTCCTCTTCCCGCGCCTCATGTCACGCTTTCAACAGTCAGAATTTTCTGACTTAATGAAGGCCATGAATGCTCATTATGTTTATTGCGTTAAAAGAAAATTAATTAACGTTTCTTCTTTTTATTATTTTTTTTCTCTCTCTCTAAAAAGTCTTAGACATTTTCTGACTTTCTAATCTTCCTCTTCTTTTCTTCTTCACGAAATTTCTTTTCTCTCCCGTGAAAATTTTTGAGAAAAAGTTTTGTTTCGTTGGTGAATTCAAGAATTTTGAGAAGAAACTCCAAGGTAAGAATTCAGCTTTTCTGGTATTTTTGAAAAGAAATTCTTCTCCTCACTTCGCCTACAATATCCTCTCTAGGTATTGTGTTTTGTTTTGTGTTTTTATTATGATGCTCATGGGTATTATGTGTAATGTTTCTTCACATTTTATGTCATATAAATGTTTTTAATGAAAAATGAATATTTCTGTCTTTTACCCTTCACAGTAATGTTACTGTTTAATTTTTAAGTATGAAAAACGTAATGTTCAGTCAAGGGGTAAATATGATGTTTTCATGAAAAGTTGTTAAGAATATGTATATGAATGACGAATGTATTTTATTTCCATGATTATGAAATTTTTATGAAATTATTATAAGAAAAATCTGTTTTGATAATGTTGTTTTTGGGATTTTGTTTTATTAAACGTTTTAATGTATTTACATGATTCTATGATAATAAAATGATTTTATGCATGATGATATGATGATTGTATGAGGTTTTAAATTGATATATATATATATATATATGTATTAATTGTACGAAATGTTTTATTTAAAAGATAATTATGTTTAGATGCATGGATATTTTATGATAAGTATTGATTTTATTGCATCTTTAAATGGATAAATGGCATGGACACTCAAGGAAGCGAGCACAACGAGACCGCGGCGTCGTCACCAAGTGCAATTTCAAGGTTAAGTAAGCTAACGATAAGGTAAGTACATTCTCACCTGCAACATGACACTTTTCAAGGTTTGATGATATGTTTACAAGGATATTCATGATGACTTTATGATGATTTTTTTTAAAAGATTTCTTATGAAAGATTTTCATGATTTCAAGCTATGCATGATGTTTATGGCATGTTTTAAAGTATGAAAAGTATGTATATATATATATCACCTAATAAGTGTTGCACATCCAATGTTATGAAATGTTATGATATGATGTCATGTTTGGTTTGGGATTAGCTACCCTTCTCCTCTCATGACGGCGCGCCTATGATGATGTTTATGGTGCAACACTTGGGCCCTTAAGATAAAATGGATTAAGTTTTAACGTGGTTAACGTTATGAAAGATATGTTCTATGAAATTGTGCTTAAGGCACTTTATGATATGATGATCATGAAGATGACGATGTTTATGAAATGCTTTATAAATTGTGAGAATTATATGTACTTACTAAGCGTTAGCTTAATCATGTTTTATATGCCATGTTGCAGATAAGGGTAAGAGAGTCATGGAATAGGTGGAGGACATGGGACGGCGTGTGAGCAACATGAACGATGAATTGTAACCGGAAGCATGCCAAGAAGAAATGATTTTTAAGATTTTATGATTTAATCAATTATATATTTTGAACATATTATATGTTAAGGTTTTTAAGAATACTTATATTATGCTTTTTATAAGTTGTTTTATCATTTTTGATGAATTATGAACTTCCGCTATATTTTACGTAAAGTTGGAACGTTTTAAGTTAGTTTCTTTCAAGGAAATGGGGTCTCGGACGGCCTGCCGAACTCTGTGGCCGGCCTGTTGAAGTCCCAAAGTTTGGCCGACCGACTGGATTTTTCGGTCTGTCGGACATGGATGAATTTTCAATCCGTTTTGCAAAGCCTCTGCCGGCTTGTCGGCAGAGAAAACACCGGCCTGCCGATGATTGAACGGCCTGCCGAAGTCCCAAGTTCGGCCTGCCGAACTATGGGAACAAATGAATTTCAAATGATGTGTTGATCAAGAGTTTTTATGGAATAAGTTTTGATTTATACAACTTGACAAACCTATAAGTTTATGATAAATTAAGTATAATTGAATAAAATATGTTATGAAATAAATTAAATGATTATTCTCGAAACAACGATAAGTTTTTCTTTAAAAAAAAAAAACGTATGAATGGATCCTGGTAATGTAAGTTTTAAATACTTGTAAAGTCAATTGTAACGATTAAGCTTGATATTATTTAATAGTATATAGTTTATGCTTGTTCAAATGTAAGTATGTAACGACATCTGTGACGTCTGATTTAAGGGGCGTTACACTGCGCCGGTGACTTCCCTTGGTGGCGCAAATTACTATGTGACGTTCATAGATGACTCAAGCAGGAAGGTATGGGTTTACTTTCTGAAAAACAAATACGATGTCTTTGATGCTTTTAAGAGATGGAGAGCCATGATAGAGAACGAGACAGATTTAAAGGTAAAGTGCTTACAATTTGACAATGGAGGTGAGTATTTGAATGAAGATTTCAGGCGGTACTGTGCTGAAAATGGAATAAAGATGAGGAAAACCATTCTAGGGAAACCACAACAAAATGGGATAGCTGAGATGATGAACAAGACTTTAAACAAGCATGCCAGAAGCATGAGGTTGCATGCAGGGCTGCCAAAGATGTTTTGGGCTGAGGCAATTAATACAATCGCTCATCTGATCAACAGAAGTCCATCCACACCGCTGAAGTTTAAGCTACCGGAAGAAGTCTGGAGCCATAACAAGGATGATCTCTCTTACTTGAGAGTATTTAGGTGTGTTTTCTATGTTCATATTGATTCTGCTGCTAGAAGTAAACTGGATGCCAAGTCAAAGAAGTGTTTTCTAGTTGGCTATGGTGGACTTGAGTTTGGTTATCGTCTCTGGGATGACCAAAGTCGGAAGATTATCAAGAGCAAGGATGTGATCTTCAATGAAGGTGTTTTGTACAAAGACAGAGACAACACTGACTCCAGGGGTTCAGGTTCTGAAGACAAGAAGTCTGAGGTGATTCCATTGAAGGATCTTCCTAAAGTGGAGGTGCAAAATCCAGAGGTTGAAGACCAAGAAGACATAGCACCATAAGGAAACCAGAGGACTCCTGTCACACCAGTTAGGAGGTTTAGCAGAACCATCAGACCACCACAGAGATACTCCCCATCTCTGCATTACATCTTGTTGACTGATAGAGGTGAGCCAGAGAGCTATGATGAAGCCGTGGAGGCTGAAGATTCGGTCAAGTGGGAGTTAGCCATGAGGGATACGATGGATTTCTTAATATCCAATCAGACATGGCAATTGATAAAGTTACCACAGGGCAAAAAGGCCTTGCATAATAAATGGGCATACCGGATTAAAGATGAATCTGATGGCAGCAAACGGTATAAGACAAGGTTGGTGGTAAAAGGCTTTCAGCAGAAAGAAGGCATCGACTTCAATGAGGTTTTTTCTCCGGTGGTGAAGCTAACCACGATTAGGACAGTACTTG
The DNA here is from genome assembly GCA_025403435.1 of Artocarpus heterophyllus. Lineage (NCBI taxonomy): Eukaryota > Viridiplantae > Streptophyta > Magnoliopsida > Rosales > Moraceae > Artocarpus > Artocarpus heterophyllus. The sequence goes on along the minus strand of CM046338.1, from coordinate 9,112,172 downwards.
CGTTAGTGGCAAATGAGGACTTGTTCTTAAAACAGTTGGATGTGAAGACAACTTTTCTCTATGGTGATTTGGAGGAGGAGATCTACATAAAGCAGCCACAAGGTTTTGAAGTATCGGGTAAGGAGAACTTGGTGTGCAAACTTTAGAAGAGCTTGTATGGCCTCAAACAAGCTCCCAGGCAGTGGTACAAGAAATTTGACAGTTTTATATGCAACAATGGTTTCTTGAGGTGTCAGGGAGATCACTGTTGTTATGTGAAGAGTTTTGGTGACTCATACATTATATTGTTGCTATATGTCGATGACATGCTGATAGCAGGAGGTTGCAAACAGGAGATTGACAAGCTGAAGAATGAGTTGTCTAAGGAGTTTGCAATGAAGGATTTGGGTGCTGCAAAACAAATCATTGGGATGAGAATAACGAGGAACCGTAATAGTCTGAAACTGTCACAGGAAGAATATGTTGAAAAGGTGTTGAGCAGATTCAACATGGGTAATGCGAAGCCTGTGAATACTCCTTTGGCCAGTCACTTCAAGTTATCAAAGAAGCAATCACCGACCACGAAGCAGGAACGAGACCACATGACCAAGGTGCCTTATGCTTCTGCTATAGGCAGTTTCATGTATGCCATGATTTGTACCAGACCAGACATTGCACATATAGTGGGAGTTATGAGTAGGTACATGAGCAATCCAGAAAAGCAGCATTGGGAAGCAGTGAAATGGATTCTCAGATATCTGAGAGGTACTGCGGGTTTAGCACTGTGTTTCAGGAAGTCAGACTTGGGACTACAGGGCTATGTTGATGCTAGTATGGCTGGAGACATTGATGGCAGAAAAAGTACCATCGGTTATGTCTACACTTTGGGTGGCACAGTAGTTAGTTGGGTCTCGAAGCTGCAAAAGATAGTTGTACTCTCTACAACAGAAGCAGAGTATGTGGCAATGACAGAAGCGAGCAAAGAGATGATTTGGTTGCGATCATTTCTGGAAGAACTGGGTCACAAGCAGGAAAGGAGTGCATTATATAGTAACAGTCAAAGCACCATTCACTTGACGAAAGATCCTGCATTTCATGCTAGGACGAAGCATATACAATTGCGGTATCACTTCATCAGGTCTGCTTTGGAAGATGGAGTGTTGAAGCTTGAGAAGATTATTGGGAGTCAGAATCCAGTAGATATGCTCACCAAGACGGTTCTGATTGAGAAACTGAAGTTGTGCGCAACTTCAGTTGGACTTCTCCATGAGGCGTGAGAAGTCGTTGTCGTTGCCGCTGCAGTTGGAGACATGGTGATTGATTAGTCTCCAAGTGAAAGATTGTTGCAATGTGGAGCCAAATCAACCTAGCAAAGGAGAAATAAGAGAAAAAAAGAGGGGGCAGTGGTCCAGCACCGCGGCGCCCAAAAGGAGGACCGCGCCGCCCGAACCAGTGCCGCGGCGCCCAAACGAGGGCCGCGGCTCCCAAACGAGAGCAAACCAGCGTCGCGGCGCCTGGAGTTTGGTTTGTTGCAAAATTTTGAGTTAGAGTCGAACTCAAATGCCCCAAAAATGAAAAACTACTAGGGTTTCTCATTAATTGCTATTTTTCTCTTCCTTTGGATATAAATAGACATAAGATGGCTAGGGTTGAGTGTGTGTGACATTGAGAGTGGCATTATTTTGTGTGAGGCATAATTCTTGACAGCTCCATCTTTGAGAGAGAAAAATTCCCACAGGGTGCTCGATAGAAGAAAGTTTTAGTAAGCACAATTTGAGAGTGTGTGATAAACTTCTCTTGTAATCTGTAATCTTCTTTATCATAGTGAAATCTGCAAGCGGCAGAAACAGGACGTAGTCTCAATTTTGGACGAACCTGCATAAAATTTGGTGTCTCTCTTTTCTTCTCTTCTTCAATTTATTTTCTGCAATTATTCATTCTTGCGATCTTTGAAATTAGGAGTCGCTTGATTCCCCAACAATTACCTCAGCATTCGCGTACATCGATTGTCGTCTAAGACTGCAACGAGGATACTTCACAACGCATTTCGAGTCGTACCACTGTAACTTCAACTGTCCAAGAATTAAAAAAATGCCATCAAAATAAATCACCTTTAAGAAAAAAAAAACAACAACTATGTACTACAAACCTCAGCTCTATCAAACATGTCATCGACTATCAAAGGCTTTCCGCTGTAATAAGCATCCCGTGCCTACCAAAACCAATCAAACAATAAAATTGATTCCAAAAATAAAAATAAAAATAAAAGAGATTGAAAAGAAAACGGAGGAGTTGTTACTTGGCGATAGAGGGCTTCTAGGGTTTCTTTGCTGGTGGTCTCAATGGGGTCGACGTAGATGCACGAGAGGCCTTGGGCGAGCTGATCTTGATCGCAGGTGGTGACGTTGTTCCCGTTTGCGAAAATTCAAGCGGAGAAGTTTCTGGAAGTTCTAAAAAGTTTCGATGGGATTGAGGTGCTGATCACGTGGCGGGCGAAAGAGGGGGCACGAGCCGCTGGCCATGGAACGCGAAGACGGAGAGGTTGGAAGCATTCGGTAGGAGAGGGAGAGCAAGAATAAAGCATGCGGTTCAGATTTGAAGGGGGAGAATCTAGGAAAGGAGGGATCTTGGGGAGAGATTTGTAAAAATGACTTTTTGGAAAAAAATTTGTTGGTCAATGACTTTTTTTTTTGTCAATTTTTAGCCAAAAAAAAAAACTTTTTAGGTATTAAAACGATTCTATTTTTTTTTTTCATCCTGCTGAGAATCCTTATTTTGTTACAGTCATTTTTCTTATTTTTTTGAAAAAAACTGAGATAGTTTACCTATATAAAAAAATATATTTTTTGGTTAAAAAAAAAGATGTCATTTTCTCAATTCAAAATTTTTTTTGGCCCTTTCTTCAAATTTTTCTGATTTTTTTTTTGTTGTTTTGGGCCACGGAATTTTGAAGAAAAATCGATGGCCTCTAATGGAGTTTTGAGGATTTGACGAGATTGCCCTTGAGGTTGTCGTTTGTTCGTTCGTTGTTTTGGCGTGTAAATATCTGTCTCGAGTTAGGAAAAACAACAAGAGGCAAACGATGCGTTTGCCGGGAGTCGAACCCGGGTCTATTGCTTGGAAGGCAATTATCCTAACCGTTGGACTACAAACGCTTGGTTGATGTGATGGGCATTTTAACTGATTATGCGGTGACAAACTAAATTACCTCATAGTTTACAAGTTTTGCACGTGAAAAGACAGTTTTTCATTCCTTAAAAAAGGAAAACATCCTTTAATTTGGAATGAATTTATGCAGACCTTTCTCCTTATTTCTGATCAAAGCAAGATTAGACTTTGTGATTACCTTAATTACATCTAGTCTCACAATAATGGCTTAACAGCCTTCTTTTATTATTATTGTTATGATTTTATGATTGTGAGGGTAATGTTTACAAAGTACACACATGAATATGAGAGTGATGTGTTAATAAACTGCACACTGTTTTTAGTGTTTGGAGTATCGATTTGCAACATGACGCAGCCGGAATTACTATGCCACATTACCAGTATTAGCCAACGTTGTGCTTGCAAATAAGGCTGACAATTCTTGTTCCGAAATCTCTCCGTTAGACCATACAACTCAGAGCCGGAGAGAACCGGGATGGAAGCAAAAACGGAATACACCCGGCTAAGATCGAATCAAAAGCCGACCTCCGAGTACTCGAATCCCCAGAGGCTGAAGTAGAAGACAGAACTCTGGAACATTTTCATGACGAAATCCGGCTTGTTACACTTGTTTGATGTTAAAGCACTGCATTCCAACGGCTTGCATTTCCCCTTCGAGGCCCTGCACGGATCAATGATCTCGTCACGTATCGAGTCCCGCATATTAGGCCTCGGCGAGCCGGCGAACGAGAACAAGAAACGCCTCTTTTCCCTCCGCATCCTGTCCTGCCACTTGAACACCTCCTCGTCTCTCCGAGGGTGAAAGTACGTCGGGTACGGTATTCCGACATCATTGTTGTGCCAGGGGCTAGATTCGATAGTCAAAACCGACATGTTTTTCGACTCGGGAAGGACCAAAAACTTGTTCCCCCAGTCGAATTCGTCGTCGCTTAGCCTCCTGAAATCCCAAGTGACCCTTCCGGCCACGAGAAAATGGTCTCTCCCAAACATCCTTTTCCACTCGGGCTTCTCCCTGAGCCACTTCACCAGCTCGCCCGAATTGGAGTCCCTCGCCGACGTGCTGTGGCCCCCTCAGAGGTGCCGTGTGACGTCAAGGCCGGCGAAGTAGGGGACGAAGACGGCCGAGGCAGACGACGAGTCGTTTGTCAAGCAGTCGTACTGTTTCATCCTGTTGTGGAAAACGACCTCTAAAGAGAACTGGTTCGTCGCATACCAGCCTTGGTTCGAATACACCCTCCTGGTGTTGGAAAGAGGAGGGCCGAAACAGGAGTTTAATGTGAACTCGCACATGTTGGTCCATTCACTGAGCGAACGACAATTATTCAGCAAATCGTCGTTGAATTTCGTCGGTAGATTATGAATGTAAACATACCGGCCTGAACAAGAATCTTCCTCAACATCTGGCACTGTTTTCTGGGCAGGAACAAAAATTTGATCTCCAACGTGAAGAATGTTTCTGGGGCTTTCCCGTTTGATGATATTGTCAATCTTAATTTCCCCTGTTTCTTGGGTCGGTGATTTGTTGATGCGTTTATCCGAATTTGCAAAAAAAAGAGCAAAAGTAGGCTTCTGGGTACTGGGAAAATTGCCAAAATTGTTACCTAATAATGTAATATTGGGCATATTGCTTGCCGTGAATTCTGAATTGTAAAGGCAAAGCAATAAGTACCAGAGAAGACAAACGGATGAAACGACGAACCAGAACCGGCATTCTCCAAGAATCTGCCGCTCCATGGTTTTAATATGATCTCCATAGACCTTCATGAATAAACCTCTCCCTTTAAATCTCAGATGAAAAAAGACTGTGGCTTATAATTTGCTTCTGAACCCAGAAAAAATGTTTGATAGGATTTGTTTAAGAGGTTTTGAGATTTGTGAGAAGGGGTTGCTTGAGAAGAAAAAAGGGTTTTTTTTTTATTTTTATTTTATTTTTTTTGGTTGCTTGGAAAATGGATCAGAAGGGAGAAGAAAGAGAATGAATTGAATTTGAGGAAGTCAGAATTGGGACGAGGATGTTGAAGCATTCAAGGTTTTGGAGGTGCATTAAAAAACAGGTTTTGGAACATTCTAAACATGCATTGCCGCGAATCTGCGTATCTGAATGGCGAATGAATTTATATAAGTAATTAAGGTAATAGAGTTACATGAGAGAGGGAGGGGTTTCATGGTTACGTGCATGAGTCAGGATTTTATGCCTTTTGGGTTCAAAAGATCCTTGTTGGCATTTGCGGCATCTCAAGGGATTATTTTCTTATCCGACGGCTAAGATTAGGGATTAGTTGATTCTACTCAAGAAGAGTACCAAAAATAAAAAATAAAAAAAGGGAAAGAAAGAAGAAAGAAGCACATGAAAATTATGTTAAAATCCCTTGGTGTATTATTAAATTTGTATAGTGCATTTCTGAAGTTATATCAAAATTAGATCTTAAGTCAGCTCCATGAACATTTAAGGAAATCGTATAAAAAGTTATTGTTCACAACTATATTTTACTCCATTATTATAAGGGAATCTTATAAAAAAAAATTAAATTATTGACAGCTATGCAGCGTTAATAAATTATTTACTCCACTAAAAAGTCAATTGTTTATTACGTATCCCTGCCATTTCCGTTTGATTTGATGGGATTTTATATTTCTCCATCTCGTGTGTTTTACAAATTTTTTGGGCATGTGTTTTACATTCACAATTACAGGCCACATAATATGGAGAAATAGCTAACCAATTCAGAATAACAAATGAATGGCGAAAAGGCTTAGGTAGTACACGGATTGAATTGGTGTGGTTTTGAACCTATTTGATTTAAATTGTGGGTTTAAATTATCATTTGAAATATAAATGTTTAAATATGAAATAAAACATCAAATAATTAGTGTTTGAAAATATCAATTTAAACTATGATTTGAGAAGAAAAATGAAAATAAGAAGATTTTTACCGTAAAGAATGATTTTATAAGATAGATCAAGTTCTTAAAATTGATAATTTGACTTGTTTTAAACTAACATAAACATTTAAAACCGGGTTTTATTAGTGATGGTGTTTAATATCAATTGTGCTCCTAAGCATTTTTCAGATAAAAATTATGAGAACCCATGTACAAAACCGTAGCTTAGTTTAGTAATATGAAACGACCAATAATTTCTCAATATCATATTGTCCATGAGTTACGCTTCACAAACACTGGCAAAGCCATCTTATGATGAGCGGAGGCATATGCCCCCATGCATTTTTTTAAATTTGTATTTTTACCCTTATTTTCTAGTTTAAAGTTTTAGTTACGCCCTTGTTTTGAAAGAAAATTACAACCATATCCTCACAAAATAATAGAAAAATATTGTTGTGCTTTCATAACATAATTGAAATACATTGTTGTGTCCTCATAAAATAATTTAAATATGTTGTTATATCCTTATATTACAATAAAAGTTATAGTTATTCCTCACCCAATCATTAAAATATATGGTTATATCTTTACTCAATAAAATACTATTTCTAATTTTTTTATATGGTGCTATCATTGAAAAAAACTTCTGGCTCAGCCACTGTTCACAAAGCTTGACCCTGTGACAGTCACTTTGAAGATCAAAGCATATAAAACCTAAAAAAAAAGCATTGTTAATCCAGCACCAAAAAAAGGCATAAAATCTCCATATAAACTCGCACTAAATAGGAATGAACATTTTGGAAGGCATGGGCTACGACTTACAATTTGGTTATTATTAAAAAAGAAATATATAAGAGGAAAAAAATAAAAAATAAAAAAGAGCATCAACTTTGGCCTGTTCATGGGTAACAAATTTTTTTTTTTAAAAAAAATTGCAACTAAAGGGCAACAGCTACAAATAGGGATTTATAATTTTCTAAAAATAACCTCAAGAAATTATAATTTTCAAAATTAACACCCAAGCCCTCAATGCTCGAAATTTCTGTAAAATTTTTGTAATGATCAACCATCCTAAGTTGGAAATGGCGACAACATTGCAAACATCATCCATCATGGTGGCCTTGTACAAGGACAATGGATCCTCGAGGAGAATGAGAGTGTTAGCCATCACAAGGATGCACAACAATGAACCCGGGGAACATCGTGTGTAATACTATCAAAAAGTATCGACTTTTATCTAGTGCTGTTAAAATGGACAGAAAGGAAATAATGGGCAACATAATGGCCCACCATGAAAGGTTAATGAGCTATATGGTCCTTTTTTATTTGCAGAGTTAAAATATGTATCTAGCTTATTGTTGGAAACAAAGTGCACAGTGGAATTTTAAAAAAAATTTCATCAGAGTAATTTCTAAAATACAAGTTTGACATGTTATATGTATAAATTAGACAGATCTTATTAACCTCAATGTGCCGAAGAACCTCCGCAACTTGTGTAGAGAAGTAACGTTCCAGAAGAGCCTCAACCAACTGGTCTTCTTTGCTATTCTCTATCCACAACCGGAGTGAGTGTGGGCTCATACGTACAGCTCTTCCACCGGTGACTCTCCTTCCAACCAATAGAGAGAACCCAAAGCTAGTGTTCGTGATTTGTGAACAAAAGCTCTCAGGGAGTTTTCTAGATGCTCACTAGAAGAGTATCACTCTTAATCTCTCAAATTGATCTTAGTAAATCATAAGACTCACTCCCTTTTTATAGCTATTGGTCTTGGGGTCAGTCCGTATCAGATTAGGTCTCAAAAACTCGAAACAGAATCAAGTTCGGATCAATATCTGATAAGATCCGCGTGAAAGCGCGTAATCTTATCTCTCGCTGATCGGCAGGCGGAACAGGCCCCATCGGCAGGCGGAACACGTCATTCGGCACGCCGTGTCGTTACAGGACTTTGTGAGCTAGCAAAGGGGACCACAATGGACCTATAAAGTTCAAGCTCATGATAATTATGAAACCCAATATCCCAGATATACATTTCACAGTTATAAACTCCAACGCTACTCCACTAAAAGCTTGGAGCTGCGCTCTCGAACTTTATAGAATTACGAAGCTCGTGTAGCTAAGTCTCCATGACATATCATAGTGTATCGCATCCCCATATGATCATCCATAATCGGCTTAAGGACAAGTTTTGTCTTACCTTCCCGATTATTTTTATCTTACGTTCCATTATCTCACAATTAGAAAACTTACCATCCAAAGATAGTATACCATTCGGTTACACCTATGTATCCAAATGGTTGAGCGCTCCAATTTTCCAATTACAGGACAACGCATATAAGAGGATATCATTACTCCTAAAGAGGAGCTATGGATTCCATATCTATGAATAACAAGTCTACGCTATCAAGAGTCATGTCTCCAACGTACCAGTATGCATACCACTATTGAGATGTGGGTGTCATCCTTTGGCACATCGAAAGACACAAGTCGAGACAACGGGCCCATTATTCATCTCAGGATTAAGATACAATACAAATGACTGTCTAAAGTGAATCGATTTGCCGAGACAGAATTATTAATCCAAATCAATTCACTTTATGTCCCGATCCAACACATCATCATCTATGACAACGTGCCAATGTTTCTATTCACGGAGTCCAACTCCGATGGTCAAGACAAACCATCTCCCAAAAGAGATATAGACAACATAACAATCTTTACATGAATAAAGCGCCCAACTTTATTCCCTCGATTGCGGATCATATGTTTTAGACCATCATCTTAAGAATCGTGTCTTCCGTATAATCAGTCCATTATATGCCCAATTCTTAAGGTTTAGACTGACAGTCTCAGACTACTGTTTGCTTATCATACATTCAACAAATATGAACGTAAAGAGGACAAGATTTATATATAAAAGAATAAATTCTTTATTGATAAAAATGTCTCCAAAAACGTATTATATTTTTACTCCTTAGGGCATACATGTCTAACAATCTCCCACTTGCACTAAGTGAATAAATACAGCAAATTTCGCATCCCCATAGCTTCCACATGCCTCTCGAAGACTCTCCCAGTAAGTGTCTTCGTAAATGGATCAGCTAAATTGTCCTCTGATGCGATCTTGCATACCATGACATGCCCGCCCTCAACGAAGTCCTTTATCACATGATACTTTCGATCAATATGCTTACTCTTCTTGTGAAATCTTGGTTCTTTCGCATTAGTTATCGCCGCACTGTTATCACAGTACAGTGATACCGCTTTATCCATACCAAGAACTACCTCAAGATCCCTAAGGAACTTGCAGAGCCACACTGCTTCTTTCGAAGCATCACTAGCCGCCATATACTCGGCCTCCATCATTGAATCCGAAGTGCAATCTTGCTTCGCACTTCTCCAACTGATGGCACCGCCACCCAGAGTAAACATAAACCCCGAAGTCGATTTCCTAGAATCCAGACAAGATTGAAAATCTGAATCAGTGTATCATAGAGGAGTTAAATCCTCACCCGAATACATAAGCATATACCCTCGAGTCCTTCTCAGGTACTTGAAAATATGCTTTACCGCAACCCAATGGTTCGATCCTAGATCCGCCTGAAATCGACTTACAATCCTGACCGCATAGCTAATATCCAGTCGTGTGCAAAGCATGACATACATGAGACTACCCACTGCCGAAGCATAAGGCACTTTCTTCATGTATTCTCTTTCTTCATAAGACTTTAGAGAGTCTTTCTTAGAAAGAGTAACTCCAGACCTAGATGGTTGCCCACCTTTCTTGGAATCCTGCATTGCAAACCTCCTAAGAATTTTATCTATGTAGCCGGCCTGAGACAAAGATATCATTTTGTTCTTCCTATCGCAAAGATCTGGATACCGAGAACAAAATTAGCCTCACCTAAGTCCTTCATGTCAAACTGCTTGGTCAACCATAATTTGATCGATGACAACGCCCCAACGTCATTGCCAATTAGCAGAATGTCATCTACATAGAGCAGTAGAAAAACTACATTTCCATTCTTAATGTGTTTGTAAACACATGGTTCATCCACGTTTTGTGAAAACCCATAAGTCTTGATCACTTGATCAAATCTTATGTTCCAAGAACGAGAAGCCTGCTTAAGTCCATAAATATACTTTAGCAGCTTACAAACCTAACCCTCTTGACCCGCGACCTTTAACCCGTCTGGTTGTTCCATATAAATGGACTCATCAAGATAGCCATTCAGAAAAGCCGTCTTGGCATCCATCTGTCAAATCTCATAGTCGAGAGCGGCAGCTATGGATAAGAGAATTCGGATGGACTTAAGCATGGCTACAGGCGAAAAGGTTTCCTCATAATCGATTCCTTCCTTTTGCGTATAACCCTTAGCTACCAGTCTAACCTTAAAGGTTTCGACCTTTCCATCTACTCCTCTTTTTCTCTTGTAGATCCACTTACACCCTATGGGTTTTACCCCTTCGAAAAGATTCACAAGCTCCCAGACCCAATTAGTCTCCATAGACTTCATCTCTATGTTCATGGCCTCTGTCCAGAGTCTTGAATCAACATCCTCCATAGCTTCTGCGTAAGTATAAGGATCCCTGTCATGTTCATCCGGTTCAGCCAAAAAGACCTCCCCATTGCACATATACCTCTCAGGTTGACGCATGATCCTCTCACTACGCCGAAGCCCCTGAGGTTGTTGTTCAGGTTTATTTGGTTTTTCTACACCGATCGAAATGGTTTCATTCGGAACCTCCGGAGTGAACGAATCGCCCCTTAACTCCTCAAGCACCACTTTGCTTCGAGGTTTAAAGTCGTTTATGTAACTCTCCTCAAGGAAAGTTGCATTAGTTGAAACCACGACTTTATTTTCCTTTGGGTTATAAAAATAACCCCATTTAGTCCCTTTTGGATATCCTACAAACACGCAAACTTTCGAATGTGCTTCCAACTTATTCGGATCCTTAAACAGGACATGAGCCGGACATCCCCATATGCGAATATGGTTTAAGGATGTCTTCTGTCTTGTCCACAACTCGTGAGGAGTTCTAGGGACCGATTTTGAAGGCACATTGTTCAAAAGATAACATGCGGTTTGTAGTGCATATCTCCAAAAGGATAAAGGCAATGATGAATAACTCATCATGGACCTAATCATGTCCAACAAAGTCCTATTCCTTCTCTCCGCTATGTCATTCTGCTGCGGAGTGCCCGGCGCAGTCAAATGGGATAAAATCCCATTCTCTAACAAGTGTCCCAAGAACTCATTCGAAAGGTATTCCCCACCTCGATCAGATAGAAGTGCCTTTATGAGTCTACCAAATTGCTTTTCCACTTCAGCCTGAAACTCCCTGAACTTATCATAAGTTTCGCTTTTGTGGTGCATTAGGTACACATACCCATATCTTGAGTAATCGTCAATAAAAGTGACGAAGTACTCATACCCTCCTCGTGCCCAGATGTTCATTGGTCCGCAAACATCACTATGCACAAGTTCTAGAACCCCTTCAGCCCTATTGCCTTTAGACCCGTATGGTCTTTTGGTCATTTTACCCTCCAAACAAGACTCACATTGAGGTATAGATTCCACCTTTAAGTGACTTAAAGGTCCATCCCTTACCAATCTTTGAATCCTATTCAGGTTAATATGACCAAGGCGCAAATGCCAAAGATAAGTCTTATTAGAGTGAGAAGTTTTAAGTCTTTTTGAGTCATTATCATTTATCTCAGCATTAAGCAATAAGTCCATCTTAGGTTTGATGAAATATAGATTATTTTGCATCCATCCAAAACAGATAAAAGATTTATTTTTACGAATCACCACTTTTTCATTAAAAGTTATCACGTAGGAGTCTTTAAATAAAGAAGATACAAAAATTAAATTCCTTTTAAATTTAGGAACATAAAAATAATCTCGCAAAATTAAATTCCTATAATTATCAAAATAAAGAAGGACATCTCCCACTGCTTCCGCTAAGACCAAGGATCCATTACCCATCCGAAGCGTTAAGTCTTCACACAGCAGACTTCTTGTTTCTTTGAATCCTTGTAGAGAAACACAAACATGATTAGTTGCACCAGAATCTATGACCCAGATGTCACTGGATTCCTCAACCAAACAAGTTTCTAAATATAGAAGATCACACCTACCTCCCTTGGAAAGGAAGTCCTTGTAATGCTTCTTTATATGCCCGACCTTACCACAGAAGAAGCACTTAAGCTTCTTTGGGTTCTTCTTCTTCTTCTTCTTGCTCTTGGTAGTAGCAGGAATAGAAGACTTCCCATACTTGGCCCGTTGCTTCTTTCCATTCCCAGAGTTAGGATTGGAACCAGAAGTAGCTACCATGTTGGCCTCACCACCAACAGGAGACTCTCTGATCAGCAGTTCAAACTCCTGTAACTGTTTCATCAGTTCTGTCAAGGTCATATATCGTCTATTGCTTAAATTAAAAGTAGCTCTAAACGGAATAAATTCCTTAGACAGAGTCTCAAAGAACATAGTCATCTGAGTTTCAGCATCGATGTCGGCTCCATTGGTTTGAGCCTCAGCGAGGTAACACATGACCAACATCATGTGCTCCTTTACAGATGTCTCCGGTCTCTGTCTATAATTTAAGAGTTTTCGAAGCGCCTCTTGCCGCTTTGTTATGGCCTGGCCTCCAAACATATCCTCAAATTATCCAAGATCTGCTTCGCAGTCTCATAATCCTGATGTTGAGCATGCAGCACGTTGTTCATGTTAGCCATAACATAGCAACGGGCCTGATCATTAGCATCTTTCCAGCGGTCGTACGCTTGGAATTGCTCATTACTTAAGTCTCCCGTAGGCTCGGGAGGACAATGGGTTGTTAGTACTTATTTCAGTTTCTCAAAGGATAGGACGATGTCCAGGTTTTGTTTTCAATCGTTATAATTCTCACCGGTTAATTGGTTTTTGTAAAGTATCGATAATAAAGCGTTTTTAGACATTTTTAATCTACAATAAAAAATCATATACCAAACATAAGCAAACATATATAATAATTTAGTAAGATAACAATCATGTAAAATCATATAAATGTGTTTATGTGTCAAAATCTTGAAAATATCACAATCTTACAACGATAATTCCTAACTCAGAATTCAACAAGCTCCTAGGGGAGTCATGCCAAATTCAATCAGGAACACGGATCCCCTTCTGATTAATATATGCCATCCAGGACCCGTATGATCCAGCATATACTAATAATCGTTTCTTTGACCATTAATTTTATTAACAGAGCTTCTAAGGGAGGTTAATAATAAAATTAACGTGAGTGTATAACCACCGTTTTAATATTTTATCCATGATTTATAATCACCACCTAGGGGTGTGCAACCATAAATCATACTAAAATATCTTATCCTTTCAGAGATCCAATCTGGTACATGATAGAAATCCCTTCCTAGGGGTCGGGACCACCATGTTTTTCCTATGGACCAACGATGGAGGCCTTAGGTCCTCTCTTCGAAAACCTTATCCCACTCAATCTTTTGAAGTCAAGGTTTTATTTTAAAATTATGCATGAACAATTTTAATATGAGCGGCACTCCCTATTCTATATGACATGTTATCAATATACATGGTAAATATTATAATGCGAACAAGCAAAGCAATCAAGCAAAATAATAATAACCGTAATATTATGGTTCTACCCTAGAGAATAGAAAACTAAGATTACAAGCGAATAATCGAGACATTTATCGACTCTTCATCCTTGAATCCTCAAGCTGTATCCTTCTTCATGTAATATCCATCTTCAAGTCTTCAATCCCGTATGAATCGAATACGTCATATTTTCGGTCATATCCAAATTTAATGTTTCTCAGAATCGTCCCAAAAATAAAATTAAAACTGCACCGAAAAAATTGCACCTTTTTTAGACACTTGGCAGCTCTTGGTCGGCAGGGCGATCTGGGTGATCGGCCTGCCGCTCATGAAGGTTCGGCCTGCCGACAGAGCACCAAAAATTTATGCCCCACTGTCGGCCTGCCGGACCACACGTCCGGCCTGTCGATCTATGACCTTCGGCCTGCCGAACTGTGAGGTCCGGCATGCCGACCGAACAGAAAACCCTCATTCTAGAGAATACAATTTTAATGCAATTCATCAATTTTATTTTTAACAATTTAAAAACATAAAATTAGAGACTCAGGAAATACATGGAGGCGCCATCATCAATCTTTAAGATCCGACTTCTCGTTCCGTCTTCTCCGAATAATTATTTAATTACAAAATTCTTACAAATTAAAAATTAAATAACAATTCCTAGATGGAGATGATAGTCCGCCATCTAATTACATGAAAAACCTAGATACACATTCTAACCTCTAAGGAACCATAACCGGTATTAATTAATTAATAAATAATTAAACAATGATTTAATCAACCATAATTAATTAATAAACATTCACCACATAATCCATGATAATATATATATTATATAGAAACCTAGAGTGTCATCTCTCTATAAAATTCAATTCAAGCATAGGAGAGATTAAGATAACAAAATTTATACATATAACATGATCACAAACTTTCAAATTTATGTAAAAACCTCGGCTCTGATACCAATTGTTGGAAACAAAGTGCGCAGTGAAATTTTTAAAAAAATTTCATCAGAGTAATTTTCAAAACACAAGTTTGACATGTTATATGTATAAATTAGACAGATCTTACTAACCTCAATGTGCCGAAGAACCTCCACAACCTGTGTAGAGAAGTAATGTTCCAGAAGAGCCTCAACCAACTGGTCTTCTTTGCTATTCTCTATCCACAACCGGAGTGAGTGTGGGCTCACACGTACAGCTCTTCTACCGGTGACTCTCCTTCTAACCAATAGAGAGAACCCAAAGCTAGTGTTCGTGATTTGTGAACAAAAGCTCTCAGGGAGTTTTCTAGATGCTCACTAGAAGAGTATCACTCTTAATCTCTCAAATTGATCTTAGTAAATCATAAGACTCACTCCCTTTTTATAGCTATTGGTCATGGGGTCAGTCCGTATTAGATTAGGTCTCAAAAACTTGAAACAGAATCAAGTTTAGATCAATATCTGCTAAGATCCGCGTGAAAATGCGTAATCTTATCTCTCGTTGATCGGCAGGCCGAACAGGCCCCATCGGCAGGCTGAACACGTCATTTGGCAGGCCGAACTCCCGAGAAAAAATCTCCGTAAATCTTTTATTTTTCACCCAAGATTCTAAAGGATAAAGTCTCAGTTTTGATTTAAATAACCCAATATATAAGTTATCTGATCAAAACAAACTTTATCAAGATAATCTCTAAGAAAATAAATCAATTCACAATAATTCTACAAGTTTATCTTGTTCTAATTTGTCCAAAATTAAAACAACCGATAAACAGACAAGAATTATCTGATCACAATAATTCACCAAGTTTATCTTGAACTAATTTCTTACAAAATTAATTCAACCGATAAACAGACATGAATTATTTGATTATTACAAATTTTAAACCAATCTGATAAATCCGACATAAGTCACCAATTATTGGAAAAGCACGTCGTGTCGTTACAGGACTTTGTGAGCTAGCAAAGGGGACCACAATGGACCTATAAAGTTCAACCTCATGATAATTATGAAACCCAATATCCCAGATATACATTTCACAATTATCAACTCCAACGCTACTCCACTAAAAGCTTGGAGCTGCACTCTCGAACTTTATAGAATTACGAAGCTCGTGTAGCTAAGTCTCCATGACATATCATAGTGTATCGCATCCCCCTATGATCATCCATAATCGGCTTAAGGACAAGTTCTGTCTTACCTTCCCGATTATTTTTATCTTACGTTTCATTGTCTCACCATTAGAAAACTTACCATCCAAAGATAGTATACTATTCGGTTACACCTATGTATCCAAATGGTTGAGCGCTCTAATTTTCTAATTACAGGACAACGCATATAAGATGATATCATTACTCCTAAAGAGGAGCTATGGATTCCATATCTATGAATAACAAGTCTACGCTAGCAAGAGTCATGCCTCCAATGTACCGGTATGCATACCACTATTGATATGTGGGTGTCACCCTTTGGCACATCAAAAGACACAAGTCGAGACAACAAGCCCATTATTCATCTTCGGATTAAGATACAATACAAATGACTGTCTAAAGTGAATCGATTTGCTGAGACAGAATTATTAATCCAAATCAATTCACTTTATGTCCCGATCCAACACATCGTCACCTATGACAACGTGCCAATGTTTCTATTCACGGAGTCCAACTCCGATGGTCAAGACAAACCATCTCCCATAAGAGATATAGACAACATAACAATCTTTACATGAATAAAGTGCCCAACTTTATTCCCTCGATTGCGGATCATATGTTTTAGACCATCATCTTAAGAATCGTGTCTTCTGCATAATCAGTCCATCATATGCCCAATTCTTAAGGTTTAGACTGACAGTCTCAGACTACTGTTTGCTTATCATACATTCAACAAATATGAACGTAAAGAGGACAAGATTTGGTATATATAAAAGAATAAATTATTTATTGATAAAAATGTCTCCAAAAACGTATTATATTTTTACTCCTTAGGACATACATGTCTAACACTTATGAATATATTTTTATATGTCTCAATATATATGTATAAAGACATTAATAACCTAAATAATGATATTGTTAGTTTTAATTTATTTTTAAAAAATAATTAAAATATACATGTTTAAGATTTCAAACTGATTATGATATTATTAGGTTTGAAAAAATCCTTAAAATTAGGTTGTTTGTTGTTTAAATTCAAATTGGTATCCAAAATAACAATTTTACTAACAAATTAAAATTAGAATATTATAATTAGATTAATTATATAGTATTTATTAAGTGTTTTTCAGTGTCTTATAGGTTATGTAATTGATATATCATTAAGTTAATGATATGTAATGATATTTATTTTTTTAAGACTTCAAGTGTTAATGACATTTTTGTTTTTTGGTGATAGGTAATTAAATTAATGAAATAGTATTTATTACGTCTTTTGTGTGTCTTACAGGTTATATAATTGATATATAATTAAGTTACTGATGCATAATGATAATGATATCTAATGACATTCATTTTTAAGACTTCAATTGATAATCATACTTCTTATTTAGGTGTGCTAATGTTATAGTTTGGTAATACAAACAATATTACATTCAGTTAATGATATTCATATTTTATTACTTCTTGTTTTTTCTTAAATTCTATTTTAAATAATTTAATGACATAAATTTTTTTTGTTGCTTAAGTTACATTATAATTAATTAAGTATATCTGTATATCTCTAATATCATTTTTTTCAACGATTTAACTGTGAGAAAAATAAGAAGATTTGTTAAAAAAATAAATTCATGATAAAGTTTATTTAGAGGGTATTTTTAGGTTCTCAATGTATGTAATTTAAAAAGGGACATAAAAGTGATATTTGTAAAATGAAAACAAATTTTAATTTACTTCTTAAAACAAATCACATTGTGTAATTTTTACAACTAGGAAAACAATACGGCCAAGCCTAACGAGCTAAATGTGGGAATGGCCGGCCCATAAGTTTAAATGTAAATATTGTTAAAAGGGGAATGAGAAAAATGCAATAATGGGGTATCCTACATGGCATAATTTTTAAGGCTTAATCTCATAACTATTCCTTATAGTTTTTATTATTTTTTAATTTATATTTATATTTTTCATTTAAATTTTAAAACATTACAAAACTTAAGAACTTCTTTGAAATTTGATGTTTTGTTTTAGGATTTTTTATGTTTTTAATGTATAAAATATTTATCATAATTATTTAAGTGTAATCATGCTATTTTGTCCTATTTTTTTATTCATGGGGATAAAATTAAGATAAGTTTTTATGATTTCAAGCATACCTTTATAGTTTTTAAGAACAAAGAGACATATTTTGAAACACTGTTTTTGAAAAAAATGCATTTATTTATGTGATACTTTAAAAAGATCGTATCATATTACCATTCATATTATATGTTTAAGTTATGTCGAACTTAAATACATGTGATCTTTATAAAAATAAGTTTCAAAACATGATGTTTATAAAAATTTCTTTATAAAAAATGAATTTGAACAAAAAAGTTTGAATAAGTATCATACCAATTAAAATTTTACGAAGAAAAAAATTATAACAGTATGAGTTTGAATGTAGATTTTTTTGTTCAAAAACGGCTAATTAGACTCCTCTATGTATAGTTGATTAAATATTTGTTTAATCAAAGCCTGCAGATATTCTAGTATTAGGACGTGTCTTAATCTATACAAAGTACAAATGACGATGGTAACTATAAAAGGATGGTTAACAATTGTGTGGACCGGAGACTTCGAGACCTTTGTTGTCTATCAATGGTTGGCAACATTTACTTGTCCTTGTGTGTCTTTCCCGACCTTTAGTATCATTATCTCCATAATTGAGAACTTTTTGGAGAACAACTTTGCGACAATTGTCACGTCATGATTCAAGTTTTTTCCCGTGAATAAACAATATTTGCAAGGCTTGTCTCTACTCTCTATACTAAATAATAGTGAATGGTTTCTAGTATGGGGCGCTGGAGCATTCGGGTATTTGTAATTTTTTTCATTTACGTAAATTTGCTCATGTGTTTAAATAACTTTTAATTATTTACAAGTAATATAATAAATATAGTCTATTATATATAACATTAAATGTTACATTTTAAAAAAAACACAAACACACAGACAAAATTTCATTTGTTAACCAAAAAAAAAAAATTACATACGTTGGACTGGTTTAGACGTTGGATTTAAAACAAAACCAATATAATAGTTTCAAAGAAAAGTTTTTATTATCGTTTGTACGAGTAGTACTATGTAAACCGACATGACAGCTGTCCGTCGTGGTCCTTGGCATTTTCCACTTCTTGCACATACCCCTTATAATTATTTTTTTATTGAAAGCATATTATTAATAAAGTCCCCATGAATACAAGGGTATTTTCTTTGTTTAGGTTCATATATACTTTTTTTTTCCTTCTCTCTCTTGGCGTGAAAACCTGATTTCTTGACTAATGTTGCTCGTTTATGTTCTTCACGTGCAGAAAGAAATAAAAAAATAAATAAAGAAAAGAAAATCTTAGCTTCCTCAAGTGTCAAATTAATGTTGTAATTAGAGTCCCTGCATAAAACCAACCAGGTAGCCAAATATATATGACCAAATAAACATTTTAAAAACCTAAAAATTCATAAAAAAAAAATTTATTAAAGAGGACAATAATAGCAGCTAAGAATTATAAAGTGGGCAATAGAGACCATCAAACCAAACTCAACTCCAAAAAAAAGAACACACTTAAAAAAAAAAAAAACAAAAGCCAATTTCCCAAAGCGCAGTAAAGCTGAGAGACCTGCGTTTGTTTGTTTTACAAAACAAAAAGAAAACAAAAGCAAATTCCAACCACCACAGAAAAGCATTTTAACCGCTTTTGCTGGTAAGACGTTCTCCTCAAAAAAAAAAAAAAAAAAAAGGGGGAAAAAACAAAAACAAAAACAAAAATAATAAAACAATCAACTAAGGGAATGATAACCCAGCTCTATTAAAGCTATGATTTCCAGTTTCCCGTGTACTTGTATTATAAATAAATGAAAACACAACATGGGATTATGGGAAGTCCAAAATGTGTTTTTTATTTTTAGATTAGTTAGATTTCAAAGTCACTAATGGGCGGAGAAAACAATAACTTTTCTTCAAGATCAACGGTCACGATGGAGAGAGGCCGCCCAGCGCCGACGAGCAGCATAGAGATCAAGGTCCATCCGCGGCCCGGCGACAACGGTGCTCGGCCGGTGGGGCCACCGCCAGTGTCGAGTCCCACGGGGTCGTTCAGGCCGTTCAAGAGGTGGAGGTCGTGGCTGGTCCCGTCGTTTGTGGTGGCCAACGTTGTCGTTTTCTTGGTCACCATGTTCGTCAATGATTGTCCCAACAACTCCAGCTCTTGCGTCGCTCGCTTCCTCGGCAGGTTCTCTTTTCAGCCTCTCAAACAAAATCCCCTTCTTGGCCCTTCTGCTTCCACGTAAGCCTCTCTCTCTCATATGTTGAAAGTGCATATGTTTTATGCAGACATAGAGTTAATTTTACGTGTCTAATTCAACCCTCTTTGAACGTTTTCGCTGGGAACTATTATTTTGCTTTAATTGAATTGTTGTCACACGTTAGTTATCAGGTTTGGACTTTCCCATTTTGCCACACATCATTTCCTTGTAATTTCACTTTCTTGCTTGTGCCATTGCGATAAGATTAGCATGAAATGCAAATTATCATTCTCAGTTATTTGTAAGGGATCCCTTTGCAAGGAATATGACGGCGCCTTGCTCCTTTGGTTCTTTTCTATACAACTAGTGGTCCTCGTCCTTTGATATTGTCCGGTGATTTCACCGCAAGCTGTTCAACAGTACACTCTGGCTTGCATGCTAAAACCTGTATCTGCTGAAACTTGGAATTTAGGCTTTATATTTGTGTCGATTGGTCTTTAGCCGCATTTTGCAAAGTTAATACATTTAATTCCTTTTCCTTTTTTTTTTTTTTTTTTCTCTCTTCAGTTTAGAGAAGATGGGTGCTTTAGATGTAGACAAGGTGGTCCATAGACACCAGGCATGGCGCCTGATCTCTTGTATGTGGCTACATGCTGGAGTTTTCCATGTTCTTGCCAATATGTTAAGCCTTATTTTCATTGGTATTCGACTTGAGCAAGAATTTGGGTTTGGTATGCATCTAGTTTCTCTGTTTCATGCATATATCAGATGTATTTTAGCTTTCCATCTTCAAAATTTTCCATGGTGGAGGGCCATTTTACGGTATATTAAAATGTGACATCTAAACTGTTTTGAGAAAGTACTAATTTTTTCTCCCAATTTTCACTGCTAATATGATAACTGATAGAAGTTTGCTCATTAAATTTGAATTTGAATGTTCAGTATCCCGGAGTTCCAAAAAGAGAGAATTTTTTCCTTTTACATAATTGTGAAAAAGAAAGGAAAGCCTCCCCTTGTATATTTGATAAATTCATATGTGCTTCAGTACTTGGAATATATCTATCTTAATTTTGTGATTTGAAATGCCTATCATTTTTGTTCTGCAGTTAGAATCGGATTGCTTTATGTCTTATCCGGTTTAGGTGGGAGTTTACTTTCAGCTCTTTTCATTCAAAGTGGCATATCCGTTGGTGCCTCAGGTGCACTTTTTGGTCTATTAGGAAGTATGATTTCAGAGCTCATTACAAATTGGACCATGTACGAAAATAAGGTAGATCAAACTGCTCCAAAATTGATATTTCATCTCTTTGGACTTGTCTGCAAATATATTATCTTACATTTTCAGATTCTATTTGCAGTTAGCAGCATTGATCTTTCTCATTGTCATCATTGTAATAAATTTAGCGGTGGGAGTCCTCCCACACGTTGACAACTTTGCTCATATTGGAGGATTTGTTTCTGGATTTCTTCTTGGATTTGTATTTTTGATACGTCCCCAGTTTAGATGGATTAGCCAAAAATATGCCTCTTCAGGCCATAGGGCTACTTCGGTTACTAAACACAAGACATATCAGTATGCGTTGTGGATTATCTCTCTGGTTTTGGTGCTTGTTGGGTAAGTTCACCAACTCGTTTTTTGAACATCAAGTTGACTTTAAATTCCTTTTGTCAATATCACCAAAGCACATTTCCTATGTACATTTCCTGTACTTAAGAAAGGATACCAAAACACATTCAAATCCTTAAAACTTACTTCCTCCATGATTTACCGTACAAGGCATGGCCTGTTTTTTCACATGTGAGTGATAAACAAATTCGTGTCTTATTATAGATCCTTTCGCTGGCTCTAATTGGTCATAGAAATGATGCCACTTCACATACATCTCACATGCCTAATATTGGTAAAGACAAACTTTTCTAAAGTGAATTTATGTGATCTTGCAGATTTATTCTTGGGCTGGTTGTGCTCCTTAAAGGGGTAAATTTAAACGATCACTGTTCCTGGTGTCACTATCTTACTTGTGTCCCTATCTCACATTGGAGCTGCAACTCACAAGAAACTCATTGCGAGGTAACTAATCTTTTTGTTCCTGCTTTTTTCTTTTTTCGTTTTTTTTTTTTCCTTTTTTCTCTTTTTATCTCCTCCTTAAGAGGTTTTATGTGGCTGCTACTTCCGTGATCGAACATACTTATTTAGATCTCCTTGTCAATTATGGGCTTGCGGGTGCTGAATGAAATATTGGAAATAGTTATAACAGAACATTTGAAAAGAGAATAAGTATGCAACGCTTACGTCAAGAATTCAATAACATAGGCATTATGCTACACCACTACCTCGGAAAGTTCCTCACTGCTCCTTGGTCTCTTTCATTTTGTTCAAAACTGATGCACAAATCATATAATCCGATACATTATGGCAGCTGTAGCCAAACCTGCATTCCTCAATCTGGCCTGTTCCCCTTAGTTCATAATTTTCTGAGGCAGTGGTACATTGTAAATTGGGACAACAAAGACGAATTTTTCTGGGTGATTAATTTGAGAGTGAGACTTTTGGGACTTTTTATATGTTCCTTATACCGATCGATGTTGTTGCAGATGACCCAGTTTGGAAATCAGATGAACATGACATGCCAAAGCAATGGAAGAAGCAGCATATTCCAGTTACCAGATAGCAACCCTACCCAGGTTCAGGTTCAGGACTTATGTCGTCGGCTTTGCAGTTAGACATACGCACATAATACAAGGTTGTTTGAGCCCACCTCCTTTTAATTAAAGCACTTGTTGTATGTATATGGTTCATCCTTAAAATTTCTGTAGGCAGATTTTTTTTTTCCCTCCATGTACCTGCAAAGCAGTAGTAGTCATTTTCAGTATTCTTCTTGCAATGTCCCCAAAAGTCCCTTAGCTTGGCGTTCCCGATTCTTGAATTGTCCATGCATTTTCTATCCAAGCCCAATCAAATGTTATGGACTGGAATAGACACAAATGGAGTTAGGTTGTCCTTAAGGCCCATTGTTTGGATGGACTCAAATGTCTGCATTCAAACCCAAATAAGGTACGGACTTTTCACTACTCTTGTTAGAGGGCAAGAAATGTAACACCAAACCCAATTTAGTTCTTACGGATTTGAGCCAATACCTTCTTTAGAAATTAAGGCATACTCATTGGTCACGTGGTAAGTTGTTGTTGGTTTAGAACATACCATCCGAGCAATGTTATCGGGCCTCAGCGACACTTGGCATCCCGACTCATATAAGGCAACCGTGAAGTCATTTTATGTGAGTTGTGATATCAGATGCCACTGTATTTTATTATTTTTCTTACCTTCTTCATTTTACATTCCCTTTCTATTAAGCTTGATATTTATGGCTCTTTTCTGGACCATATAAGATAAACATTCGACTTGAGACGGCACCCAAGAGTTCATGTTTGATTTAATTATTTGTGTTTCAGCTGCTTGATATTCTTGATTCAAAGCAAAACTCTAGTTCCATTTTTTGTCTCAATTGATTGACTCTCTAATAAACTTTTGACACCTTATTGAATCACTTAAAAATTTTCAGTATTTAATTCTCATTCACATGGTCAGGTTATTAAATTTATATGACATGATAAATAAGTAGTTGAGAGACGAGAAAATTGGGACAGTAAATATGGACATATAGGTGCGTTGGCGAATAAGGGAGGTGTAATCACTAACATCTGTCTCACATTCAAAGCCAATATTAGAGCCTAAAGGTTCTGGTAGAATATTGGTTTGCTTGAGTCTTGGCTTCGTCTTTCCTATGCATGCGGGTAGGTAATAATAAGGGATCCTAACTCTCAATTTACCTTTCAAGGCACGCCAAAAGTGCCCCAAAATAGTTCCCTTCCCTTCAGATATTTCCTTTTAGGACTAGAATCTTCTGCCACTGATGGGGATCATAAGGGGTAGTTAAAATGGTCGCTATGGCGGTTGCTCTTTCAACCAGCTTCTTTAAGTGGAGGAGTATTTTGCAAAAAAGAAAATATAAATCTACTTTCACCTTTTGAAAAAAAGAAAAGAAAAGAAAAGAAAAGGGGTCATTGTTTTTCTTGAGACTGAAACAGTTGGGACAAAAGAAAAGTTGAGTAATGGACATGTTTTTGTGCCCAGTTTTGCTTGCTTTGTCAGAAACATGAAGCTTCTATTTTATTTTATTTTTTTCCACGGAGATTGCTGTAAAATTTGACAAGAATTTGTACGAGAGGCATGCAGAAAGATTCATCACATCAATTGGTTTGCTTCTTTAGGATATATGTGGTCCCTACTTTTTCAACCAGTGGGGGCTGTGACAAAGACCAGACAAGGTTTTTGATTGTATCCTATGCATGCGAGTTTTTACATATACCTCATTGTTTGTTCATAATGGTCTAGTTTCTGAAGGGTAATCAGGAATAAAATTATCATTTTAAGCTTCTCTCTCTTTTTCTTTTTCTCTTTCTTTTTTAAGATATCAAGAACAAAAATCATGGCACGGAATGAATGTCACTTATTATGGATCCGTTTGATGCTGTTTTTAAAATCAATAAAAATAGTTTTGTTTTAAAAAAATGTGAATTTTTTGAAAATTATGTGAGAGTGTTTTTGTAATTTTTGTCTAAAAAAATGTAAAAATATTTACAAAAACTCTCAAAACAATACTAAATAGAGCCTATATGTCCTTTTTTTTTAATTTGTTAATTTTATAATGTTTGATTTCAACATTTTTACGTAGCAACAATGACATTGAAAAGGTGTAATGGCTCTTTTTTTTGTTACATTACACGTTTTAATATTATTGTTATACATAATAAAAGTCATATTATACTGCTCATTGCTACATATTACGGTGTATGATGTTCTTCTATAAATGGCCCAAAATGGACCCATTTTTTTGTACTGTAAAGTGTTGACATTCTTCAATTTAGGAACAAATTTAAGTTTTAAGATCAAAACAACCTTCAAAAAGAATGAAATTTAATGAAACGGTTCTTTTTTTTGTTTTCCCCCTTTCTCCCTATGCGCATATCTAATGGACACCATGGTTCTTAAACTTCGTGTTCTTTGTGATATCTTCAACTGTCAACTGCTTCTTTTTTAATTATTAAAGCACTTGATATTCCTTGTCGTCCAATTCCTTTGTAGCAATTCTATATTTCATTTTTCTCATGATCCACCTTCTAGTTCTACCCGACAAGCAAGGGAACGAGAAATTTATTTATTTTGACCAAAAAGCAAAAGCAACCCTTCAACTTAGGGTATAAAAGCAATTAATTTTAATCTTAACTTATTTACAATATCATTTTTTTTAATTTTAATTATCCCAAATCATGAAATATTTCTTTCAACTGCCGTGCGAATGCAGCAACTGAGGGGAGACCTAGCTTTTGTGCCTTCAAGCAATCAATTTATGCCTCTATGCATTTATAGTTATTTTTTTTCTTTTAAAGAAAAGAGGATTGTACAATTTGGGCATCTATTACAATGCATGTGGGTAGCTTCAAAGTAGGTGCACCCACTTCTCAAAATTGCTTCTAAATTAAAGCCCTTGTATTATAATTTGTGCCCACATTCAATCCTAAAGACTAAGGTTTCAATTGTTTGTTGCTCAATCATTTATTTCCTTGAATGCAGCCTACCATTTGAAACATGTCCACATCACAAAATCTGAAAACCGGGAATGGAGGATACACCAGTTTCACACATACATATTATGAGCTATGTTTTTTTTTTTTTTTTGGTGTCATGACTTTTTATTTTTTCTTTATTTTTTGCCTTTTCCCTTACTCAAAAAACTGGCTTTAAAGTCTCTATCCACTTACACCGAAGGGCAGCAATTTATTCCTGGAAATCAGTCCCTGCAATAAGCTTTTGTAACCCAACATTGGAACAGCTGCATAAATTTGGTCTTGAGCTGTATCAGTCGAGTCCACCAGAAAAAATTAAAGTCTGTGCAATATATAATGTATTCCCTTGTTATCAAGCTTTGGATCTCAATTTTCAAATCTGACGGTGCACACACACACACACACACATAATATTAGAAGTCTCAACAGAATTTTTTTTATTTTTATTTTTCTCCCTTCTAGGTCACAATCCATGGGCTGGTGCCTCAAATATTGACAAATCAGAAAATATATAATGGGTTTTTTTAAAAATTTATTTTTTGGGAGGATCATCACATGGGTAGGAACCATCATGGATGAGGATAGGAATGGATGCATACAATAAGGAAATATTTGGTGGGGGCTAATTGACTGGTCCCCTTCGTCAAGTTTTCCTCCAAACCACATGCCCATTGGTTTATGAATGAATATGCTTATCTTCCTTCTGAGTTTCTCACCCACATGCTGGCCTAACTTTGCCCTCATCACCATGTCTTTCCTGGCTTTAATGCCTTCTCTCTCTCTCTCTCTCTCTCTAGATTTCATACGTGGCACATGGATGGCATGTGATTGGATCCCTTCGTAGCTCAATCCGGACAAGTCCAAGTTATCCAATTGGGATTTAAGTCAGATCCCATGTGGAAATACCGTTTATAAACAAAAAAACAACATGGGGTTGAGCCGTATTCCAATTTTGTTCTACATACTTCATAAACATCTTTACATATTATATATGTTGGGGGCAACACGAGAAGCTGATAAGTCTGCTTTCTCATTATTAATGATAAATTACAACAATATGCAAAGGTTAATGGGGGGTGCTCAGGGCATATGATGATCAATTGGATGGTCCTATTATCTAAACCCCACTTGTTATGGCAA
Organism: Artocarpus heterophyllus; assembly: GCA_025403435.1. Classification (NCBI taxonomy): domain Eukaryota; kingdom Viridiplantae; phylum Streptophyta; class Magnoliopsida; order Rosales; family Moraceae; genus Artocarpus; species Artocarpus heterophyllus. The sequence continues at coordinate 9,085,348 of CM046338.1, read as the reverse complement.
TTTGCAGGGCTTAATCATGAGTCTCAGCAGTTTGTTTCGCTGTGGCCACTATCAAATGAGATTAGATTCAAGTCTCAAATTATGTTCAATAATGTCGTTTTAAATTCAAATATGAAAGGATAAAAAATGAGTTGAAATATATTTTAAATTTATAAAATAACATGTTATGATATAATTGATTAGACATTATTTTATACAGCTAAATTCTGTATTTGTATTTTAACAATTCCTTCCCTCTTAGTACTCTCTCTCTTTTTTTTTTTTTGGGTCCTTCCTTCCATTAATAATGTTACTTCAAAGTCGCAGGGACGTACGTAATGTAGTTGTTGAATGAGAAAGTCAACAAAATTAAAAAGGAAAAAAAGAAATTGAAATCAGCAAAAGGCAACAACCATAAAATGTCTACCTAATAAAACCGTCATATACATATATACATACATATATATATATACACATACACACACACATATATATATATATATATCTCGATGGCCGATCTAATAAACTTGCCTCAACGTTATTTCTAAAGAAATCGAAAATATTCTAATAAATTTGATCTACTTGTAACTACTTTTTCGTTCTCTCAAGGAAAAAAAAAAATCCTACTTTTTCATTGGGGTGCATGCGAGGAAACTCACTCGTTAGATACAAATTTGACATGTATATATATTGTTTATCACATATGTTGTACGACTCAACTTCAAAAAAATATATAATATGTACGTATACGAAGGTTATGCCAGGCCTTAATTGTGTTAGGAATGCAATACAACCTCATTCAATATATATAAACTCGATATTAATTAATCTTAGTATCTACTACAAGTAGCCATGAATATTATGAAAACTTGCTTTATTTTTAAACTGAACTTTGGATTCAATTACTGATCATTAATTCATCTTATAATATGCATTTCATTTGTTGGATTCAATCACACAATGTTATAGTATACACAAGCTACTGTGATTATGAAAAATAATTGCTTAAGTTTAAACGAAGTGTATAACTATAATTATGACCATATATATAAGCTATATAGCTACTAATCCGGGCTATCGCTAACTTTTTCCCCTAATTAATGTGGTAATTAACTATATTTATAATCACGTTCTCTCTCTTTTTCCTTTTTGTGCCGCTGTATAAGTTTCCATATATTAGTTCCTATAGTGTCACTCTTGTAAATTATTTTATAGTTACAAGTAAGATATTTTTACAAAAGTAAGAGCCTGTTTGGACCCACTTTTTATATCTATACTTATATAGCCATTTCAAAAATCAGATATATATATTTCTTTTCTTTCTAATAAAAATCAGAGAGTTGTGCACAATGGTTTGTAATTTGTTGCGAGTTTCCTAAGTCTTGGACTCAATATTGTTGTCCTTATGGTTACGGACCCAAACATTGCAAGGAAATTTTCCTTACAATGTGATCTACGGAGAAGTATATGGAATAACATATATATATATGTGTGTGTGTGTTTATATTAATGTCCTCAAGCTTTATCACGATTAATCATGTGCTTAGAGAATCTTGAGGACAATAAGTACACAAAGAAGTTTCTCAGCCGAAAAAAAAAGTACACAAAAGAAGTACGTTAGAGTTTAATTTAGACATGTATACAGGTTAAGCAACAGAACCAAACAAATTGAATTGATCAGGCGTGGCTCGAGAAAGTTAAGGAGCCAAAAAAAAGGTGGATTTACTCTGGCAATATACATTCCGAAGTCATATAGGGAAATAGTTATTAGATATATATATATATATATATATGGAATTTTTATAATAGAAAAAACAATTTACATCACTAATAAAGTATAGATGTTTTATAAGTTACATTACTTTTTAACGGTCTTACCTGCGATTGAAAGTAATTATCTATTGCATGCTGTAAATTTTTAATAACACAGACAGATACACATCTAATGGTTAAAACATCATTCTTCATTAATAATGTAAAATTGTCTTGTCGGATTCTAAACATATATATATATGTATAACCCGCCTTAGCAAACACATTTTGTTTCTTTATAAATTAAGTAGTCTGCAGAATTGTCATCACTGCTATTATCATCAGTTTTTTAATAAGAACTCAACATGAATATTGAACGCTTTTGTTGGAGGCAAGAAGTTAAATATATATAGTATAGTACAAGAAGAAAAACACCAAGGTACCATGGAAAATATAATTAGCTTGGACGTGAATTGTAACTGGTATTACCCTGGCCTTGAGAAACTTCTCGATAACCCTTTTTTCCTCGATCCCATTTTCAAGTACTAGAAATTTGAATAGCCCAACTTCAACAGATCTGAATTGCCCCCTTCTGTACATTACTTTAACATGAAAAGAAAAGGAAAGAAATACTACACCAAGCACTTCAGGTGATTTTGCTCACAGGTAAAAGCGCATGATTTTGGCGGTAAAATATTATTTGAACGAATCCTTCAATCCAAAGGAAGAGTGAAAGGACAGTGATGTTCATTGTAGGTGCTTGGTAATTGTTGACAAAACTATATAATTTCACATCTCATGATGATGAATTGAAAATGAAAAGTCAATTTTCTTTTTTAATCAATAAAGGGATCAACGATTATTAATTATGCTACCACCACCAATTATATTGAAAAGTCAATTATCATAAATAAATTTTAGTAAATTAAGTTAGCGAGTCCTTGTAGTACTAGTCATTCTCGAGACAACAGCAAACATCCAGAGTCCAGACATTGAGGACAAGGCAGATAGATGGGTTTTTATTTATTTATTTTGAAATGAATTTAGAGTTGGAACGGGACTTGGAGGGGGAATGAGAAAGGGTAATTTTTTATTTTTATACCTTAAAATGCAAGGTTATTTAAAAATCATATATTGTATTTTGAGTTTTAACACTTTTATATCTTCATATTTTAAATTTATGTTAATTTTTTACCTTTTCTTAGTTAGTAACGAATTTTGACTACAAAAAATTACCTAAATACATTTAAAAACTGAATAATATAATAAAATTTTGAGAAAAAGTTAAAATTTTCAAAATGCAAAGACTATTTAAGTATTTTATACAATTAAAGTCAAACTTTGATGTAAAAAAATAAATTTAATATAAATTTAAAATATAAAGATATAATAATGTTAAACTTCAAAACGTAAAGTGTAAAATTATGATAACCAAAGCATAGGGTATAAAAATAAAATTATCCCAATGAGAAACGACGAAGGTTCACATGCATAAGGGTGAGACGCAGGCCTTAATCAGATTTAATGATGAGTAAGGCTGACCGGTAATCAGGCTGGTCCCACAATTTTTGTACCTGCACAGCATGGACCAAAAAAGTATACGTGCAGAACTACTACCCACCGTTTTGAAATTTATGAAAAATATAATAGAATCTAGGACCCCTCGCATGCAGTGGGATGCACATGGGGTTACTTGTACGTGTCACCTAGCTACGGCACTCGCTTTCCACCAGAATTTTTTTTATTATTATTGAGAAGATTTTCAGTGGAGATCCTGGCGGAGGTTTTTTTTTTTTTTTTGAAAAACGATAATTGTATTTCAAATTACGAAAATAAAAGTATTAATTCACGCAAATAATCACTACATATCTATAGAGCAACTTAGTCTGATCACAAACTAAACTATCAATAGGTTTAACTAGAACGCGTAAAAAGATAAAACATGTACCCGTTTGTAAAAGGAAAACGACAAGGCACACGATTAATTGAGTATAAAAATGATTCTTTTAAACGTATTTATGTAGAGAGTAGGCAAACACCAACAGAGACTTGACATGGAAGATTGGACGACGTTTTATTGTATGTTTGTTGCGCACGGATACATAAATAAGTACATGCACACATATGTACATATATAAAAGATGCTCGTAAGAGAAAGGTTCACTACCAACCAAATTTAAAGTTACTTTGTCAAGGAGTTTAAGTGTCTTGTGACCTTGTCATGTGCTGTCATGATTAGGTAGATGTTAAAATTCTAGCTTCTTTCAGTGACAAAGTTTCAAACTGTAAACCATGAACGTAATAAATACAAATGATCCGATATAGTAAAAGGGACGGTAGACAATAACCATCAAAGCTTCCAAATCATTTATTTGTCCTAGCCAATTTTTGGAGATGCGAAACGGGGCATTTTAAAAAATGACTTTAAGAAAAAGTCATTTTGGACAAATGATTTTTTTTTGGACAGTTTTTTGACGTAAAAAAATATGCTAAAACTAGAACAATTTACCTGCCTAAAAAAATGTATTTTTTTATGTAAAAAAAAGATGTCATGTCTTCGATTAGGAATTTTTTTTTGCCCTTTTTTCAAATTCTTCCTGGGAAACATGTCCAGTGAGAACGTTTCAATTGTGAAAGCTATTATTCATACTTTCTCACAAAAAGGGGAAAAAAGAGAAAAAAAAAAAAAAAGGGGGGGGAAAGAACAACTTTGCAAATGCTAGTATAACAAGTTGAGCTTTCATATTTAGCTCGCTACATTGCTCTACATCTTTGTCAACTTAATAAATATGTCTAGATTCGAAGTATAGTGATTAAAGTCTCGAAATACGGGGTTAAAAAAGTGGCAAACATTGTTATTTTGAAGGAATTATCTTAATCACTAAAGCAATACATAAGTTTTGCGGATTAATCCGACGCTAATTCTAACCTAATCAGCCGGAATATTGCGACTTCCCCACGAGAATCTGGCCTTTTGTCTAATTGTCTCTTGAAACTTTTGAATTTTCTGCCAGCTTGTGAGCTCTCTTTAGCAATTGAAGAAGGCGCCAACCCTCTAACTTTTTGATGTGAACAGTTTGACGTGTATACAAAGAAATAGCCCTTTCAAGAGAAAAAAGAAGAAGAAGAAATATTAGATATATTTAAAATTGGAGAGGTTGGTTATCATCATTATCAATTTATCATCTCACATTCTTGCATAGGATAAAAATTGGAATCCAATGTAACCTTCTGCTACAATAAGAAAAAGGAAGAAAAGAGAGAAAAAAAAAAAAAAGATTGAGAGACAGCTATAATTTTCTAAAGTTAACTAAAAACGTCGATCAATGTTCCACGCATGCATATAACATATTGGTTTGGTGAGTGAAAAATAAAAAATAAAGAAAAAAATAACCGAGTTAGATTTTTTTGCGCGTGTGGCTCGAGAGTACCATGGCTAGTGGCCCACCGGGTTATATGGGCCGCTGATCACGGGGATTAAGTGGGTCCCTCCACCCACGTTGGATGCTCCCCACTTCTCTCTCTCTCTCTCTCTCTATCTCTTCAAGCATGGACGGGATTGTGCTTTGCACCTGCGAGCTTTTCCTGTGCATGTTGCCCCCGTGCCCCATGAAATCTTTCGTGGGCCCAACGGATGTTCTCTAATCGTGGCCGTTCGTTAAGCCTGATCTTCCGATCACCGCAAAGCCAATCTTTCTGGATCCAACCCGGCCAATTTTTTTAAAAAATATTTTCGTTTCTTTTTGTTTTTTGGGTGCTTGCTAGCTTAGCTTTCTTCACATATTAATTTTTTTTCCAAGTTTTGCCCCTGATATCTGCTTTATGATGTCACCTAACATCAGCAAGAGCCACGGTAGCCCTTAAGGGTATTAAAGTCCGGTCAATTTACAAATGAATAATAGAGAAACCGCGTTACGGATATTCTTGCCTTTATTGGTTGTTTGTCTGAATCTCTTTATTTTTGTTTTTATTGTTTAATTTACTTTCCTCTTCCTAGCTATTTACGTTATTATTTTTTTAAAACGGTTATGTTGAAGAAATCATGTGCACGTCCCCTTTCAAAAATCCAAAACAAAACGAGTATTGGATGTGAGTGGAATAAACAAAAGAAAAATAAGCAAAAACTCTCAAACTTTTAATTAATTTAGTCGTTAATTAATAAATTAATCAATTAAACAATGAAAAAAGAGATTAATTAGCACTCGCCTAAATAGAGCGTCCCAGGCACAGCCTCCTATTAACCAGGAAATAATACCACTAGACATAAGCGGACCCCACATCTTATCTTATCCGTACAAATACGAAAAACAATTGGAGGGTGAAACATACGCGCGAAGATTAATTTTTCATCTCCTTTTTCATTTGAAGAAAAGAAAATTAGAAAAAAAATAAAAAATAAAAAAACATAAATTTCCAAAATCCTCAAATTACCCCTGTACCCCGCTCAGTAAGCTCGTCCATAAGTAGAGGCAACATCCTCTGGCTGATCCCTTCAACCCCAATTGCCTCATCTCTCTGTCTCTCTCTCTCTCTCTCTTCTCCACTTTGTTTGCATTCTTTCACTCGAACCAGAGAGAAGAAGAAGAAAGAACTGGAAATGGCGGTTCTCACAGTGACATTGATTGCTGCTCTTCTCTCACTAATGTGGATGACCGAAGCCAGAATCCCTGGAGTCTACACCGGAAGCTCATGGCAATCTGCTCACGCCACCTTCTATGGAGGCTCCGACGCCTCTGGCACTATGGGTATTTACATTTTATTTACCGACATTCCCCACATTATATTACAAACTGGGTTTCGAGTTTTGACTCTGTTTTTTTCGTTCTGTGAACATGCACATGTTATATAATATGTACATATAGGCGGGGCGTGTGGGTACGGAAATCTGTACAGCCAAGGGTACGGCGTGAACACGGCGGCGCTGAGCACGGCGCTGTTCAACAATGGGCTGAGCTGCGGCGCTTGTTTCGAGATCAAGTGCGCCAATGACCCCAAGTGGTGCCACTCTGGGAGTCCCTCCATTCTCATCACCGCCACCAACTTTTGCCCTCCAAACTACGCTCTCCCCAACGACAATGGCGGCTGGTGCAACCCCCCTAGGCCCCACTTCGACCTCGCCATGCCCATGTTCCTCAAGATCGCTGAGTACCGTGCCGGCATCGTCCCAGTCGCCTACCGCAGGTCAGCTCACCCCACTGTTTTTTGATTCACGGGGCATTACCCATATTAAGCACCGTAATTAATTAAAAAAATCACTTTTATCTCGAAATCACTAATCTTAAACACCTTATTTAATAAAAAGGGCTTTACTTGTGCTTTTTCAAATATAGAAGTTACCTTATAATTTTCGGTATACCTAAAATTTTGTTACGTTGTGATATTTATAATTTATGTTTCGGAATTTAGTTCTTAGTTTTTTCTTTTTTGTTGTCACTAGTCCTAACTCATAAGTCCTAATATAATTTATGCCGTCTTAAACTTCCACGAGGGGGAATAACTGTGCATTCACGTGATTTTTCAATATAATTAATTGGCTGTAAATTGCATAAGTGGCCCTTTACTCTCTGGTCTCTAGTGCTGGCTAGGCTTGTCCTTTAAAGGGCCTAGCTTAATTAGTCCAATAAAAAAAAAGTGATATCCTTTAAAGGGCTATGATATTGTGCCCCACCCCCTTCTTAATTTTTGGTGGGTCAGAACCATGTTCGGATTTGGGAACAAGCAAAATTAAGTTAAGTGACCAAAATGCCCATAGCGCCAATCGAAGTATACTAAACAGATTTTTAGAGGTTAGTTGAAACGGGTTGTTGTCTGTGCGTCGTCTATCTGATTTTATGCCTTTGGATCCCTTGAGGTCACTTTCAGGCGTTTGTTTGTACTTAGTTCGCCCCAAGATCGAACAAAATGAAAGAACATAAAAAGATTAGAAACATACTAATCCTAGATGGAACAACAACATACATAGCCACAGGATTTTCTGCTGTAGCTGCCAACATTGTTTGGCCTCACTTTTTTTATCCCACTTTTCACTGTGCGCATGCGTGTTTGCACCGCCACTCCTTGCAATAAAAAAATTTCGATGTGCTATGCCAAGTTGTCCACTGCTCAGAGTCCATAGGGCATACGAGCTCGAACCAAGGCTATTATAGCGTAGCGTGCGCTGTTACAGGATTTTAAACCGAAATATTTGTTTGAGTCCACTTCTCAAATAGGCTCCAAAAATAAATCACTTTTATGAGGTTCGAGGCTAAACACTGTAGAGTTATGTTTTACCATACTAGGAGTTTCTGCATAGAATATCTCAGCTACTAGTTGCCTAAAACATTAAAACCTCACAACATGTAGATTTTTTTAACTGAAACCTACTATTTTGCTAATGTTGGAGTGTAAATTGCTCTTAATAAAATATAACCCTTATTATTTTTTTTCATCCCACCTTTAATTCGTTTTTATTATTTTCATATTTTGCATTGAGAATTTTTGTGAGTGACCCAAGTGTGCCATATTTTCCTTGATTAGTGTTGCTTGATGATCTGGACATTTCCGTACTCTTTGACTGGTAATCTTAAGATTGACTGTTAATCCAATATCAAATTCAAGAAACAAAACACATACTTCTAGTCAGACCAGGCACAGTCACCAAAAAGTCCAACGTTTCTGATAATGTTTTCCCATGTCAGGCCCAAGATCAAGGGCCGAGTTGCAATTATCTCAAAATACTTTCCAAATTGACGAAAATGCCCTGATGTTTGCGGTTTGTTTACGCAGAGTGCCATGCCGGAAGAGCGGGGGAATAAGGTTCACGATCAACGGGTTCCGGTTCTTCAACCTGGTGCTGATCTCCAACGTCGCGGGTGCAGGGGATATCGTGAGGGCGAGCGTGAAAGGGTCGAAGACCGGTTGGATGAGCATGAGCAGGAACTGGGGTCAAAACTGGCAGTCAAACGCCGTTTTGGTCGGCCAATCACTGTCGTTCAGGGTCACCGGCAGCGACAGGCGCACCTCTACGTCCTGGAACATCGTCCCAGCCAATTGGCAGTTCGGTCAAACATTCACCGGCAAGAACTTCAGAGTCTGACCATTCATATCATTCATATCCCACCATTTTCAACGCTTCCCTCCATAATATTGTTGGGATTATTTTTCTCTTTTTTTTTTTCTCATTTTTATTTAACCCGTTTCCTTTGGCTCCAAAAAAAAATATGTTTTTTTTTTTTTTTTTTGGTGTTTCGACCGGGTGTTGGAGAATGTGAAAGTATCACAAGGAGAGAGAGAGAGCCTTTTTGGTATTTTGATTGGTGGGGTTTGGGTGCGGGAGTGTGTAAGTGAGTAGTAGTGGGCGTAACTGTACTCTGAAAGTGGAAGTGGAAGGTGGAAAGTGAAGTGAAGTGTAGGGCAGGCTGAAGCGGCTGCACAAAAAATATGTTAGCCCGCAGCCTTTTAGTATACTAGTGACAATCAGTATATGATATGTTATATGATGACATATATGTATTTATGTCGGAAAGAAGTGTATTTGCAGTAATTTACTTTGTAAAACAATGACTTTGGAAAGTCGTATTTGGTTTGTGGTTTGCTTCATTTTTGAGCCTTACCCTATGATACTAGGACAAATCATCTTGATTGTTCTTTTCAATTCAGTTTGACAATATTTAAAGTTATATAAATTGTTTAGTAACTCGGTTAAAACTCAAAAAAAAAAATTCAAATACATGTAGCTGTTTTTTTATATCATATTGTGCATGGTTCGAACTCCGTGTCAAGTACAAGTATAGAGTTTTGGTCTACATAATGTTTCGTTGCTCCCAAAATCTCTAGAAAACAATGTACTGGTTTCGAGGAATTGTTGAAGTGGAAACATTTGAATTTAGAATGGGGTTTCTAATTTCAAGAGCACTTGTTTTAATCGGAATATTGAAAAGGCCAGTGAGTGACAAAGTGGAAATATCTTTCTTCCATGTTCTTGTGGGAAACTTCCAAGAATGTTCTTCAATGCTTAAATTCTGTACTTTGTTTATCGAGTGCAGCGTGCAACTTCGTCTATCATCTCTAATTTGCTGAGCCTAATTAAATTTATGCGGGGAAAAGGGTGCTTACTGAGGTTCAACTTCAACTTCAGAGCATATGACTAGGGGAAGTTTCCTGACGAACACAGAAGTAGACAGGCTATCGTCTAAAAATTATGTATCGTAAAAGCGTAAAAAATATTTACTATTAACAACGGTTTTGTTTAATACCTTAATAACCTCCAGATTCATGAGGGAAAGTCAAATAACCTCTGCGTTCTCTTTTCTTGCTTAAAAAAGTACAAATATTAACAGAGAATGTAACAAATTAATAAGGTGTTTGGAAAAGGAGATCAAAAAAATGGTTTGAGCTAGTATTCGTTTCAAATGCTGTGGTTATTAAGAATTTTATATTGAAAACAATTCAAACTTTTTGAACCAATGTGTCAAAGAGAAGGCAAGCAAGCATACCATAATTATCAGACCTATTAAATTATCACATTACATAATAAGTGTATAGAATATACAACTTGCAAAATTTAGGCCCCATGATTTTTTTTGAAAGAACGCCCATTTTTCTGGTTTGATTTTGGTTTGAAGCAAAAATATCCACGTATTCCACGAGTCAATCAATAGGATGAGAAATGAAAGCATGAAAGGAAAGAAATTCTCAACCGGACGATCAAAAAAGGTTTTCGAAGAAAATGATTCTCAAAGGTTGCAATAAGTTGTCCAAAAATCCAAAAGGAGTCACATCAGTGAAATTACCCGAGCCAAAGTTGCACATGGGTAGGGCTGGGTTTGTTGATGCTCCCTCCACATGCGGGCGGTAAGATTTCCACTAACTTTTTGTTTTTTACAATTAGGTAGACAAATAACTTTGGATTCCTACTAGGCAACTACCTGAAAAACAAAAATGACTTTGGATGGCTTACAACCGTAACACTTTTTATTTTTATTTTTTTATTTTTTTGAGAGGATTATAATCTTGTATAGGTCATGACCTCTGTATATGTGCTAAGTAGTTGGAATTGTGGGGATAAAAGTTCTCAAGTTATGGAAAGATAATCAGTCGAGTTTAAGCACCGAAAACACTAATTAGAGACTCATTCAGGTTTCTGATTGTTCCATACATGCTGATACAATGATTAAAATAGGAAGTTTCAACGTGATATTTTGTTATAAAAGAAAGAAAAAATACATGTTTAATGACACAATCGTAAAATGCTCATGTTTCAATATATACATGTTTAATGAGACAATCATAAAACACCCATGTATCAATATAAGATTCAATTTCCGAGTTCATAGTGACCAATAAGGCAATCATAAATACTAATAAATAGCAGTACCTATAAAAGAATCTACAATGTTAATTGCCTTATGAATAAAACCTAAATCTATCATAATATAAAAAGGATTAGTTTAGTTGAAAGTGATATCTAAACAAGCCCAAATCAAAGTCTCATATTTTCAAAAAGCAAATGCCATCCATTTCCAAGGAAAAAACTAAAAATTAAAATAAAAGCTTCAGCATACAAGGCAAAAAGGTCATCTCTGGTCCGCAAAACTATGCATAGAAAAACTAAAAACAAAAGTGCAGAGAAAAGAAAAGCCCATTCCAACTACAGTATTTTAGCCCAAAAAAACAGCCATCAAAGATTGGTCCCTTGAAAGTAAATTGTAGAACTAAACTCGTTTCTCTCACTAACTAAGCTATCCTTACTAAGTGACATGCGAAAGCCTTACAAGAAATTCTGAGAGCATTCTCCAAAACATAGCTAAGGTTAATCCACATCTTCAGTTTCGCTTCCGTTTAAGTAATTTCCATTTCTTCAATATAGTGTCCACTCCCTCTCTCAATCGTGCCCTTCTACCCTCTTTGAAGTTCCAAAGTTCTGCTGTTATGTACCTACCACTCGCATTGTACTCGTTCAGTTCCTTTAAAGCTTGTACCACGGCCTCATATGCTTCATCACCAAGCTCGTCTTTCAAAATTTTCAACTTCTCATCTTCCTCATTGATTATTTCCTTTACGGCAATTAACCAGTTAGAGACAAGAATGAAGAGAAAATTCAATGAAAAAAAAAATAGTTGCTAAAAAACATGCGAGGAAAATAGAATTCACTTGGCAGAGGATGTGAAGCTTCAAAAGGGAAAAAAAAAAAAAAAAAAAGGTCATACGGTACACTTTTTTTTTTTTTTTTGGAAATCATTCGTTCAAGTGATCATAGAAAAGCAAAGTTTCATAAGGAATAAAAAAAAAATTTCAATGAGACAAAAAGAAGTTCCAATTTAGAAAACTAATACACTGATCAGTATCCATACCACTTCTTTTCCTTTGTCAGTGATAACCTTGAAAGGATGCCAGTTCGGATCCCTGAGATGGGCATCCCACATTGAACATAGCTCTACTGCTTTCTCTGGTGCTTCTTCGTCGGAGAATTTAATTTTAGCTGCATTCAGGAACGGTTTACTATTAAGCTCTCCCATTCTCTTCACGCCAATAAAAGCACGGCTTGACGAGTCCCTCAGTCCCTGGCAAGCATGAAGCATTAGTCCCGTTAGTCTGGCATTTTCAGTGAGCTCATCACGATACTAATCAAGAAAGAACAGGCATTAAAGAGAGAATCATTCTACTAAGATTTTGAACAAGCTGCGGACGCTTATGCATCAGCCTAATATATAGAGTACAGAAGTAACATGAAGTGACCACTTTTCTTTCTCACATTGTATACAGAAAATTCAAATGCTATCGTTTTTGGTGAACACAAAGTAACCAAAATTCATTAAAAAAAAAAAAAGTACTAAACCGTATATGTCACTGGGCTTTGTATCATCTAGGCATGTTTCTTCATACTTTAGATTCTTAATACATGTATGTATAAAAACAAAACAAAACAATGGGGGAATTGATTCATACATTGATTGTCTCCTTACGAGCCTCCTGCAGCTCGTCATTACTTCTACGCTCCTTGACAATCAATGCTTGGTTGAGTTCTTCTAGAGCCTCCATCTCTTCTTCCTTTTCTTTTAAATTTTCTTTGATTTCATCCATCTCTTTCTTGATTTTCATATCCTCATCCGCACCCATGTGTTTCATAACTTCTAAAGCTCCTTTGTAACGCTCTATCATCAACTCCAAAGCTTGTTTCTTATCAAGTTTCTTTTCCAGGTCAATGATCTTTTTATGGAGTTTCTCCTTTTGTCTCTGTAAAGTCCAGAATGTCCAGATATAAACGACCAAAAAAGAATTTTTTTATTCCAAAAAAAAGAGAAAAGAAACAGGACCTCGGATATAACGTCAATCATGATACTGAGGACTCCAACATGAGATGAAAAATGGAAAACATACCTTTTGTTCTTTTGCCAACAGGAACATCTTCTCATCGGCCTTCTTTTGCTCCAATGTTGCCCTCTCAATCTTACATTGTAAAGGGAGAATATTAGCTCTATAAATAAGCTTTTAACATTGGAAAGGAGGCATAGATAAGCTGAGAAAATGCTAAAATAACCAAAAAAGGAAATTAAAAAGTCTAAACATAGTTTAAATAATTTTTATAAAGAAAAGGAATACAAAGTCGAGGTAGTAATTGAGGATGTCAATTTTTAACTACGGTAAACAGGCGCTAAGCGCATAAAGGGTCCGCTGCACCGTTGCAATTTCTGTTAATATTAGAAAAGTGACTTCAGATGCGTACAAGAGAATATATGTTACCCTCTTGAAATTCTACCCTTCTTTTCCTTTATCTCCAGAAAATATAATATCTATAATCACACTTTCAAATATATATATATATATATATATATATATATATACATACGTATGTATCTTCACTGCAATACATACGGGTGTAAACGAGTGGAACTAAACCAACACGCAGACTAGTTAAATTGCTAATGCCAATCGTATGTTTCTGAAATGTCAAAACAGCGACTTGGGTTGATATATTCCAACACAGAGTACTATCAAATTACCATTTTCTTCTCCTCGATGAGATTCCTTCTCTCACAATCATTATGGAACTTTCTTTGTTGTAGTTCCTTTTCCCGCGACTCAAGCTCCTTCTTTTGCATTTGCAAGTCCCGTGTGAACTTTTCATGCCCCTTCATGATCTTCTCAAAGTGGTCACGCTCATTCTGTTGCATCTTTCTTTTTTCTAACAACATGCAGCAAAATAAACTAAGATACTGTGAATAACAATGGAAAAAATAAAATATAACTTCATCTATTTTTGTCAACTTGAAAGATGAAAAGATGACAATACCTTCATTGTAATCGTTGAGAATTGCATCTCTTTCGCTCACCGTTTGGTTGAAGGATGTAACGGTTTCATAATACTTGCTCTCTATCTCTTTGAGACTCTTGTTCTTCGTCTTTAAGGTATCTGTTAGTGTAGATACAAGTTTTGAATCTTTTCGGTGATCCTCTGCTTGTTTTTCAGCGACAGTTTTCAGATCCCCATGCTTACGGAGATGGCCTCCAACAATGTTTGTGGATTTGTAGTCATCCTCCCGGGCAATCCATCCATATAGTTTCTCTCCTCGATTCTTGTCAGTCTCATAGGCCATCTTCCCACAGTTTTCGGCATCAAAGCTACTTTCAAATGCCATTGCATTCTCAAAACCGGACCAGTTTTTATTAAAGTCAACAATTGCAAATCCTGAATGGCCCAAGTAGTTCCACAGAGGAGTAACCTTCACAGGGTTGAACCCTTTCCTAATAAACTCGTCTCTAAGTTTTGAACCACTTTCGCCAACACGTTTCCCATTTCTCAATTCGGTTTTAATGTTAGCCAAAACTCCCATAGAAGGCCAAACAAATTTTACTTCATGATCAGGTGTTCCACGTTCGACCTTTCGAGAAGGCTCTGACCGGTCCTTAATATCATGATAATACTTTTCAATATACCTCTCTAACGCCAAGTGCTTAGCTTTCTCTTTAAGGTCCCTTTTATAGGAGCCCCTACTTAAATCAGAAGCATGGTGGAGAAGATGCTTTAATCTGTCGTATTCTTTTGTGTCTTCAACGCAGAATGGGCACCTATATCCGGAATCAGAAGACTTAATCTTCACGGACCCATCCTTTAGTCGTTTATAGTAGTCCATCTCTAGTTCTTCCTCTGTAATGCAAGACATCGTGAATCTGTAATGGAGAAAAAAAAATATTATAATAAGAGAAAACAAATATTCAGCCTATTGCTTTTCTTTACCTGCTTCAAAACAAGCATACAAAGCCCAAAAAAGAATTTGGAGGTTCTAGCTCTCAAAATTGGAGTTGGGACATGAGGCTACCGATACAATTTAATAATTAAAGTGCTGCTTATTCTCTTTTCTATTTTCATTTTGCTTCAATCCATTGAAGTCAAAAAGTGAATAAGAATCAACTTCCAATCAGATTCAAAACCTACAAAATAGTAGGATCAACAAAGGTAATACAAAATCAATAACAGAGTGAACTGAAACTCATTAACTATCTAAATGAAAATGGAAAAACTAAAAAGCTACCCCTCGAAGATTCAGCGAAACGACGGGCACCAAATTTATGAGCCACAAAAATCACATTTCTTTTTTTTTTTTTCTTTTTCTTATCCTCCACATTTTGATTTTCTTCTTCCTCACTAAGCAAACAAGCAGCACGTAAATCAATGGAGAAACATATGATACTCAAACACTGTTTTCTCTCTGTTAAGCGCATCAAGCATATGCAAGCCGATTGTGATAAAGCATAACAAAAAACGAAGAAATCGCCATTACCAGAGTCAAGCTCACCACCACCTCATAGAATACATTTTTGTAGAACTTTCTCGTCTGTTTCTTCCGTCGATATTGCTTCTCAGAGCAGGAAAGGAGACGTTCTTACCGCTGTTTGGAGAGAGAGAGAGAATCGGATTCTAAAGTTTAGAGAGAGAAAGAGAAAGAAGAAGATGAAGCAGAGAGTATGCGGATAGTGGAGAAGGAGGAGCTACTGCGGAAGTAAATGGCATTGTCGCTCTGCATTCCGTTTCCCCGAATCCTTCCAGTTTCTCTACGTTGTCACTCTTACCTTTTAAAACCATGACTATGCACACGCGCGAGTGAAAAAGAAAGTGCGAACTCGCGACTCAATTGGTTGGTGAGTTAAAAATTCGAAGAGTCGGAGGATTTTCGACCTAGAAATTGCGAGTACAAAATTTGGGTAGAGTAGAGAGAGTGGTCTGTGATCCTTCTTGGCGGCGAATTTGCACCTTTTTCGTGTCTTTGTTGTGGGCCCGGAGAACACGTGGACGTCCGGGAGTG
This sequence comes from Artocarpus heterophyllus, assembly GCA_025403435.1. Classification (NCBI taxonomy): domain Eukaryota; kingdom Viridiplantae; phylum Streptophyta; class Magnoliopsida; order Rosales; family Moraceae; genus Artocarpus; species Artocarpus heterophyllus. The sequence goes on along the minus strand of CM046338.1, from coordinate 9,069,335 downwards.
GAGTTTCTGATATGGCAATTGGCCTCGCGGATGGGCGAGCAGAAACGAAAGACCTTGTTCGAAGTGGTGATCGATTAATTAGCATAAAATTGGTGATGATTAAAAGTTAATTTTATTTTATTTTTAGTAGTATTTTATTGAGATATTAATACTAAAACTAGTGATTAAGTGGAGATTAAGGATCTGTTTGATAGTGTTTTTAAATAGATGAAAATGATTTTATTTTAAAAAATGAAAGTTTTTTAAATATTATGCTGAGGATATTTTTAAAATTTTTGCCTCAAAAACATGTATGATTGAGATGTTAATACCAAATTCCTTCAATTCAAATCCTAAACTAGTAAGAAGCGGTTGCCACTCTCAAGAGCCAACGAGGCCTTGTGACCCTCAGAGCCTCATCTTACATAGCCCATTAACCGTTAAAACACTTGATTAGAGGAGCTCGTTGTACGAGAAATGAAGATATCATTCACGAAAATTTACACATTTATATACTGTATATCAAGATTAAGTTTACACTTTAGAATTTAAAAGGGGCTGACAAACATAAATGTAAAAGAAAGAAGAAAGCCCAACATAACAAGCCACTGTGTGAGGAAAGTAAAACAGACACAAAACTTGATGATCACGTTACGAGCATTCTGCAGTTCATCAGTCAGATTATGTTCCTTGACAAGACGTTTTTTGTAAAGTTCATATAGATTTGTGAACTCTTCTCCTTGATCCTTTAATTCTTCTTGAAGCATATCAAGTTTTTCCTTCCGATCCCCATCCTCATCTTCACACGTGTTTCATCACTTGGCAATTCTTGGATTCTTACACACAATACACACCACTGACCTTTTCATCTTCAACCAACTGCAACAATTTTTCATTAATCTTCTTTTTTCCGGATGGCAGCCATCTCATTCCGAGTCTGAGATTTTATAATGATAAGTCTAGCTTGTTTCACATAGGCTTTTGACTTTGAAGATAGAAACAAATCAATTCAACGATGGACTAGATTAAAAAAATGTTTGGAAAACAGTAAATGGGGAAAGACTATGAAGACAAGTTGCAATTTCAAGCCGGGAGTATTTTTCAGGAAAAATTACACATTCCTTCTAATTTTATTGTCTCTTAGTTCCAACTATCAACAGCAAAACTCATAATTTCCAACACATAAGCGCTCTGAAGCAAGAAATTAGAACAAAGTATTACTATCATGAGATGGGTCCAATTCCATTTACCATTTGCTGATCATGGATGAGTGCAGTTCTCTCACTATCAACTCGGGCCTGTTGCTCTTGCAGGTGCTTCTCATGCAGCTCAAGCTCCTTTGCCTGTGATTCTAAGCTACACGGTAATTCTTGATTCTCTAAGAAAACCTTCTGAAACTGGATACGTGCATTTTGTTGCCTCTCCCTTGATTTTGACAACAAACTTTGACAATTTTTGTTTTCTGAGGCGTAGAAAAAGGCAGCGCAGCCAGGTGAAGTACGAAGAAGCCATCACCAAAAAAAAAAAAAGTGCAAATGCAAAGGCAATCTTAAACTCGTTGAACTTTTGGTGGGCTTGTTTATTTTTTACTGTTGGATCTAAATCTAAAAGACAAAAAAATATCTTATTGATAAATATTTTTAAAAATTATGATATTTCCCTTTTGGCGCCAAGGTTTAAAAATTTTGCTATAATGCTTCTTTTATCACAATTTTGTAGTTATGTTAAAATCTGATGACGTAGCACTAAATTTATAATATTAAATCAAATTGTTACTTAACTCATAATTGCTATAAAAATAGAAAAATTTTAAGCTATGCCATGCTTCTAAGAAATGTGTTTACTCTTGTAATTCTTAAAAAGATCATATCAAATTACCAATTATATTATATGTTTATTCTATCATACTTAAATATATACGTCAGGACATTTATTAAAAGTAAATTTGGAAAAATTATATTTATGAATATTCTTTGAAAAATATATTAAAGAGCCGAAAATTAAAAAGAAATATTACCTAGAAGTATCTTTAAATTTTAGGGGCGAATAATCAGAAACTTCAATCCCTCTCAACCCCTCCTCTCAACATCCCTCTCTATCTTCCGTCCAATTCTCTCTATATAGTCTCTAGTTGCAGACAAAACAGCATTGCAAATGATATCCTGGTTAGAGGTCACCTGAGATAACTTTTGCTTATAAAAGAAAAGAGAGCCAAGGTTATTTAATTATTATTTCGATAGCATATTCAAAAGAGCTTTTGATTTAGTTTAGTTTAATAAGGTGTTTGACTAATGGTAGAAACTATTAGTGTAAACCATTTTTACCGTAGCATGTGAAAGCTTTACATTATAATAATTTTTTTTTATTTTATTACAATATATGAAAGCTTTACATGATTCATAACTGAGTTTGTGGTGTGAACTATCATTAGCCAAACACTCTCTAAATAAATTAAAGTTCTTATTATTATTAAAGTAAATCTAATATAAAAAGTCATATGGAATTTTAAATTTGTCATCCGTAAATAAAAGGTTAAGAGGATAACTACCAAGGAATTAACCTGTGGACTCTTTTTTTTTTTAAAAAAAAAAAAGAACATGATGAAATTAACTATGGTCCAAGGAACCAGATCAAAGTACAATTCTTAACACGATTTTCACAAAATTAGTCAGGCCCTAAAGCTGCATTTTATACACATATTTAGCCCTCTTGCCAAAAACACCTAAAATTACTATACAATTAGTAGTTTCTCCTCTGTTTAATCCTTTTACATTGCTTCAATAAAAACTTTATTCCCTCTTTCAGAGATGCCTTCCTGTCTCCTTTAAAGTTCCAGAGCTCCATTACCGCGCACCTTCCCTCCGGATTGTACTCGAGCAATTCCTCCAAGGCTGTCACAACAGCATTGTGAACTGCCTCACCATACTCATTCTTTAGACTCTTCAATTTTTCATCATCCTCGTCAACTATTTTCTGCACAACAATTTTCAGTCCAATTCAATCAAAGACAGGAAAAAATAAAAATAAAAACATAAGAAAGAAAAGAATACTATAAGATAAAAACAGTATAAAATATTTAAACCTTGTATTTTCCTTGATGATAGATAATCTTGAAAGGTTCCCAGCTTAAGTCCCGAAGATGGGATTCCCAGAGTAATCGTAACTCTAGTGCTTTATCTTCTGCTTCTTTATCAGAGAATTTCCTTTTGGTTGCAGCGAGGAACGGTTTTGATTCAAGGTCTCCCAATGTCTTCAGGCCAATAAAAGCGCCGCTGAAAGTTTCGCTTTCGCTCAATCCCTGTGAGCCATATTATTGTAAGTTTATTGTCACATTTTCATCCTAAAAGAAGATCTTCCATATATTTGTATATTTTAAGAAAAACTGACTAAATAGACTTGCGACGGTTACCTTAATAAGCCCCACACGAGCCTGGTGCAGCTCATCGTTGCTTGTACGTTCCTTGATAATAAGATCATAGTTAAGTTGTTTAATGGCTTCCAACTCTTCTTCTTTCTTTTTCAATTGTTCATCCATCTTTTTCTTGAGATCCTTGTCTTCGTCTTCAGTATCGGCATGGTCCATCACTTCTAAGACTTCATTCATGCGCTCTATCGCCAACCCCAAAGCTTCTTTTGCCTCGACTAGCTTTTCTAGTCGGGCTACCTTTTTATGAAGCTTTTCATTTTCTCTCTACAATAGAAATGTCAAAAAGAATTTGCTTTCTTGGCTTTTCATTTACGAAAGTATCTTAAAGACCAAGTCTAAGATCACAGGAAAATTGAAAACAAATTACCTTTTGTTCTTCTACCAACAGCAGCATATTTTCAGAATTCTTCTTTCGGATTAAGGCAATGTCCTCATTCTATCATCAAAACAAAAAACAAAATGTTAGCTTGCATCAAATAAGAGCTTTTTTACATTTGAAAGACGGCATAAATAAACAGCATATAAGACAGAATAACTTTCAAAAATAAAGGTTGGGGTATCTAAACAGAGATATTATTAAAGCTTATGTTAACATAATTTATATGTTAGAAATCAAAGCAATAAGCAACAAGAAATATAGAGAAAATTACACACAAGATTTACGTGGAAAAACCCTAATAAAGGGTGAAAAAACCACGGGCAAAGGAGAAGCAATCCACTAATCACAAAACAGAAATTACAACGGTGTTTAGAGCGCTCAAATACAGAAATTCACTCACTCAATCACTCACAAACTCACAAGACTGAGTTCTCTGTATCACTCTCAACACTATGATCTCTATGAAATTTTGTGACTCTCTAATATAAACTATGGAGAATATGATGTATTTATATGTATGGGGACTCAAACCCTAACCCAAAATTACCCAAAAAACGCAAAATACACTATCTGACCGCATTGGAGCGCCGCGGCGCTGGTTTTCGGATTGGAGCGCCGCAGCGCTGCCTTTCTAGCGCCGCGGTGTTGCTTTTCGGATTGGAGCGCCGCGGCCCTACCTTACTGCCAAAACAAATGGAGGGGTTTTTGGTCACTAAATAACAATCTCCACCTTGACACAAAATCCACCATAAAGAACTCCAACATGTGATTAACCGAATTCTCTACCTCTTCCACAAAGCCCCAACGGGCAACTAACCGGCACGAGCATGAACTCCAACCAAGTTCAAGCAATGCTCAAACTTAGTTGTAGGTAACGACTTAGTCATCATATCGGCAGGATTATCATGTGTACTGATTTTGCTCACAACAATATCACCACGAGCAACAATATCACGAACAAAGTGATAACGAACGTCAATGTGCTTCGTCCTTTCATGAAACATTTGATCTTTAGTGAGAAAAATAGCACTCTGACTGTCACACATCACCACAGAAGTCTTCAAATCTTCACTGAGTTCTCCAAATAGGCCCTTCAACCAAATAGCTTCTTTGAAAGCCTCTGTAATAGCCATATATTCAGCCTCAGTAGTAGACAAAGCAACAGTAGCCTGCAAGGTAGCCTTCCAACTGATAGCACAACCACCAACTGTAAACACATACCCAGTAAGTGACCTCCTCTTATCCAAGTCTCCAGCATAATCAGAATCAACATATCCCACAACACCATCTCTAGTCCTCCCAAAGTGCAAACAAACGTCAGTAGTACCACGCAAGTATCTAAGAATCCATTGCACTGCTTTCTAGTGCTCTTTACCTGGATTTGCCATGTATCTACTAACTGCACTAACTGCATATGATAAATCTGGGCGAGAACATACCATAGCATACATGAGGGAACCTACTGCACTAGAGTATGGAACACGTGACATATACTCAACCTTATCATCTGACTGTGGAGCTAATGCAGCTGAAAGTCAGAAATGTGCTGCTAACGGAGTGCTCATTGGTTTTGCTTTCTGCATGTTGAACCTGTGCAAAACTTTGTCAATATAGCCTTTCTGACTCAGATAAAGCTTTCCTGCCTTTCTATTTCTCAAAATCTCCATGCCGAGAATCTTCTTGGCAGCTCCCAAGTCCTTCATCTCAAACTCTCTACTGAGTTGAGCCTTTAACTTCTTAATCTCTCCTTTATCTTTAGCAGCAATCAACATATCATCAACATATAAGAGCAAATAAACAAAGGACCCATCATCACCCTTCTTGAAGTAGACACAACTGTCATAGCTACTCCTCTTAAACTCATGAGCGATCATAAATGAGTCGAATCTCTTATACCACTGCCTAGGAGACTGTTTCAAACCGTAAAGAGACTTTTTCAACGAGCAAACATAGTCTTCTTTACTTGTAACAATGAAACCCTCGGGTTGCTGCATGTAAATGTCTTCCTCGAGCTCTCCATGCAAAAATGCAGTCTTCACATCTAACTGCTCAAGCTCAAGATCATAAGTGGCCACAATACCAAGCAAGGCTCGAATTGAGCTATGCTTAACTACAGGAGAAAAAACATCTGTAAAGTCAACACCTGGAACCTGACTGTATCCTTTTGCAACCATTCTAGCCTTGTACCTAGCATCTTCAACTCCCGGTGTGCCTTCTTTTCTTTTAAATACCCATTTGCAGCGAACAGCTTTCTTCCCTTTGGGTAACTTCACCAAATCCCATGTGCCATTCTTATGTAGGGATTCCATCTCCTCCTGCATAGCAATCATCCACTTACCAGAGTCAACTGAATTAACCATCTCTGAATAGGTAGAAGGTTCTTCACTAGACTCAATACCTTCTGCCACTGATAAAGCATAAGCCACCAAGTCGGCGTCAGCATATCTCTGTGGAGGCCTAACATCTCTCCTCGGCCTATCCTTAGCAATAGAGTACTGTGGTGGCTGCGGTGATGGCGATTGGGAAGCACTATCGCCTTGACTCTCTGAACTTGACTGGGAAGTAGAATCGGATTATGTATTTGTCTCTATTTGAAACTCCACCTGTTTGCTAGATCTATCCCGATCAACATCACTAGACCCTGTAGTAGATGTCCCACGTAACATGGAAGTCTCATCAAACACAACATCTCTACTGATAATAACTTTCTTGGTTTCTGGGCACCATAACTTATAGCCTTTAACACCAGGCTTGTAACCAAGAAATATACACTTCATGGATCTAGGCTCCAATTTTCCATTGTCGACATGAGCATAAGCAGGACAGCCAAAAGTTCTTAAATTTGAGTAATCTGCAAGTTCTCCTGACCACATATCTTGTAGTGTCTTCTTGTTAATAGCGATGGAAGGAGAGCGATTGACCAAATAGCAAGCTATAGAAGCGGCTTCAGCCCAAAATGACTTAGGTAGCCCAGCATTAGAAAGTATGCAGCGTACTTTCTCCATCAACGTCTTGTTCATCCTCTCGGCCACACCATTTTGCTGCAGAGTACGTCCGACTGTTAAGTCCCTCAGAATTCCCTCTGATTTACAGAAGGTATTAAATTCATTTGAACAAAAATCCAAGCCATTATCAGTGCGGAGACGTTTAACTGGCTTACTGGTCTGCTTTTCTATCATGGTCTTCCAATCTTTGAATGTAGCAAAGACATCATTCTTTTGCTTCAAAAAGAATGTCCATAATTTTCTGGAGTAGTCGTCAATGATGGTAAGCATATAATTAGCCCCACCATAAGAAGGAACAGTAGACGGTCCCCAAAGGTCAGAATGAACATACTCTAAAATATCTTTTGTGTTGTGAATGCCTTTGCCAAATCGAACTCTCTTCTGCTTTCCAAAAACACAGTGCTCACAGAACTCCATCTTACCTATGCACTGTCCATTAAGGAGCTCTCGTTTACTCAGCTCTGCCATCCCAAGCTCACTCATATGCCCCAGTCGCATATGCCATACCTTAGTGAGATCATCATCAGACATAGTGGAAGTAGTAACTTTTGCATCACCAACAATTGTAGTACCCTGCAGAACATACAAACTAGCAGTCTTCTTTTGTGCTTTCATCATCACAAGAGCGCCTTTACTGACTTTCAGAACTCCACCTTCACCAGTGTACTTATACCCTTTAGCATCAAGAGTACCTAAGGAAATTAAATTCCTCTTAAGATCGGGGACATGCCTCACATCACCTAGTGTCCTCACTATGCCATCATACATTTTGATTCTGATAGTACCAATACCAGCAACTTTGCATGGGGCGTTGTTTCCCATCAAAACAGAGCCCTTAGGAACCGTTTCATATGTTGAAAACCAGTCCCGGTTGGGACACATATGAAACGTACATGCAGAGTCAAGAACCCAATCCTCACAGGGTTTAGAATCACCATCAGAAATTACCAAAAGCTCACCACCAGAGCTTTCTTCAACGACACTAGCCTCACCAGCATCTGGTTTCTTCCCCTTCTGATTTTCAGCCCTCTTGTTTTTATTCTGCAGCTTATAACACTCAGTTTTAATGTGCCCTTTCTTCTTGCAATAGTTACAGTACTTTTCCTTATTTCTGGATTTAGACCTACCTCTAATCTCAGTCCCAGAACTTCTCTCTTGGGTTCTACCTCTAACAACTAGACCCTCTCCTTGTGTTTCAGATCCAGTAACTAACTGCTTCATCTTTTCTTTAGAAAATAAAGCCTCATAAACCACATCTAGGGTAAGAGTGTCCCGACTATACAAGATAGTATCCCTAAATGTGGTATATGATGAAGGCAGTGAACATAATAAAATTAACCCAAGGTCTTCTTCATCATACTTAACTTCCATAGCCTCCAAATCAGACACAATCTCCTTAAACACAGTTAAGTGATCCTCAAGAGACGTACCTTCAGACATTCGGTGAGAGTATAGACGCTGCTTTAAATGAAGTTTGCTAGTAAGACTCTTGGTCATGCATAATTGCTCCAGCTTGAGCCACAAAGCAGCAACAGTCTTCTCCTTCAGTACATCCTGCAAAATCTGATTTGACAGATGAAGGTGTATTTGGGACAAAGCCTTTCGGTCCTTACGCTCCTTTTCCTCCTTCGACCATGATGAGGGCATCTTATCGAAACCCAATAGCGCATCATCAAGGTCCATCTGCGTCAGAACAGCCCGCATCTTCACTTGCCATAGAGAAAACCTCGTTGTGCGATCCAGCAGCGGAATATCGAATTTCATGGTTGCCATTGCAAATCAAAGCCAATGCTCTGATACCACTTGTTAGAAATCAAAGCAATAAGCAACAAGAAATAGAGAGAAAATTGCACACAAGATTTACGTGAAAAAACCCTAATAAAGGGTGAAAAAACCACGGGCAGAGGAGAAGCAATCCACTAATCATAAAACGGAAATTACAACGGTGTTTAGAGCGCTCAAATACAGAAATTCACTCACTCAATCACTCACAAACTCACAAGACTGAGTTCTCTGTATCACTCTCAACACTATGATCTCTATGAAATTTTGTGACTCTCTAATGTGACTCTCTAATATGAACTATGGAGAATATGATGTATTTATATGTATGGGGACTCAAACCCTAACCCAAAATAACCCAAAAAACTCGTAAAAACACAAAATACACTATCTGGCCGCATTGGAGCGCCGCAGTACTGCTTTTCTAGCGTCACGGCGCTGGTTTTCGGATTGGAGCGCCGCGGCGCTGCTTTGGAGCGCCGCGGCCCTACCTTACTGCCAAAACAAATGGAGGGGTTTTGGGTCACTAAATAACATTATAAGATGGGCAAATTTCCATTTACCAATTCACTATCACGGATGAGTTCCATTCTCTCGCTGTGAATTTTAGCTTCTTCTTGCTCAAGTTGCTGCTCACGTAACTCAAGCTCCTACTCTAGCGCTTCTAAATGCCGTACCAATTTCTCTTGCTCAGAGAAAATCTTCTCAACTTGCCCCCATGCAGTCCTTTTCATGTCTCTTCTTTGGGACCATAAATGTTCCCAATCATCATCTCCACCGTCTGAAGGGGAATAAAATATGAACAAAGCAGACAAAAAAAAAAAAAAAAGACCAAACTTTACTATTAGATATACCTCCAATATCCTCATGATCTTGCCAAAGTTCATTCCTTAGGGACATTATTTCGATCAAGTTTGGAGATACTTTCCTGCAGATAGAAAAGTACTCTTCTGAAATATCTGTCAATCGCCAAACAAAACAAAACAACCACAAGTTACGTTTCCTTTCTTGATCATTTTATCTTTCTTGTACTTAAATTTCGCATACATAATTTCAAATGTTAAGCAAAAAGCTATATATATAAAGAAACAAGCAACAGAAAGTCATGTGATTACGTGGTAATAATTTAACACACAGACTTTTAAAGTACTTATAGGAGAAGAGGGAAAGTCGGATATGAAGTTCCAAGGAGGGGAAACTAGAAAGGCATAGTTTGAGAGGATATATATATATATAGGATCAGTTACATGCAATAATTATAACCTGCGTTTCCTGTCTCATGTAGTCAATCGTAGACAGAGAGATATATATATATATATAGGATCAGTTACGTGCAATAATTATAACTTGTTCCTTTCTCGTGTAGTCAATTGCAGGCAGAGACGTCCTTTCGTTTCTTGCGAATCAAGTCCTTTTTACTTTACTATTATTTTTAAAATAAATAAAAATACTTTTATTTTAAAAAATAAAAATTTTTAAAAATTATGTTAAAAGTGTTTTTATAATTTTTTTTTTTAAATTATGTAAAATTATTTCCAAAAATTTTAAAAACAAAACCAAACATACTTTTATTTTTTGAGTGAATAAGGGAAAATTAAAAGTCCTCGCTATTCGCCGAATGGTTTTGGTGGGATCAAATGAATATTAATCTGGAAATCGAATTCGAGAAATTCCTCTAAAAGCAAGTAAAACTATGATATGTAAGAATGGTCACATGATGAATTTGGGATGAAATAGTCTTTCTGTCAATCCGTTTTGTAAATGAAAACAACTTTTATTGTGGCTTCATCAACCTATATAAACAGGCAAAAAATAAGACAAATTTACCCGTTATAGATTTGAGATATTCATGATACCCTATTTACCTCATTAATTATTTTTATAATAAAATAAATAATTAATTAACACTCTTATATAAAACTATAAGTTAAAAATAAAAAATTTATTTTTTTTGAATTTTCACATATACTAGTTTGAAAACACATGCCAACGCATGTGCATGGTCAACTTGTTGACTTTTTCTGTTATTTTACATATTACAGGGAAAAAGAAAAACATAAGGTTGTTTTGACAAAAACTATTTTAACAAATACATGATATTTGAGGGGAAAAAAAAACTCAACAAAAAAGATCATATACGGTCCGTTTGGTAAATGAATTCTAATTAGTGATTTGATTTGAGTTAATATGATTTGAATTAGGATTTAAGTTAATAATTTGAATTCTTATCCGAATTGACGTTTGGATGTGCATCTAAGTTTTAATCTAAGTATGGAATAAAATTAGAATATGTGTTTGGAGATATAGTGAAAATAATTTTTTATTTATTAAAAAATCTAATAAAATCTTAATGTTAATGGTACTAAAAAATATACAATATGGATCTTAATTTATTTCTCTTTTCACTATAAATATGATGAAAAAAGAATTATCTCAATTGAATATCAAATGAAGAAGTTATGATTTTTTTTCTCAAATATAGGAGAGAGAATTTCAGTTTTTACTGTAACAAAGATATACGAGTATTAAAAGTTTAGGGGGAGCAAAACTCTAAAAACTTAGATTCTTGATACTCAAAAGATTTAAATTTTAAGAGAAATAAACACATACCTAAAAAAAATTTTGATACTCAAATTCAAATTTAAATCTATTGAGTATCAAAAATATTCCAAATAAACAACCTCATATAAAATTACTATGAGTTCTGCATATAAAAAGTAATAATTGAAAGAGTCAGTTGAAAAGAAAAAATAGTTGAAAAAAATAGTCAAGTACAACAAATTTGAAAGGAAAAAAACTTCAACACAGAGAAAACAGATATATTCATTTAACTAATATATATATATATGAAAGAGCTGAGTTAAGTAAGGCCTTATTTAAGAAAATCTGTTTTAATAGAGTAATTAAAAAATGCATGTATAAAAACCATTATTACATAGAGAAACATCTAGAACAAAATAATTAGTGGGGAGAATTGAGAAAAAATTAATTTAATAAAATATTTTTTAAAACTACAACAAATTTTAAAAGGGAAAAAAATATATAACCATCACCCATTACCTATTACATACATTCCATAAAGCCTTTCTTTACCGCCAAAATGGTGCGGCAGCCAACACCAACTCAGCCGTCATTTGATCGAGAGAGAAGAGGGGTTTAGTTTTTTGACCAAAACTATGTCGTTTTGGTTGAAACGGTGCAAGCCCGTTGGGTCTTTCCATATATAGTCATAGATTGTGGATGATAGATACGTAATATAACATTATGTTATATATTATAAATAATAGATTACGTAATATAACATTATATTTAAAATTATGTATATTATAACATATTATATATAATATATTTAATTTAAAATATAATATAAATTAAATGAGGTGGTAAACAGGAAATATAGTCAGGACTTTTATATCCGTCACTACCTCGTAACCTGACAAGCTATACTTTTAATACATTTACAATCCAAACCTATTTAAAAACGGGTTTTCTCAGCCCCATTTAATACAGATCCTCGTAAGTAAATAAGTTCGCGAGTAAAATTAAGAAGAATGAGAAAATTATACCATTATTTATTAAGAAAAAATAAATAGACAAAAAATATAACAATTTTAGTAAATAGCTCATTTAAATTAAAACGAAGTTTATTTTGATATAAAATGACATAGAGAAAAACATGAAGTAACAACAAGCTATAACGAAAAACAAAAATGAAAAGAAAGATAAGAAGAAAAAAGAATAAGTAAAATTAAAAATTTCAGTGTGTTAAAAAAAACACATGATTTTAAAAATGCTACGACTTAAATATTTTTAAAAGTGTGCCATTAAGAATTAAAATTGTATTATTTAGTGCAATTTTTCATAAAATTACCATCTCTAATTGTAGTGTAAAGGTCAAGCTGATGTGGATGCAAGGTTCTATTCATCCTGTTTGTTTGTTTGACTAGTTTAGTTTACTTCGACTCAGTTCGAACGACCATCACAATTTAAATTAGTGTTTGGTAAAACATTTAATTCGAACTAAAGGGACAGTTCAAACTGAGCTGAACTGCCTAACTTAAAGTTCAAACCCTTTCCATTTCAATATTTCGCACTAATATTGAACAGTGATTTTGCTTTAATATATTTATATTTATAATTTAACACTATTATTTTATATTATTTTTAATTTAATAATTTTTTGTATATATTTCATATTTATTATTTAATTAAACAACTTTTTATACTTTAAACTAGAATTTTCAATATTTATTTAAATACAAATTTAGATTAGATGTCCTGTCGAAATTAATACTTTAACTAACATCTAAACACTAGTTTAAATTACTGTTTAAACTATATAATTTATATTTTTTTCTTTAAACTAACACAACTTGAACAAATGAACCAAACAGAGCAATTCTACTTCTCATATTTGGTTCCTCCAATAAATTCAACGGTAGGGCCGGCAATATGGGTTGCGACACGACGACACGACACGAATCCGACACGCTTTTTTGCGGGTTAGTGTCGGAAAATTTGACCACGGGTCATTTTAGTGTCGACCCGAAACTGACCCGTCAAAAAACGGGTCGTGTTCGGGTCAACTCGTCTGACACTAAAATGACCCGTTTCTGACCCGTATTTAATTAATTAGCTTTTAAAAAATTAATATTATTTCATATATAATATAAGCTCTTAAAATATCAAACATTACCTCTCTTATCACTCATCTTCTTGTTGAAGTGGTATGAAACTCTTCTAATTTTATTTTTTTTTAATATTATATATATTAATGTGGGCGGGTTAGAGGCGGGTTGCGGGTCATAATCAGGTTACGGGTCAAAATCGGGTCACGGGTTATTATTTTTTGACACTATGCATAAGAAACGGGTTGACACGGGTCGGGTTAGTGTCAACCCGTGTCAAAACAGGTCGGGTTATGGTTGAGAATTCTCAACCCGTTCGGGTCACGGGTCGGGTTAGTGTCGACCTAATTTTGTAAAAATTAACTCCAACCCGACACGAACCCGACCCGCTAACACGATTTGCCACCCCTATTCAACGGTAATCAAATCTTTTTTTTTTTTCTAGATTTTTTCTTTTTGGACAGAGGAGGGCAATAAATTAAAGGAAAAAAGGGGCAAGAAAAAAGAAAAACGCCGTGTGTTGTGCTGCTCTGCCAATGAATAAACGGCAACAACATATAATATATATATATATATATATAATTTTCTTCTTTTGAAAAAGAATAGGGCAAGAAAAACTACAGGCGCCGTCTGTGGGAATCGAACCCACGACCACGTGGTTAAAAGCCACGCGCTCTACCAGCTGAGCTAAGACGGCCAGCTGGGACCTAAATATATAAATCAATATGAATTACTTATTTCTTGAGCTATGAACAAGACCCCTGTCGCCATGCCATGGCAAAGTTTACTTGCTCCCTTACCTATTATTTAGAATCAAAATTGGGAATTTTTTTTCCCATAATTCGTGTATAATACTAAGAAATTAGAAAATATATCATTTTTAATTGATCTAGTTAATTTTTGGTCATTTTCTTAGAAAGACATTCATGTAGGAAACTCTCAATCTCTAAGATCCTTTACTTTTGTTTCCCTGTCAATTGGATAAATTGCCTTTGCTAAAAACAAAAACTCAAATCCATAACTTATATTTTAATGCAATGCGATGTGATTTTCGCGTAAACGTCTTGAATCTTTCCTAGATTTAGCAAGTATTACATTAATACGAATTATTTCTCGTTTTGATTGCTTTAGTTTAGTAAATATGTCTACAAAATGCGTCCTACGTTATAGTCACTCTTCCTAAGTCTCTTTCTCCTTATTAAATATTATTGAGATTAGGATTTTTTTTGGTAGGGTATAACACATATAATTGGCGTAACCAACAAAGAGGAGGTCCCTTAACTATGTTTCCATACGAATTAGATAAATTACCTTCGATAACAACAAAAATTCAAGCCCTAAGCTCTTACATGATCACCTATATCATATAATCCAATTTTTTTATGATTTCTATGCAAGTACAATTTAATTTATCTGTAACACCCCTGAATTTTAAAGTGAGATTAGTTATGTGAAGTTTAATGATTAAGTACGCCAAGTGTGAATTTAATGTTAATTTTGGTCATTTAAGATTTTATTTCATCTGTTACATTTAAAATTTTGATTTTTAGTTTTTAAAATACCAAATGAAATTTTACACCACATTTTTCTATATTTACAAAAATGCCTTGAGCTTTTTATTTCTCTCATTTTTTCTTTCCCATTTTATCTCTCTTTCTCACGCTCTCTCAACACTCTCTCTTGCTCTCTCTCCCGTCACTCTTTCTCCATCTTCTTTGCAAAAATTTTCAATCCTAAGCTTTATCCTTGCTGACTTGAAGCTAGGAAGCAAGTTCTATCCACAAAAATCCTCTTCAAAAACGTTGATTTGAGGTTAGCTCTTTATCCAAAACTTTTTAACATTTTTCTTTAATTTTCAAATCAATTATGAAATTGAGTTTAAATTTGGGAAAAATGGTTTCTAGTTATTTTAAACCATGTTTCTATGCTTATCGCATGATTTTTATGCATTAAAAATTGGTTTGGAGTCAAAAGATTTGATTTAAAGTCGATTGAAACTTGGGTTTTTAAAACAGGGCATGCTGCTTGTTTCAGCACGGTTGACCGCGTGTAGTGTAGTGTGGTTGACCGCACTGCACAAGTTCAATAGGCTGAACTGTGCAGGTTCGGCAGTCTGAACTTAATTTTCGACAGGCCGACTGGGCAACATGAAAATTGTATTTTTACTTATAGTTTTCAATGTTTAATGATTTGAAAATGTTTCAAAAAGGATTATGATTTTGTATCATGATTATTTTGAGTCAAAAGGCACACTAATAATTAAATTAACATAATTGTTGGGGTGCAATTTAGTGAGGCCCAAATTGCTAGAAGGCCCGTGCGGCCCAATGTTGGTACGAGTCGAATAGGTTGAGTAAAATCTACTGAGTAAAGTTCAATCGAATTGAAGGCTCGCATTGTTCATTTGATTCGATCATCTTGCATGATTTGAGTCGTTCTACTCTCGTTGAAGATAATTCGACTCGTTTTCATGTTTTCGTTCTACTGGATCGATCGTCTCGAACTGACATAACTGCACAAACAGACGATTGTAGCATGTCTAGTCAGGGACCGAAACGTGGGGGAGGCATGATTCTTGCAGCCTATCACAGATAGACACGTGTCCCACTATTGCGATTACTTATGGTGCTTTATCCTACTCCGCTAGACTGTTGAGAGTCACTATCCTTCCTCATCTTCTATATAAGGGGAAGACTACTTTGTTGTACAATATACATAAAGAGATACTAAAATGCTGTCAATTTGCCTTCACATTTCTTGTAATCTGTACTCAAAAGGAATCATAGAAAATTACATTGGACGTAGCTCTTCATTAACAGAGTGAACCACTATAAATCACGTGTCTCATTCTTATTGCAGTTTTATTTTGTTCATTTCGCTTTAATCTAACAAATAGATTCGGGTTTACAGATCCATTCAACGGTGATTTGAGGGCCCAAATTTCTAAATTACTCAATCCAGAATTCTAGCATTTGATTGTAGATTCACCGTCTACAATAATGATATTTGTTGAATGTCATTTTTAATTTTAAATGCAGTTGTTAAGGTTTCTGTATACGTTGAATTTTATTTGGAGCTTACGTTATTGGATTTAAATGAAAAAGGATATATATTTCTATTCCTTTCTTTGGCAGCCCTTCTTAAAAGTGTTTTGCCAAATGCTTGATTTTTAAATGATTGTTGGAAATTATATCTGTTTTTGATCTTAAAGAATTATATTTTGATAGTCTTTCAGATTTTCAAAACCCATACGATGATATTTTATCAAGTTTCCTTACAAGTAAGCGTTTATTGCTTTTGTCAATGATTTTGAGATTCGTTTTAGAAAGCTTGACTTACGAACAAAATTTTTTATGTAACTGTTATTTTTAAATAACTTGTTTTTAACTAATTATCCTACAGAGCCTTCCGCTCATGTTTTTCTATTTTTTAAAAATCCCGCTTCCAAGTTTGAAGAGGAAGAAATGTCCTAGGATTGAAACCTAGCTCTAGGAGTAGCGATGGTATTTTCTCTGAAACTATTGTATGATACGTGTATTATACGACTTGTCCCGATCCGACGTTTATGTCGTGTTGTCTTTGTGAGTTTTTATATTTTTAATTTATTTCAAATACGATGATTTACGATAGTTTTCAGTAGTCTTGTATTACTATTATTATTATTTGTATTTTATTTACCTACCCACCTTCATGGTAAGCGACCACGTGATGGTGAATGATAATAGCGTCTCGGCTATCCACATTTGTGATATTCATGTAATGATGATCGCCAATAATATTTATTTCGACTATAAAATCTATTTTATTTATTTTTTTTCTTGATTTATCTCATTTAATTTATCTTATTTATTTTAATTTCAATTTCTTACTTACCCCTCTCCGGAGCGTCACATTATCTTACAACTGTGCTCCAAGACAGCAATTGACTTTTACCACACAGATTATGATAATTGCATTTTAAGTATAGGACTCTTTGGTCTAATGACATGGGAAGAGAGGCTTTTGGGAGGGGATTGTGGGCTGTGAATTTGATCCTTCTTCAAATTTTATTTAATTGAATTTGAGGAATCCTGAGTATATATGCAGACGAAGCTCAAACTACGTCAATATATTCTGATTGTAAATGTCATTTATTTACGGATTAATTAAGGTACCATTAAAATATACAAATTGCAAATTATAAGGCTTCAATATTTTTCAATGCCAAGGTTTTTCGTGCTAAAAAACACAAGGAACAAATATCATAATAACGCGTTGAATCGTTGATATTACAGTTTTGGTTGTCTAGAGTTAGAAAATGATGCACCTTTTATAAGTTTTTACTTATAAAACATGAAGCACCGAGTAATTCGCTGATAATTTTTATATTTGTGAAAATTCACAGAGTTTAGAACTAATACCGGTAACACCACAAAGTACCCCAATATTAGCAATTCTCAGTTTTTTTTTTTTTTTTTTTTTTATAATTTTTGAAAGGAAAGCCCCCATTTGGTTCCCCAATTCAAATAGTTCGACTTAGTCTGGATGATGAGCGTTAACGTTTGGCTAGCGTCTGGATGATGAGCGTTAACGTTTGGCTAGCAAATATAAAATCCAAACTGTATGGCACAAAGTTTGAACTCTCTAAACCTAGAGCTTACCCTCCTCCCTTTTTTTGAGCAGTTCAAACCCTTTTTTAATAGTAAAAATTAGCTCATTCATTATGCTCTCAATAATCTATATTTATTCAAACACAAATTCAGATTTTATTTATTGTTTAGACTTATACTTTAATTATACATCTAAACATTAGTTTAAATTGTAATTTAAATTACACAGTTCAAAATACCGTATTTCAAATCAGTAAACTAAACATGTCATAAATAACTCCCATACTTTATCAAATTTTTTCCTTCTATTTAACATACGCTTCAACATTGAGGTATACTTGTACTGGCCTTTAAACTTGCATCTACGAGATAAAGTGATTACGTAGGGTGTGTTTGTTAATTCCGTTCCAACTATTTCAACTATATTGTTGAAATTAATACAATATAAAACTTTCGCATATTATAGTAAAATTGTTTCAATAGTTCTATCAGTGTTATAACCACCTTAACAGAGTCCAGTCATGGACGATGGTGTTATCTGTTTCTGGTTAATTTGTCCATGGGTTTTGCATCACGTTCTAGTCTGTGTTTTAATTTTATTTTTTTTTAAAAAAAACATAAGTAATTGTTCAAATCTGTCTTTTACCTCAATTGCGCTATAAATAGGCTAGGGCTTGATGCACTTCATTTTACAATAATATACTCTCCCCCACAACAATCACCACTCTTGAGTCTCTGCTAATATAACCACACATCACCGTATCTTATACACACACTCGCACAGTAGCATAATAAAATCACCACGTAAACAACTACCAGCTAACTAGCTGGCCAATAGCCATGTCAGGCGTGTGGATATTCGGCAAGAACGGCGTCGCTCGGCTGATCAGCTACCCAACCCGGGAATCCTTCGAGCAAAAAGAGCCGCCGCACCCGGGCACGGCCACCGCGCCGGGCGCTCGGCCCCGCGTCCTCGTCTTCCTCCCGGCGAACCAGGTGATACGGTCGTACGCCGAGCTCGAGCAGCGACTCCGAGAACTCGGCTGGACTCGGTACCACAACTCGGACAGGCCTGATCTCCTCCAGTTCCACCGCTCCAACGCCTCCGCTCACCTCATTTCCTTGCCCGCCGACTTCGCCATGCTCAAGCCTCTTCACATGTATGACATCGTCGTCAAGAACCGCTCCTTTTTCCAAGTTCGAGAGCACTCCTCGGAGAAAACAGTTCTAGATTGTGATTGATTTTTTAATCATTTAATCATCTAGCAATCTTATTTAATCCGCCATTAACAAAACAGTAAACTCTCATCTAAAAAATGCACTGCATGTTAGATTATTAGATTGGGGTTTACAGATTTTGAATGTCGAGTTTTACTCAAAATGGTTTTTTTCAATCATCTGTGTAACTATTAGCCAAGCTATGCCAGCGAGACTGATTATGAAAAAAGAAAAAGAAAAAAACTAATTATTAGCTAGCTTCTCCGTGACTAATTTGGTCCAAATATATTGTCAAACTGTGTCCATTTGATCCTAGGATGCACTAAGGGTCTGTTCAAATTATAGTAGTTTGAATTTAAAAGGTTCGAGATTAAAAGTTTGAAAAATATAGTTTGAAATTAGAATCTAAGTTGATATTTAAATGTATAATTGATTTTAAGCTTAAAAATAAAATAAAATCTAAAATCGTGTTTAGATATGTATCGAAATGTGAGATCGGTTTTGAAAATTTAACTCAAGTAATGCTTAAGATAGGTTTGAAACATTCAAAATGACGAGGGATTGATTCCAAAAACATGTCCATTTTCATCTCAATGAGTAAAATCAGTCAATATTTTTTATTGCCAAACACCTTCTCATCTTGAAACTTGGGTTTGAAACCTGTGAACATCTCAAACAAACGCACCCTTAGCTATGTGACGACCTGGCGTTATTTGTGTGTTTTAAACGTTTGAATCAAACGTTTGCTGAATTTTGGCTGTACATCTATGTGTGTGTGTGTGTGTGTATTATATATGCACTTCTGTGTTTCTGTTTATGCCCTTCTCACATGCTTCATGCATGTATGCAGACCGTTCAGTGTTGATCAATTTATAACTTGGTCATTATGTATACTTTACGGTTGATGAATTCTTTTATAGCGTTTGAAGTCTACAATTGCATGGATTACTCTTGTTGACTTGTATATCACAGGATATTTGTGCAATGAAGCTTAATTTTTGGATCAGAATTTGAGCTAGCTTTCATGAACTACTAGATTAAACAGCTGATCATCCGTATCTTTATTATTGACAAATAAGTCGGCAGAACAAAATATTACAATTTTGAGAATTTTTGGTAAGATACGAAAAAAAATATATCATATGTGATGACAGATAAAGTTTTGAATTAGACTTGCACAAGGCTTTTTTTTTTTTTTTTTTTTACAATACTAATATCCTTAATATTAGAGCGGTGTAGTAATAAGGATATCTTTCTGTTTTTCACTCTCGTAATGTGCTAAGATTTGATACCCGATAGTCATGCTCGGTTAATTATCGCTTTTGCAGCATCGAACTCGTGGTAGTGTGAATGAAACTAGGCATCCATCCATCTAGTATAACTACGTCATATCATTTTGCTTCCATTGGTAGCCCCTGAAATTTTTTCTATAGACAATGAAGATGGGAGGTGGAATACCATAAATAATCCCCTTTTTTTTCACAAGCAACAAATAATATTGTTGTACTAATTTTATTGATGTGTACTTTCATATATATAATCTTAGAGGGTGTTTGAAAGGGTAGTAGGAAAAGTTAATTAAAATCATTTTTATTGTAATATATAAGAGCTTTACACTGTAATAATTTTTTTAATTATTATTATAGCATGTGAAAGCTTTATATTATTATAATTGAGTTTGTGATAAAAACACTACTCAATCAAATAGCCACTTAGAGTTTATAATTGTGTCTTATTATTGAGGTCTTTATTAATACTTTACGACAAAATGCTCCTTATTTTAACTCCCCTTTTTTTTTTACAGCAGCTCCATAATATGTCTGATTATTTGGTCGAGATAGGTTAATCCTTAATTCATGAAATTTTAGAGAGAATAAATGACAGAATATGAGCAACCAGCCTACCATTAATTTGCTACCCAAAAAAATAATAACAGTAGTAGAGGGGATCTTGTAATGCTCAAGAGAATCGGGTGAGAAATTATAATAATCATTTTGTACTTTGTGTCAGCTCGAGTATGAAGACACGTACAGGTCTCAGTGCTGAAGTTTCATGCAAAAAAAGCTGGATTATAATCAGAGATATTATTGCGGCTCTGAAAGCTAAGCCCCATAGGCCTCTACTAGCCAAGCATGATCCCCCGCTACTACAGCTATCCTATACACTCATATATATATATATATATATAGAATATATATATATGTGTATATATATATATGCATACATAGTCCTGTATGAATATGCATCTATGCTGCAAAAACCAATTGGGTCCCCAAGGAAATCTGATTCTGCAGCGACTATTAATCAATCTTGGGGGTGGGGGTCCTCAATATGAATAAGGTGCCAGGATCAGGACCTTAACGAGCCATTTTTCTACTTATCAATTTTAATTATAAAAAATATAAAAATCTCAATCGTTATAATAAAAAATAAAAAATTATTATGATATAAAATTTTCTTGTATTATAATTTTTAAACTTCGGTTTTATTGAAGCTTTACCTCTCTTATAAATTATTAAAATTTTATATTTTGCCGGACCATAATTTTCCTTTGAGGGAAGAGAAAAGAACAGCAAGGACAGCGTGGGAAGTGGAAAGATGAAGCTAACAAAAGAGTGTACGAAAAAGAGGTAGTAGGGGCATTAGACTATAGCTCCGTGATTAGACTAATCGAACGGCTCGTCAAGCGTCAGAGTCCTTTGCTGCAGTGTCGTACGCAAGAATTTTTCGTCAAAACTTGACCGAACAAAGATAGCAGCGGCCCTAGTCCTCCCTTGCCCAGCTGATGCCCCAGTACTACTGGTTCACATGGGCGCTTAAGCCTTGCCTACCGACTAGTTCAATTTTGTAAACAGTTTACATGATGTAGAAAAAAGTTACGGGATAAAATTTTTAGATATTATAGTAAAAAATTATAATATAAAATTTTTTTATGTTATAATTTTTAAATTAAAATTATTAATTTTAACTGTTTATTCTAACCTTCTTTGATTATTAGATGATGAATTATGTGCAGTAAAATGTTATTACATCCGTGAGGGGAAAAATATATGCACATGGCATCTGAGAGCGCAATTAAAATTTTAGTTGAAATTACAAACGTAGAACCTGCCTCTGAGACACCAGAAAAATGTTATTATCTACCTGATATTAGTTTTATCTCAAGTGATTTGGAAGTCTCGGTTTGAAATTTTGGCGAATTTAAACAATGAAAAGATTATACTTAGACACGTGTTGAATTGGAAGGAAACCATAGATAGATTTATAAATATTAAAATAGATTCAAACCATTAATGAAAACAAGAAGATAAATAAAAATTGGTATTTTTTAAAACATCATATCAGAGTTCAAAACTACCTCTCCAATTTATGGCTAAATATTGGTTTAAACTTGAACCATAGGTTTAAACCACATGAATCCATAAGCCAAACAAGGCCTTAAGTTTTGAATCCTACAAAAAAAAAGGCCTTAAGTTTTGAAGAAATTGAAAGTTTAGAGAAAAAGCTTGAAATTTGAAAAAAAAAAAAAAAAAAACTAACCTTGAAATTTAAGCTTGAATCCGAGTTTATAAAGGCCAATCCTTGCTTCTAAACTTCCAATCTTACTAGAGATCGAGAGCTTTTGCTCAATTTTTGAAATCAAAAAGAGAGAGAGAACGTGGAGAGAAAAAGAGAGCAGAGAGAGAGAGTGTTGAGAGAGTGAGTGAGGGAAGGAGAGAGAAAGGAAATAAATAGAAGAAGGAGGGGTAGCTTTCCCCAGATAAAACTCTGTCTTCAGCATATGGTTTTCAAAGAATGATATATTGGGTATTTAACAAATTGTTTTGTTTCAAAAATTTAAAATAACAATTAAAATAATAAAGACTGATTAAAAATAATTAAAAGTAATACTAATTTACAAAAATTACAAAATAGTTAAATTAAGTTCAAACTTACATTATAGCACATTAATTCATCATTTTTACACTAATTACATTGAATTAAAAATCGGGGTGTTACAATGTGGTACTTCTTTAGTCATGTTTTAGTAATAATAAGTGGCCTATTATTGATTTTGGGTTTGTTTTCGATCTTTACGAATTTCATACTCTATGATATATAGAATCAAAAATTGCAACATCAATTTAACTGATATAACAATGACTTTTAAAATGTACAATATTGTTGTCCGATTGATAAATTTTTTGTTAAAGTAAATAGTTTTACAAATCCTTGAACTTTTAATACTGTAATGATTTGGTCCTTCAATTAATTTAATGGGCTAAAATATTCCTTAAACTTTTAACATTGTAACAATTTAGTCCTTAAATTAATTTAATAAGCTAAAAAAGTCCATGAATTTTTAACGTTGAGATTGTAACAACTGGGAAAAATCCAAGAATTAATAAACATGATTAATTAAGGACTTTTTCAAAATTAATTGGTTAAGTACTTGAAATGTTATGATAGTACATTAAAAAAGTTATTTTTAATGTGCTAAACTAAAAGTTTATGATTCATTAATTTCATGTATGAGCCATAGTGGTGGCAATTATAAGAATCTTAATTTTAAAAATTTAAATTGAGATTATGTGATAAAAGTGAAATTTTCCAACTTACCATGATTATGTGAAAATTTCTGCATAATATCAGTTCAGTAAGTGTATAGTTATGGTTACGGATCAAATTTAATCAGTCCAACGCCACACAGAATTAGACTGTGTAGACCACAAAATTGTTTATAAAAGAGCAAAAAAGAAAAAGAATAGAAAATCTCACAAAAAATCAGCTCTTTCTCTCTCCACATTTTTTCTCTCTCTCCTCAAATCTCGGTCAAGATTTTGGCGTCCGTTTTCAACACCTCTCACACCAACGAAAAGCTCTTGACGAGCTGAGTCCAACGGTGTGCCGTGCCACCCCCGACGCCATCGGAGGAAACCACACGCGCCGCTCGAAGTGACAGAAAAACCTATTTTTTTCGACGTGATTTCTCCACCGTCCGACCACCAATAGACGTGATCTTGGTGTCTATGGACTCAGCATGACGAGAGGAGCAAGATGGTACCAGCCTCACCATCCAATTCTAGCTTGAGTGGCTCAACAGAGTAGCCCCGTCGTAGCCGTCAAGCCACCGTCAGACCAGCCGTCTCCGGCGATGGTGTGGCACACCGTCGGTGCCAAAAGATTCAGATGGCAACGAGAAGTGAGAGGCACCTTCCAATTTCCCCATTGCCCCACAGCTCGTCAGAGTTTGAAGTTACCGCCGTCAAGCTACCGTGGAACTCACCTATCTTGCTACTTCAGCCACCGTTGAGGTCAATTGACCTCACGGTTATTGTCACGCCCCGAGGTACGGGAGGTGACGTGGCGGATTATTTAAGTTAATTTAAGAGAGAATTTAATTAAAATCCAAAGTTTAAGAGTTTGAGTTAAATATAAAATATGAAAAATTAAATAATAAACATAGCGAATATGGGACCCACAGACCCACAATTTGTGCATACACATGGTACTGACAATATCATAAATACAATTACAGTCTAAGATACAAATAAAGTTAAGATTCTTACATGCCTTGATTTAAATAATACAAATAAATTAAATAATCATTCTATTGCTCCTGAGTTCGGTCTGAAGAATCCTCTCCAAACCTAAATGGGAAACCACCTAAAGGAGGAAATTTAAAACAAATAAAACATGAGCGAAAGGCTCAATAGGACTATGTTTTATTAAAATAATTTAATTCAAAGAAATATTTCATTGTTTAGGAGTACTCAAGAGAAACCTTAAATAAGTAAATAAATAAACAATTTTGAGTAGAACCGTCCTGACCCAGAACCGTCTACTCGCACAATCAGAAATATCATTTTTCTTTTCCTAGGCAAACCATAATATCACCACCATAGTGGCCCAGCTGGGTATCGGGGCCTGCCTCCAAGGTCGATCGTTACACGACCCGATCTCTGATATGGCATCACGCCTATATGTTTATTATCATCATCATTCAAAACCCAATTACCGAGTGTTGTTATTTATATTTATTATGAAGTTCATTTCAGTTCACGGTATATCAAAATATAACCGATAAATTCACTTTTCAAACAACCGTTGAAATCATTTTAATAGAAATCATTTTTAAAGCCAAATCATTTCAAAACCAGGCTACCAAAGAAATAGGATAGAAGTCCTACCTCAATGCTCGTGCCGATGCCCCACACCGTAATCCCGGTCCGCTATACGTTAGCTCCGCAGAACCACGAACGATCCTAGATACAAACTAAGTCGATCAATAACTAGTTCGAGACATTCTATGTTACTAAACCATTTCATGATGTCCTAGTGTGCCATTTGTATCATTAAAATCATTCTATAAGGTTGGAATTTAAATCAGGGTTCAAAACAGTGAAAACGGGTAAAAATTACAAAAATTTTCATGCCTCGGTTGGCCTGTCGGACTCCCTACTTCGGCCTGCTGAACTGCACAGTTTGGCCTGCCGGAAGCCAGGTCCGGTCGGCCAGTCATTTCCCCAGGTTCGGCCTGCCGGTCGAAAGAACACCGGCCTGCCGATTCCTATTCCGGCCTACCGAACACGCAGTTCGGCCTGCCGAACTGGGGAAACCCAAAAATTCCAGCCACGGGTTTCGATTTCCCCAAAACCCAAATCTTGGTTCTAACCTGTTTTTCTCAAATCTCAGGCATGGCAAACATTCACAGATGATAGAAAAACATATTTAGACACTTTAAAACTCATTTAAACAAGATTCAAACATAAAAATCCCAAAAATCCGAAAATAGGAAAAATTGAGGAAAAATGAAAAATCTTGAATTTAATTCGTTTTTCTTCAATCTAAGCTTAGATTCTAGTTGTTCTAAGTTCATTTAACTTAAATCTAAGGTTTTCTAAGCTTAAACAAACCTAGATTTCAAAAATGCACAAAATTGAAAATTTTGGAAAAAGTTTAGAAATTTCAAAGCTAACCTCGAATCGAAACTTCAATCTGCGTTCTCGGTTGCCGAATCACGTCTCCGAGCTTCCTCCTTGCTAACCCGAAGCTTGGATTCGAATTTGATTCAAAATTTTGAGAGAAAATTTGAGAGAGAGAAGAGGAAACCGAGAGGGAAGAGGAGAGAGGGAATGCACGGGCAAGAGAAGAGAGAGAGAGAGAGCTGAGTGAGGAGAGAGGGAAAGAGAGAATAAATAGAGAAAATCGGTGGGCGGTTTTACTGTACGAAAACTAAATGCCACCCACGGTTTTGTAAAACGGAGTATTTTTAACATTTTACAAATTGTTATGTTTTAAAACTCCAAAACATCATTTTAAAAAAAAATAAAAATCATTTGAATTTATCAAATTAACAAAACCACCAAATTTCAAGATCCAGCCAAATAATCTAATTAATGTTAAAACATTAATTATGGCATACTAATTCATCATTTATATTACATTAACATTAAATAAATTTCGGGGCGTTACAACTCTCCACCCCTAAAAGAAATTTCGCCCTCGAAATTTACAACTCATTTCAAAAACAAAACAAATGCGGATACAATTCATGCATGCTCGACTCTAGCTCCCAAGTGGCTTCTGTTAGACATGTATGCTCTAAGGAGTAAAAATGTAATACGTTTTTGGAGACATTTTTATCAATAAAGAATTTATTCATTTATATATATACCAAATATTGTCCTCTTTACGTTCATATTTGTTGAATGTATGATAAGCAAACAGTAGTCTGAGACTGTCAGACTAAACCTTAAGAGTTGGGCATATGATGGGATGATTATGCGGTAGACACGACTCTTAAGATGATGGTCTAAAATATATGATCCGCAATCGAGGGAATAAAGTTGGGCGCTTTATTCATGTAAAGATTGTTATGTTGTCTATATCCCTTTTGGGAGATGGTTTGTCTTGGCCATCGGAGTTGGACTCCGTGAATAGAAACATTGGCGCGTTGTCATAGGTGACGATGTGTTGGATCGGGACATAAAGTGAATTGATTTGGATTAATAATTCTGTCTTGGCAAATCGATTCACTTTAGACAGTCGTTTGTATTGTATCTTAATCCTGAGATGAATAATGGGCCCGTTGTCTCGACTTGTGTCTTTTGATGTACCAATGGGTGACTCCCACATCTCTATAGTGGCATGCATGCCGGTACGTTGGAGGCATGACTCTTGATAGCGTAGACTTATTATTCATAGATATGGAATCCATAGCTCCTCTTTAGGAGTAATGATATCCTCTTATATGCGTTGTCCTGTAATTGGAAAACTGGAGCGCTCAACCATTTGGATACATAGGTGTAACCGAATGGTATACTATCTTTGGATGGTAAGTTTTCTAATGGTGAGACAATGGAACGTAAGATAAAAATAATCGGGAAGGTAAGACAGAACTTGTCCTTAAGCCGATTATGGATGATCATATGGGGATGCGATACACTATGATATGTCATGGAGACTTAGCTACACGAGCTTCGTAATTCTGTAAAGTTCGAGAGTGCAGCTCCAAGCTTTTAGTGGAGTAGCGTTGGAGTTGATAATTGTGAAATGTATATCTGGGATATTGGGTTTCATAATTATCATGAGCTTGAACTTTATAGGTCCATTTTGGTCCCCTTTGCTAGCTCACAAAGTCCTGTAACGACACGGCGTGCTTTTCCAATAATTGGTGACTTATGTCGGATTTATCAGATTGGTTTAAAATTTATAAGAATCAAATAATTCATGTCTGTTTATCGGTTGAATTAATTTTGTAAGAAATTAGTTCAAGATGAACTTGTTGAATTATGGCGTTCGGATAATTCTTGTCTGTTTATCGGTTGTTTTAATTTTGGACAATTAGAACAAGATAAACTTGTAGAATTATTTGAATTGATTTATTTTCTTAGAGATTATCTTGATAGAGTTTGTTTTGATCAGATATCTTTTCTATTGGGCTATTTGAATCAAAACTGAGACTTTATCCTTTAGAATCTCGGGTGGAAAATAAAAGATTCGCGGAGATTTTTTCTCGGCAGTTCGGCCTGCCGATCAGAAAGTTCGGCCTGCCGAACTGGCAAGTTCGGCCTGCCTATCTCACAGTTCGGCATGCCGACCGCGACAGCTAAGATTACGCGTTTTTCACGCGTATCTTATCAGATATTGATCCGAACTTGATTCTGTTTCGATTTTTGAGACCTAATCTGATATGGACTGACCCCAAGGACCAATAGGTATAAAAAGGGAGTGAGTCTAATGATTTACTCAGATCAATTTGAGAGATTAAGAGTGATACTCTTCTAGTGAGCATCTGAAAACTCCCTGAGAGCTTTTGTTCACAAATCACGAACACTAGCTTTGGGTTCTCTCTATTGGTTGGAAGGAGAGTCACCGGTGGAAGAGCTGTACGTGTGAGCCCACACTCACTCCGGTTGTGGATAGAGAATAGCAAAGAAGACCAGTTGGTTGAGGCTCTTCTGGAACGTTACTTCTCTACACAGGTCGCGGAGGTTCTTCGGCACACTGAGGTTAGTAAGATCTGTTTAATTTATACATATAACATGAAAATTTATTTTTAAAAAAAAATTCCGCTGCGCACCTTGTTTCAAACAATTGGTATCAGAGCCGAGGTTTTTACATAAATTTGCAAGTTTGTGATCATGTTATATGCATAAATTTTGTGATCTTAATCTCTCCAATGCTTGAATTGAATTTTATAGAGAGATGGCACTCTAGGTTTCTATATAATATATATGTTGTCATGGATTATGTGGTGAATGTTTATTAATTAATTATGGTTGATTAAATTGTTGTTTAATTATTTATTAATTAATTAATACCGGTTATGGTTCCTTAGAGGTTAGAATGTGTATCTAAGTTTTTCATGTAATTAGATGGCGGACTATCATCTCCGTCTAGGAATTATTATTTAATTTGTAAGAATTTTGTAATTAAATAATTATTCGGAGAAGACGGAACGAGAAGTCGGATCTTGAAGATAGATGATGGCGCCTCCAGGTATTTCCTGAGTCTCTAATTTTATGTTTTTGAATTGTTGAAAATAAAATTGATGAATTGCATTAAAATTGTATTTTCTGGATTGAGGGTTTTCTGCTCGGTCGGCATGCCGGACCTCACAGTTCGGCAGGCCGAAGGTCACAGATCGGCAGGCCGGACGCATGGTCCGGCAGGCCGACAGTGGGGCAGAAATTTTGGTGCTCTGCCGGCAGGCCGAACCTTCATGTTCGGCAGGCCGAACCACCATGATCGGCAGACCGATCATCCAGATCGGCCTGCCGACCGAGAGCTGCCAGGCGTCCAGAAAAGGTGCGATTTTTAGTGCAGTTTTAATTTTATTTTGGGACGATTCTGAGAAACATTAAATTTGGATATGACCGGAAATATGAAGTGTTCGATTCATACGGGATTGAGGACTTGAAGATGGATATTACATGAAGAAGGATACAGCTTGAGGATTCAAGGATGAAGAATCGATAAATGTCTCGATTATTCTCTTGTAATCTTAGTTTTTCTATTCTCTAGGGTGGAACCATAATATTACGGTTATTATTATTATGCTTGTAGCTTTGCTTGATTGCTTTGCTTGTCTGCATTATAATATGATTTACCATGTATATTGATAACATGTCATATAGAATAGGGAGTGCCGCTCATATTAAAATTGTTCATGCATAATTTTAAAATAAAACCTTGACTTCAAAAGATTGAGTGGGAGAAGGTTTTCGAAGAGAGAACCTAAGGCCTCCATCGTTGGTCCATAGGAAGAACATGATGGTCCCAACCCCTAGGAAGGGATTTCTATCATGTACCAGATTGGATCTCTAAAAGGATAAGGTATTTTAGTATGATTTATGGTTGCACACCCCTAGGTGGTGATTATAAATCATGGATAAAATATTGAAACGGTGGTTATACACTCACGTTAATTTTATTATTAACCTCCCCTAGGAGCTCTGTTAATAAAATTAATGGCCAAAGAAACGATTATTAGTATATGCTGGATCATACGGGTCCTGGATGGCATATATTAATCAGGAGGGGATCCGTGTTCCTGATTGAATTTGGCATGACTCCCCTAGGAGCTTGTTGAATTCTGAGTTGGGAATTATCGTTGTAAGGTTGTGATATTTTCAAGGTTTTGACACATAAACACATTTGTATGATTTTACATGATTGTGTTATCTTACTAAATTATCAAATATGTTTGCTTATGTTTGGTATATGATTCTTTATTGTAGATTGAAAATGTCTAAAAACGCTTTATCATCGATACTTGACAAAAACCAATTAACCGGTGAGAACTATAATGATTGGAAACGGAACCTGGACATCGTCCTATCCTTTGAGAAACTGAAGTATGTACTGACAACTCCTTGTCCTCCCGAGCCTACGGGAGACTCAAGTAATGAGCAATTCCAAGCGTACGAACGCTGGAAAGATGCTAATGATCAGGCCCGCTGCTATGTTATGGCTAGCATGAATAACGTGCTGCAGGCTCAACATCAGGATTATGAGACTGCGAAGCAGATCTTGGATAATCTTGAGGATATGTTTGGAGGCCAGGCCATAACAAAGCGGCAAGGGGCGCTTCGGAAACTCTTAAACTGTAGACAGAGACCGGGGACATCTGTAAAGGAGCACATGATGTTGGTCATGGGTTACCTCGCTGAGGCTCAAACCAATGGAGCCGACATCGATGCTGAAACTCAGATGACTATGGTCTTTGAGACTCTGTCTAAGGAATTTATTCCGTTTAGAGCTACTTTTAATTTGAGCAATAGACGGGATATGACCTTGACAGAACTGATGAAACAGTTACAGGAGTTTGAACTGCTGATCAGGGAGTCTCCTGCTGGTGGAGAGGCCAATATGGTAGCTGCTTCTGGTTCCAATCCTAACTCTGGGAATGGAAAGAAACAACGGGCCAAGAGTGGTAAGTCTTCTATTCCTATTGCTACCAAGAGCAAGAAGAAAAAGAAGAAGAACCCAAAGAAGCTTAAGTGCTTCTTTTGTGGTAAGGTCGGGCATATAAAGAAGCATTGCAAGGACTTCCTTTCCAAGGGAGGTAGGTGTGATCTTCTATATTTAGAAACTTGTTTGGTTGAGGAATCCAGTGACATTTGGGTCATAGATTCTGGTGCAACTAATCATGTTTGTGTTTCTCTGCAGGGATTCAAAGAAACGAGAAGTCTACTTCGTGAAGACTTAACGCTTCGGATGGGCGATGGATCCTTGGTCTCAGCGGAAGCAGTGGGAGATGTCCATCTTTATTTTGATAATTATAGGAATTTAATTTTGCGAGATTGTTTTTATGTTCCTAAATTTAAAAGGAATTTAATTTCTGTATCTTCTTTATTTAAAGACTCCTACGTGGTATCTTTTAATGAAAAAGTGGTGATTCGTAAAAACAAATCTTTTATCTGTTCTGGATGGATGCAAAATAATCTATATTTTATCAAACCTAAGATGGACTTATTGCTTAATGCTGAGATAAATGATAATGACTCAAAAAGACTTAAAACTTCTCACTCTAATAAGACTTATCTTTGGCATTTGCGCCTTGGCCATATTAACCTGAATAGGATTCAAAGGTTGGTAAGGGATGGACCTTTAAGTCACTTAAAGGTGGAATCTATACCTCAATGTGAGTCTTGTTTGGAGGGTAAAATGACCAAAAGACCATACGGGTCTAAGGGCAATAGGGCTGAAGGGGTTCTAGAACTTGTGCATAGTGATGTTTGCGGACCGATGAACATCCGGGCACGAGGAGGGTATGAGTACTTCGTCACTTTTATTGACGATTACTCAAGATATGGGTATGTGTACCTAATGCACCACAAAAGCGAAACTTATGATAAGTTCAGGGAGTTTCGGGCTGAAGTGGAAAAGCAATTGGGTAGACCCATAAAGGCACTTCGATCTGATCGAGGTGGGGAATACCTTTCTGATGAGTTCTTGGGACACTTGTTAGAGAATGGGATTTTATCCCATTTGACTGCGCCGGGCACTCCGCAGCAGAATGGCGTAGCGGAGAGAAGGAATAGGACTTTGTTGGACATGATTCGGTCCATGATGAGTTATTCATCATTGCCTTTATCCTTTTGGGGATATGCACTACAAACCGCATGTTATCTTTTGAACAATGTGCCTTCAAAATCGGTCCCTAAAACTCCTCACGAGTTGTGGACAAGACGGAAGACATCCTTAAACCATATTCGCATATGGGGATGTCCAGCTCATGTCCTGTTTAAGGATCCGAATAAGTTGGAAGCACGTTCAGAAGTTTGCGTGTTTGTAGGATATCCAAAAGGGACTAAAGGGGGTTATTTTTATAACCCAAAGGAAAATAAAGTCGTGGTTTCAACTAATGCAACTTTCCTTGAGGAGAGTTACATGAACGACTTTAAACCTCAAAGCAAAGTGGTGCTTGAGGAGTTGAGGGGTAATCCGTTTACTCCGGAGGTTCCGAACGAAACCATTCCGATCGGTGTAGAAAAACCAAACAAACCTGAACAACAACCTCAGGGGCTTCGGCGTAGTGGGAGGATCGGGCGTCAACCTGAAAGGTATATGTTCAATGGGGAGGTCTTTTTGGCTGAACCGGATGAACATGACAGGGATCCTTATACTTACGCAGAAGCTATGGAGGATGTTGATTCAAGACTCTGGACAGAGGCCATGAACATTGAGATGAAGTCTATGGAGACTAATCGGGTCTGGAAGCTTGTGGATCTTCCCGAAGGGGTAAAACCCATAGGGTGTAAGTGGATCTACAAGAGGAAAAGAGGAGTGGATGGAAAGGTCGAAACCTTTAAGGCTAGACTGGTAGCTAAGGGTTATACGCAAAAGGAAGGAATCGATTATGAGGAAACCTTTTCGCCTGTAGCCATGCTTAAGTCCATCCGGATTCTCTTGTCCATAGCTGCCGCTCTCGACTACGAGATTTGGCAGATGGATGTCAAGACGGCTTTTCTAAATGGCTATCTTGATGAGTCCATTTATATGGAACAACCAGACGGGTTCAAGGTCGCGGGTCAAGAGGGTAAGGTTTGTAAGTTGCTAAAGTCTATTTATGGACTTAAGCAGGCTTCTCGTTCTTGGAACATAAGATTTGATCAAGTGATCAAGACTTATGGGTTCTCACAAAATGTGGATGAACCATGTGTTTACAAACACATTAAGAATGGGAAGGTGGTTTTTCTACTACTCTATGTAGATGACATTCTGCTAATTGGCAATGACGTTGGGGCGTTGTCATCGGTCAAATTATGGTTGACCAAGCAGTTTGACATGAAGGACTTGGGTGAGGCTAATTTTGTTCTCGGTATCCAGATCTTGCGGGATAGGAAGAACAAAATGATAGCTTTGTCACAGGCCAGCTACATAGATAAAATTCTCAGGAGGTTTGCAATGCAGGATTCCAAGAAAGGTGGGCAACCATCTAGGTCTGGAATTACTCTTTCTAAGAAAGACTCTCCAAAGTCTTATGAAGAAAGAGAATACATGAAGAATGTGCCTTATGCTTCGGCAGTGGGTAGTCTCATGTATGCCATGCTTTGCACTCGACCGGATATTAGCTATGCGGTCGGGATTGTGAGTCGATTTCAGGCGGATCCAGGACCGAACCATTGGGTTGCGGTAAAGCATATTTTCAAGTACCTGAGAAGGACTCGAGGGTATATGCTTGTGTATTCGGGTGAGGATTTAACTCCTCTAGGATACACTGATTCGGATTTTCAATCCTGCCTGGATTCTAGGAAATCGACTTCAGGGTTTGTGTTTACTCTGGGTGGCGGTGCCATCAGTTGGAGAAGTGCGAAGCAAGATTGCACTTCGGATTCAACGATGGAGGCCGAGTATGTGGCGGCTAGTGATGCTTCGAAAGAAGCAGTGTGGCTCCGCAAGTTCCTTGGGGATCTTGAGGTAGTTCCTGGTATGGATAAAGCGGTATCACTGTACTGTGATAACAGTGCGGCGGTAGCTAATGCTAAGGAACCAAGATTTCACAAGAAGAGTAAGCATATTGATCGGAAGTATCATGTGATAAAGGACTTCGTTGAGAGCGGGCATGTCACGGTGTGCAAGATCGCGTCAGAGGACAATTTAGCTGATCCATTTACGAAGACACTTTCTGGGAGAGTCTTCGAAAGGCATGTGGAAGCTATGGGGATGCGAAATTTGCAGTATTTACTCACTTAGTGCAAGTGGGAGATTGTTAGACATGTATGCTCTAAGGAGTAAAAATGTAATACGTTTTTGGAGACATTTTTATCAATAAAGAATTTATTCATTTATATATACCAAATATTGTCCTCTTTACGTTCATATTTGTTGAATGTATGATAAGCAAACAGTAGTCTGAGACTGTCAGTCTAAACCTTAAGAGTTGGGCATATGATGGGATGATTATGCGGTAGACACGACTCTTAAGGTGATGGTCTAAAATATATGATCCGCAATCGAGGGAATAAAGTTGGGCGCTTTATTCATGTAAAGATTGTTATGTTGTCTATATCCCTTTTGGGAGATGGTTTGTCTTGGCCATCGGAGTTGGACTCCGTGAATAGAAACATTGGCGCGTTGTCATAGGTGACGATGTGTTGGATCGGGACATAAAGTGAATTGATTTGGATTAATAATTCTGTCTTGGCAAATCGATTCACTTTAGACAGTCGTTTGTATTGTATCTTAATCCTGAGATGAATAATGGGCCCGTTGTCTCGACTTGTGTCTTTTGATGTACCAATGGGTGACTCCCACATCTCTATAGTGGCATGCATGCCGGTACGTTGGAGGCATGACTCTTGATAGCGTAGACTTATTATTCATAGATATGGAATCCATAGCTCCTCTTTAGGAGTAATGATATCCTCTTATATGCGTTGTCCTGTAATTGGAAAACTGGAGCGCTCAACCATTTGGATACATAGGTGTAACCGAATGGTATACTATCTTTGGATGGTAAGTTTTCTAATGGTGAGACAATGGAACGTAAGATAAAAATAATCGGGAAGGTAAGACAGAACTTGTCCTTAAGCCGATTATGGATGATCATATGGGGATGCGATACACTATGATATGTCATGGAGACTTAGCTACACGAGCTTCGTAATTCTGTAAAGTTCGAGAGTGCAGCTCCAAGCTTTTAGTGGAGTAGCGTTGGAGTTGATAATTGTGAAATGTATATCTGGGATATTGGGTTTCATAATTATCATGAGCTTGAACTTTATAGGTCCATTTTGGTCCCCTTTGCTAGCTCACAAAGTCCTGTAACGACACGGCGTGCTTTTCCAATAATTGGTGACTTATGTCGGATTTATCAGATTGGTTTAAAATTTATAAGAATCAAATAATTCATGTCTGTTTATCGGTTGAATTAATTTTGTAAGAAATTAGTTCAAGATGAACTTGTTGAATTATGGCGTTCGGATAATTCTTGTCTGTTTATCGGTTGTTTTAATTTTGGACAATTAGAACAAGATAAACTTGTAGAATTATTTGAATTGAATTATTTTCTTAGAGATTATCTTGATAGAGTTTGTTTTGATCAGATATCTTTTCTATTGGGCTATTTGAATCAAAACTGAGACTTTATCCTTTAGAATCTCGGGTGGAAAATAAAAGATTCGCGGAGATTTTTTCTCGGCAGTTCGGCCTGCCGATCAGAAAGTTCGGCCTGCCGAACTGGCAAGTTCGGCCTGCCTATCTCACAGTTCGGCATGCCGACCGCGACAGCTAAGATTACGCGTTTTTCACGCGTATCTTATCAGATATTGATCCGAACTTGATTCTGTTTCGATTTTTGAGACCTAATCTGATATGGACTGACCCCAAGGACCAATAGGTATAAAAAGGGAGTGAGTCTAATGATTTACTCAGATCAATTTGAGAGATTAAGAGTGATACTCTTCTAGTGAGCATCTGAAAACTCCCTGAGAGCTTTTGTTCACAAATCACGAACACTAGCTTTGGGTTCTCTCTATTGGTTGGAAGGAGAGTCACCGGTGGAAGAGCTGTACGTGTGAGCCCACACTCACTCCGGTTGTGGATAGAGAATAGCAAAGAAGACCAGTTGGTTGAGGCTCTTCTGGAACGTTACTTCTCTACACAGGTCGCGGAGGTTCTTCAGCACACTGAGGTTAGTAAGATCTGTTTAATTTATACATATAACATGTCAAACTTGTGTTTTGGAAAATACTCTGATGAAAAATTTTTTATAATTCCGCTGCGCACTTTGTTTCCAACAGCTTCATCAACCCTGTGATGCTGCCACACGACCTTTACCAACGGTATCTCACGATGACGCAAACTAATAACTTTTCGGTCGATAATCTGAATCGGCACTTCTTCGTACGTCGTATCCTCCTGAACCTGCACATCGCGAAACGAAACTATCTTACCCTGCTCAGGTGGACACTTTCTAAGCATCGACACATGAAATACATCGTGAACATGAGAAAGTTTGGGCGGAAGATCAAGCCGATAAGCGACCACACCAACACGCTGAGTGATCTCGAACGGCCCAATATACCTCGGTGCGAGCTTCCCACTCACTCCGAACCGCATAGTTCCCTTACAAGGCGATACCCTCAAGAGAACGAAATCTCCAACCGCGAACTCTAAAGGTCTACGTCTCCTATCCGCGTAGCTCTTCTGCCGACTCTGAGCTGCCCTCAACCGATCTCAAATCACCGTGACTTTCTCTTTACTATCACGAATCTCATCCGGTCCAAGAATAACCCTATCTTCCGGCTCGGCCCAATACACAGGTGACCGACACGGTCACCCATACAACGCCTCAAATGGTGCCATACCGATACTCGCTTGATAGCTATTGTTGTACGTAAACTCCGCCAAATGCAAACATTGCTTCCAGTTCCCGTCGAAGTCCAATGCACAAGCACGCAACATATCCTCGAGAATCTGAATAACCCGCTCAGACTGCCCATCAGTCTGAGGATGAAACACCGTACTGAAGTTCAAATCCGTACCTAAAGCCTCCTGAAAACTCCTCCAGTACTTAGCATTAAACCTAGTGTCTCGATCAGAGGTGATGGACAAAGGAACTCCATGCAACCTCACAATATTTTGCATATACAACTCCCCGAGAACCCTTCTCGAACACGTCGACCTAAACGGAATGAAATGCGCCGATTTCGTCAACCTGTCGACCACAACCCAAACTGCATCGTGCCGCTGCTCCGTCCTCGGCAAACCTATGAGAAAATCCATCGTCACATGCTCCCATTTTCACCCTGGAATAGGAAGCGGCTGAAGCTGACCTGCAGGCTTCTGATGCTCGGCTTTCACCTGAAGACACGTCGAACACTTGGCCACGTACTCTCAAACATCTTTCTTCATGCCTCTCCACCAGTACTGCCTCTTCAAATCGCGATACATCTTGGTGCTCCCTGGATGAATAGCAAACTGAGACCTATGAGCTTCGTCTAAAACGGCTTTCGTCACCTCGGCGATAGCTGGAACTGCAAGACGCTCCTGGAAGTACAACGATCCATCTGCATGCACGCTACATTCTTCAAACTGCTCCCCGTTCTGAATCCGCGACCAAATCCCCTACAAATGTCGATCCTGCCACTGACTTTGCTTCACCATCCGAACAAGAGCTGGAGTCGCTTCCACATGATACACCGAAACTCGATCACAGTCTTCATGATACCGTAGCCGATACTCACTCACTGTCGCATCCCTGCTCCAGTCCTCAAAAACCAAACAAGCGAGAATCCCTGAAGACTTCCTGCTAAGCGCGTCCGCAACCACATTAGCTTTCCCCGGATGATACCGCAACGCAAAATCATAATCCTCCATATACTCGATCCATCTACGCTGCCTCAAGTTAAGATCCCTCTGAGTGAACAAATACCTCAAACTCTTGTGATCGGAGAAAACCTAGAACGACGCTCCATACAAGTAACATCTCTAAATCTTCAGCGCGTAAATCACCGCCGCAAGCTCTAAATCATGAGTAGGATAATTCCACTCGTGAGGTCGTAGCTGTCTCGATCCGTACGCAATCACACGTCCATGCTGCATCAACAGGCATCCAAGTCCGCACCCTGAAGCATCCGCATAAACCTCATACGGCTCGTCACTGCTAGGAATAACCAACACTGAAGCTGAAGTCAACCGGTTCTTCAATTCCTGAAAAGCAAGGTCACAATCTTCATCCCAATCAAACCTGACATTTTTCTTGATCAATCTCGTCAACGGAGCTGCAATCTTCAAAAAATCTTTTACAAATTTCCTGTAATATCCAGCAAGACCTAAGAAGCTGCGAATCTCCGTTACATTCCTTGGTCGTTCCCATTCCAATATAGCTTCAATCTTGGACGGATCCACAGAAATACCACGCTCCGAGATAACATGATCCAGAAACTTGACCTCAGTCAACCAAAACTCACACTTTTCCCTCTTAGCATACAACTGGTGCTCCCGCAGAGTCTGAAGCACGATCCGAAGATACTGCTCATGCTCCTCCCAAGTCTTAGAATACACAAGAATATCATCGATGAATACGATCACGAACTGATCCAAATACGGCCTAAATATCCTGTTCATCAAATCCATAAAAGCTACCGGAGCATTCGTCAACCCAAACGACATAACCAAAAACTAGAAGTGCCCATACCGAGTCCTAAAAGCTGTCTTGGGAATATCCTCTTCCTTGATCATGAGCTGATGATAACCTGAGCGCAAATCAATCTTTGAGAAGTACCGCGAACCTCCCAACTGATCAAACAACTCATCAATCCTAGGCAAGGGATACTTGTTCTTCACCGTAACACGATTTAGCTGCCGATAATCCACACATAACCTGAGAGTCCCATCATGCTTCTTAGCAAACAAAACCAATGCTCCCCACGGAGATGTGCTATTCCGAATATATCCTTTATCAGCAAGCTCCTGAAGTTGCTTCCTCAATTTCTTCATTTCTGCCGACGCCATTTGTAACGCCCCTATATGGGGGTTAACAGTTTTTAATGAGATAAAATAAAAATAAATAATAAAAGTA
Organism: Artocarpus heterophyllus; assembly: GCA_025403435.1. NCBI lineage: Eukaryota > Viridiplantae > Streptophyta > Magnoliopsida > Rosales > Moraceae > Artocarpus > Artocarpus heterophyllus. The sequence goes on along the minus strand of CM046338.1, from coordinate 9,030,311 downwards.
AAACCTTAAAAATAAAATTTACCCGGGACTTAAATGAAAACTCTCAACTCAAAAATAAAAATATAAACGATAAATAAACCACAGTTTTAATGTAGCACCTTAAATTTAATAATATAAACTGTTGTCATCATCATTTTAACCCTCAACACATTGTAATACAGTCACAGAAAGTAACAATTGATGCTTACATTATCATGAAGAACATTCTCAACGATTGAAGCAGTCCCAATGTAATATAGTTACATCACTTCCTCAACTATATTTCTCGTAGCCACCTCACACTTAGTGAGTCCTGAAAAGATATAAACATAAGGGTATGAGCAACACTATGCTCAGTAGAGAAAACCATTACTCACCTTTAGGTTTTTATCATTACCACATTAAAACCTGCATGGTTAATAAGTTACATCATATTCCAGATTATGAGGTTTATTATGATCACATCTTATGGATACCGTAGTTAATCATTACCAAGTGTCATAATTACACATTTATACAAATATTAACAATCATCATTGTTCCTAGGTATCCATGTTAAATTGAGTATCACTCAACTCATCGAAACCCAAATGGGCGCACTTGATCACCCTATAAACATTCCAAGGGTGTTCCGGTGAGGGGACATCAAGCCCCGAGTCCTCACCAAATCAATTCCTGTACAGTGTGTTCTGGGACTTTCAACCCAAGGAAGCGTCATCACCTTCCCCCTATTTTACCTTTTAGGGTTTTCATGCCCAAGGACGTAACCGTCGCCCTTTTCATGTCTCACAATTTCTCTATATTAAATCATTATTAATAGAGTTAATTTTCCTAACCATGCTTCTCAATTTATAACATGTGTCAATTCATTATGTTCCTCGCCGTACAATACAAGACGAGTCCATGTCATAGTTTCATATGTGATACACATATAATATCAGTTCAACATAGATATATATATATTGCGGCAAAACAATCAATTTTAATTCTATAAAAACCTCACAAAAGATGAGTAATAGAATCCCTACCTTTCAAGCTTATCAACAGTCTCTTAATCCTGGAATCAATTAACGTTAGCTCCATACTCCCTTGATCTTGAACTCCAAGCAAAACAGATCCAGTTGTATCTCGCTGTATCTACGAAGCATCCTCTGTAGTGCTCCTCGAGCGACTATGAATGGCTAGGAATGCTTCCTGGAGATCATACATTCTTGAAAACGTCATTCTGGACTCCGATACTGCTGTTTAAATCGCCTCGATTCGCGTGCAGTCGGTACCAGATGATTTTCATCGGAGTGGAATTTGCTCAAACGGAGGTCACCATTGCATCCAGAGCATCGAAACGAGTCAGGAGGCGGTCTCGGATCTTCGATCGGAGGTCCGGATCACAAAATCCCATTTTGGCCTTTGACCGGCCGTTGACCACCGTTGACCGACGTTGACCGACTTTGACCGTCGTTGACCGGCGTCAATCGGATGCCGTTGGCAGCTGGGCTCGGGCCTACCCCCCCTAAATCGACCCTTCTGAGTCCAATGGCGGGGTCAATTTCATCCAATTCTGCCTCTAACATAGCGGGTCGTGAAGTACAACGTCGGTAGAAATGGATGAGCTCCGATCTTGATTCTCCGACGATGGAAACCTGAAATTGGCTGAGGGCTTTTGCTACCCATCCTCCTATGAGCATTTCCCCTCATCCAATTTGAAGAAACGTGGCTGGAAAGAGCCAAAACGGAGACTCCCGCGGCGGTTGACGGCGGCGTTGGCCGTTCTCCGGCGAAACCGGCTCCTTCCGTGCAATTGATCGAGGGGTTTTACTCCCCTTGATCCTCTGAACTCATTGGGAGGGGTGGTGTCAGTCACCTCCTCCGGCAAGGCGGAGTTCCACCATGGGGGCGGCGGTGCACGGCGGCAATAGGCGGGCGGAGCAATCCGGCGGTTGTTGAGCTGCCACCAAGGGTGGGTTTTGTTCCTCTCATCACGGTGGTCGTGTAGGAACAAGAATCACGTCGATCGGACGTCGGACGACGAAGATATCTCGTCGGAAAGAAATGGGTTTTGCCGCCACTTTGGGCGGCGCGTGTGGTCTCCTCCGGCGGCGTTTTGGGCGGCGCGGCACCTCGTTGGACTCAGCTCGTCGAGAGCTTTCCATTGGTGCGGGAGGTGTCGAAAACGGATGCCGAAATCTCAAACGATCTTTGAGGAGAGAGAGAGAATTTTTTAGAGAGAGAGAGTTTCGAATTATGAGAGATTTTCTGATTTTTTTTTTTATATATATACTAGGTAATTAATCTAATTACCTTAATACCCTTAGGAGAATAACGGGTGTCACAGCTCTACCCCCCTTAAAGAAATTTCGTCCTCGAAATTTCAATTCTAGTAATACTAGTAAAAATTATGATTCCACTATGATTCCAATTCTGAGTCTAAACCGTTAATGTTCTTTGTCCTCCAAATTTAAGTTATCGTATCTCCACTCATTTACTTGCATAATAAATCTTACTCCTAAATCCCTCAAGAGAGTATTTCTGACAAGTTTCAACTTATAACACCGTATAATAGTCTAAGAATCTGATCAGGCATACATATTGACCATACCATGATTCCAGTCCTTCATTGTCCATGGATTGTGATTTACAATCACATTTAAGGAGATTGCCAGAGAAATTTTATATACTTCATCTTTAGGTTCCTTTTCCTTTTTGAGTAAGGAAAAGTCAAATATATTTGATTTCATACCTCAACTAATAAACTAAAACATAATCATAAAACATATATCACAAACACTTATATTCAAAACCATACATTAAACTTATTCATAGAGATATTAAACGGAATCTCAGAGTTGCAAACATACCCGACATATTTTTCATTAAACAGCTATCCTCATGACACAAACATTCAATCCAAATAATATACTCATATTTCATATGGAATATCCCCATCACTGACTCTGGTACTTCCACATAATATTAACAGAATATTACACATTACAAACATAATACGGATACGTTTCGAGAGTACAAGGCACTCCGTATACCAGCTATCCATATCATGCATGCTTGGAGGATACAAAAACATCGATAAACAAAAGATCGGACCTTAAGAAGGATGCGTTTCGAGAGCATCAAGTACTCCGTATCCAGCCATCCCGGCATTAGGCTCAACGAATCTAAAAGATTGAACAACAACGTACCACAAGAAACACAGAATACAGGACAAACGGTTATTCGCAACACACGAAATACGGACACACATGCCTATATGCCAAAGATAAAACAAAAAGATTACAGATGGAGATTCAAATCAATTGGCCGCTCCCGGCTTTCCCTTTCCCATTCAAGCTTGGATGTTGCAGTGTCGGATTCTGGATGTATTATTTGCATTTTATCTATCAATTCCTCAGCTGTTGAAGCAGTGACAAAGATTTGTCTCTCCGATTCTGTAGTGATGTTTTCTTCCACAGCGTAATCTAGAAATTTCAAAAGACCGTCATAAAAACCCTTTACGTTCAGCAGTCCCAAAGGTTTGGAATAAAAGCCCAACAATTGCCCACAAGCAACTATAAATATTTCCTCAAGAGTACCTAGACCACCAGGTAATGCTATAAAAGCATCAGAATTATAGATTATGTCTTTAAAATTTTTAGGGATACTCCTGACTCCTTCTCCCTTACCTATGGCTTCCTTACAAAGGTTTCCTTCAACTGGAATATGAGGCCAGAGTTAGCTCCTTGAACATATCCACTAGGGTGACCATGGAGAGGAGGATGGATGCTATCCAAGTTCTCCTTTGAAAGTCCATCCCTACAAAACCTTATTTTATCCTCTCTATTCGTAGACATATAACCAGGTGAAGTACATTTACCGTTACAATTTTGTCTTCCACATTTGTTACAAGTGACCACGATGGCACGAGCTCTTCTTTTCATTGCACTACGACTGGTACCCGTTCCTGGTAAACCGACATCTTGACTAAAGTCACTCGGACGGATTTTCCCCTCTATTAACATTCTCACATCATAAGGGATACCAAAACGCATAAGAATCCACAACCGAGTAATTCTAGCCTTGTATTTCTTTCTGAGAATCTTTTGGGAGAATGATGGGAAATACTTTCTCAGGTGTTGGTACTTTGGGTCCATGATGAGATGAAAGAAGAGTAAATAGAAAGGAAAAATTAAGATAGTAAATTGCAGAATCCTAGAATTCCTTCTTCTTTTAGAGGAAAGTGAACTCGGAGAAATAAGCTCCTATGCACAGTAAACGTATATGTAAACAATGATTAAACCACTGTATATGACACGTATAGAAACCACGTGGGAGAGACAGTGTGAATCAAACTGATTTAAGATTTAAACTAGGCCCAAATGTTCTAAGTTGAAAATGGTCAGGTTGTTTCGGGCCTTGACACATTTGGAACGAGTTAAATAACAAACATAAAATTGAAAACCAATTTGTATAAATCTTAAACCCAATTTAAAGCCCACTATAGATAAAGTTAATTATGAACAACAAATCTAATTTAACGACAACAAGGATCTTCCTGAATGATCCAGCAACTCAAATAATTTTGTTTTAATCAAAACCTTATTGAACAATGCATACACCCATATGTTATTGATAATACTCAACATCTATCAATGGATTCATCATCATTGCTACCAAGGGTTTAGAATGTGACTAACCTTGAAATCAATACGATTTACGTCTTTCAACGTAGACCATATCAACGAACAAAGACACTAGATGTTACTACTTAGGAACATCTACAATCCCCACAATTCTACTTATACAATATATAATTTTCTCATATAACAAAACCTTAGGTAACCAAAAGATTCACTGATACACTTAAATACAATGTACGTAACAAAATATTCCAATTTTGAGATTCATGCATTCTAGACTTTACACAGTCTCAATAGACCAAAAGTCTAACATTTATCTCTCTCAAGATTCAATACCATGATTCCCAACTTATATCATATTCCTCAAATATATAGAACTTTTAAGAAAAGATATTGACACTTATGTGCTCCATCGAATCCACACATAATCATTACTTAGGTTTGAATCAATTACGAAAAATTTGGCATATCTATGTCAAACTTTAAAATCAATAAATCAAGCCTTATATTTCTTATTGTTTTTCACGAGACAAAAGGCTATTAAAACCTCGTATCTATACGAATTTCTCATCGTTTATACGAATTAAATATGCTTATAGATCCAAATATTATACGAATCTCTCATAAGCATTCTACTTATAAACTCATTCCATATAATTATCATTCCCTTATAACTATTAATACTTTCCTTCTATATAATTATTGTACTCATATAACTATTGATATTTTCATTCTATGGCCTTTCCATGTTACATCCTTCTAGACTGTATAAATCAATGTGAAGGTTCATTTTGATGATGACAATAAAAATTCAGCTTCAAAACCATCTCAAAAATATATTTTTTTAAAGTGGTGCTACACTCCCTAGGTTAACCGAACCTAGGCTCTGATACCAAAAATTCTGTAACGCCCCTATATGGGAGTTAACAGTTTTTAATGAGATAAAATAAAAATAAATAATAAAAGTAAAACCTTAAAAATAAAATTTACCCGGGACTTAAATGAAAACTCTCAACTCAAAAATAAAAATATAAACGATAAATAAACCACAGTTTTAATGTAGCACCTTAAATTTAATAATATAAACTGTTGTCATCATCATTTTAACCCTCAACACATTGTAACACAGTCACAGAAAGTAACAATTGATGCTTACATTATCATGAAGAACATTCTCAACGATTGAAGCAGTCCCAATGTAATATAGTTACATCACTTCCTCAACTATATTTCTCGTAGCCACCTCACACTTAGTGAGTCCTGAAAAGATATAAACATAAGGGTATGAGCAACACTATGCTCAGTAGAGAAAACCATTACTCACCTTTAGGTTTTTATCATTACCACATTAAAACCTGCATGGTTAATAAGTTACATCATATTCCAGATTATGAGGTTTATTATGATCACATCTTATGGATACCGTAGTTAATCATTACCAAGTGTCATAATTACACATTTATACAAATATTAACAATCATCATTGTTCCTAGGTATCCATGTTAAATTGAGTATCACTCAACTCATCGAAACCCAAATGGGCGCACTTGATCACCCTATAAACATTCCAAGGGTGTTCCGGTGAGGGGACATCAAGCCCCGAGTCCTCACCAAATCAATTCCTGTACAGTGTGTTCTGGGACTTTCAACCCAAGGAAGCGTCATCACCTTCCCCCTATTTTACCTTTTAGGGTTTTCATGCCCAAGGACGTAACCGTCGCCCTTTTCATGTCTCACAATTTCTCTATATTAAATCATTATTAATAGAGTTAATTTTCCTAACCATGCTTCTCAATTTATAACATGTGTCAATTCATTATGTTCCTCGCCGTACAATACAAGACGAGTCCATGTCATAGTTTCATATGTGATACACATATAATATCAGTTCAACATAGATATATATATATTGCGGCAAAACAATCAATTTTAATTCTATAAAAACCTCACAAAAGATGAGTAATAGAATCCCTACCTTTCAAGCTTATCAACAGTCTCTTAATCCTGGAATCAATTAACGTTAGCTCCATACTCCCTTGATCTTGAACTCCAAGCAAAACAGATCCAGTTGTATCTCGCTGTATCTACGAAGCATCCTCTGTAGTGCTCCTCGAGCGACTATGAATGGCTAGGAATGCTTCCTGGAGATCATACATTCTTGAAAACGTCATTCTGGACTCCGATACTGCTGTTTAAATCGCCTCGATTCGCGTGCAGTCGGTACCAGATGATTTTCATCGGAGTGGAATTTGCTCAAACGGAGGTCACCATTGCATCCAGAGCATCGAAACGAGTCAGGAGGCGGTCTCGGATCTTCGATCGGAGGTCCGGATCACAAAATCCCATTTTGGCCTTTGACCGGCCGTTGACCACCGTTGACCGGCGTTGACCGACTTTGACCGTCGTTGACCGGCGTCAATCGGATGCCGTTGGCAGCTGGGCTCGGGCCTACCCCCCCTAAATCGACCCTTCTGAGTCCAATGGCGGGGTCAATTTCACCAAATTCTGCCTCTAACATAGCGGGTCATGAAGTACAACGTCGATAGAAATGGATGAGCTCCGATCTTGATTCTCCGACGATGGAAACCTGAAATTGGCTGAGGGCTTTTGCTACCCATCCTCCTATGAGCATTTCCCCTCATCCAATTTGAAGAAACGTGGCTGGGAAGAGCCAAAACGGAGACTCCCGCGGCGGTTGACGGCGGCGTTGGCCGTTCTCCGGCGAAACCGGCTCCTTCCGTGCAATTGATCGAGGGGTTTTACTCCCCTTGATCCTCTGAACTCATTGGGAGGGGTGGTGTCAGTCACCTCCTCCGGCAAGGCGGAGTTCCACCATGGGGGCGGCGGTGCACGGCGGCAATAGGCGGGCGGAGCAATCCGGCGGTTGTTGAGCTGCCACCAAGGGTGAGTTTTGTTCCTCTCATCACGGTGGTCGTGTAGGAACAAGAATCACGTCGATCGGACGTCGGACGGCGAAGATATCTCGTCGGAAAGAAATGGGTTTTGCCGCCACTTTGGGCGGCGCGTGTGGTCTCCTCCGGCGGCGTTTTGGGCGGCGCGGCACCTCGTTGGACTCAGCTCATCGAGAGCTTTCCATTGGTGCGGGAGGTGTCGAAAACGGATGCCGAAATCTCAAACGATCTTTGAGGAGAGAGAGAGAATTTTTTAGAGAGAGAAAGTAGAGAGAGAGAGAGTTTCAAATTATGAGATATTTTCTGATTTTTTTTTTATATATATACTAGGTAATTAATCTAATTACCTTAATACCCTTAGGAGAATAACGGGTGTCACACCATCCGATAAGGTGCCATAGAAATCGGTGCTGTCCCTAGAAACAACTCGATACCAAACTCAATTTCTCGATGCGGTGGTAATCCTAGCAACTCATCGGGGAAGACATCCTCGAACTCATCAACCACCGGAATCGCTAAACTGCCTCTCAGAACATAGGGCTCGCAATCTAGATTGGCAAGAAAAGCACAACAACCTAGATTCCTTCGCCCTCCTAGACACGACTTCATGAGACGCTCACTCATTAACCAATCACCACCACCTTGGTAAGTGAACACCGTCCCCCTATCAGACACTAGGGTCACTTTTCTAAGTTGGCAGTCCACGATTGCACTATACCTGGACAACCAGTCCATCCCTAGAATTACATCATAGGAGCTCATGGGGAGTATAATCAAATCACTTTTCAAAATCTCATCCCCAATTTTATTTTACAGGATTTACACATACAATTTACACACACCCGTCCCAAGGGAGAAGTTATTACTAGGGGTTCATTAAACTCTTCTACCTCTAATCCCAAGGCATGTACAAAAGAACTCGAAATAAGAGAATGAGAGGCACCGGTATCAAATAAAACGCGAGCTAAAGATCTAGAAACTAAGATCATACCATCAACAACCGCGTTACCAGTCTAAGAATCTGACCCTCCAGATGCCATTGCATGAACCTGCACTGGCGCCTTCCCTTTTCCTCTACCGACATTGCTGGGTCCTGGATTACTCGGCCGATGCTGCTGAGATGGAGACGACTGCATACTACCTGTACTCGGGGCTCGATACTGAGGAACACTGAGCTGAAAATGCTGCGGCTACTGCCCCCTTGCCGGATATGAGAATTGCTGAGGAGAGAACTACGGATACTGCAACTGCGGGTACTGTGGAGGCGAAGGTAGGGTCTGAGGCTAAGGCTGAGACTGACGACTGGCATCCTCCCCGGTCTGAGATCCAAGACGAGCACTCCTGATCGGGCAATTCCTCTTGATGTGTCCGGGCTGCTGACAGAAATGACAATGGAAGCTGTAGGGATTGCTGCGCCCGCTACCAGACGAACTGCTGCTACCACTGGTCGCACCGCCTTGCTTGCTTTTCCCCGGAGCTGGACGACTACTGGTGCTCTTCCTGCCACTCCTCTACGGTCCTCCTGAAGCCTTGGCTCGGTCCTCACAATACTGCACATAATCATTCTCCACAGAGATCGTCGACGACACAAGCTCTCCGAAACTCCTAAGCCGTAGAGCAACCAACTGCCACCGAATAGGAGCCTTGAGCCCCTCCTAAAACTTAATACATTTCTCACGCTCCGATGTCACCGCTGATGGAGCAAACCTAGCCAACTCATTAAACTTTGCCTCATACTCCCGAACTGACAGATCACCCTGAGCTCTGTGTGCACAATTCCTATGTGTGCACAATTCCCAAGGTTCATAACCTTGAGCTCTGATACCATTCTGTCACGCCCCGGGGTACGGGAGGTGATGTGGCGGATTATTTAAGTTAATTTAAGAGAGAATTTAATTAAAATCCAAAGTTTAAGAGTTTGAGTTAAATATAAAATATGAAAAATTAAATAATAAACATAGCGAATATGGGTCCCACAGACCCACAACTTGTGCACACATATGGTACTGACAATATCATAAATACAATTACAGTCCAAGATACAAATAAAGTTAAGATTCTTACATGCCTTGATTTAAATAATACAAATAAATTAAATAATCATTCTATTGCTCATGAGTTCGGTCCGAAGAATCCTCTCCAAACCTAAATGGGAAATCACCTAGAGGGGGAAATTTAAAACAAATAAAATGTGAGCGAAAGGCTCAGTAGGACTATGTTTTATTAAAATAATTTAATTCAAAGAAATATTTCATTGTTTAGGAGTACTCAAGAGAAACCTTAAATAAGTAAATAAATAAACAATTTTGAGTAGAACCGTCCTGACCCAGAACCGTCTACTCACATAATCAGAAATATCATTTTTCTTTTCCTAGGCAAACCATAATATCACCACCGTAGTGGCCCAGCTGGGTTTCGGGACCTGCCCCCAAGGTCATCGTTACACGACCCGATCTCTGATATGGCATCACGCCTATATGTTTATTATCATCATCATTCAAAACCCAATTACCGAGTGTTGTCATTTATATTTATTATGAAGTTCATTTCAGTTCACGGTATATCAAAATATAACCGATAAATTCACTTTTCAAACAACCGTTGAAATCATTTTAATAGAAATCCTTTTTAAAGCCAAATCATTTCAAAACCAGGCTACCAAAGAAATAGGATAGAAGTCCTACATCAATGCTCGTGCCGGTGCCCCACACCGTAATCCCGGTCCGCTATACGTTAGCTCCGCGGAACCATGAACGATCCTAGATACAAACTAAGTCGATCAATAACTAGTTCGAGACATTCTATGTTACTAAACCATTTCATGATGTCCTAGTGTGCCATTTGTATCATTAAAATCATTCTATAAGGTTGGAATTTAAATCAGGGTTCAAAACAGTGAAAACGGGTAAAAATTACAAAAATTTCCATGCCTCGGTCGGCCTGCCGGACTCCCTGCTTCGGCCTGCTGAACTGCACAGTTTGGCCTGTCAGAAGCCAGGTTCGGTCGACCGGTCATTTCCCCAGGTTCGGCCTGCCGGTCGGAAGAACACCGGCCTGCCGATCCCTATTTCGGCCTGCCGAACTGGGGAAACCCAAAAATTTCAACCACGGGTTTCGATTTTCCCAAAACTGAAATCTTGATTCTAACCTGTTTTTCTCAAATCTCAGGCATGGCAAACATTCATAGATGATAGAAAAACATATTTAGACACTTTAAAACTCATTTAAACAAGATTCAAACACAAAAATCCCAAAAATCTGAAAATAGGAAAAATTGAGGAAAAATGAAAAATCTTGAATCCAATTCGTTTTTCTTCAATCTAAGCTTAGATTCTAGTTGTTCTAAGTTCATTTAACTCAAATCTAAGGTTTTCTAAGCTTAAACAAACCTAGATTTCAAAATGCACAAAATTGAAAATTTTGGAAAAAGTTTAGAAATTTCAAAACTAACCTCGAATCGAAGCTTCAATCTGCGTTCTCGGTTGCCGAATCACGTCCTCGAGCTTCCTCCTTGCTAACCCGAAGCTTGGATTCAAATTTGATTCAAAATTTTGAGAGAAAATTTGAGAGAGAGAAGAGGAAACCGAGAGGGAAGAGGAGAGAGGGAATGCAAGGGCAAGAGAAGAGAGAGAGAGAGCTGAGTGAGGAGAGAGGGAAAGAGAGAATAAATAGAGAAAATCGGTGGGCGGTTTTACTGTGCGAAAACCAAATGCCACCCACGGTTTTGTAAAACGAAGTATTTTTAACATTTTACAAATTGTTATATTTTAAAACTCCAAAACATCATTTTAAAAAAAAATAAAAATCATTTGAATTTATCAAATTAACAAAACCACCAAATTTCAAGATCCAGCCAAATAATTTAATTAATGTTAAAACATTAATTATGGCACACTAATTCATCATTTATATTACATTAACATTAAATAAATTTCGGGGCGTTACAGTTATGCTTAGAAGATTAAGGTGACCGAAACCCCTCATTCAATTACGTCGTTGAGCTACCGATCATCGAAGAATGATAAGGGCCGTTGTCGCCGCCGTGGACAAGATTGGGTTCTCCATTCCTGGTGGTTTTGCACCAAATTGATGGGAAAAAGACATTTAGAGGATGGAGAGGAAGGGATTCGACTCCTCAATTGCATGAAACAACCGCCGATCACGGAAAAATTAAGACGCACAGTTGAGTGCAGCCACGAGGAGGTGGAGCCGCCGTCTCATGCAATGTCGAGTAGCCCCATGTTAGGGGAAATGCTCAAAGTGACCTAGGGAGCAAAAGCCTTGGTCAATTTTGGAGCACGAATGCCGGAAGACCGAGATCGGAACCCGCCAACCTATACCGTTGACGGCAGCCCTGATCTGCATGGTTAGAGGTCGAATTGGGTGAAATTGACATTGCCATTGGACTCAAAAGGGTCGAATTAGGGGGGTAGGCCCAAGCCCAACTGCCAACGGAGTCCAGTCAACGTCGGTCAACGGCTGGTCAATGGTGAGTTTGGGATTTTATGATCCAGACCTCCGATCAACGATCTGAGACCACCTCCCGACTCGTTTCAATGCTCTAAACAAGATGGTGACCTCTGTTCGAGCTAATTCTATTCCGGTAAAAATCATCTGGCACCAGCTGCACACAAATTGAGACGATTCAAACTGCAGTAACGGAGTCTAGAATGACATTTTCAGTAATGTATTATCTCTAGAAAGCATTTAGCCATTCATGGTTGCTCGAGGAGCACTGTAGAGGATGCTTCGCATATTGTAGATACAACAAGATACAACTAGACCCGTTTAGCTCGGAGTCCAAGTAAGTAGGAATCTCGCCTACAGTATGAATAGTTTTAAATTCAGATATTTTAAATGTGTTCATAAAAAGTTATGAAAATGCATGATTAGTGATTGTTACACTGTTTTATGCTAGAATGGGTGTGATGTTATGATTTATTATGCTATGTTATGTCATGATATGATATGCCACGATGATGTTATGTTTAATGTGTGATGAATGCAATAAGTTTCAGAATAAATGTTATAATTTACAAAATGTGATTTCGTTATATGTTGCATTTGTTAAAGTTTGACCTTCTAGATGTGAGGTACATGACCTCGATGTTCGATAGTCTCGAGTCTTAAGCATCATGTTTATGATCTCATGATTAATGATATTGGTACGAACACTAAAGTAAGATAAGGAAAGTTAAAGTAAGGTAAGAAAAGTTATAGAACAAAGATAAGAGTTAAAGTGAGGAATGGATTATTATAGGATGTTCATAATTAAGCATGAAACAAGTAGACAAAACAGCATAAAATGTTCATGCTTATTTTAATTAATATGATTTTTAATTATGTTTTACAGGACTGATTTTCTACTTACTGAGTGAAAGCTCATGTAAGTATGTTCATGCTGTAGGTAAGAAAAACTGTCAGCGACATTTGTTAGGTAATGGTAAGCGACGGACGAACGATGGAGATGGGTATGGATACCACTATAGTATGTTTCCATTGCCGAAAGAAAATGTTATTTTTTCATTATTTAATATAGTATTTTCAAAGTTTAAGTTGTATTTTACAAAACATTTTATCCAATTGTAAAGTTAAGTTTCAAGCTATGTTTCAGTAATTATTTCTTATTAAGTTTTAAGAAACGATTCAAAAAGGGTTTTAAAGGTATTGGTTGAGTGAGGTCTCAACTTGAAATGCGACAATAGTCGCAACAGTTTTTAAGTATGTTTTAAGGAATGTTTTAAAGGAAGTAATTCTTAAAAAATTATCTTTATGTTTATAAGAAAAGTTTTAAGGATATTTTACTATTATATGTTTTAAGAGATTAATGTTATAAGGTATGCAAATGTTAAGTTTTTATGAATTATGATTACGTTAAATCATAATGATTATTATGTAATTTTTTTATTTTTGAGAAATTAATGTTAATATGTTAGTTTACGAAATTATGTTTTGAGAAATGATTGATATTTCTTTCAAGATTAGAAGTTACGAATTCTTTATTATCAAAAATTCATTTGAAATAATTATGTTTACAGTACTTTTGCATTTTGTAATGCATAATGTTTTTACAGTTTAAGTTATAAGTTTTATGATGCATTTGTTATGTAATAAGTTTTAAAGAGAACAAGTTATGACTTGCAATGTGTTTGCAAATGTTATACAAGTTATTTTTAAAATATGTTTTCATTTATTATGCATAAAGATATAAAGATTAAGTAAAGGTTTGCAATGTATTTGAAAGGAAAATTTTTATTCTGCAATTTTTAGTACTTTATGTTAAAGTATATTGAGATTACGATTATGTTCAAGTTAAGTAACAACCACGTAAGTGGGTCGTTACAGAGACAATATGATCATTGAATCAATTTAAAAGGCTAAAATAATGATAGCTGACGTAGTGACATTATGACGGCACAATGTCATAGTGTGGCTAGTCAGGTTAGGTACGTAATTTGTGTGGCAACTGTAGACTGGTTTTGTTGCGAAGAGGGCGCAGGAAGGAGGTGACATGAGGTCATTACAATGGAAAGGAATGCCGCAAGGTAAACGCTACCGTGATGTTTTCTATTTAAATTTTAACAGTGATTTTGATATTAAAAATTAATTAAGGGACTATTTTAGTTTATTAAATTAGTTCAAGAATCAAACTGTCATAATATTAAAAGTTTGAAAACTCTTTTAGCCTATTAAATTAATTTAATGACTAAATTGTTACAATGTTAAAGTTCAAAGACGTCTAAACCAATTAACCCTTCATGTTATTATGCCTTTACAAAATCATTATTACTATGGAATAAACATCATGTAACATTTTTTACTTGTATTGTATATGTTACATGATGTGAGACCTCTTGACACACTTGAGCCTTTGCCCATCTATTTTCCCTTCTCAGTGATCAATAGAAAAGGGTTCTTTCATGTTAATTTCTGATCCAATAATTTTCAGAGACTGTGAACCGTTTATTGAGTCCCTAAACGTACCCATACGGGTGGCTCTATCCATCACAGTGAAGTGAAACATATATATACATGTTTGGTGCATTTTCCAAATAGTTTTGTTTTTAATAGAAGATTAAATTGAGAATGAAATTTTTTTAGGAATGATGCAGTGAGATTATGCATAAAAATTTTCACTTGGTTGTTTTTTTAGACGATTAATTTGAATATTAAAAAAAGGTTGAATTGTGTTCATTTATGTATCTGAAAATATATGTGTTGAGTACATAAGCTTTAAAAATGAAAACTGACAAGGGAAAAATAATAATAAAGCCTTCAGCAGGTTTCTAATTCCTTCAGCAAAATTGGTCCAATTTTTAAGTATTCATTTTCATTTTCAGAACGATAGTGCAAACAAGTGCTATTTTCAAAACATTTTCAAAGTAACTTTATCAAAAAAAAAATGTGCAAAATGTATTTTTAATTTTTTTTTCATCGTGTCAAGTATTTTGTTATCATTACTTAATCGTATATCTTCTTCTCTTTTATTGTTGGATTAATTCAATCTTATTACAGACTCTACCTCGAAATTTATCCTACCTTGTTCTTAAAAAATGATTTTATCTTATTAGGTTTTTGCAATTTTGTTCCATAGATTTTAAATTAGTTGATAAGTTGCCCTCGTAACTTTTAATTGTAGTAAATTACTCTTTGATTTAATAAAAAAAGAGTGCTCCAAATTGATAAGTAATTTAAAACTTGAAGGAAAAATCTTTCATGTATGACATATCATGTTTAGATCGTCATCTAGACTTTCAGTTACTTTTTTCAAATAAGCACACATAATACGTATGAAAACATTATTCTCATATTCTGATTTTTGTTACCAATTTGAGGGCATCTTGCAATATTTTGTTGAAATTAAAAGTTTATGGGATAAATTTTCAGTTATAAAATTGGGGTGACAAACATGTTGAATAACAAGTTTAATTAGTAAGAATCCCCTGACTTACGGAGCACCAAATAAAAACTTTTCTTGTTGTTCTTATCAGGCGCAAGAAGCATTTGCTTACTCCAAACCTCTAGCTCTTTCTGACTTGTCGTTAAGAGAAGCAAAGAATAGTGAATATCCCAACGGGAATGAAGTATCACTTGACGAGCAAAAATTTAGGAAGATCAATGTGAATTAATCTTAGGACCCGTTTGTTTCGATATTTGAATCACGGTTTGAATTATTTTGCTACAGAATTTTCTCTCATAAAAATTTAAATCTTCATTCAAATACTCGAACCAAATGGGCCCTTATTTATCCACACAAAAGCTTTATGTAATTAGTAAATTTGTTTTTTTAAGGGAAACAGTACGTTTTAAAGCTTTTTTAACAAAGCAGTTTGGCGGAAATCAACTATAAAACCCAAATTTCAATAGATTATTGTGATACTTGTGTGTTTGTTTTATGATAGTTTGAGTTTAATTTACTTTTGCGTATATGCTTCTATCAGAAAGTACACTAATAATCACCGATGGTGATTATTATTATTACTGGTTCTTTAACCAGTTAAAAATTGACAAATACAATTATATGGTTCGTCTTGCGTCATAATTAACAAGTATCAAATTAATGTGTATATTTATTATTGGTAACATGTAACGACGATAATGTCCACTTCAATAATGTGTGTGTATGCATGCATTACATATATGTATATGTATGGTTTGAGGACAAACATAGTCAATTTTCAAATAAGTTTATGAACATGCAATAATATTATTAGAGACATCAAATTTAATCTTAACTTTTATATCAACTCATGTATTTATAGGTAGGTTTTAGAGTATGGTAATCCGAATTTAGTTTGGTCCAACCCGAAAAGTTCGCGATACGACAATTGTGATGAAAAAGAAAATTATGATTTTTCATGAGATCTGTGGTGGTAGCGGAGGGGCCCGATCCCCTAGCCCACCACTGATCTCGTCGGGGGTGCAGGGGCTCTGGCCCCACGATACAGACCGTTATTTTTGGGCCGTTTAGTATATGTTTTTTAGCTCAAAGGGTTTTGTCTATGCCTATATATATATATGATGTATTGCGTTAGGGTTTTAATTATTAGCGATTTTTGAGCCTCCCTAACGCCTCCATTGTAATATTTACAAATTTAGTAATTTTTTTCACCTTTGTCTGTGATTTTTTTCCGTTTTAAGTTTTCACGTAAATTTTTTGTGTGTTTTTATTCTTTGTTTCTATCACATAATTTTCATAACAGTAAGGGTTTAAAAGCTTCTTACATCAATAAGGTTTGCATATTTATCCATAAAAAAATGATAACTTAAAAGTATAAAATATAAAAATGGAGATTAAAATTTGTGTAGTATTACTGGTATATAATATACTGTGATATATACGATGATTGTATGACAATTAGTGATGGATATAATAATGTGTCAGTACTAGTGGTGATGAAATGCCTAGACATCCTGATGATAGTTTCTACTCTAATCTTTCTACACATACATTACCATGCTAGTGCACTCCACGATTCTTAAAATATACCCCCATCAAAACGGAGCATTAGGATTTTCCGCCCCCTC
Source organism: Artocarpus heterophyllus (assembly GCA_025403435.1). Taxonomy (NCBI): domain Eukaryota; kingdom Viridiplantae; phylum Streptophyta; class Magnoliopsida; order Rosales; family Moraceae; genus Artocarpus; species Artocarpus heterophyllus. Next base: position 9,013,264 of record CM046338.1, on the reverse strand, counting down.
TCTGTCCTTCTTGTTGTAATTACGATTCCCACTAGAAAGAAGAATGGACTTCGTAAAATGATTGGGCGATATAATCATCATCGTCACGTATGAGCCTGCATAATATGTATGATTTTCAGTATAAATTATCATGGGGGGCCACGACATATAAATTATATTTCACGGCTGCATGGTAACTGAGATGCGGCCTATTACAGCAAAATAATAATAATAATAACAAGCTTGGACAAGGTGGTTTCGGACCTGTTTACAAGGTAAATTTCCAGCTTTTATGCTCTAGGATCTGGTAAAAAAAATTATATAACCTTTCAGTAAATCAATATGTAATTTTCAGGGAACACTGAAAGATGGTCAAGAAATTGCTGTGAAAGGGCTTTCGAGGAGTTCTGGTCAAGGATTGAATGAGTTCAAGAATGAAGTTATATATTTATTGCCAAACTCCAACACAGGAATCTTGTGAGGCTTCTTGGATGTTGCATTCAAGGAGAGGAAAAGTTGCTGATTTAGGAATACATACCCAACAAAAGCCTTGACTCGTTCATTTTCGGTTTGAATACTTCAACACTAACTATTTTTCATAAATTTACACCTTTACACCTAACGTGAAGGGAGATTGACCAAACATAGTAATGTCAACGTTGCCAAATGAAACGAGAGAGAAGTTGTTAGATTGGCCTAAAACGCTTTGAAATTATATGTGGAATTGCTTGAGGACTTCTGTATCTGCATCAAGATTCGAGATTGAGAATTATACATCGAGATCTCAAAGCTGTTAATATTTTGCTTCCTAATGAGTTGAATCCCAAAATTTGAGACTTTAGCATGGCTAAAACTTTTGGAGAAAATCAAACAGAAGGAAACACAAACAGAGTGGTCGGAACACAATAAGCTTGCTTTTGCATTTACCATCTAATAATCCATCAATTATCCATTCCTTTTTAACTAACAATTTAATGATGATAAAATTCTGCAGTGGTTACATGGCGCCGAATATGCAAGCGACGGTCTATTTTCAGTAAAATCGGACATATTTAGCTTTGGCATATTGGTATTGAAGATCATAAATGGGAAGAAAAATAAGGGATTTTTTCATCGGGATCACAGCCTTAACCACGCAGAACATGTAAGTACATTCTCTACTTGTCACAAATTTTGATTACATAATTACCAAAACGAGCTTTCTAAAATTTATTTTTTTTAGGCATGGAGATTATGGAATGAAGGAAATGCCTTAGAACTGATCGACAAATGTTTAGCGGGATTGTGCCATAAACCAGAAGTGCTACGTGGCATCCATATTGGCCTCTTGTGTATCCAACAGAGTCCAAAGGATAGACCAAGCATGGCGGCTGTTGTTGTAATGTTTGGAAGTCAAAGTATATTGGATCAGCCAAAACAACCCGGTTTCTTCGTACAAAATACGCCGCTTGAATTCGACAATGTCAATTCTTCTTCGCACAAACAAGAATCCTTGTCAAGAAACGAAGTAACAATGACGCTTTTGGAGGCCCGATAAGCATTCTTATGACGTGATGCACCAGTAGAAATTTGTTATTTTGGTATGCACTCTGCTTGGTTTTTTTAGGAGTCATAAATTACATTATGAGATTGTTGTCTCTTCAACTATTTTGATAAATATTGGTGCTAGAAGCTTGCGTAAACATAATAGTCTGCGCAATCTCCTTGTATAATTATCCATTTAACTGATCAAAACGTCATGAAAAATACTATTTGAATTAGTAGTCGTTATTTTGCATAGGAGGATATCGTTAATCATTATTTTAATTCTTTTTAGATGTCGTTGCATGTATCTATTCAACAACATTCTTCTAGGATGACTATGATTTTACCACGTCTTTCAATCGATATTAAAGGACCAGGACTATTTCAAAGCATCATAAAATGCATCTTAATGTGATCCTTGAAGTTGAAATCTTTGATATTTGAGGGATCGATTTCATAGGACCCTTCCCCCCATCATGTGACCAAATTTATAATTTGTTAGCAGTGGACTATGTTTCCAAATCGATTAAAGCAGTGGCCACGCCAAAAAAATTATGCTAATGTGGTGTTGAAGTTCTCCAAAAGAACATTTTTACTCAGCACCTGCGACAAGAGAAGAGACGCTTCGGAGGTAAAATGAGGACACTGATGTAGTGAGAACAAGGGCTCTCCGACGCTCAAGGCAGGCGCGGCTCGGCAGAAAACGGGAGCTAGTTAGTTGGGAAGGAGCATGTTGTTCTCGAGCTGCAGTAAATGAGCTTCATTTATAGGCTATCACTTGAACCGGGTATTAGGTGAGTTTCCCTCATGACCCATGCGTCACATCAAAACCTATCAGAAGGTAGGTGACATGTGTTATTGTCTCTGCCAGAGGATCAGCCTCCATCTAACGGCGGAAAAGCGGCCATCTGTTGGCTCTGTGTGGTGAGTGGCTGTCTATTTGTAGGCTTTCGGAGATCACAATCAATGTAAAGATGTCACATGTTATAGTGTAAAATATAAATGCGTTATAGTTTAAAGCTTTCACATGCTATAGTATGTGATTCAAATTCTAGAGGTGAGCTATGGAAGAGGGTCTTTTTTCCCCCAAAAAGCACTATAACTTTCTAATCTTGGAATATTGGATTGGACTTGTTCAAAGTATAAATATCATATAGGTCTGTGGAAATAACATTATGTTTCAGGGATCGCAAACAGTGCAAAGATGTCACATATTATAGTGTAAAATAATAATATGTTATAGTTTAAAGCTTTCATATGCTATAGTGTATGTGATTCAAACTCTAGAGACGAGCTATAGAAGATGTTCTTTTTTCCCCCCAAACAGCACTAGGACTTTCCAATCTTTGAATATTGGATTGGACTCTTTCAAAGTATAAGTATCATATATGTCTGCGGAAATACATATGAATGTTACAATATGACTTGTAGCTTCTCTTTCTTTACCCCTATAAAAAGTTTTTTTTTTCTTTAATAAAACTAAATATAATTTTCTTTAAAGTTGTGCTTGTTAATTATATATTATGTGATAAACATTTTAGGCAATAGGCACGTTTCAATGCAAGCAGTGGACATATACTTACAATGTAATGCACAAATATAACATAATATTGCCATTCTAGAATGCTAATAATTAATATGACATTGTTTTGGCAGACATAAGTTTATCAATGGAAGTTATATACCTTATATTTTGATAATATTACTAAAAAAATATATATTACATTAGTTGCAATATTTCAAAACTTTGATGAACAAAAATCTTCATCAAAAACCGGATAACTATAGGGTGCTATTACACGCCCTTTTACGTCAATCAATATAGGGTTGACCACGAATGGTGGTGGCATGATAGTTAGAAGATCACCTTTCAAGACTCTTAATATATTTATGCATTGATTTTTTCATCAACGATGAAGTTGTAATTATGCCTCTCAATAGATTTGAAAAATATGGCTTAAGTTGTTGTAATTTTGGAGAATTCTATAAATATTAGTAGATGAAAATATGAGTCAAATTCCCTAATCATTCTAGGGATCTCAGTAAGTTTCTCTTAAGACGCTACAAACGGCGTGAATATACCACTGAAATCAACAAAAATCAACATCGATTGGGCCGTTGCTTCCAAAGGTGGGGAGGAAGAGTACCTAAAATAAAAGTTTCTGTAAATCTTGTTTTCTACTTAAGACAAACTACCTTCTTTGTTCATATTGCTTGCTCTGTACAGACAACTCATGTGTTGTATTATTTATTATTGCTTATATATGTGAATATCTTTTGTCGCCCCTCAAATGATTTGCAACTAATCCTTGTGTTTCTTGCTCATTTGCCTTCCGCACAATCTAATTAGTTGCTCTCACGATCTTTTTGAATATTAGCTTCGCATCCTTTCTCGCAAATGATCATTTAATGACACATAAAAGACTCAATTATTATTATTATTTTTAAATCATTTTATTCGCATGAACATCGGGAATAAGCCTGCCGAAAAAAAAAAAAAAAAAAAAAAGAAAATCAAAACCACATTGATGTTCCTCAAACTTCCTCCGTTTGGTTCGCTGATTTTAATTATGTTAATTTGAATAAGAAAATTTTAATTGTGTAATTTAAACAATAATTTGAATTGCCGGTTTTAATTTAAACAAGATATCCAATCTAAATTTGTGTTTGGATGAGCAATAATAATTCTAATTTGAAGCCTAAAAAAATTACTTAATTAAAGAATAAACGTGAAATAAGTAAAAAGAAGTTATTTAATTAAAGATAATATGAAATAATAGTGTTAAATAATAAATATAAAATATATGAGTGAAATTACTGTTTAATATTATTAAAAATGTTGAAATAGATGAGGAATTTAAATTCGAAGTTAGGTAGTTTATATATTTATTTAAACATAACTCGTTTTGCAAATGGGTTTATCTTTTTCCTTGTTGAATTTTCCATCCAAGGCAGGAAAATTACAAAAGCAAAAAAAAACACATGTATGGGAATATAAATACCAAAAGTTGATTTTCAGTTTTAATGGTTGTTCGGCATGTCCCCACAAAAAGGACCAGCCTGTTTAACGTGGTACATTATTTTATCGTAAATTGTGACAGCTTATGGAAACTCATAAGCTTTTGATTTAAAGATTCCGAGAGTTACGCGGCAAGGGACCACGTGGTCAGTATAAAAAAAAAAGAAAAAAAAAACTGGACAATGAGGTCAATGAGAGGGCCACTGATTCATTTCTTATGTGGAAAAAAAATTGAGCTTATGGAAGGAAGGAAAGAAAATTGAGTGGTAATTAGTAATTCTAGAAATTGATTGATCAAATATAAATTTCAACAACGTGGGTAGATATGTAATCTTAGCGTGAGACCATTATTGACTTGACCACGGTTCAACCCCACCAAACAAATAGCCCAAGTACGGAGAACTCACCCAACTTCCACCTTTTTTTTTTTCTTTTCCTTTTTAGGTTATGTTTTTTGTTGAAGTAATTCCAGTTAAACGACAACTATTTGGCGCGGTTCACCGTCAAGTTAAAACACAGCATCTTTTGTTAAGGAGGGCTTCAAGCAAACGTCGATGAGTATACGAGAATGGACAAGCTAAACAAGTCCGCACCGACTCTTCTTCTTAGTTATTAATACCCAAGTTTATGTGATTAGAGAGTATTGTATTTTACTTTCTTAGGCTTCAGAACTAGTGAGAGAAACTATGAAGAGAGCAATTATAGAGAGAGAAAGAAGAAATGAGAGAGCAATTAGGAATTGAGAAGATTTGGGTAGAAATTAGGTTTTTTCTCTTTGGGTATTTTTTCTGTTAGGCTCTAGGCCTTTCTCGGGATTATTGTTATAGTTCACTTTTTAGGTTTCCAAGTTTAAAGAGAAATGAGGGTGTAATCTTTGATTCTAAGGTGGTGTTTGGCAGTGGTAGAAACCACTCAGTTTCCACCACAATCTCAGTTATGAATAGTATAAAGCTCTCATATGCTACAGTAACAATAAAAAAATATGCTACAGTGTAAAACTCTTACATGTTACAGTAAAAGTGGTTCTCACCACTAGTTTTTACCACCTTTCCAAACATCCTATAATAATAGATTGGGCTCTCTTGTAGGATAGCTCAACGAAAATGTAAGACTTTAGTCCGAATCTCGATAAAATTATGTCTCTGTTTTCTTCATCTTTGATTCTATGCTTCTGTGGTTGTTTGGGAATTGCTAGTGCCAAGAAAAGTTCCAACCGTTTTTTTCCCTGTTGAAGCACTTCCGCTATGACTTTCTTTTGGCAAATAATATCCGAATATACCAAGTTACAATTCCAACCCGTGTTTTCAATAAAGCGATTGTGCGATAGTGTTTCAGGAAAGAAAGGGGAAAAAAGTAAAAGTTTCTTTCGTAGATCAGTTTCCATTAAATTACCGTCTAATTCAATTTTAAATATTTGAAAATGGGGTCATTTATTTATCAAAAGTTCAAAAAGTAATGGTAAATAATACTTATAAGTCCAAAAATAGATCTGTAAGGGTATTGTATAAGCAGAATGTATTTAATTGGTTTGCATCCGACTAAATCCAATAAATTAACGATTTTCAAATCTGATCATAGCCTAAACATGGGATTTATCAAAATCCAGCCCCTCTCTCAAAAAATAGTTATTTACCTCTCTCATTCTATCAAAATTTGGACAATATAAAGTTATTTATCTCTCTCATTCTATCAAAATTTGGACTTCGTCAGGATTTAGGATTTTATATCAAAATTTCAATTTGTTAATTAGAGTACTAACCTAATATACTTATAAATTGGAGTTAAAGTTTATATATAGACGATATAAAACTCCGGTTTATTTTATCTTTACAATAAAAAAGTATACCTTTAAACGATAAATTAATGACGATCATGTTGCCCTTCTAATTTAATATAAAGAGTACTTTATTTGATCAGGCTGTTTCTTTCAAAATTTCGTAATTATGGCTCCATCCTTACATACAAAAATATAATATCAGTTTCCACATCTATTTTTAAAATGAGAATGTTTTTAAAATTTTTATTTTAAAAAATATGAGAAAAAAATAAACTGGGGTTTTACAAACTTTTTAAAAAATGACAGCGCACTTGTAATCTTCGAAAAAAGATCCTCTCTAAAAATAAACTGTCAAATTAGGAGCAAACGTTTGAGGGGGAAAAAAGAAGGAAAGGAAGAAGAAGGAAGAGAGGCCCCGGAGCCATATTTGGCACGTCACTCTCTGGCCTCTGCTCTCCCTCGTGAATTACACTGTCCACCTCTGTCCAAAAACGACAACGAAAAAGAAAAAAGAGAAAAAAAAAATCAAAATAAAAAAAAAAAAAGAAAAAAGAAAAGTAAATAGTGCCATGATCTGCTGTATTGTGATTTTTCCACAACAAGAAAATGCCGCCTCGTGTCTACTATTTAAGATAGCCAAAAAAAAAAAATTATAAACATTTCCGCGCTCGCTAATCTGACAAATGTTGTTGATAGTTTCTGTAGTTGTTAGTTGATCGAAAAAGCTGCATCTTTTTTTAACCCGCCCCTCCCCTTTGACTCTCTCTCTCTACAATTTGCCGTCTGCTCCAGACTCTGTTTGGCACCACCATCATTAATCATTATCATGAAGTGCTTCCACTTCAGCAGCGGCGAGAGGCGGGAGCGGGAGCGGGAGCGGGAGGACGACGACGGCGTCGTTTCGCGGGCGTCGAAGGTGTCGTGGGCCCGGTCTCTGAGCGTGGCCTCCAGTAGCGTGGAGAGCAGCACAAGGCGATCCGAGTTCGACTCGGACTCCAGGGACCTGTCTGACTCGGTCGCGTTCTTCGAGTTCCTGAGCCAGCGCCGAGCCAATGATCTGAGGGTCTTCACCTTCTCCGAGCTCAAATCGGCCACCAGAGGCTTCAGCAGGGCCTTACTCATCGGCGAGGGCGGCTTCGGCTGCGTCTACAGAGGCCTCCTTAGGGTTCCCGGCGACTCCGTTGGCTCCAAGATCGACGTCGCTATCAAACAGTTGAATCGGAGCGGCTTCCAGGCATGTCTTTGTCTTCACTTCTCTTTCTTTGTTTTTTCCGCTTTGACTCGAGATGCAAAAATATGGACTGAAGCTCAATCTTTTTTTTAATCTATTACCAAAAAAAAAAAAAAAAAACTGATTTTGGCTGTGTTTATTGTTATAATACCAAGGTTTGTGTCAACAATTTTGCATTCGAACTGTTCAATCCGGCCAAAAAAAGTTTAATTTCTGTATTTTTTTTGTTTTTTTTAGTAGAGAGATTTGAGCTGATATTATATTCCGACATGTTTTCCGTACAACCCTACTATGAGAAGAAACATTGCGATAAAACTTGAGCGCGTGTAGCCGTCTTTTAAGGCCGAACCTACTGATATTACTTTGCTGATATTTATACCACATTATTTAGAGGCCTGGTGAGCCAGTGAGGGGTAATATAACTAATATTAAGTGAATGTTGGAGCTTGAGCTCTTGAGATGCCATTGTCAAGTACTTTGAGGAAGGCTAATGAAATCACCATGTTTGCATTCTAGTTTCCAGGGGCATAAGGAATGGATAAATGAAGTGAACTTTCTAGGTGTTGTCAAGCATCCAAATCTTGTGAAGTTAGTTGGATATTGCGCAGAGGATGATGAGAGAGGGATTCAAAGACTTCTGGTCTATGAACTCATGCGCAATAAAAGCTTAGAAGACCATCTGCTGGCTCGAATGCCGTCAGTTCTTCCTTGGCTTACAAGATTAAAAATTGCCCGGGATGCAGCCCGTGGGTTGGCATACCTCCACGAAGAAATGGATTTTCAGGTACCTGTCTCTTCTTTGTTTTATTTACCTGCTATTGTTGGTTCGATGTTGATCACCGAAGAAATTTGACTTCTATATTAATGGATGATGAGTACCCACGAAAGTACTGACTTTATATACTGCAGCCTGTATTCTGTAGAAATTAAGTTACTTCTCATTTTCCTACTGGTTAATGTGATTTGAGAGATCTTTGATTGGTGCAGCTAATATTTAGGGATTTCAAAACGTCAAACATTCTTCTAGATGAGGAATTCAATGCAAAACTCTCAGACTTTGGACTGGCAAGGCAGGGACCTCCTGAAGGAACAGGTCATGTTTCAACATCGGTAAGTTTCGTTCTTTTAGATCCAAGAATTGTCACTGGTAAAATTTAAATGATCATGTACATCAGATAATCAGAATTCATCCTTCTCTTCATAAGTTGTCTGGATTATTTTGTGTGGGTTTAGATAGTAGCTACAATCTTGAAGTTTGACACAATAAATATCCGCTTCTGACTTCTGTATTACACATCTTCTGATCTTTTTGTTGATATAAAGAATACATTTCTCATAATGAGTACTCTTTCTTAAGGTTGTAGGCACGGTAGGTTATGCAGCTCCAGAGTATGTTCAGACTGGGAGGTTGACTGCTAAGAGTGATGTTTGGAGCTTTGGTGTGGTCCTTTATGAACTCATCACAGGAAGACGAGCAGTTGAGAGAAACCTGCCTCGAGGTGAACAGAAGCTTTTGGAATGGGTGAAACCTTATGTTTCAGATTCAAAGAAATTCCACATTATATTGGACCCACGATTAGAAGGACAGTACTGCATTAGATCAGCTCAAAAATTGGCATCATTAGCCAACAGGTGTTTGGTCAAGCATTCAAAGTCTCGCCCGAAAATGAGTGAGGCGGTGGAGATTCTTGGAAATATTATCAATGAGGCATCACCCCAAGAAGCTGCAGCTCCTCAACAAGTCAATGAAACTGAAGAAGCAGAGGAAGAAACCTTTGTGGAAGCTGAACCTGTGTCCACCAAACAAGGACACAATTATCTGAAGAAGGTATTTGATTTTGACATAAGACAAATTGTCAACTTAAGAAACAAATCTGTAGGCAAGTTGGATTGGAGAAATTGGACTCCTGGGTTGGTAAGAACTTCATAATTGGTTGCCAGTTGGGGCAGTGTCAAGGCATGTGGCCTTTTCTCCTTCAAACCCGTCGTTACACTCAAGAAATGAGTACGTAGATATACATGTTCTCTCCGGGGTTATATATCTTCTCTCTGTTCCTCAGCTAGAGGCTGTAGATATAAATCTGTGAGACCCGGAGTTTCAAGGCATGCGCCCTTTGCAGATATAAAGTGGCGCGCGATAATCACAGTCCATTCCTTAGTAGGTTGCGGATTTTTTTATTGTGTGGTTTTAGCAGTGTACTTGGAGCATATATACAGGTGGATGTGTGATTCTAATCTCAGTGGACAATGTGAAGAGCATCAACCAGTTTTCTTGAAGAAAGCTTCACCATAGCATGAAGGTGATCATTAAAAATGCATGCCTTGTTTTTGTACAGTGATGTTATCTAAAGCTTACGCAATACTTGTTCAAAATCGAGAGATTTGATAGGATTGGCACAGCCTTTGCCACGAGGAAATACTTGTTAGTTCGACGACGATTGATTTTGTACTCCTTTTCTTGAATGTGGTAATTTATTTATTTATTTGTTTATTTATTATTGTTGTTGTTGTTGTTGTTATTTTTTGTGCGTGTGTGTATGTTTGTGGCTTAAGCCTATGCAGTAAAGCTAAATTCTGAACTGTAGTTTCCAAGTGAAAAGGACTTCCTATATAAGGTGTAATCGTGGGAATAGGAGGGAGGTGATGGAGGATGTGATCTAATCAAGTAAGATAGTAGAAATTCAAGATTAATTTTCCCTGGATAAGGACAGCTTTTATACATCAATCCTTCACATCTTTAATGCTAAAATTGGAGTTAATTAGGTCCACTACCACTTCTGAAAGGCTTGTTATGCACCGATGATACTTTCTCACATAAGTTTGAAATTTGAACAACAAAAGATCATTTTTACCCTCACTATAACAACCCACACCTTCAAAAGTCGAAATTAATTACGTGGTTATCTTCTTAAGTGTGTCATGTTTTAAACTATCCCAAAGATGGATTGGGGCTGGGTTTTGCTTTCGACCCAATACAAATCCATTGCCTTGGACATGTTTTTAGCCCATCTTTCATATAATTCACCCTTCGTCAAAATAAAAAGTGAAATAGACGACTCTTAACATATTGATACTGGCCAGAAATGGCGAAATGATAAGAAAGATAAAGTTAATGATAGAAATGCTCGTCTCTTTGTTGGACATGGATTCTTTTTTTCTTTTTTTTTCGGGTGACAACCTTGTAAACATATATTCAAGAACACGTGCTTTGCGGACTAACGTGCAACCAGGAGGAATTGCGTTGTCGTTACAGTAGTGAACAAATCTGTCATAACTTTGAAAAAAAAAAAAAAAAAACATGCACACACATTCATTGATGGTTGTCTAAAACAGTTATCAAGTAAATGCCATCTCTTCACTAACAAAATAAATATTTAAGTAAATACCCAACCCTTTTCCATGGTTGATCCGATAGGTGCTGGCTGAGCTGTGACAAAAGTGCACTTTGCAAGAAACCATTAACAAAAGTGGTGGGGCCCAAGACCAATATTGGCATTTGGGGGGGTTTGATGTTGCAATCTTCAAACCTCTTTTTGATTGCAAACCACTTTAAAGACTTCACAAATGGGGAAAAAAAAAGGTTCCATTAATTTAAACCACGTGTACCCCTTCTGCACCTCCTAAACTCTAATGATCTCTCATCTTTTACAGTGGTACAACATTCACCACCCATGATTTGTACATCATTGCCATTTGCCCATTTAACTTGACCATGCATGACCACATGATAACAAGCATGGCCGTTTGGTTCACTTGGCTTGAACTTAATTGAACATCATTTGGCAAATATTTTTGAGGCTTTGTTCAAATTGATGATTTAACATTCTGAACCAAGAAAACTTTCCAACTAGGGATTTAACCTCCTCTTTTTTTTTTTTTTAATAGTTTGAAATGAATCATATTTTTCAAATTTTCCATTCCCATCTATAAGAGTTCAATCCGCCACGTTTAGAACCCACAAGCAAACGGCTATAAATCCAGCAAACCAAAAGAGTTGCCAAACGTTTAAAAAAAAAAAAAAAAGTAATAACAAGGGAACTACAACAATGATGATACAAAACAGTTGCCAGTTCTATATTTTAAGCTGCTTCCAGTTGCTACAAACAATTTGGCAAAAATGCAAAAAGAAAAACCAGGAAAAAAAAAAAAACCAAGAAAGAAAGAAAGAAAGAAAAGGGTACAGCATTGTTGGCATTGCTTATGTTACAACTTACAACTTAACCGGAAATTGTCGACACAAGGTTGATACTTGATTATATTAGCCGAGAGATAAGAAACTGTACAGTCACATCACAATAGAGGTGTATATGTTTTGCAAACCAGATTTTTTTTTTTTTTAACTTTTGTCTCTTGTTTGTTTCTTTCACTTGAGAAAGGAAAAAGGGAGATCTTGTCAAATTCTAAGACTTCATTTCTAAGCGTAAAGTGGAGAAGCAGAGGGCCGAGGATAAGAACCCACGCTCCTCCTAGTGAGGGCATCATCGGCACTTCGTCTGCGAGTCCTTGGCCTAGAGCCATTGCTCTGATTGTTCTGCTTCCTAACAGGTTCCTTAGAATCCTGGAGCTGCTCCAGAGCTGTTACGACTTCGTCCATATTTGGCCTGAACTTGGGCTCTGTTGATAGACACCGTAGTGCGAGTGTAGCTGCCTTATAGGCAACTTCCATCGAATACTGGCCTTCAAGACGGTTGTCTAAAATCCGAAAGATCTTGCGTTTATTTGCCAGATAGGGTTTAGCCCACTGCACCAGATTGTGCTCTCCTGATGGCCGGTTCTTGTCAACTGCTCTCCGGCCGGATAACATTTCCAAAAGCACAACTCCGAAACTGAAGACATCACTCTTTGCAGTTAGGTGACCTTCAGACAGTGAAAGAAATTGAAGCCATTGTTAGAAAAATCTTATTGCATCAATCGGTTTTGATATGAAAGAAATTACAAGCACTCGATTATAGATTAAAAGGAAAATTGTTACCAGTGGCAAGGTATTCTGGTGCTGCATATCCATAAGTCCCCATTACCCTGGTGGACACATGGCTTTTGTCCCCCGTCGGCCCATCCTTGGCCAAACCAAAATCTGAGAGTTTCGCATTGTAATTCTGCAATCATATGACAAAAAAAAGTTTTTAAGTATAGCTAAATTTTCAGTTCAAATACACTACAACATATCATATTAACATGTAAAATAAAACTATTTGCCTCATGAGGCACATACCGAATCAAGAAGAATATTAGATGTCTTGAAATCCCGGTATATCACTTTAGTTTCAGCACTGTGAAGAAAAGCGAGCCCCTTACCAGCCCCAAGAGCAACCTTTAGACGAAGATTCCAAGAAAGAGCCTGAAAATAAGAACCCCCTGATAAAAGAAGAGTCTAAAAGTGGTCAATTACTATCCAATAATCAGAAAGCATTTTTCATTACTAGAGATCAAAGAGATGTGGGGCAGTTGGAACTTACTCCTGAACAAATGATTCTCCAAGCTCCCTCTAGGCATGAATTCATACACCAAAAGCCGGTGCTCATCTTCCAAGCAATAACCAAGCAACTTCACAAGATGAGGATGATATAGCTGCCCCAAGTAATTGACTTCTGCCTGTACAAACAGAAAGGATAAACATGCTGAGTCTTCATAGTATAAAGTATACATTTTCCCATTCTAGAACAAGTATAAAGCTCTGTTTTGTGCCTAAACTTGCCTTAACTAAAAGCTGAAAAAGACCTTAAAATACAACATTGAGCTAGTTTAATCACGTAATGCAGAAGATTTGAAAATGGGGTGAAGATCAACTCACCAACCACTCTCTGTGGCCCTGAACTCCGTCTTGGTTAAGCCTTTTTACCGCGATAACCACGCCGGTCCCGGGTTTCGCAGCAGTAAAAGAATTCTCATCAATCCATCCCTTAAATACCGAACCGAAACCGCCTTCTCCTAAGACACTGTCAGGGCGGAAATTCCTGGTGGCCATTTTGAGGTCAGCAAAGCAGAAGCTCTTCACGTTGGAGGATTGCAATATCTCGCCCTCGCTCCTCGGAGTTGGAGGAACAGTAACTGATGAAACCTTGCTGCTTGTACTGCTCAGATTCCCATCTGTGCTAACATATTTCGAATTCAACCCTACACATAACAGACAATTATGAATTCCGCATTAAAAAAAAAAAATCACGTTCTCAAGATAGTTTTACGCGAAAAATTCAGCTTTTTGGCACAAAAAAGGTTTTAAGGGGAAAAAAAAGGGAGTTCTGCACTTTAAAGTTAAAAGTAAGATCAAAGGGAGAATAGTCTTGCATTTATCAGATGAAAGAAAAAGAAAATGAGCTTATTTATTATGCAATATACGCTGAAACAGAGGAACAATTGAGATTTGATTTCCTTTTTCTTGCAATTTATTAGCCATCATAAAAAAAAAGCAGCAAAAAGGAAGAAATAAAGCGCAGAAGTTTTTTTTAATCAAGTATCACATAATATTCTTGAAGAGCAAAATTCGTCAACAAACCAAAATACTTTTGAATTAAACATTCTATTTGGATAATAAATATCAAAACGAAAACTTTTTTTTTTTCCCAAAAGAAGATTGAATTCTCCAGTAAACACAATAAGGAAGATATACCTGAGTTACATTGGCTCTCAGTTTTGATTTGGGCGCTCAAGCAGACCCCCATGGAAACCCACTCTCACAACAATCACCAATTATTATTGCCTGACAGATTTTCTTCCTATCTTACAAGATCACAAAGATTGTAGCCACAATCGGACCAATTATGAAATGATCCAAAAAAAAGCAACTTTTGAAGGTAGATCTGACAGCAAAAATAAATAAATAAATAAATAGTCTTTTTAAAAAAAAAAAGAAAAAAGCTGGGGTTCCTCAAAAAAAAAAAAAAAAAAAACGCAACCTTTACAATTGTTTGCTTTTGGCTGCAAAGAAAAGAAAAAGGAAAAAACCAGAAAAGCCCAAGAAGGAGATGATGAAAACCAACCTCCTCTTAATCCAAAGGCGGAATCAGATAGAGAGATAAGACGTAAGTGACGGGTTATAATTCGGAAAGGGCAATGGGTCTCCGTTTTTAGTGTTTGTCTGGTGGCTAAGAAATGGGGGAGAGCTTTCCAAGGAGGGAGGGAGAGAGAGTATGAAAGAGACTGGAGAGAGAGAGAGAGAGAGAGAGCAAGTTGACTGCAAAAGGCTTTAGAGAGAGAGAGAGAGACAGAGAGAGAAGGGTTTCTGGTAAGTTTCGGTGTTTATTGGAATGGACAAGAGAAATTGAGATGGGAGAAGCTTATCACGTATATCATACCATCAATCGAAAGGAAGGTGGGAAGAAAGGATTGCATTAAATGGTTGGCTGGTCCTGGTCCCCAGCCTCCTCCAAAGGCTAAATCCTCTACCTTTTATACACTTTTGTTTTTGTTTCGTTTTTGCTCGCTGTTCAGTCTCTGTCTCTACTATCGCTGCCGTTGGATTTTGGCTTCGTCTTACAACTTTGTCCATTCTTTCTTCCTTCTTTCCGTCGACATGACTTGACTCGCCCCCGGCTCGGCTTTCCTCCGCTCACAGCTGGCTTCTTACTTGTGGCTCACACCTAACTCGTCCTACGTTTAACAACATCTTTTTTTTCAGCATGTGTAGATAAATTTTTAGTTGTGCATAAATTTAAGGATAAAAGTTTGGACATCTTACTCGACTAAAATACAAACAGTTAAATTTTACAAAAATATTCATATAGGTGAAAAATAATATAAAATATAAAAAGTTATTTTAAATTATTTTACTATTAAATGAGACTTTAAAAACTCTAAAATTGTTAATAATAACCAGTTTAAATGAACTTTTGAACCAATTTATTGGGTATATAATGAATATAAATAATAAAAAGTAATTATAATATGACAAATGAAAATTATACGATCTTAAATTAAATAAATTAGTTAAAATTCAACTAATACATGTACTTTGCATCTATAGTTTCATACAAGATGAGAAAATATTAATATCAAAAAGAGCTTCTAAGAAGTCCTAGGGGCTTTTAAGAAAAAAATAAAGCTAGAAAATTTACAAAGAAAGAACAAATAATACAAAAGAAGCTTTGTAGGTTGCTATTGAAAGAAATTAGATGTCTCTCATGATTGCTATTGACTTTAAGATTGAAGTTGATATTTTAAATCACATATTCTAGTGCATGGAATAAATTAAAAATTATGATTTATAGCATCGAAAAGTAAATTTATCAAAGACTATATTAAAAAGTGAATAAAATAACTTGAATTTTATACTTCAAAGTAATTTAAAAAAATTATGTATAAAGTTCAGATATTTTATCAAATTTTTTGCCAATATCTCCACAAAAATTTTTATAGAATTTTCAAATATTTTTGTCATTTTACACCACAGTTTTCTTATAAATAGATATTTTCGTCAAAATATCGATATCCGTAAAAATTTGTATGGAAATTTTAGATATTCTATAGAAAGGATACGACACCTCTGTTTTCGTATCGGTACTTTGAAAATACGAAAATATTAGCAGAAATATCGATAGAAATATTGATTTTTCAATACTAACGTGTTTGGCACAATAGTTTAAATTGATTTGAAGCGTCCATAATATAAAAATCTCGATAATTATAGTGTAAAGCTTTCACAACTATAGTACTTTGAACAAAAAATAATTCAAAATACCGTTGGTTTGAACTCTTCTCCCAAATACATAGGAAAAAAAACTGGAGCATATGACAACTATGATTTAAACCATTAGTTTAAACTATTTTTGTTCAAAAAACTGTAACATGTGAGAGTTTTATATTGTAAATTATTATTATTTTTTTTACATATGAAAGCTTTGTACTATTTAAGTTCAAAAATGGTTTGAGCCAAGTTTTCCAAACACTCTTTATTTATTAACTCTTAATAGAAATTTATTTACGATATTTTTAATTTGATATAATTTTAATATAATCTAACATTCAAGAATTATGTCATGTTGAAAAAAGTGTTTTTTTAATGCCCACTACAAATTTCTGAATATTAATATGCAAATACATGGAATAACATTGCAGGGAGTAAGAAATTTTAGGCCCATAGTTTTTTTTTAACCTACCATCCTATATCTTAAATTTTATTAAATCGTCATCTTTTGTAATTATAGATTAAAATTATGTTCTACTAGTAATATGTTCTTTTATACTTACCACATAATTCTAAAAAAAAAAAAAATTAAAATGGGTGTTGTTTTGTGTTGAACAATTTATGAAAAAGGCACATATATTTTTTGCTGAATTATGAAAAGCTTATGTGCAGATTTTTTCCAAATTATTCATTAAATTGATATTGTACAAAAAAAAAATTCTTCCCCTTTGCTTACGCATAAATAAAATTTTTGTCTTCTGTTATACTAGTGAAATTATTGGAACATCAATCATTATTTGTGGAAAATGACTGCCGATCATATGTCTGGATTCTCACGTATCTCATCGGCCAGCTTGCCTTTTCAATAAAAAATATATCATGAGGACACATTTCAAAGCTCTGAGATTCAAGTAATCATCTCGGGCTAGTGAATTGGTTATTAAATTTCCTGGTTGGGTATGCAATCAAGTAAGGAGATGGTCCACAGAGAATTTAATTGTAACATGCCTGGAAAATGTAGTTATTTAAGCATCAAGTACATAAAATCTTAACGTGAAATTGGTGGGTTTATTCAATGTGGGGGGTCCCACAATTCGGAAATTGGTATTTCCTGCTTTATCTGTAGCTTCCACTCAGATACACTTGTCACGCTTTATACATTTTTTATAAGTTGTTTGACAAAAATGATTCAAAAATAAGTCTTATTATTATAAGATATGAGTGTTTTATATTGTAGTTGATTTGAGTTTTATACTATAAACGGTTCAAACTAATAAGTTCAAACATTATTATAAAATATGAGTGCTTTATATTGTAGTTGATTCGAGTTTTATACTATGAATTGTTCAAACTAATAAGTTCGAACTAATATGTTAAACACACTATTAAAGTCTTAGCCACAAGACTGCTTTCATTAAGATAAGGTAAAGTGTTAATCCTTTCCTTAAAAAAGGTGTTAATTCTTTTTAACAAGTGAGGATTGGATTTTTCTATATGACTTGAAAAAGTTTTTGAATATGATGGAAAAGATTAATGTGCATTGCTCGCTTTCTAATTATAAAGATTGTCTTGATGCATAATATATACGAGGTTAAATTTGATATTATTTTGTGACATCTTTTGTTAAATTTGATTACAAAAATAATGGCATAGCTTTTTTAGGAATTTTTATGCGGAATACAATTGGCCCTATTAAAAGTAATCTCTCTTTTTTTTTCTTTTTTTTTTTTTTGAGGGGAATGTTAAAGCGATCTCTTACTCCTGTAAGAGTTTTCTAATCTCATGAGTAGGTTTTCTAATGTCATAAACAATAATTAAGTTTCCTAAATTCTTACATGAATAAGTTTCCTAATCTCATAAACAATAATTAAACGGTAAAGTTTACATAAAATAAATGCTTACAAAAATAATTGTTTAAATGTTTTTTTTAAGTATTTTCGGAACCATTCGCCAATTATTAATTCCCCTAACTTGAAAATTATAGCAAATAGGCTGACAGTTTAAAGCTTCATAAGTAAATAATCTGTTTATAAACTATTAAAAAGAATTGGCCAATTTAAATTTTGGACTTCTTTATTTCATTATTTTTTCCTCGGGTTTATTTTTATTTTTATTTTTTTCTCTGTCCCTTGGATCTCTCTCCGCCGCTGTCTTCGTCGTTCGACACGCTGTGATGATTTTGCCCACCTTTCCAACATCAGACGACCTCGCTCTACAACAATATGTTGTCCACGTGGCGAGTTTGACACAGTATGCCGCCAAATGTCATTCAAAGTTTCACTTCAGTTGTCCATTGCGTGCCTCTTCTCCATCTTCGCCGGGCAACGTTGTTCCAAACGGTTCGAAGGTCAAAGGATATACAAGTGTGGTATCAACTAAAGGCTCTTTGATACTCAAATCAAGTATTTGTTCGTAAAAAAAAAGGCTAGGGTAGGCTGAACTTTTAAAATGTTAGGATAGATGCCATGAAAACATATGATGTTTTGTAATGAATATATTTATGAATAAATAAAGATAATTTTTTATTATGTTTATGTGTATATATTTTGAATACTTTATGAATATCATTAAAATTCTATAATTATCTATGCGACATTAAATATTGCATATAAGTGTTATATATAAAAGGATAATAATTAAGGATGATAATTAAAATGGTTAGTAACATATAATTAATTATTTAATTAAAATATGAAAATATTTAATTAAGCTTTAAAAATGAAACGGTCATATTTAATTAAGCTTTATGAATATCATTAAAATTCTATAATTATCTATGCGACATTAAATATTGCATATAAGTGTTATATATAAAAGGATAATAATTAAGGATGATAATTAAAATGGTTAGTAACATATAATTAATTATTTAATTAAAATATGAAAATATTTAATTAAGCTTTAAAAATGAAACGGTCATATCCGAACCGTTAATGTAGTAAGTTATTAAATGAGTGCATTGTACAGATTAATAAGACCAGGACATGATGTGATGTAAATAGTTAATAACTTCCTTTAAATATAGCAAGTTCTAATAGCATTAACCGATGATCGCATGTAAGGCTATCTTAATTCAAAGTTATCCGTAGACTCTTATTTATGGATTTATGTCTTTTAATTTATTTAGTACAGATTCGAGAATATAATTCTATCCGTTGTTTTTTTTTAGGCATAATAAAGTAAGTAGTAGAGAATGTTAATATTACAGGATAAAATTTATTCATTTTCTAACGAGAATCAGATAAATAATTCTCTTGAGTATTGATTCGGGCCTTGAATATAAGGCAATTTTGACCCTTCAACTAGAAGCACCTTACTATGGTGTCAGAGTGGTAGGTGACAAGTGTCACGATCCTCTAAGGAGGAGAATTGCTTATCCAAAGGCCAAGATAACGCCTAGGGTCGGCAATACGGGTTGCGATATGACGACACGACACGAATCCGACACGGTTTTTTGCGGGTTAGTGTCAAAAAATTTGACCACGGGTCATTTTAGTGTCGACCCGAAACTGACCCGTCAAAAAACGGGTCGTATTCGGGTCAACCCGTCTGACACTAAAATGACTTGTTTCTGACCCGCATTTAATTAATTAACTTTAAAAAAATTAATATTATTTCATATATAATATAAGCTCTTAAAATATCAAACCCTACCTCTCTTATCACTCATCTTCTTGTTAAAGTGGTATGAAACTCTTCTAATTTTATGTTTTTTTTAATATTATATATATTAATGTAGGCGGGTTAGAGGCGGGTTGCGGGTCACAATCGGGTTACGGGTCAAAACGGGTCGTGGGTCATATTTTTTGACACTGTGCATAAGAAACGGGTTGACACGGGTCGTGTTCGTGTCAACCCGTATCAAAACGGGTTGTGTTAGGGTTGAGAATTCTCAACCCGTTCGTGTCACGGGTCGGGTTAGAGAATTCTAATTTTATGTTTTTTTTTAATATTATATATATTAATATAGGCGGGTTAGAGGCGGGTTGCGGGTCACAATCGGGTTATGGGTCAAAACGGGTCGTGGGTCATATTTTTTGACACTGTACATAAGAAACGGGTTGACACGGGTCGTGTTCGTGTCAACCCGTATCAAAACAGGTCGTGTTAGGGTTGAGAATTCTCAACCCGTTCGTGTCACGGGTCGGGTTAGTGTCGACCTAATTTTGTAAAAATTAACTTCAACCTGACACTAACCCGACCCGCCAACCCGTTTTGTCACCCCTAATAACGCCGTGTGTTGGTCTCCATGGACAACTTACCTCGAGTGTTGTCGTGCCCGGTTATGGTGTAACCCGGCACCAAGTAGGGCGCTTATGTAAAACTAAAGTCATCTCTTCCTGATACGGTGATCGGCGGGAGCTTTGGGGATATTGTCCGACCAAGTGACGACTATCCTTTTGGGATGAATGGGGCAAGTATGCCAAGTGATCCGCAACTCCAAGGAGTAGTCTACGGATAATGTGTCGAGCACATTCTCAACACTAACACAAGCCGAAATACAATGCCAACGTCGACTGCGAGCTTCTCACCGGAGGAGATAACGAGTCGCCGCCTTCGTGGATCAGTTGCTTGAACGTCGTTGGCCACATGATATTCTCGTTGTCACACGATCAGCGTCGATCTCTACCATCAGGGCCTCCCAACGGTCAACAATAAATCTTTGTGGTGATCTTCAAAGAGAGAGGGGAATAGAGAGTAGGAGAGAGGGGAATGAGAGAGAAATAAGAGTCTAGGATTTAAGCGGTATTAAAATTAGGTGTAAATCCCTTTCAAAAAAAAGTAGGTGTGAATCAAGATTTATACTTTAATATGCTATTTTCTAACCTTTTTTAAGGCGTATGAATTTTTATTCTTTTTGTACTTTAGTCTATTTGCCTCGTTCTCTCAACATCAAGAACTTGTGATTATCATGACGATTAGAACAACGATGCATAACATCTTAAAGATCCTAACGAAGGGAGAGCATACCACATCCTGATTCTCTCGTAGCAAATTAATATATATATATATATATATATATAACCTGATCTTTATGGTATTAGTCTATTCTTCCCTCTCCTCCTTTGTTAGTCACTTGTTTGGAAGCCCGTGATTCATGCCCGTTTCCTTGTTTCTACAGTCAGTGTCACTCGCCAACAAAGTCTCTGAAAAGCGATTAAAGAGCCTTTCCCTTTCCCAAACAAAGCGTGAAGTTGCGAAAAGCCCTCCAAACATTTTACCGGGAGATAGTGCAAATCCAAAACCAAGTGCACGTCCGTGAAGCATGCCTGTGATCAACTCCAACATGCACACCACACGCACGGCGATAGTTGGTGGGCTACTTGATCCTTTAAAATGAAGAAAATTGAAATTACATATACACACACAAGGTGCGGCTGTGAATTGTCTAAAACAATTGGTGGGTAGTGATTGTTGCTAGATAATATATGACAGAAGTTTAAACAAACACATCAACTAAGGCTTTGTTTAAGAAATAACTTCAAACTTTTTAAATTCTAACTTGTTATAGTCTAAAGCTCTTAATACTACAGTCTAAATTTCTCACATACTACAGTTTTTGAGTTCTAACTTACTTTTCAAACTAAGCATAAACTGTTCAAACATAGTTCAAACCAAGACTATGAATCAAAAGTTATTTTAAAATTAAAATTTTGCAAGAGAAAAACCACAACTTTATGGTTTAAGTTGTGGTTAGACCCAAATGACGTAAAAATTGATAAGGTATAAGGTTATTAACACTAATATTCTTTATATTTTGGTCATCTTTCAGTTGTCCCCTTTAATTTTAAAATAACCTCTTTACTCTCTGAACTTTCAAAACTCCTCATGTTACCCCTAAGCTTTAAAAATAATTACTTTACTCCTTGAACTTTTAAAGCTCTTTATTTTTTCCTTTGAACCTCCGATTTTTCACTCGAATAGACGTAATTAAGCCTAATTAATTTGAGAGTGATAAAATCTAATTTTTGTCCTATAGATGACCCATGTGTGAAGCACATAGATTTAATTCCTTCTATTTAAATAGAAAATCAGAGGTTCAAGGGGCATAATGAAAAACTTTGAAAGTTCAGTAAGCAAAATGGTAATTTATAAAATTCATGTGGCAAAATAAAGAAATTTAAAAATTTAAAAGATAAAGTGGTGATTTTTAAAATTCAAGAGACAAAATAAAAAAGACCTTAAAATTTAGAGACAATTAATGAATAATCCTAAGGTTTATATGTCAAATTTATTGTTTGTCAATTAAGGATGTCTTTACTTTTGAGAGAATTTTGTCGTAGAGTATATAGAAAAAAGACCTGTTGACATCCTAAATATAATTAATTTTTAAGCAAATTGAAATCTGAATTATATTAAATTAAATAAAACACGACATTTTGACATAAGTTGTTGAAAATACATGCTCCACTGGTGTGATACTAATATTACATCCAACGGAAAAAGTTCCATATTTCGTTAACATGGTTTGGTTTGAAAATGTTTTTAAGCATATCATGTGCGTCAGACAAACTTTTAATTTAAGACCCATATGTGGCGTACCATCTTCTGTATGCCTTACGTCACATTTGGTCAAATTATGATCCTCCCACACCGTCCAAATTAATTTTGATCGAATCAGATGATCACAACCGTAACATTTGAATAGGTCCTTCCCATCACCCATTTAATCATCGTCACTTTATCTTCTATATATAGAGAAAGATTCGTTGTGATTTTTCCAAAGGACTACTTCAATGTGAGTCCCATAAATGATACACGTTCTAGAATTCTTAACTTTGATCATTATTTTTTTTTTCCGGTAGATATGACGATTGATAAATAGACATTCATCAGAAAGTAGTTTTTTTGATTTTTTACAAAAACTTACCTTAAAAATACGATATTTTTTATGGGTATTATTATCTATAGTATACGTTATTATATCTTTAGACATGACCAAATTCATATTTTTTTTATAAATCTAACGTCTTAAATATATATTAATATGTTACTTTTTCATTATTTAGAAGAGAAATCTCCAAAATAAAAATAAATAATAATAATAATAATGTTGAGTATATAATAATGCCTTATAATTTCAAGCACTTTTTAAATTGTCTCTCCTTTCCTAGAAATTATAAAGATATTTTTTTAAATTTTAAAATATTCTTTCGATTTTGTCCTTATGAATAAAAAATATTATACAAAACAACATAATTATCCTCAAATAGTTATGGTAGAAATTGTATATATTAAAAACGTTAAAAAATCTAAAAACAAAACATCAACTAAAAAAGAACTTAAATTTCATCTTTTAAAATTTTGAAATATTTTTTAAATTTTTTTAAAAAAGAAACATATATTTCATAAATAAATTAAGTTTATTTTAATATTTTTTCAATCAAAAAAATCTACAATAGATAAAATTAAACATATTTTTTAAATTAAAAAGTATTTTTATAATTTTTAAAAACAGATAAATAGAGTGAGAAATAATAAAAATTAGGAGTATACTTATCTAAGAGTCCGTTTGGTTCAAGTATTTGAATAGAATATTTAAATGAAGATTTAAATTTTTATGAGAGAAAATACTATAGCAAAAAAATTTAAACCGTGATTCAAACTACCAAACAAACGGACTCTTAATTCATCCTAATTATAATCCAATGGGAACTGTTTCCTTAAGCAAAAGGCTAAACAAAAGATTAGCTGTGATCACCGATCATCCAAATCCAATTTTGACTTCGACTAAAGAAGTCTTCCCACGTGGGACCCAATCTAAGCTTGCACGCATGCATGCCAAGTGTCGTACCGGCAAATTGCACAAAAACATTGCGCCAAAATGACAATGCCCACCTTGTCAGCTCAACGTGACCCGGCTAAAATTAAGCCGGCTTCTTTCGGAGGAGTGGGCCGTACAACCTATGGGCCCACATACTTGGAGTCCGTGCCAGCCAGCTTCTAGAATTTTATTTTATTTATTTTTGTAATCCAGAGAAAATTTTTGGTTGACGAAGAAATGAATGTGGAGGCTGAACTCTGAAGGGTACTCAACAAAGTATTTTCGATTTAGAAAAGAGTAATTAAAAAAGTGTTTTAGAGCCTCCGAAGACAGTTCAGCCTTAATTTTTCATGATTATTTATTGGTGTATGGGCATTGTTCAGTGGCCATAGTTGGGTTATATAATTAATGATTGATTAGTGTTAGGATTATTGGCAGTATTTTAAATTTTTAAGCAACATTTGTATGCAGTATGGTGCCAACTTTGTCCAAACCAAAACTTTTATAGAGTGTTTGACAAGTATGGTTAGAATCGATTTTTTAGTTAAAAAATAGTATAAAATTGTCACATGTTATAATAAAATAAAATAAAATAAAATTGCTACAGTGTAAAGCTTCATATGGTGCCAACTTTGTATGCAGTATGGTGGCAGTATTTTAAATTTTTAAGCAACATTTGTATGCAGTATGGTGCCAACTTTGTCCAAACCAAAACTTTTATAGAGTGTTTGACAAGTATGGTTAGAATCGATTTTTTAGTTAAAAAATAGTATAAAATTATCACATGCTATAATAAAATAAAATAAAATAAAATTGCTACAGTGTAAAGCTTTATATGCTATAATATTTTAAACCAAAAAGCTAGTTCCAACCATGTTTGTCAAATATTCTATTAGTTGCTACAATATAAAACTCTTATATGCTATAGTGTCATAAAAAAATAAACTACAATATAAATTTTCTATATATTATAGTATTTAAACCAAAAATTTTAGCTCGAACTGTACTTCCCAAACACAATAAAGTCTTCAATATCGGCTTCTTCATACACCACCATACCCTCTTTTGTGTCCTGCTGTTTCTAAAACGAACTAATTGTACTTAGGGTTACGTGCTAAATATGCTTTACAACTAGTAACATGATATTGCTAATCCTTTCCCCTAAAAGGAAGATTAATAACATAAGTGTTCGTTTTAATCTTCTCTCAATTTTTAAAAAATTACAAGGTATACTTTAAATTTAAAAAATACATTTCAATTTCATTTCTTGCGCATTTTTATATAGGAAAAAAACAAAGAAAATATCTATAATGATATCTAAAAAATATTTAAAAATAAGAAAACACATAGAACAAAAAAAATCTTTTTTTTTAATAGTTGGCAGCTCATTAATACTTTTGAAGGGAACATAAATTTGGAGCATGTTTTCATCTTTTTAGTTCTTACTTTTGTTTTTTAGTCCAAAAAATACATAAAGGACATAATGGATAGGACCCGTTTGTTTCGATACTCGAATCACGGTTCCATTCACGTTTCGAATCATTTTGCTATAGTATTTTCTCTCAAAAAATTTAAATCTTTATTCAAATACTCGAACCTTCATTTTGCTACATGTTTCAAAATTCAAGTGATTCTTTTATGGTTCTAAAAAAAGAAATGTCTGATAAACCGAAAAAAAAAAGTTCATAATATGTGAGAACTTTATATTATAACATATTTTTATATTAGACTATAGCATGTAAAAATTTTATCTTATGGATGGTTTGAACTCATGAGTTTGAATTTATAACGCCCCTAAGTAGGGCTTAACAATTTTTAATAAATAAAATAAAAATAAAACATCAAAAAATTTACCAAGGACTTAAATAAAAACTCTCAAAACAAAATAAAAACATAAACAAATAAACCACAGTTTTACATAGCACCTTATATTTTATAATAACAACTGTCATCATCATCATTCTAACCTTCAATACAACTTAATACAGTACCAGAAGGTAACACAAGATGCTTACATTTTCATGAAGTACGTTCTCTAACAAATGAAGCAATTTCAATGTAATACAGCTACATAGCTTCCTCAACTATGTTTCTTGTCACCACCTCACACTTTGTGAGTCCTAAAAAGATGAAAATATAGGAGAATGAGTAACAACATGCTTAGTAGGGAAAACATTACTCACCTTTAGGTTTTTATCATTGCCACATAAAAACCTGCATGGTTAGTTAGTTTTCAATGTTAATCATCAATATTATTATGTTTAATTTCGGTGAATATCTTATAATCATTTTTACCAAGTTTCATACATATATATGTATATACATTAATTTAGAATTTAATTATGTTCATTTGTATCCACCGTGTAATTAGAATATCATATCACTCAGCTCAAGGAAACTCAAATGAGCGCGCTTAACCACCCTACAATCATTCAATGGTGTTTTAGTGAAATGACATCAAGCCCCGAATTCCCACCAAGTCAATTCCTATGCAGTGCATTCTAGGACTTTAGACCCAAGGCAGCGCCCTCGCCTCCCCCTATTTTATCTTTTAGGGTATTTGTGTTTAAGGACTTAACCGTCGCCTTCTTCACATTTTGCCATTCCTCTGTAATCATTCATTCTTTATAGAGTTAATTTTTCTAACCATGCTTTTCACTTTACAACAATATGTGTCAAATCAATATATTTCTCGCTGTACAATACAAGACGAGTTTATGTCATTGTCTCATATGTGATACTTATATAATATCAGTTTAACATATATATATATATATATATTACAATAAAACAACCAATTTTTATTCCATAAAAACCTCACAAAAAATAAGTAATGGAATCCTTACCTCTCGGCGAATACCATGCCGATAACTTCCAGCTCACAACGTAAGCTTCAAGTATTTTGTTATCCTACGACGTATAAAATAACCATACTTTAACTAAATTCATAATCCATAATCATACCGATTTATCATTTATTCTTATTATTATACCATAAACATTTATATGAAATCCTTGGAATAATTGGTAACAGAAAATGATGAAAAACAAATGATTTTGGACTACCCGATCGGCGTACTGATCACTGTTTTCAGCTTACCGATCAAAACTGCTATTTTTGGATTCTCTACCCGTTCCGGTACTGTTCATCAGCCTATCAACAGAACAATACTTGAAAATTCTAGATTTATATTTTGAAGGCCTTGAACTTTAAAACTCAATTCAAACTTTTTTATCAAC
The DNA here is from genome assembly GCA_025403435.1 of Artocarpus heterophyllus. Taxonomy (NCBI): domain Eukaryota; kingdom Viridiplantae; phylum Streptophyta; class Magnoliopsida; order Rosales; family Moraceae; genus Artocarpus; species Artocarpus heterophyllus. Next base: position 8,986,109 of record CM046338.1, on the reverse strand, counting down.
TTCCATGACCTAAAAAATGTATAAAAACTATAAAATATCACCCTTAAACATATGTATATCATTTTTCTCAAAGTTTTCATATTCAACATACAAATCTAAAACAACAATCAAAATTCTTCAAAACTAGTTCAAAAACTCATTTTAAACAAAGATCTATACAAATCAAGCTTCAAAAAGTTGCATAATTACCCACAAACATCAATAACACATTTCTCATAAATTTCATGCTAAAAACACAAATTTAAATCAAGGTTTTTTTTTTTTTTTTTTTAGCTTAGAAAACCTTACCTCAAGCTTGAAGAAGATTGTGATTTTGGTTGTAAAAATCCTTGATCTTTGTTTTGTGATGATTTATGAGAAAATAACTTGAAATTCATGAAGAATGTTTAAGCTCTTCTTTTTGTTTTCTCTGCTTGTCTCACCGTGGAAGAAGAAATGAAGAAGAGAAAAGAGATGCAGAGGAGGGAAGAGAAACGTGAGAGAAGAAAGAGAAAAAGGGCATGGGAGAGTGAAGATTGATCTGAAAAGAAGGTAGAGAGAATGATTAAGGGAGTCGGTAAGCATGAGTCTCGTCCGGAGACTTTAACTCATATAATGCCAAATAGTATTTTTGTAATTAATTAGAAGTTCTAAAGGCATTTCGATAAATATACTAAATAGGTATAGGAAATTTTAGGAGATTTTAAAAATAGGTAGAAATAAATATTATGAAATAGATTTTAAATAAAACAAATTTTAATTGACATACTAATAATTAATTTAATTACCATAATACCTGTTAGGATAATAATGGATGTCACAGAATCATTTTGTCAAACACAAGAAAAGATAAAAATTTTGAAAAAAATAAAATAAAGCTAAGATATATACTTTGCAATTTTAATCCTAAAAAGGGAACAATAATGTTGTTAATATTGTGAATTAAGTGTGTGTATGGATATCATCTCTAAGTATTCCATAAGTTACATGCAAAGGTTTTATTACAAATTTACAATACATATTTAAACTTCATTATCTCGCCGTTGAATTACTCTTAATATTGTGCATTATTTCTCTCTTAATTGTATATGTAACCTATGTAAATTATGTCTATTGTTATCACATTTAGTTATGATTATTGGCCTATAAATAGAGGTTGTGCTAAGCTTGTATCTCATCCTTCACAAGTGAAAGTATAAAAAGTTGCATTGTCTTTTTGTGCTTTCTCTCTTGTTCTCTTTAGTTTTTTGTTAGACTTTGCTTCGTTTTATAACAGTTAATTGGTGTTTTTAGAGTTAGATTCTTTTTTCTTTTTTTTGGATGAGTTCCAGTCTTTTGGAATCTTGAATAATTACTGCATTTCATTTTACTAGCCATTTTATTAAGCATATTAAGCTAATGAGAGTGTAGATCTTTCCTTGGAAGTCCGAGGTTTTATAGAAGGCGGGAAAAGAAATGGTCTTTGATTAAAAAAAAATAATTAAAATATAAAGCTCTCGTAATGTTTTGAATCAAAAAATTGATTCTAATTCCAACACCCTATAAGCCGTTATATTATTGTGGCAGTTGTTATTATGCACATAACAAAAATCTTGCCAAAAAATAATAACAATAACAATAATAATAATAATAATTAACAACATATTTATCTATTTTAATTTCCTCTTAATAACAACAACAACAACAGCAGCAGCAACAACAACAATGATAATAATAATAATAATAATAAAGATTAACAACATGTTTATCTATTTTAATTTCCTCCTTTTCTTTTTCCATTTTTTACGAGGGGGGAGGGGGCGGGGGGAGTTTGTACTTTGTACTTTACGGTACTTAGATATTGATTTGAGAAGATGGCGGGATTAGTCGAAAAAGGGGTTTTTGCTTTTGCCCTTTTGCTTTCATTTTCATCTTCTCTGTGTTTCTTACGTTTCTCAGCACCTATACATTCCATAAATAAGTCCAACAAATTTTAAAACATTTGGCATGAGATATTTTGCCAAATGGATGAGCAGTATTGTGACAAGCATTTGCAAATTGTTACTGTATATTAATCAATTATGATGCCCCATTTTTCTTTGTCTAAACAAGTTGGGGGCGGCTCAGCTAGTGTCATAGTGCTAAGGGCATATAAGAGCCCTATTGGATCTTGATCCAACACTTTCAATGTTATATATATATATATATATATATATATATCGAAAGAGATATATAGATCAAAAAAGAGGATAATGTTACCAAAAAACAAAAATTAATATCTGTGATTGTACGTAGATATTCTTACGAATATAATAGATTTTTATCTTCTCATTCTCATCTCAATAATGCTTTGTCTCGTTATATAATATGGAAGCCGCAATAAACAAAGAAAGTTGTTTGTCAATTTTCACGTGTCATATAAGCCTTGCAAGGAATATGTTTCCAGACCATGTATCTATATGTGTGTGTGTGTGTGTATAAACACAAATGCGTAGGCTGTTCTGTTTTGTTTTTCCTTCTTCTTGCACTATCCATGAAGAAACTAAAAATATGATTGGGTCTTGCAATGATGCACCAAGTCGACTATGGAGATCATATGTTATATATAGTTTATATTTATATTATATTCAAGCTTGAATAATTTATGGAAAATACTACCATTTCTGTGCCCACATCCCACATACGTTATAGACGTTAATGGGGTGTCAACTATTAAAGAAACCCAGATGTGACACTAGTCGGATAACTCCTATTCATAGTTAATGTCAACCACATTATAAACTATACTATTGCTTTAATATTATCTTGCAACACTCTAATAAACTAATATGCAAAAAGTGCCCATGATCAGTTCATCACTATATCCAATAGCTACGTCGAAAAAAAGACCTGTTATGACGTGGTTTTGTCAATAGGATAATGACAATGGTCTACAAGATTAAAGAGTTACAAAGAAAACGAACATACCAATTAATTAGCCATATGTTAACTTGGATTAGGCTTCAAACCTATCCTCATTAAGTTTCTATTTTATTTTTTCCGGTAGAAAAAAACAAGATAGCTAAGGAAGTAACAGTTTCGTTTGTTTTACTATATGGATCGAAATTCAAATCTTTTTGCTACACTAATTTTTTTTCACCAAAAATTTAAGTTTATATTTAAACCTATAAACGAAAAGGACAAGCATATATCATTATCTATCCATCTATCCCCTGCCGCTGCTCATTCACTGTACGAATAATTTAAAATTTTCAAGGAAAACGATGGAAGATAAGCCCCTGTCTCTACTATATGAAATGATAATCTTAGTACACCATATCTCTCCAGCTGGCAGCCAAACCCCAAAAGAGTGGCAGCCCATACCTTCCAGACCTGAATTATTCTAAAGAAAGTTATCGAATGACTTGTTACAATACTTGGTTAACATTCAAAAACAGATGATAATGTAAGAGTGTTTTAGTGAATAGGTTCTTGTTGGGATGAAAATCTTCTTGAGATTTCCAACAACTGTTGTCCACTTGATTCTTAGCTTGCGACTTCATCCGAAACTCCAAGATTAGGGGAAACGAGGGATTCTACAAGAAACATCTCCTACACTCAAGTCAGATATTTACCCAAGGAAAGTATTAAAAAATAAAATATAATATAACTCTAGTAATGAAATCAAGAAAAACATACCTTTCCCTTGCACTCCCTCCCATTTATAGGCCTCATGAATGTGCGGAATTTGTTTGTCCATTTTCAACGTCCTAATTTTTTAGCCCTCAAGTGAGGTTTAAACTTGTCGCCCTTAGTCTTGACTACAGCGGTCATTTGGTCTGATCACTCACCATGAGCGAGAACCTTAAACGTCTGCCCTTAATGAGCCTAGCATTCTGCATTAGAGCCGTTGAACGAGCTTCGGAGATCCGCCTCCTTGTTCCTCTTTAATTCAGTTTAGCTAGAAAAATGTCGTCTTTTATCAATAATCTCTATCAATACATGGACGCTATTATTATTATTACTATTATTATTTGCCCACAGGTTTGCAAAGTTTAACGTTAACGCTTGAGGCAAAACCCGCGTTATTTTCATTCCACTAATTTTACATCACATTATAAGTTAAATTTACCAAACCATCACATCAAACAACCAAAGAGTAAGAACACAACTCTAAGAGGACACAAGATCAATGAACACGGTCCTGTCTTGTCTCCTCCCTCAAACCGATAAGAAGAATCAACATCTATGATATTTACTTTCTGGGTGTTAGAATATAGACACCCCAACAAGCAAACAATCAACTCAAGAACCACCAGGGTGGTCACGCTGATGCAATCATGTGGCTAAAAATCTTGATTCACGTGAAAGAGAAGTGCCTTGAAGCAACAGAATAAAAGACAATCTATATTAGATTAGTGCAAAGAGCAAAGCGCAAATACAAAAGTAGAACTCAAATTTCTCACAGAAACGTTCGAGGAAGATGCTTGATGGGCATATACACCACCTATTTTGGCCACACTGACTTTATAATGTCGATAAACTCCGGCTGAGAAAAGAAATGTGAGGTATCAAATCAGCAAGGAAGGCTAACACAAGAAACCAAATAGACAAGGCAAGGAGAAAAACTACCACCTTTAGGGAAGCTCCTCCAACCAAAAATCCATCAATATCTGGCTGTTTTGCCAACTCCCTGCAGTTTGTGCCATTCACCGAACCTAAGATTAAAACTCATGTAAGCATAGTGTACAAAAACCAGGGATAAATACATGAAAGACTCGAACCTAAATTTATCAGGAAAAAAAAAAAAAGAAGAGATTTTTTATTGGTTAACTGAACATCATGCTGTCAATTGTGAAATACAAGTGCAAAGCAGAAGATGATTACCCCCATAGATGATTCTGGTCGATGAAGCTACTTCAACACCAACATTGTCATGAAGGCATTTCCTCAACTCAGAATGAACCTATAGAAGACCAAAAAAACATCATTCCGAGTGCATCAGAGATGCAACATCATCCATCAAAACCAGGAACTGTGCAAAGCAACATGACAACTTTGGAAACCCGTCATTGGCAATATATACCATTTCATTGGCTAGAGAAACAGGTTCTGCCAATATTGCTAACTTTTTCTCTGTTTATCGCATGTAATAATGCAATATATTGGGTAGAAGTATATTTGCAGCAATGAGGATCCATCACAACAAAACAGAAGTATGTTTGATCCTTACTTCCTGAGCCTGAGCAGGGGTAGCAACCTTCCCAGTTCCAATGGCCCAAACTGGCTCGTAAGCAAAAACAATATTATCCCAGTTCAGAACTTTATCTGCAAAGCAGAGAAAGAAATTCAATTGGTAGACATATTGCAGTAATGAAGAAGACGATTACCCAATGTAAATTTTTCAACTTCACAAAACCATAAGTAGGTGTAAGAAAAAACCATAAATAAGTACAAGAACGTCCAAGACCAAAACAGTTGCAACAAAAAATGCTCCTCGAGACCCATTGAAAAATTTGGAAAAAATAAATAAACCAAAGAAAATACAGAAAATCCAAAAATATAAAACAAGTACGCACCAGCTATAGATTGTGTTTGTGCAGCTACAACAGCCATTGTCGACCCTGATTCTCGTTGTTCTAAAGTCTCCCCAACACAGGCAATAACTTTCAAGCCTTGAGAAAGAGCATATGCAACTTTATCTCCAACAAACTGAATGAACAAGCATGGGACATAGATTGTAAATATCACATCCGACGTTGAGTAAGAGCAAAATGACTAATAATTGTTCATCTACACTCCTGAATAAGATTGCAACCTCATTTGACTCGTTTAAAAGAAGTCTTCTTTCAGAATGACCGAGAATGACCCAGGGAATGCTCAGATTGACTAGCATCTCAGCACTGCGCAAAACAGATAAAAAAAACTCAAATTTGCAGGTCCATAACAAAGCAATTCAACAGTGTGCTGCAAAACTTTAGTAGCCAAATAATAGACGACTAAAGGCATGAAGAGAAGCTTCTGCATAACAAAAGGCAAAGGAACAATAGTGCTCGAATTGGAACTAACATTAATCTTAAACTGCTATTGAAGATTTCCTAGTAAGACAATCACAAATTTAAACACAAAAATATGAAACTTCGCTTGGAAATGCCTGCAAACGGATAAGAACACAGACATCACCAAAAAAAAAAAAAAAATGAGTAATCCGTGAAACATAAGATAACATGATGACTGAAAAAGTAGGAATCAGCCAATTTAAAATTCATGTCGGTCATAGAAAGCTTAAACAAAAAACAGAAAAGACACAAGCAAACAAAAAGCCATAACCTGATTTCTCCAGTATAAGCACCGCCCTTGCGAACCCAACAGTTCTGAGCAGCAACCTGAAAATCGGACCGCAGTAAGCCCTTCAACAGAGGAAGAAACACAAATGGCGGGCTCACAACAACCTCTGCATCAAAAGCAAAATATCACTCGTGAATTATTAATCATTAAAAACTAGAAGAAGAACGCATAAGGGAGAAATAAAGATAACCCATTTATGCAATCACAACATTAATGTTATATATAATACGCAAATTCAGAAAACGACAATGAAACTATTGATTGCTCACCCACAACATCTTCCGGTGGAACTTCAGCCTCATTTAGAAAAGTCACGATCTTTTTCACCTCTTCTATTGTCCCGTTCTAAAAAAAAAAAAAAACCAAAAAATTTCAGTATAAATGCGAGATAAAAATCGGATGCTTCCTCGTGATCATACTGAATGAACATGAAGACAATACCTTCAATGAATTCTAAGTGCTCTTAACAAAATCAAAGTTTTAAAGGACCATAATAATAGCAGAGAATTAGTAGAAATCATATTAAATTCTGGTTATAAAAATGGAAGTCAACGAACCAACTAAATCGACAGCTGAAATGTACTGAACTCGCCGAATACTCAATTTCAACATTTTTGAGGGGCCAAAGAGAAAGAATGTCGTAGACTGTGAAGTATAGAACTTACGCATTTCCAGTTTCCACCAACGAAGAATTTCCTGACCATTTTTCTTCCTGCTAATTGAATTCGAGAGAAAATCCAGACGAAGAAACGTGAACGCAGCTTGCAGACGACCTTAAATAGGTAAAGGACCCCACTGAGTCGAGGATATGTCCGAACTCCGAAGAGAAGAACATGGTGATTTAAAGGGCTGGGCCGAAGGAATGTCGTTTCCGTCGGACCATGGGCCAGTGTTTCTTGGAATTTGGCCCAATCTTCAGTTCCAACCTAGAATGGGAAAAATGAAGAAATATTACCCTCTTCTTTTTCTTTTTTGAAAAATTTAAGTTTAATTTAAGCATAAAAATAGGACCAGTTAGTAAATATGACGTGGTTTCAATTGTTACATTTTTAATAGGTTCTTTTATTATTAACTGTATGTTATGAACTAGATGGCTATAATGAATTGAGTAGTTGACTAAAAGAATTTATGATAATTAATGAAATTAAATTTTTATCACGGCATATTATCAATTGTTGTTAAAATATACTTTATTAAAAATGTAACCATTAAAATGTACCCATTGAAAATAAGTCCTCGTAAATATACTCTAGAAGTTGTAACCAATCTAATTTATATAAGAAATTTAGAGAAATTTTCCCTCATTGGCATAAATATTTATGCCCTTTGATTATTTTTATTTTTATTTTTATGCATTCACCTTCACCCATTATATATTAACTCAAGGGACTCAAAGTTTCTTCTAATTTTTGGTATCTCAAACGGTATTCAATCAATCATATTATAACATGTCATAAACGAAGAGCATGTAAAAGTTAATTAAACACAACATGCTATAATATAATTAATTAGATACTATTTCAAACACCAAAATTGGACATAGGACTTAAATCCTGCGCCATTCCTTAAAGAGAAATGGGATAAGGGCCAACCTTGCTCCTAGTTTCATCCAAGCGTCCGGACCACCATTTCTTTAATAAAAACAAGGTAAGGTCTATATCAAAAAAAAAAAAAAAAAAAAAAAAAAAAAAAAAAAAGCCCATAAAGACATTTGTTTTCCAGTATGGATCTGACATCGGTCAAATATAACTCTTCTGTAAGTAGAGGCTAACAGGGGTACCACCCCGTCCACTAGTGATACGCTCAAGATTGGAAGGACACAACTCTAAGAGAGTCACTAAGAGAATTAAGAGTAGATTCCCTCCTTTTTTTTCAATCAAAAAATGTCCTAAAACGAAGTGAAATGTGATGTTTAACTCCATGTTTTTGTCACCCCTTAAAAGGAGGACAATCTAGGGGAATGCTCATATAAATTATAATATTTCTGACCTTATGTTTGCCACTTATATTAACTTAAGAAATTTAAATTCTAAAAGAAGGATGTAAAACTAAAGAAGTGAATTAAGAGAGGGCAAATTCCATATTTTTCTTAAAAACATTAAAAACAGAACTCCATTTTTTTAGCATTTTATTGTTCAAATTTTCTTTTTTTTTAAATTTATTTTTAATATGTTTTAAGACTAACAGATCCAAAAAGACAGTGCATGTCCTAAAAAAATAGCCTTTAGGCACCTGAATGTATGGGAACCCGATAAAATTTTAGAGTTAATTACATAATTCTAACTTATAGTTTTAACTATTTTTGAATTTATCCTTATTTTCTTAAAAACTATAAAAGTATCCTTAAAATTTTTAAACCTTATTTCAATTTCATCCCATAAATAGAAAAAATTAGGTAAAACAATATAATTACTTTTAAATAGTTATGATAAATATTTTATATATTAAAAAATAAAAAATCCTAAAGCAAAACATCAAATTTAAAAAAAAAAAATTTAAATATATATTTTAAAAATTTTTAAAGCAAAAAATATATATTTTAAAATTTTTTATCAAGAAACATATATTTCATAAACAAATTAGATTTAATCAAATGTGTTTTTATCTTATTTTCATGTTTTTTAAATAAAAAAAAGCCTACGATAAATAAAATTAAAACTAAATTTTCAAATTCAAAAAATACCCGTATTGTTTCTAAAAACAAAATGACAAATTGAGAAATAATGAAAACTAGGAGATATAGTTACGTGATTAACCCTAAATTTTTAAAACACACAATAAAAAGTTACTAATCTGATAGTTAAAAGCTACAATGTATCAATATGATTATTTTCATTATATATGTACACACTTTTAGTCACTTAAATCTACAAATAAAATTAGATAAAATGTAGATTTATGATTACTAAACCGTTTCTACATATTTGTTTGTACCCTTATTTGTCAATACTGCTAACATTAAGGATGAATTTTTACTTGTTTGTACCCTTATTTTAAAGTACACTTCCAATCCAAACGGCCTATTAGTTTTTTACTTTTATATATGTCATTTACTTTAAGATAATACAAAATTAAAGATTGCATTTCACTCGAACACTTCATTAAGAATACCAACTTGTAAAAAAGGTTTATTCAACGCTTTGAATACACCACAAATGACAAACCTATGCAATCAATCATTTTGTTTTTGCAACCAACCACGGAAAAGATACTTCTGCACATCAGAATAGAACAATCAACCTTTCAAAAAAATAAAATAAAATAGAACAGCAAACCCTCTGCTGGTCAAACGCTGAATATATACATTTATATATTTATATATATATATATATTTTTTTTTTTTTCTCCTCTATGTGAGGTACAATAATTCAACCATCTTTTGTCAGTAGAACATTTTGTCACAATACCAAACTGCAAAAGGTATATATAGCAAGAGATAGGAACATTTCATGCCACGACTTGCACATGTAAATCGCAATGAATGAGAAGACATTCAGTATTTGTGTTTAACTGTTTAGCTTGACCTTTATAGTGCAAGCTTTGCCTACAAAGAACGTTGAATGCACATGAAAAGTAAAAAGAAGAAACTAGGAATCCCTATGACCTATGCTGACAAAATGCCAAAAAAAAAATTACACAGTTATGCGCTCTTGGCTGTGATATGGACTAGATTCAAAATAATTCAGGAGCCAGAAGGACCTAAGGGAAAAAAAAATGAAGACCCTCTTATTGGCCAGAAATACAGCTATTTCATATTTGCAGTGGGAAAACGAAAGAGAGAACCCTATTTCTGGTGAGTATTACAGTGTCAAAACACCGCGAGAAGTACTGAAAATTGCTTTAGTGGTATCTACCTCTGTCTCTTGATGCGAGGAATGTGAATGCTGCTAACCAATCTCGCTTGCTAGACTCGGGCACTTGGTTATCACCTATAAATGCATTCCAGGACTCTCCAGAAGAATCTGCGAGAACCCATTTGACCTTCTCAGGGACACTGACGAAGTTGAAGTTCAGAGCAGAACCCTTTTTACTTGCAGTAGAGTTCTGCTTCTGTTTCCCCGAGCTGTCCATAGGCTGGCACAAAAAAATATAAATATTTATGTCATGGTAACAATAGGAGAAAGTAAAATGAAAGGGGACCACATAGATGATCAACATCAAACCAAATAAGATTTAAATTCTGACTCACAGTTGCATCTGCATCCGAATTTTCTGTTGGTTTTTTAGTTTTGCGTCGAATTCCTGTTTCCAGAAAGTAGAGAACCTCTTTCTTTGACCGAAATTTATGGCCTGAGACCGGATCAAAATAGTACTGCAACAGAAGTATGCAATTAAGACTCTCATTCAGGAAGCAGTTTGGTTTTCCATTGCCGTAATATTATAATGTGCATGAGAAAAAAGAGTTGACATAAAGGATTGTCATAGAAATTCCTTAAATATTTATGCTAATTCCTACACGTGTGAGAAAAAATACACTACACATATTCAAACAAAACGTTAATTTTTCATCTCAGATTTCACGCTATAATTTAAACAGACAAAACCTCTGCACACCTTCTTAGCATGTAAAGATGCTGTAAATATATGAATCCTTTGTGAACCTCAGTTGTTTATTTGCCATCAAATTTGGGGTACATCTTGGCATTGTCTACAACGTGTTGGACCAACTCTTTCTGCAGATAAGTTGTTCATTTATGTGCCTAGTTTAGATAACATCACCAAATCATATTGCATATATGATATGTCGGACCAAACTCATCATCTTATTTGGAATGAAACAGAGAAATTAAAAGGATCCGGAGAACAAACTTCAGGGATATCTATTGCAAGTCTAATAGAATGAATGTCGCACACTTAACCAATATCAAATGGGTCAAATCATCAACTTAAGTCTTAACATCAATGACAATTAATAAAGATTACATTGGATTTTCCCTTTGTGCCGTTCTTCACCAGAAAAAACAAGGATCTTGCAAATGCATAAATTCTTTTACTTCAGTTTAACCAAATTAGACTCGAACTAGTGATTTAGTTTAGAAGGACGAGTGCCACAAGGGAACCAGGGAGAGACCAGTGACAGATCTGTGACTAAGATATTCAAAAAGAAATTGCTAACTGAAGGGATAGAGGATCCATAAAAAGGCCCAGACGTTAGCCTAAACGTTGATGTTCTATATATGGGATAAAGAAACTACAATGAGTCAGAAAATCATCATCTGCACAGATGGAGAGTCTTAGCTGTAGAATCCCCTCCATAGATCAAGCCACACCTCTGTTTAGACTCTAGTCTCAGCTAGGTAAAATCTTCCCAGCCTTATATACTTTCTACTGAAAAAGAAGGTAACACTACGAATCCCAAAACCTTCATGGGAAAGAAGGACATGAAGCTTATACTGCAACCGAAAATCATAAAATTCTTATTTTATGAACTTCTAACCTTAAAGTTTGGAATATATTCTTCAAAAAAATGCCATTGATAAAGATGAGCATGCCGGAATGGGATTATCTAATTTGACAGCAGAATTTCCTGTAGCCAAAACAAGCCGAGGGCTGGTAAACTTGTGGATTGAGAAACGTGATAGTGCATCATTTGTGTGACTAATGGAACTTGCACAACTGACTCAAGCATAGAAGCGTAAAAGGGTAAAAGCTTATCTTTTTCTCAAGTAGATTTGAGAATTTCATAGCTACTAGAAGCTCTCCCTATAATGATATAGCTTTCTGAGTGGTATTCAAACCAATTCACCATGTTCACAGAGTCACAAAACTGGAGAACAATATCAAGCATCAAACCTCATATGAACAAACGAAAATAACTCACAAAAGTAGCTCATCAAGAACTTCACAAACATTGTCAAAACTCAGAAAAACAGACCTAGAGCAAACAAGCAAAAGAAAAAACAACAAAACTCAAACTTTACTAGCTTCCTTTCGCAACGATTATAGAAAGTAAGACTTCTCATTCTCGTTAAAAGCAGCCTAATTCAACTACTATCCTCTGTTAAAAGCGTAATGCTATTCCATTTTCCGGTACTTTTTCCCAGCAGCCAATCAAGCATATCCAACAAACAGAGTTCTACTTCATATTTCTAAAAACAACTAAATAAATAAATAAAACCACACAGTCCTATTAGAGTCCGAAACTAACCCTATCCTTAGTACCAGCAGTGGCGCCGGAGGTCCGCACTCTATCTTCAACAGTCCATCCCGACGGCAACCAGTCCAGCTCCGCCTCCGTCGGCTTCCTCTTCCCCCGATTCGAACTCTCAGGACTCGGAGCCGGCGCGCCGCCGGAAGATCGGCGAGACTCAGGCGTCTGAGGCGGCAATTTCTGGGACTTCCGGTCATGTAACGAGGAGCTTCCGCCGTTTTCGGCGGCAGCGGAGGCGTCGATGAAGGAGCCGGAGCGGAGGAGCGGATCGGGAGGCAAGCCGGCGGCGAGGTGATCGGGTTCCAATTTGGGCCGGTTCGGGCCGGAATTACGGGCGGCGGACGTCGCCGGAGCGGACATGGCTGGGTGGTGATTGGGAGGAGGGTCGTTTCGGGTTTAGTGCGCGAAATGCGGAGACTATTCGCCAAAGGTACAACAGAAGTTCAACGGGGAACATTCTGTTTTTAGAGGAAGACCGTCCAATTTCACATTTGTCGCGGCCTCGATCGTCGTGGCAAATAGATTAACTACTTGCTTTTAATTTGTTGATAATTAATAATAATATTTTCTGTATATCCTGGCCCGAGTGGGATATTAATTAGTGCCCTTTTGTAGCTGAGATTAGTTAATGATGTCTTTCTAAATTTTTTGCTTTCATTAAAAACCTCATTTACTCTTCCTACCTGCAGATGCAGTGCCTTCATTTAACCTCATTTGCTTGCCTCTTTCTTTCTTTTTTTTCTTAGTTTCCCAAAAAAAAAACTAATTTTCTTTTTTTTTTTCAATAAAAAGTGACCTTTCACATGTTTTATATGCATTTCAAATTATCATTTTTTTTTTCATAATTTGAATTTATTTACTTTTTTTTTCTAATAAGCCATTTGAAAGAATGACTGAAACTAACAATTTTGATTTGAACACTATAACATGTGACATATTTACACTGTAACAATTTTTTACTTTTTACTATAATATGTAAGATTTTTATATTGTTCATAATTGTAACCGAATTCTTCCAAACGACCTATAAAGCTCTAATTCTTTGGCATAAATTTAACATTGGTGTTTTTTTTTTTATATTTCTCAACCTTTCTTTTTTTAAAAAAAAAATATTGCTATCTTTTTTTGGAAAAAAATCACAATTGTTGCTATCGTATTTATATATTATTTGAAAATGTAGTTCAAATCTTAAAGTTATAATTTAAATAAATTTTAAAGTGTTTGGCATACAAATTTAAATTTATAAATTTGAACTCAAATATTAGTTTACATTATAACTTTTTTTTTTGTTTTATACTATTAAACGTTGAAACTCAATCAAATGTCAGTTAAACTAATTTTGATTTAAACTTTTGTTTTCTACTACCTTTCAATTGGTTTTTTGGGCCTGTGACCCTGTAACCATCCAACGGTCCCAAACGTCCAACAGCCAGTCCATTATGAATCACAACACGCCCATTGGCAAAGCTTATTATTTCCAAAAACAACATAACTAAAAAGTATCATGGCCAAACTTGTACAGTGGACATTTTCTGAAGTTTATACTTGCAGTTTCTTCCATCTTCATATATTACATATATTTCTAATATAAGAGTGACACAAAACTAAATAGATGAATAAAAGAACAAAGAGAGCAGATTCTCCGATTTTCTTTACATCGAAAGTAGAATAAGGATGTATACGATATCTCTCTCGATGAGATCCTCTCCTGTCGTTTTATTTTCACAAAGGGAAAAAAAAAAACACAGTAGAAAATAAAAATGCGACCGAAGAGGACTTATTATTATTATTATTACGAATATTTTTATTTTTATGTCCTATATTTTGAGATTATTAAAAAATTATTCTTTATATTTTGAACTTTAATATTCTTATATAGATATTATACTTTTATATTTTAAATTCATGTTAAATTTTTACTTTTTTTCTAGTCAACAGTTAATTTTAACCAAAAAAAGATCTAAACACCCTTGAAGAACAACTAAAAAATACATCTAAAAAATTTGAGAAAAAGTTAAAAATTTCCAAAATGTAAAAGACATCCAAGTATTTTACACTGTCAAAATTAAACTTTAACCTAAAAAATGTACGAACTTAACGTGAATTTAAAATATGAAGATATAATAGTATTGAAATTCAAAAATAAAAGATTTTAAAATTATTATAACCTCAAAATACAGGTATAAAAATGAATATAACCCCTATTATTATTATTATTACATTTCCCTCCCAGAGTTTATATAATAATAATAATAATAATAAGAGAATCAAGAAAATAGTAAACTTTTGAAACTTTTTGAAATAAATAGTAGGTTTTCAAAATATTTTTAGTAAATAGCGAATTGTCTATGTAAATAATTTTTATGTACACTGTATACAAAGAGTAAATAAATTATTTGCAACTTAGATTTATGTCCCATATAAATAAATTTACTATAAATAAAGAGGTATATAAATTATTTATCAATAAATCTGCTAGTTGTTATAAATATTTTCAAAACCTACGATGAGTTTTAAAAAAGCAATATTTACTGTAATTTTCATAATAGTAGTAGTAGTAGTAATAATAATAATAATAATAAATACATTTAAAAAATAATAAATAAATAAAATTGTGGTAATTACCTCAGCGCCCTGAGAGCTACTTTCTCCAAGCAATTATACGTACTAATTTCTGCATGAGCAATGGGCGGGGCTCAGGACTGTGAGAGGCCCGGGCCACAGCCGATAGGGCCAAAAAGAGTTTTTCTTTCTACACCATGGCTATGGCTGGCCGTAAATTGCTGGGCGTTGAAACCTTTGAAGCAAAATAATGAAGTTACTTCAAAAGTCAACCACCAGGAAATTCTCTATAACTTTCAAGATTTTCATTCGTTCCAAAAGCAACAATTTTACCAACCAGGAAATTATGAGAAGTGATGTAGGAGACTTGCTTAAATCAATAAGTGTGTGTTTGACAATACAATAAGAACCAAAAGTTCAAATAAATTTATTATAACATATAAAAACTTTACATTGTAACCTATTTTTGTTTTATACTATGGCATGTAAGAGCTTTATATTATAATAGTTAAAACTATATAGCTGCAACGACATTATCAAGCGAAGTCTCAATGGAAAAAACAAAAAAAAAAAACAAAACAAAACCAAAATAAAAGGAAACTTTAAATGCCGCTTTAACGAATATGTTTTCTTTCAAGCTATTCCAAGCAAAATAGCAACTTGTGCCCTTAAGCACGTGAAACAAGATAAAATGGGCCTCATAACGTCTCCTCTCTCACTTTTTTTTTTTCTTTTTTCAATAAATGCCTCGTAACCAGACTGATTTATACTTGCTAATTCTTATAAAGGTTTGGCAAAACTGGTTTGAATAGAAAAAATGTATTCAGAAACTGTAGTATGTGAGAGCTTTATACTGTAATTATTTGAAAGCTTTATACTCTAAACAATTCGAATCGGAGAGTTCCATCTGATGTGCCAAACAAAGGGGCTATTATGGTAAATATCTCATTCCAGTAATCAAGTTTCAGAAGCTAAAAAATCAGAAAAAATAAAGAACTAAGGCAAATTATTACCTTCTCTTGACAATGGCACCTTTGCCTCTGTCATTTTAAGAGACCAACCAGTCTCTCATCATTATTGGTGTCTTTTTCTATTCCTCGTTTTGCTGGAAAATTAATCTGCGTCTCTCGTCTCTCGTCATGATTGGTAAATGTTGCTTTAGACATCAGATTGACGATAGACATTGATGGTGTTAGACCAGACACGATCATTTCTTTCAGTAGAAGTTTAGCTTCTTTCCACTTCTCATCTTTGCAAAGAACTCTAATTGTTGAACTGTAACTAGCGATGTTCGGAACCATTCCTTTCTCGCTCATTTCTTTAACCAACCTCAGAGCCTTGTAAGAGTTACCCTCCTTACAATAACCATTTATAATCATATTGTATATAATATCAGTCGGCTCCAAATGCTTCTCGCTTATCGATTTGAGCAACTTTGATGCTTCCTTCATGTTACCTTTCGTGCAAAAGCCGTGTATTAGAACCCCATACGTGTAAACATCAGCAACCAAACCAGACTTTTCCATAGAAGAAAACAATTCAGATGCTTTTCCCATGTCGTCCAACCGAATAAAAGTATTGATTAAGATTGTGTACGTCACTTTACTAGGAGAAATCCCTCTCTCGTGCATCTCTGTCAGCAAACCAGCGATTCCCATCAGATTCTGAGCTCTAGCAAAACCCGCAGCCAGAACATTGTAAGTCACCAACGACGGAGAATGGCCATTCGACTTCAACTCATCGAATAAGCTCAAAGCCCTGTCCAAGTTTCCAACGTTACAGAACCCATCAATTAGAATGTTAAATGTAACCAAACTCGGACAAAGACCAACACTTTTCATCCGACGCATCAACTTCTCAGCTTCCCCAACCCTCTTTTTTCGACACAATCCGCCAACTAAAATGCTGTACGTGACTGCATTACATGCAACCCCTCGTTGAAGCATTTCATCGAACATCTCAACGGCATCGCTTATTTTCCCCTCTTTACCGTACTCATCAATCAAACAATTGTAAGTATATGTACTAGGCAATATCCCATCAAGCTTCATCTTCTCATAGAGTTCAAACCCGTCTTTCTTAAGCCCTTGCTTGAAAAACCCATCAATCAAAACAGTATAAGTATAATGATTAGCAACCAAACCAATCTCTCCCATCTTACAAAACAACCTCTTTGCCATCTCAATCTCGCCTTTCTTACAACACCCGTCGATCAAACTAGTGTACATAACAACATTCGGAGACCAACCCATTTGCTCCAAATGACCCAAAACCCGAAATCCTTTATCCAAATCCCCAGCCTCGCAGCAACCTTTGATCATGATCCCAAAGCTATACTCGTCCAATTCAGTCTCATCCATGAACTCGTTGAAAACCCACCAGGCTTTTTCGAAGTGTTTGGACTTGACGAGAAAACTTAATAGATTGTTGAACGTGAATGATCCGGGCACGAGGCCTTGGTCCATCGTCTGCTTGAGATAAAAAATGGCGGCGTCTGGTGATTGAGAATGGACGTGGGCACCGATGATTGCTTCGTGGAGAAGACGACGGGAAGAGATGGTTGACGAATGGGGTCGAGTTAGTTGGCGGAGAAGCGACGAGGGGGTGGAGAGCGAGGACGAGATTCGGCCGGAGAGAAGCTTTGCGATGACAGACTGGGCGTGGGATAAGAGATTGGAAGATAGGAGGTGATCGATGATGAAGGATATGGTTTGAGGGGTGTGTTCGAAGCCTTCGAGAGTTGTCGTTTCGTTGAAGAGTAAGACAGCTTCCAACGGCGGTCTCTTCACCATTCTCTGGATGAGAAGAAGAGCTCGGTAGTTTTGCGACATTTTTCCCCCTCTTTTGCTCTTGTTGCTCGCTCCGTTAGTGTTGGCACCTTTTTTGAGTTTCGTCTTAATATTGCATATGCCTGAAGGATAATCTTAAAATTATCCCTGAACCATGTTGGTTGTATCTACGTACTCCTGAACTATAAAATTTTGCCCCCAATTATTCTGTCTTCAGCTTTCTACCCCCTGTAAGATTCTAATTTTTAACGATAAAAGTTGATTTGTGAATTTTTTTGCAGGTTTAATATGATATTTTGGTTCTATTAAATGCCTTGTCTCCCAAAAACATTAATTGGGTGTCAAAACTCATCTATTTTATCCCCTGTTTGGCATACAGTGTAAAGCTCTCACATGCTACAATAACAATTTAAAAAATTGCTACAGTATAAAGCTTTCATATGCTACAGTAAAAATGGTTCCCACCACCTTCCAAACACCACCTTAGTTTCGTAGAGCTTGTAAGAAACAAAAAAGAAGAAAAAAAGTTAAAAAATCTGAATACAAAATTTAAGCATGAATTTATCGTTACATCAACGAGCATATTAACTTATACAAGACAAAAAGATTAATCCATCTTTACATCTACGAGCATATTAACTTATACAAGACAAAAAGATTAATTTTATTTTTTCCCCTCTTTCTTTGCTTCTTATCAGCTCTAAGAAACAAAAATAGATAAGTTTTAGTATGAACTAATGTTTTGGAAGGGAAGGACATTTAATAAAACCAAAATATCATACTTTACTTGCAAAAAACTTGACAAATTGGTTTTTTTCCGTTAAAAAGCTGACCGAATTTGGCAAAAGAGGGAAAACTAAAGACAAATAATAGATCAGGGGTAAAACAAATACGTTTTAAAGTTTGAGGACATGTTAACACAAATGACATAGTTAGGGGGAGTTTTTAAAATTTATCCTACGCCTAATAATTGTAACACCTGAGCATTTTAAGCACAATAAAAATGCATTAAGTTAAGGATTATGTTAAGAGGAAAAGTACAGTTTAAGAAAAACGTTTAAGAAATGTTTTACGAAAAACGTTTATGCAAAACGTTTCAGAAATGTTTTATGAAAAATGTTTTCAGAAATATTTATGAAAAACGTTTTAAGAGAAAGATTTTTTTGAGAAAAGTTTTTAAAGCATATTTAAATAATTTGTGAGATTACGTTTGAACTTACTAAGCGTAAGCTCATAAAATGTTCCTTCATGCTGTAGGTAGTCCTATGAGGAACCAGTAGGACTTGTTAGAAGAGCTGGGTGCTGCGGAGGACAGATGTGAAGATTTAGGTATGGATATCACCACAGTTTGCTTCCGCTGCACAAAGAAAAGGTTTTCCACTATTTAATATAATGTTTTCAAAGTTTTAAGAAAATTAAAGTTTTATGAAATGTTATCAAAGTTTTAAGATACAGTTTACGAACTGTTTCATATAATTATAAAGTGAAGTTTTAAGCTATGTTTTAGTAAATGTTTCTTATTAAGTTTTAAGAAACAATTTGAAATGATTTTAAAGTCTAGTGTTCAGTGAGGTCTTAACTTGAATGTCGATAGAGATCGCAACAGTTTTTAACTACGTTTTAAAGAATGTTTAAAGAAAAAAAAATTTATTTTTGTATTTTTCTTACTAAGTAAGTAAGTTTAATGTTTAAAAATGATATTTAAAAAAGTTAAGTGACTGTTCGAAAAGACAAGTCGTCACAATAATGCCCTTGCACTTTTAGATCATCTTCAAATTAATCCTTTTCTTTAAGAGTTTGAAATGACCCCTTTGATTAGTTAAAGATTTTAAAATACCCAAAAAAAAAAAAAAAACCTCAACGATTACCATCTAAATATTATTTTAGCCGTGTATTATTCAATAACTGATCAACTAAACTTTCAAGACCATAAATGTTAAAAGAAAGAATAAATAATGGATCTTTATCTCCTTCTATCTCATAGGTCACCTTGATGACCCCTTTCGTGAAGACTAAAAAGTTAAAAGAGAGATTTTTGGGGATGTGGAATGGACGGTGAGATGATGAGGGAAGAGACGACGCTAAGGTGGGATTTGGTGGAGGGAACAGACAACATGTCGTACAAGGAAGGCGCATGATCCGTTGTGGGTGAAGACCAATTCGACAATGCAACTCGTTGTGTGTGAACCACGAGGTTAAAAGATTTCGTGTAATGCTATAACTTGCATTTTTGTAGAATTATTTATTTCATTAAAATTTTTAGTTTTTCTTGGTATTTAATTCCTTAGTTATTAATTTTAAAATAATGTTTAAGTATTGATTACCAAGCACTTGTGTGTGTCATTTTAAGAAATTTTGACCAATTAAAGGATACAATTAACTCTTTTGAAAACTTAGGTTCAGTATTGGGATAGTTTAAAAGCACAGAGCATGCTTTTTGAATTATCGAATATATAGACACTATATTTAGCTAAACTTAGGTTTAATTTTGGGATAATTTAAAAGCATAAGGAATGCTTTTTGAATTATCCAACGTGCAGAAATAAATTCTATATTTCGCTAAAATTTATGAGAATTTTTGAATTTTTCTTTATTAAAAAGCCAACATATGACAATAGCATTAACATGTGACTTTATGCCAAGTAGCCTTTTGAAATTTTTTATACCTATCACAAAATTCTCCGAAATTTTATCTAATGTCAATGTATATTTTCTTTGTGAGAGATCTATTTGGTAGGATGTGAAAAATATTCTATTAGTATGACATAGTTTTAATCATGAATTCTGTATATCAAATTTATATAATAGAATTTCATGAAACTTTGTCGGTGAAATTAAGTTCTTTTTTATATTCTATCAAATAATTCTCTTTTTCTATTCAGTACTAAAAACATAAATTGTGTAGATTTTATAGTTTTGAGTAGAGTCAGACAAGCCAAAGGTAAATCGTCCTCACAGAATCGAAAGTCTTACAATAAAAATTGTTATTTTTTCTACTAGTGGGAAATACTATTTTGCTATTGGATTAAATATTTAAAAATTTAATTTATGCTTTGAAACAGTTTTATATCATACACTGAATTTTAACATGGACACATATAAATTGAATCTCCAATGACTGCAACTACAGTTACTACCAGAGGAAAAAAGAACCCTTCTTACATTTTGACGCTAGCCAAGACAAACCTGCACTTTAAGGGCCGAGATACGCAAATCTTCATTAGCTTATTTTGATTAAGCTTTGTTTTCTTAAGCCAATAGTCCCAATATCACACACTGACTGGCAACTATACGACAGGCTGCAACAAATCTGGTTATTTCATTTTGCACGTAACTTGGAAAATGGTCTTAACAAATAAATCTTATACCATATCACGATTTGTACAGATGCAAGCTATACGCTAACTTGAATCATTTTGAAAGTAAGGTTAAATAGGAAAAGCACATCCTAAAAAGTTGCTTCGTCAAATATTTTTCTAATGCTTTTCCTAAATTGTTTTATTTTCAGGTGTCCTAAACTCTTTGTTGTTATAGAAGAGTCATTTTCACAATCTATTATTACATTCTCGAGAACCTCATAAAAGCACAAGTTTACGAGTTTTTATCGTATATGTGTAATAAATGTCAAGATCTCAATAAACTAGATCTTTAATTATATCCCACTTATTAACACAAATTAAATCCTATAACAGGAGATGAGTATAATTCAATCAGAAGAGTATGCAATGAAATGCATTACAGTATTTTAAATCAAAGGTCGTCCACTTGCGTTTTAAACTGAACATTTTTTTTTCCACAAAGAGCTAAATCTGAAGATATGCATTAAAAACAAAAAATCTGATTCTCTCATCATGTGGATTTTGTTTGCTTACCGCTTACTTTAGAGCGGACGAATATAGCAATTATTTGCAACAAATACGTATAAAATTTCTTTTGCTTGTAACATATTTATTGTTTGAATACCGACATCAAAGGAGATATACGCCAACCAAGTAACAGAAGTTTCTTCATCGTTCTTTAATCGAGCACTTCAAAAACTTTATAGAATAGAAAACAAGCGTCGTATAAACGACCCATGATAGTTTTTTTTTTTTGGACGAATAAAAAGAGAATAAGTGATGTGTTCGCACCTCCCAGCCTAATATTTAAAGATAAAGAGGTAATATCGAGACTATTGATGAGATGACAAAAGATCTTGACCTTGAGTTTTTAATAATTAACAGGTCTTAGAATAGTCTGTTATTAAGAGCGTAATCATCACTTATAAAAAACAATTTTTACATTAAATGTGACTCAAACCTAAGACGTAATAACAATAAAGACCTCAACTAAGAGGTTCTTTACCACCATGCCACCACCACTTATGGTGAAAGACCCAGGACAGTTAACAAAGAGCTGCGCCAAATTTTTTTAAGAACTGATAACAAGTGTTAGATTTGAAATATTTTAAGTAAATGCTTTAAATATCAACACCGAAAAAAAAACCAAACTTTTCAATTCTACTCCTTTTTCTCTCCCCTCTATTCTTCTATCTCTCCTTTCTCCCATTCTCTTTTCGGTTGCTCCTTCATTGCCTTCTTCGGCCCCCCAACGCAGTCGACAGCAACCTTGCGACGGAGCAACTCAGACGTTCACGAGTTCGCAACTTTGATGAATCAGACATTCAGGAGAGCAATTCCATCGATGAATTAGATCAGAGTTTGTCGGTCGTCAACGAATCATAATAGCCACTTTAGCTCTGTCTCATCATTGCTCTCCTCAATGCTCAAGTAGGCTTGATCGGAGCTTCAACGATGAGATCAACAGCTCGCGTCCTAGACGTCGACGAAGACGAGATTGACAGCTCACACCCTAATCTCCTACTGGTTTGTGATCTCTTATCTTCGTGAAGACGTTGTCGAAGTTGGAATCATATTGATCCAACGTGAACGCCTCAAGGCATGGACGATGGGAGTTTTGACAAAGCGAACGCAGAAGAAAGAGATAAAAGAGCGAGAGAAAGGTGGAAGAGGAGAGAAAGAAAAAGGTGTAGGCAAGAGAGAGAAATAGGTTGAGAGGAGAGAGAAAAAAAGAAAAAACACCCTATGTTAAATTAAGGGATTTTAGTTAACATTATTATTTAATTTAAACAACTCAATTAATAAATGCTATTTACTAATATCATGAATTGTGCATGATATTTGTTATTAGTGGTTAAAAAAATTTGACATTTGGTATTTAAAAAAAAAAATCTAACAACTGGTACGATTTTAGATTTTTTTTTTTGAAGGAGAAATATTTGGCACAATTATAGTGCATTTAGCAACACGTTTTGGAACAAAAAAATTTTAGTTCAAACCAAATTTTTATAATATTCTTTCTCATAAAATCTAAATTGATGTAATATTTTTAATTCAAACCTTTTATTTGAACTGTTAGGTCGTTTGAAAAAATAGTTGAAACCATCAGTTACAAATATGAACAATGTGAAGCTCTCATATGTTACAATAAAAGGCAAAAAATTGTCACAGTATAAAGCTATCACATATTACAATTCTCAAATCAAAATTATTAGTTCTAATTGTTCCTCCACATGGCCCATGTGTTTCCAAACGCAAACGAGTCAATTACAGCTAAGCTTAGCTAATTCCACACCAACATCAAGATATCTAGAGTTAAAGTTTCAATTAAATCAAATTTAAAAGAAAAAAGAGAAAGAGAGAAATAACAGATGTTGCTCAAAAGTTGGTAAATAATATTATATAGTTTTTAAAAGTGTAGTAAATAACATATCATGAGAAATTGAGTAATATCTCATGAGAAATTAAGAACAAAAACCTTAGAATAACCCTACTTCTTTCTCTTTTGTATATCTCACCTTCATCCCACGACAGCGAAGAAATATAGTATTAACCTTGTAATATTATATTACCATTTAAATACAAAATTTTACTGGCGACTTCGTTAAACTGTTGACGGTCGGAAAATATAATATTAACCTTTTGATACTATATTATCATGTAAATACAAAAATTTATCGGTGACTTCGTCGGACCACTAGAGATTGTGAAATATAGTATTAACCTTGCAATACTGTATTATAGTGTAATTACAAAAATTCACCGGCTATTTCGCCTGACTGCCAGTGGAAGAAAAATACAATATTAATTTTGTAATACTGTATTATTGTGTAAATACAAAAATTCACTAATGACTTTACAAAATCGCCAGTAGTCAAAAAATACAGTATTAACCTTATAATACTGTATTATAGTATAAATACAAAAATTCATCTATGACTTCACGGGATTGCCGACAATGTAAATACAAAAATTCACCGACAGTTTCACCGGACCATCAGTGGGCAGAAAAAATAGTATTATCCTTGTAATACTGTATTACTATGTAAATACAAAATTTCACTAGCAATTTCGCCGGACCGTTAATAGCTCAGAAATACCATATTTCCCTGGTAAGATAATATTGTCTTATTGTGTAAATACAAAAGCTAACCAGTGACCTCGTCGAACAGCTAATAACTGAGAAATACTATGTTTATATAAAAATATTATATTTCAATATAAATATAAAAATTTACCAGCGACATTGTCAAACACCACCAATGTTGGCAATGTCACTGACAGTTTGGAAATATTGTATTTCTAAATTAATATTGTTTTTCATATTAAAATAGTAAAAATTGTTTTCTTTTTCTTTCTTTTTCTACAACCATAAAAATACAAAAAATTTAACAAAACAAAATACAACAAGACTATAAAATAAAATTAAAACAAAACATTGATTTTCCTTTTTCTAACATAATTTTCTTTTCCTTTTCATATTTTTTCCTATATCATGGGTTCTCCTTGGTACTTGTGATTCTGACACTGTAGCGACGGCGTCGAAGAAAACCATAGTGTATTGGACCTTTACTTGAGCTTCAACGACAAACAACAGAAGGAGGTTGACCTTCTAGACCACAACAGATGGGACTTCGCTCAAGCTTCACTGCTGTAGCGGGCATCGAATCCTTATTTGTATTCTGTGGATCGGACAAAGTTATGCTTTGTCACAAATCAAGTCAGAAACCTATTCACAATCATTCCTTGAAAAAAATTTCAACAAGAAGTTAGCGATCTTGGCCTTCAGATCTCCACGAAGTCGTTCTTCAATGCTGTAGATTTTGGCTTGCGCTCATTGAATGGTTGTCGCCAGCGACAGAGATGCTGGAAACGTGTGTCGTCAGAACTCTGGCGAAACGACAAATAGGTGATCGAAGAAAAGAGAGAGAGAGGGTATGATTGAGGGGAGAAAGAGATGTTGAGCTAAAAGAGGTGAAACAACAAAAGAAAAAAAAAGAAAAAGGAAAAGGAAAAGGAAAAGGAAAAAAATCAGCCAGGGATATTATGGATTTTCAATAATATGTAAAATTTTGACGTGTCCTAAAAATACTATTAACCTGACATAATTTGCCGATAACCTTTAAAAATATGCTCTTTTGTATAATTTCTTTAAAAAATTTAATGAAAACCTTATCGTAATTTTGATATTTTGATTTAAAGGTTGTTGAGGGTGAGCTCGGCGTCACCGTCGAGGAATCGTACTCTGAGTGGTCGGTCAAAACAGCTCGGCAAAATATGAGGAGGATACTACTTATCCCGATGAGCCTGGGTCTCTTGTCCGAGGTGCTTCTCAGGGTCTCCAAGGTCACGCCTCAGCAGGTTGCCTCCTCGGATTAATTACCAGCTCGGGTCGGATCTTTTTTCTTTATATAAGTGGTCCGCTACTTGCCATCACTGGCCAACAGATGGCAAACAACTCATCGGCGGATGGAAAGCAATCCACTGGCTGAGGGAGGTGACACTTGCCCCCTGCCATCTGACCCGCTTTGATGTGACACTCGGGTTATGGGCAAAACCTACCTAACACCTAGTCCAACTGGTGGCCTTAAATGCATCCTGGCATGCGTGCTCCTTCCCACCTAACAAGTTCTCGTTCTTTGTCGAGCAACCCCTGCCTTGAGCATTGGAGAGCCCTTATTTATTGACTGATTTGTGTTTCTCTTACCTTTAGAGAGTCCCTCATCTTATTGCAAGTTTACCTGACCAGGCAGAGATGAATGGGGAAGAACCGAGCATCGTGCGGCTGCGCACGGTGATGTTGATCCGACGTCGAATTCTAGTAAGCATCAACAAAGGTAATTGTAAATTTGTAAGGCAAGAGGCATGAAAAGTTGAGAACTTTAGGTATTTGCTACAAATAGAAAGCTTGGATTGAAATATGCCTCAACAAAAAAAAAAAAAAAACTATTTGAAAAAAATGTCACACTGTTATATCAATTTGTAACACCCGTTATTTTTAACAGGTATGATTTTTATAAAATTTAATGAATAAAGTGTAAAAAATTTAAAATTTTTTAGTATTTAAAATTACCAAGTTTGTCTTTGTTATTTTAATTCAATTTCTTTTTTGTAACTTTGGCATTTCCTCACAAAGTCTCCGTAGGAGACATGGAATCAATCCACTCTAACTACTAGGAGACATTGATATATTATCTCAACCACCTTTTTAATGCTCATTGTTTCTTCTTATAACTTTCCTCGTAAACTTTGCCTTCCTCTCAATTATTTTGATATGTTTTTATTCAGCCTTCACCACCTTCTTTTCTAATTTCTCATCCTCTCCCTTTCTCACTTCAATTTCTGACTAAAGACACAGAGCACAAAGCTCTCTTTGCAGCCAAGACAACTATAATTCTCAACCATGGTTGAGGCTGTTTTAGAGCCAATTCAAGCTTGATTTTTAACCTGAACTTTGGTGCTTTTCAAAGGAGTTTTGAGGTAGGTTATCTTTAATTTAAACTTGGTTTTTAGTATGTGTTTTCTCCACGTTTAATGCATAATTTTTGTGTTCAAAGTTCATGCAAATTTTTAGTTATGTTAACATGCATATTTGAGCATTTATGAACAAAAACTTGAGTCTTGAGTTAAAACCCACTACCGACCTTTATTTTGGTTAGACAACAATGTTAGAAGCATGTTAGGAATGTTTAGAACCAATTTCCATAGCTCTATGGTTAATGTTTTAAAGTTTTGAGCTTAAAGAGCAAACTTAAGGATGTTCTCATCATTATTTGCAAAAAAGGCTAGAGATATGGTTCGATGATGATTTTAGTATAAAACTCATGAGAATATGTTTATTGTGATTATGTAATGCATTTTACATATTTTGGAATGGTTTTGAGATTTTGAACAAGGATAATATGTTTTGAGTTAAAGAAAAACTTGACATTCCATAAACTTTATAATACCTCTATGGCAAGTGGCTATTTCTTGAAATTCTGGGATTAAATGAAAATGAATTTTATAAATTGGTTGGCATATTTAAAAAGTGGACATCCTAAGCTTTCCAATGAGCTATTATGAACCTAAATCGGAGTTGTATTTTATTTTCTATGAATTTTTTAATTTTCCAGATTGGAAACTAGTAAACCTGCTAGTGGCAGTATATCACCCGTTTACTTTAAGTAAACCACTTGTTAACCCATCCGCTGATTATAGATAGTTAACCCGTATTTTGGCAAAAGTATACAACCAGTTTGCTATAATATACCAGCTGCTAACCTGAACCAAGAACCTAACTTTGCTCATCTTCTAATCCCTTAATGTCTTGCAACTTTTTCAACACTATCCTAAGTGATTTATAAATCTTATTAGAAACTAAAAGATATAGATTATTTATATACATTTTATATTGTGTTAAAACAAAGATTGTTTACCTTGGTATTCAAAAAGAAATTGCATAAAAACTTTAATGGCACACAAGTGAGATGGATTTACATATAATTCATTTATGGATGTGGTTATATGTTGTGCTTTAGTTTTAATTGTCCTTATGCACGCCTTAGGATCAAGGGAGTGTGGAGCTAACGTTAATTGATTCTGAAATTGAAAGATTGTTGATAAGCTTGAAAGGTAGAGATTCTATTACTCATCTTTTGTGAAGTTTGGTAAATTAAAATTTGGTTGTTTTATGTTGCAAGATATGTATATGATATTTTGAATGTATATAATTTTATCTATAACATGATGATGTGGAACTTCTCCTGTATTATACAGCGATGAACATAATGATTTGACATATGTTGATGTAAATTGAGAAGCATGGTTAGGAAAACCGACTCTATAAATAACGATTGAATATAGAAAAATGGTGAGACGTGAAGAGGGCGGCGGTTAAGCCTTTGGGCACGAATACCCTAAAAGGTAAAATAAGAAGAGGTGATGACGCTCCCTTGGGTCGAAAGTCCCAGAACGCATTATACAGGAATCAACTTGCTAAGTACTCGGGGCTTAATGTCCCCTCATCGGAACACCCTTGGAATGTTTGGAGGGTGATCAAGTGCGCCCAATTGGGTTTCGTTAAGTTGAGTGATATGAAATTCTATTGCACGGTGGATATAGATGAACATAATTGAATCCTGAATTAATATGTGTGTATATATATATGTATAGAACTTGATAAGAATGATCATAAGATATCCACCAGAATTGAACATGATAAAATTGATGAATAATGATGAGATCTAACTAACCATGCAATTTTTAATATGGTAAGGATAAAAGCCTAAAGGTAAGTAATGGTTTTCTCTATTGAGCATGTTCTCGCTCATTCCTTTATATTTTTATTTTTTTAAGACTCATTAAGTGTGAAGTGGCTACGAGAAAAATAGTTGAAAAAGCTATGTAGCTATATTATGTTGGGATTGCTTCAATTGTTAAAAATGTTCTTCATGATAATGTAAGCATCGATTGTTACTTTCTGTGATTGTATTAAGATGTGTTGAGGATTGAAAAGATGATGATGACAGTTTTATATTATTAAATTAAATGTGCTATATTAAACTGTTGTTTAATTGTCGTTTATATTTTTATTTTTGATTTGAGAGTTTTCATTTAAATCTCAGACAACTTTACTCTTGAAGTTTTACTTTTATTTTTTATTTTTATTTTAATTTATTAAAAATTATTAACTCTCACATTGATGCGTTACACAATTTATTTAGTATATTGCTTAACTTATCTTTTTTCCAATACATAATTTTATCCCACCTATTGGATAGAGAAATTAAAAATAATCTTTAAATTAATTTGAGAGATTTTAGTCCACGTAATGATTATTTTTAAAAAAATCATAGCAAAAATTACAAGATTTTTTTAAATTGGCGCGTAATTTAATTTACACAAAAAATTAGTGGTGTTTTTTATAATTTTCTCTGAAAAATTACCAACTACCGCACATCTGTCAGTATTACAATCACAGATAGAGAAAATCGTCCAGATCACGATGTTAGTTAGCAACTTCCCAAGTGTCTGCCTGAAAGTGTCCTATTTTGACCCACCGGTTCCCACCGTGAGATGAGACCTCCTCCTTCTACACCGTCCGATAATAAAAACAAAAATGGGAAGCAAATTACCTAACCTGCGCCTACTCACTCAGGATGCTCCAAGTCCCATATGCATAACAGCTAAATCTGATCAAGCACACACACTCACTTCAGTAGAAACCAGTAAATTGACCATCGACACTGCTCAGTGCCCACTCAGTGCTCCAGTTTTTTCCTCCGTTCCTTCATGATCAAACCAGCCATGGAAGGAAACCCTATCAAAACCCACCATTTTTTCTTCCTCTTCTTCCTCTTGGCCTCCAACGCCGCTGCTTACTCCATCGGCGTCAACTACGGCACCGTAGCCGACAACCTCCCTCCGCCGTCCCAGGTCGCCACCTTCCTCAAGACCCGAACCACCATCGACCGCGTCAAGATCTTCGACGCCAACCCCGATATCCTCCGCGCCTTCGCCGGCACCGGCATCGCCGTCACTGTCACTGTCGGAAACGGCGACGTCCCTGCCCTCGCCAAGCTCCCCGCCTCCCAGTCCTGGGTCGCCAACAACATCCTCCCCTTCCACCCCAAGACCATCATCAACCGCATCGCCGTCGGCAACGAAATCGTCGCCACCTCCGACAAGGACCTCATCGCCCATCTCTTGCCGGCCATGAAAGCTCTCCTTTCTGCTCTAAAGCTCGCCAACGTCACCACCGTTCAGGTCTTGACTCCCCACTCCCTCGGCATCCTCGCCTCCAACTCGGAGCCGCCGAGTTCCGGCCGGTTCCGACACGGATACGACCGGGTCGTGTTCGCCCCGATGCTCGAGTACCACCGCCAGACGAAGTCCCCCTTCATGATCAACCCGTACCCGTTCTTCGGGTTCTCGCCCGACACCCTGAACTACGCGCTGTTCAAGCCAAACGGCGGCGTTTTCGACAACGTCACGGGTCTGAACTACACCAACATGTTCGATGCCCAGATGGACGCGGTCTTCTCGGCGATGAAGAAGGTGGGATACGATGACGTCGACATCGTAGTCGGCGAGACGGGTTGGCCGTCCGTAGGAGACCCGAACCAGCCGGGCGTTAGCTTGGAAAACGCGCTGTCGTACAACGGAAACCTCGTGAGGCACATGAGCTCCGGGAAAGGAACGCCGTTGATGCCGAATCGGACGTTCGAGACTTACATTTTCTCGTTGTTCAACGAGAACCTGAAGCCCAGCACTTCGGAGCGGAATTACGGGTTGTTCAAACCGGATCTGACCCCGGTTTACGATGTGGGCGTCCTACGCAATGACCAGGTAATGAATTACCGAATCTTGGTTCTAGCGAATCATGCTGTGACACGTTTGCTTTTGCTGGGATTAGAATAGGTTATCACCCGCCCCTCCATATATCGCTGGTTAGCTCTGACACTTTGCCAGCCTTAAGCGTGGATGCATTGTCTTCTAATGGAAGACGGAAGTACCTGGGCCAGGCTATCGGTTTTACCAAATTGTCCTCATTCGAGTTTTTTTATTAGTTTGTCTTGCATTTTACGCCTTTTAAGGTTATTGCGGTCACGGGAAGTTTTCCACCATTTTAAAAACTTTCCCTCAAACTTCCTCGCTATGTCTTGAAAACACGTGCACGTGATCCCCGAGGAAAGAAAACATGTGGCGCGGACTATCGTGCTCTATCAAAAAGCAGAGCTTTTTTTCAAACATGCAATCATCTTGGCATTGATATTTTACGATTTTGTTTTTTTAGGCTATGGGTCCCACGGCTGATTCAGCTCAGGCACCGACGGCCGCTAATTCGAGGAAAAAGTGGTGCGTGCCGAGAAGTGACGCAAGTGATGAGGTGTTGCAGAAGAACGTCGACTACGTGTGCGGCACCGGAGTGGACTGCAAGCCTATACAATCTGGTGGGGCCTGCTTTGATCCCAACACCGTCCAATCTCACGCGTCTTACGCGATGAACGCTTACTATCAGGCGTTTGGGCCTCAGGATTTCAACTGTGATTTCGGCGACACTGGAGTAATCACTCACACGGACCCAAGTAAGTTCGAGTCGATGTCAAACTTTTATCCAAATAAACTACGTTACGTAACCTTAATTGTTTTTGTTTTTAAAAAAAAAATCTCTTTCTTTTGGCGGAATTTAAGGAAAATGTCCTTTTTAGAAATTATAAAAGAACTAAAAAATAAAAAATGAACTACAATGACTCGAGACAAGGCCCTTGATTAATGCAATTTTGACGTGGCAGGTTACGAGACTTGCACGTATCCCTCGAAGGTGTAAAGCTGGAAAAGTCGGTGGCTGGTCGATCTGTGAAAATGTGGACCTTGGTAGAGATATTTCTTGGAGTAGCTTGTCATGTAATGCCTGTTTATCTCGGTTAAACTTTTTTCATTAAAAAATTATTCAATATGTAGTTTTTTATTATCATTATTATTGTGTATGTACGATAAGTCATTTTGTATTGGGTTAATTGTTGCAAGTATTGATTAAGCCGCTTGGTGGTTTTGGGATTTTGTTCATTTCCAAAAAAAAAAAAGAAAAAAAAGATAAAGAAAACTTGGGATTTTGCTGTAAGCTGGACGATCCAGTTCTGTCCATTAATTGAGGAAAACGTCTTATAATTGTATTAGTTAACTTGATTTTGTTAAGTTTGATTAATACATGTTTTTTTCTCCGAAAGAGTTTTGCTCTAGTACGTAAGAAGTTAAAAGTTGATCTTCTAGTTTTGATAATGAACGGTACATTTAAGACAAATTAAACAAGTTTGATTCTTAACTAAAGAGATTATAGGTGCATTGCACGGGATCTTAATTTATGTTGAATTATCTAAAATTAGCACTATTTTTTTTTAACAAAAGCATAATAATTTATACTTAAAAATAAACAAAATGTTAAAATTGTTGTGTTGGGAGTTCAAATTTTGGAAAAAGTCTTGGTGGAGAATGACAGAATTCTTCACCGGTTGAGGGAGGAACATGACCTGTTGGATTGTCATCGAATAGTTGTTAGGAAATGAGCTTCTGGTTACACATATAGTCTTGAATGTACGGTAAACAGCACAAATTAAATGTCATCTATCGATTTAATTGACCTTTTAATCTTAATCCTTAATTCGAAACATGTTCAAACAAAACCCAACACCACCATCTCAACCCCCATAGCTGTTGTCCTAGCCCTACCACTTCGGCATCTCCACCATCAGCGGATCTCCATCTCCATGTGTCGTTATCGTCGGAAGCAGCCACCTCCTTGCGTCGTCGATGGCTCTGTCTGCTCGGTTTGACGACTCTATTCCCTCCCCTCCCTGCATTGCTCCGCCACTTTGAGGGTTTTGATAATGGCAACGTTGGGCTTCAATGGGCTTTGGCAGAAAAGGTTTGAAAACGAAAATGGGAACGAATGAAAAATGAGCAACAATGGTTTGTCGTCGGAGCTAGAGGCGATGGGGTTGGGCTCGCCAGTTGGTGGAAGCTCGCGGCTGGGCCTGCTGGTGGATGGAATCTCGGCATTGGCTCGTCAGTGGGTGGAAGCTGGGAGCTGGGCCGGTGGGTGGAATCTCGACCCAAGGCTAGTTTGTCTGTGGAAGCTTGGGGCTAAGCTTGCCGATGGAGACAGGAGGAGGAGGATGAAGTTTTCAGATAATGAATTTTTTATTTCTTTATTTTTTAAGATGAATGTGCAATAATTACGTGTGGGAGGTTTTTATTTTTGATTTGGTAAGTCTTCATTTTGTACCATTGATCTAAAACTAAAAGTTATCACCCACCCTTATATTATTCTCCACCGGTGGAGATTTATTTTGTTATCCACCGTAGACTCATCCTTAAATTTTTGATAAAATATAATTTGTTTTGATTGTACTAATTATACTTGTCCCTTGATATTGACTTTCGCAAAACACGTGTGACTATATCTTCGAAAGTTTTGAAGAAATTAGGGTTAGCTCTCTCTTATACATAGACATCAAATATTGTTTTTGAGTTTCCTAATCCTTACGGGTTGGATGATGCTTCTCAATCTCCACATGCATGGGTGGTGGAAGGACTCTTAATATAGAAAATTAAATAAGAAAAATAAAAGATAGAATAGAAAAAGTCACAGATGTAACATGGTTCGACATTTGCCTAGAAGAGAAGGAAGAATTCAATGGTATAGAGCATTATGAATTGGGCACTGTCTAAGTACAAGTTACGTTTACCAAAATCAGAAAAAATTACATACTTTTAAATCATAAATACAATAAAGTCAAAACAACTTATGAAAGGTGACTGTATAATAAATATTTATTTTCTCTAATATGCCTCCACGAGATGGAAGATTCCAATCTTTTGATTTTTTTGTTTTTGTTTTTTTGCTCATATGAGAAAATAAAGGCAAAATAAGATAGTTGTACAATTTATAGTATAAAGAGAGAAGACTGGCCACAATCTATTTGTTCAAAAAAAAAAAAAGCTAAATAGTAGACTGTTTTTAATAAACTATCATCTAATCAGTTCTAAAACACAAACTCTCTCGAGCGGCATAGAATATGACAACGATTTTTCTACAAACTGTCGTCTTTTAAGTGTATAAAGCACAATTTGCTGTAACATGTGTAGTGATCGCAATCATGTAGAGCATAAGGGGCACGGAGAACTGATGGAAAAGAGCGCAAAAAAACTGCTAAAGGTGTATGCTTGAAGAATTGGAGGCGAAGAGCCTTAGGAGAGGGAGGCATACGGCCTATGGTTAGAGGCTCAAGACTTTGCTAAAGAAAAGGAAGAAAATAAAAGTGTAGTCATGGAGGATTAGGACTGATTTAAGTAGAAAGATTTGATACCATATAGAAAATTAAATAAGAAAACAAAAGACAGAAGAGAAGAATCAGAAGATTTAAAGTAGTTTGATTTATGCCTACGTCCACGAACTAAAAAGAGAAGAAAGAATTCACTAGTACAGAGCACTATGAATTGGGTTCCATAACAATACACGTTACAATCACCAAAATAAAAAAAGTTACCCGCTATCAATCATAAATACAATAAACTCAAAACTCAAAGCTACTTACAAAAGTTGTATATATATATATAATGTAGAAGAGAGAATAGGATTGAATGTGTTTTGTTTTTCAACCTTTAATCTAATGGCTTACATTAACCGATTCTTTTTTTTTACTTTGAATGATATAGTCAAGATTTTTCCATACGCCTCATGCTTCCATTGTATATTTCAACCTATTTGCACATGCTTTCTTGCTTTTTATTATAATGATTTTGTTCCTTCAATTATTGCCACTTACGTTTTGTTTTATCATAACTTTATATAATAAACTTCTTCATATCTTCTTAACATACACATAAAGCAACTACTACTACATACAACAAGTGCTTAACTTCATATATATAACTATTATATAAAGTAAGAATATAATAGTTATATAAAGTAAAAATATTATATACCTATTAGATAAAGTAACTATTATATAACTATTATTTTGTCTTTTATAAAATAGGGAATATGCCCTTTTTTCAAAGGTAAAAATATATATAACTATTATTTTTCAACCATAAGATTAATAGTATTTAAGTAATATTTGTAGGTACTAGCCACACACGCACACACGCGCACACACGTACACGCGCGCACACACATATATATATAACTAAACCACTTGTTAAAATTTAAAGTTTAAGATTTATAATTATCTTTTCAACTTTCTAATAATTATACAATTCTATTCTAGAAAAAATTAAGATATTATTGTCTAATTTAAAAAATATAATTTATAGATTGTTATATTTAACCATATTTGCATATCTATATTTGGATATGAAAATGGTATACATGTTCATGTTTATATATACATTTTCAGAACATATTTATATATACATTTTCATACAGGAAAAAATTTAAAAAGAAGAAATAAGTGTTTATACTGAAACATTATTAATAATTATGATTTGTAATTTTATATGAAGTGCAAAATAAATAAATAAAAAGTTATCTAACGGAGACGCGCTTTAGGCATGTCTCTCATGCCTGAGAAATGTGAGAAACTGTTTCTCAAAGGTTAAGAATTAATAAATCAAAAATAAAAGATTGACAAACAAAATCATACAAATATGCCGCAATCTCAGCTTCTAATAATTTGCCCAACACTCTCGAAATTTTAACAAGAAGACTAACGAAGCAATCAAATATCGTTAATTTTTTTTTTTGTTTCCTCACGTAATATACAAACTAATATACAAAATCAAGCGTACATAATTGATTTCTAGTACTTTCTAGACCTGATCATCGAAAGCATTTACGGTACGCACACCTCTAATGGAACCGCGACAAAGCGGACAGTGATGGTCGTGGGAAAGCCATTCGCCAATGCATGACCTATGAAATCCATGGTTGCAAGCCAAGAACATCCGAACTCGTCGCCGCACTGGAAATCCTCCAAGCCAATAGCACAGTCGCTTCCGCTGCCGCAGCCCTCGGCGTCGGTATTTTTCCACCGGCACTGCTCCAGAGTGTACGTGCAGATGATCGAATCGGCAGCGCTTGTCGGAGGCAAGGGGGAGGAGTTCCCGTCCGTTGTTGGCGGCGTCGTCGGTTCTGGCGACAATTATCTCTGATGTCAAAGAACATGGCCAAGGCTGAGAATAGAAAAGTAAAAAAGACGAGGAAAATTTTGAGTGGCATGGGTACGAACATTGCAGGATGATTTGGTGGCCGTGACGGAAAAGGAGCTGGCGGAGGAGACAGAGAGTCCATGGTGTCTAATTGTAAATTGCAGGGATAAGAGAGATTTATGTATATTTTCCACTTTTTATTTAACGGGGAAATAAGAAAAGGTTTCCTTAAAAAAAAATAAGAAAATAATAATAACAAGAACACTCCACGTTAACAATGATTTGATTTGGTTTCCTTCTTAACAGATTGAAGTTATCATTACTGAGATTTTTTTTTAAATAAATATATACAAGGAAGGAAATATATTTTTATATTTATATATAAGAACAAGAAAGATCTTGCTTCAAACAAAAAGAAAAAGAAAAAGAAAGATTTTTTTAAAGATTGATTAAAATATAATAAATATTAAATTATGGATTAAAATTAAATTTGGATAGGTAGATTATGATTCTCCTTTCTGATATTATGGCCACATTTTGTGTTCTATTTCTAAAAAACCTTTATGAAATCATTTAAAAAAAGGGTAAACTATTTTCCATATTTATTACGTCTTATGTCTTGACTCTTGTTTCCAAAAGTTAGTGCACACCCGAATACTTTTTTTTTTTTTTTGGCGCAGGAGCACACCGGAATACTTCTTTCTTCTTCTTCTTCTTAAGGGGTGGAATGCTTTCTTAGTTTCTTCTTATCCCCTTAAAAGAAATCGTTTTATTTGCAATATTACACCATTAAATTTAAGTACTCATTGAATTTGTCTCTTTAAAAAGAGGGGAAACAAAAATAAAGAAAAAATAACCTTGACTTACGTCGAGAGAGGAATTGTATCGCCGATTAGTATTTCTGTGACAAGAGGATTTTTTTTTAATTTTTTTTTTTTTTTTTCATTTTAAGATTTGACAAGGATTTAGGTACGTGACATGCACATTATTGGATGAGAAAGTTGTACATAATTTTTTCAGGGGAGTTTTAAATAAAAATTGCACGTGTTTTGCTTTGAAAATTTCAGTGTTCATTCGTTAAGTATAAAAAAAAGGGCCTTTCACAAACGTTCTTCGAAAACGAAAAAATAAAAATTGCATGGGTTGAGTGTTTTTGGTCACCCAATTAAGAAAAGTGATGATGTACGGGATTAGAATTTCAAATTAAAATTTGTAGAGATGCAATATATATTATTTAGTATTAAATTTTAAATTTATGTTTATTTCATAGGATAATTTTAAATGTAATTACATGCTAGAGTTTCGTAGATAAGCCTCATTAGTTTGTGTCTAGTGATGTCACAGTGGACATAGCTGAATAAAATTGCTCTTAAAAAACGCTATTTGATTCTTTCTTCCTTATTGTCTATCCAGAAGATTACCATCACTGAATTTAGAAACACACCTAAAAATAGTTTTTTTTCCCTCACTAATAAAGCGATTTCTTTAATTAAATATTGATACTCGCAAGAGTAGCTTAATACTTCGTCCTTAAAGAGGTTTCTATATGTGACGCTGCTTCTATGATGTTTGTAATGCAAAAAATTATAATAATACAACTTAAACTAAAAACAAACTTGTGTGAACTTTTGTCATATATTCTTTTTTAAGAAATTAATTAGCAAAAATTTGAGGATTACATTGTTTCTTGGTAAAAAACTTGAAAGCGCAAAAAAAAAAAAAAAAAAAAAAACCAAATTGCATATGAAACGCATATTGCATCATACAATTGGCAAATTAACTCAACTATAAGCAACAAATCAACAAGAGTTTTGCTAGAGGTTGCCAAGAACCCAAAAAAAAAAAAAAAGGATTTCCACATCTATTTCAGAACGAAATATAGGTCATGTATGATGTATCAAGTCTTTTCCTCTAATCTGTACATAAAATTAAAAAAATTAAATCTTTAATAATTAATTCTAAACCTGATCGTCGAGATTTACAGAGCACACACCCCTAATAGAACCGCGACAAAGCGGGCAGTGACTATCACGAGCGAGCCACTCATCAATGCAGGCCCTATGAAATCCATGGTTGCAACTCACGAACATCCGACACTCGTCTCCGTACTCAAAATCCTCCAAGCAAATAGCGCAATCGCTGCCGCCACCGCCCCTATTCCCCCCGGCCGCCTCCTTCGGCTTCCCGATCTTGTACGTGCAAACTATCGAAGCGATCGCCTGGGTTGGCGCAGGCTCAGCACAAGGCCGGGACGATGACGATTCCAGTCTCTCGGGTCGAATCGACGTCGAGTGATTAAGTTCGTTAGTAAAGTTCCTTAGTTTGATGTTAGCACACGCGATGAAGATGAAGATCACGATGACGAACATGATTAGGGGACCCAAATGGATGAACGAACCTTCCTTGTCGAACGTCAAAACATCTGTAGGTGATGTAGTGGGAGCAGGAACGGGGGAAGGAGGGAGAGAGATCTGCATGGCCTTCTGGTCCTAGAGTCTTTCTTTTAATCTGCTTCTGTGTTTTGGTGAGAGAGAGAGTGATTACTTGAAGATATATTTGTATATGTTATTGGGCTTGAAAATTATGAATTCGTGTTTCACTAGGATTACAATTAATTGCAAATTACAGTTCGGGAAACAACCCATAAAGTTTTGAGAGAAGAGCCCTATTTTAAAGGAATAAATTCGGTACTACAACTACTATTATTATTACTATTATTATTATTATAATTATACCAATCTTAACAACAAAAGTCTTTAGCTACTAAGATAGGAATTATATTTCGTAACAAGTGTATGAATATATATATATATATATATATATATATATATATATATATATTTGTAATTCCAATCTATACCCGTTAGAGGATCTCTCTTTTCCCCCCTAGAAATTTGGCTGATTTTTATTCATTTATTTATTTATTTGTATTGCCATATCATTGTGGGGCGAAAGAATATAAACAAAATGTTGAAAACATGAGCTTTCCTTTTAAAGAAAATTCGATATTGAATAGAAACGTAACTGCATTGTTCTCATTTAAAAAGAAAAATACTAAGCTGAGCTCATATTTATCTCAAAAGGGATTACATTCCCTTTTTGTCCATTTAAACAGGATTATCTGAGGTGGATAGACGATTATCTTAGAAAAAATTAATATTTTATATATTGTTAGTTCTAGCGTTAATTCCATAAACAAAACAAAATAATAAATTAAAGACCTTAATGACATATTCTAAAAATCAATAATTAAAGTGAGATTTGGATAAACTTTGTAGTACTCCTGGTGAATCCTCCCCTCTAATGGTTTATTTATCATGACTTTTAAATTAACAAATCTCAACCGTGTGCTTTGACACATCGCTTCAAACTTACCAATTTGAAAAAGCAAAAAACAACTATAAAACGTTATAGTACTCCTGGTGAATCCTCCCCTTTGATGGCTTATTTACCATGACTTTTAAATTAATAGATTTCAACTGTGTAATATGTTACACAGCTTCGAACTTACCAATTTCAAACCGTCCAGTATAAAACTTTCAGAAGCTATTGTCTAAAACAGCTATAATGAAAATTTTCACCTGATACAGTATTTAAACTTATTTTTTCAATCCAAACCATTTTATCAAACACCCTATTCCAAAATTAATAATTAATACAAAGAATTCAAACTACCCATAAACATAACAAAATATAAAATATTAACTTTTCCTATATGTAGGTGTCAAAGCGTTAAAAAGAAGAAGAAGAAGAAGCAAAGCAACCATTCGATCGTATATAATTTCATAAGACAAACGGGCCAGCACAGACCTTACTTGAAGGACTCAAACTCCTGTGGAGAGTAATGTCATTGTATCCACAAACCAGAACATGCCACTTCGCCCCCGGCAAAATGGGCTCAAGCGAGAAATTAGTTATGCTGTCAAGTACACAGGAACTGAGTAATAACAAGATAAGTTGGCTCCTCCATCCTCATTTTGACATAAGAAAAAAACTTGTTTCTAATCCTGTGTTGCTGCACCCTGGTTGAGCTCTGCAAATCTCATGCCAACTCGCATCGAATGCTTTAGGAACTTCTCAGCACATCGCCGCACACAGCTCTCCTCTTGCTTCTGCAGGGACTTGTGCTTGAATGTGTCCACACAATCATTGAAACACCTCTCCACAAGTGAGTTGTACATCCTTAAACTGCATGTTGAACAACATAATCAGAGGAATTATAGCAGGACCTGTGTGCTTGGAGATTGTTTGGTGCTTAGCTGTTTGCTTTTGTGGAGGAAAACAATTGATTAACAAATTCTAAAAACAATAAAAACTTAAACGCTATTTTTTAACTTTAAGGACAATGATTTCTTTGCATCATGCAACAAACAAAAATAAAAGTCCACATAAAAAATGAAACCAGTAAACGATGAGGTCAGGTCAGAGGCCCCCGTGATCCCATTTTGAAGATAAAAAGAATAGTATAGGCTTTGCTTGGTGCACCATTTAGGATACAATGATCTCAAATCGGCAAGGGCACATTCCCGCAACAAGCTCCGACAAACAACCACAACGGAAATTCTGAAACGAACATACATATATATCTTGAAACGAGCATATTGATATACTCCCATTTTAGGGTTGTGATTTCTTTCTCTTCAATTTTTCTTCTTATTCCTTTTCTCCAAACCCCAAATTTGTGACCAAGCTAGAGTCTCAGGAAAAACACACACACACACACACACACACACACAAAACCACATTCGTCCCTGCAAGTCCATTGCAAAGTGCAACATTGCCCATCCAAGGTCATGTGTCTTGGAGAACGGGCCGCGATGAGCCCTGTATCGCACCACATCACTGTCTGAGAGGGACAAAATCTTGTCCCACAGATTATTCCAGCTCTCTCTCAAGTCTCGGAAACTCCCCCGACAGAATTATCTATATATTTGAAAATCAAACTTTATTGACAGGAGATAGACAATAACTATAAATATAGTTCCCAAAACGTCCAGAAGCAACATAAGTGTTGCTCTGGTTTTAAGGAGAACATCATTCTAGCTTCATCTACAGAGAGTCCCGCACCAAAATACTCACGCGACACTTCATAGAAAATGAAAGGTGAAGCCACAAAACATAAGTCAAAACACAAAAACACATTGTTGTCCCTTCGATTTCCCTTTATAAGATGTATTGTTTTGGGAGTTTTTAGAAATATTTTTGTACCTTTTTTGAGACAAAAATTTTAAAAATACTCTCCATATAATTCCTCAAAAATTTGCTCATTTTTCAAAACAAAACCATTTTTCTCTATTTTTGAAATCACTACCAAACGGCCCTCTGTCTCTAAAAGAAAACTCTCCACCCCAAATCACTCTTATAAGAAAAAAGTAAACTGTAAAGTTGTTTGTTGAAGCTCCAAGACTTTTTACTGTAAAAAATCATTCCAAACTCGTATCTACTTAGACTTTGTTCTGTATGAATCGGAAACCCACTTATATCCTAGACTTCCTAGTCAAATAGAAGCATTAATCTAACGATTCTGAACAAGGATGAACATGCATTTTCACAAATTAAAAAAAGGCGCTAAATTCTTTAGCAAATAATCACTCAGAAAATTTCTCAAAATTTAGAACTTAAACAGACAAAATCACAAAAACCATAAAACAATAATTCTAAGATCGAACCTATCGCGGATTTGAAGCTGGTCGATCATGGCTGACATTCTGATGTTATCTTCCTCAGAGAGCGATTGCAGATCTCCTAGCATACTCTTGTCCATATTCGATCGCTTCTTATCACTACCAAACTATCAGTAACCAGTGAAGCCGAGGTTCATAGTTCGTTTTTATAGCTCGTCTAAACCCTAGACGTAGAACCAAAAAAATAAAAAGTTTTAAATCATTTTAGTACCTGTAATTTTTTTTTTTTTTAAAAAAACATCATTTGATCATATTATTTAAAAATGTAAAAATGATGCCTTATAATTTAAAAAAAATATATCATTTTAACAACTTGCTTTTATGTTTGGTGACATAAAATTTATAACTTACTCTTTTATTAATTAACTCAAAATTGTTTTATGAAAACTATAAAATAAAATAAATATAAATAATGCTAAAAAAATGAGTAAGTTTATATATATGCTTTTTAAAAAAGTTTTTTTTAATATTTTGTTTTGAATTTTTGCAATAGTTTTACAAAATTAATTTGGAACTCATTGATCTTTTGTTTTGTTCAATATTGTTCAAAATTAATTTGGTACTCTAGGTTTTAGAGAAACATCGTCTCAAAAAATACTTTACACTCAATGTTAAAGAAGCATCACATCAAAAAATACTAACTAAAGATACCAAACTCATATTTTTAAACAATATTTGGTATGTACTATTTTAATATTTTTTGAACAATAAGATACCGACAAGTGAGGGTAGCCTAATTGGGTATAAGTCCTTCCATCCTAATCATAGATACAAATGTTATATTTTTCTAAATTTCCAGGTATCAAAGTGATAACATTCCAAAAAAAAAAAAAAAAAACAATTGTTACCTAACGTGTCATTTTCTCTAAAGACATCCAACCCGTATTACATGACAAATTTTTATAACATATTTTCTTATTTTTCGAATGGTTAAATTAGGGAAAATATATATATGTATATTTCTTATTTTAACATATTATATTGATGCATTATCATTATCACTTGAAGCCTTAAAAAAAAAAATAAATGTCATTGAGTATCATTATCATTACGTATATTTAACTTATTCTAAAAAAAGAAATAAATGTCATTGAGTATCATTATCATTACGTATATTTAACTTAATAATAGAACAATTATATAACCTATAAGATACACAAAAAGACTTAATAAATATTATATTATTAATTTAATTACATATCACAAAAAAAAGGAAATATTATTCACTTTAAGTCTTAAGAAACGAATATCATTGCGTATCATTATCGTTACGTATCATTAACTTAATGATATATTAATTATATAACCAATAAGACACATAAAAAGATTTAATAATATTGTATTATTAATTTAATTATAACACTCTAATTTTAATTTGTTAGTAAAACTATATCATTAATTTAATTATAACACCTTAATTTCAATTTGTCAGTAAGTCCAACTTTGCAGTAAAAAATTTCATCTTTTTATGAAATTTTAAAATCTTATTTTTTATATTAATTTAATTTAAGCAACAAATACCCTAATTCTAGAGTTTTTTTGAAAATATAATGATATCATAATCCATTTTAAATCTTAAATATGTATATTATAGTTATTCTAAAAAAATAAATTAAAACTAACAACATCATTATTATGGCTACTAATGTCTTTGTACATATGCATTGGGACATATAAAGAATATTCATACATTGTAGACATATTTTAATTCTACAAGTATAAAAGGGCCATATGTTTAATTAACCCTAAAGTAAGTTGTAGAAAATAACATCTTTTCATTAGCCTTGCTCAGATTGGTTGTCAATCCTATGGGAGGAACAGTTAATAATTGAATCTAATTTTTTATATAAAAATTAGATTAAAAATTAGATTGGGTGGTCTTTGTTACGATCTCTTTAAAATAAATAACTATAATTTTTTTAAATTAGACATATAGCTATTTATCGGTAGTAAACTAAGTTAAACTCAAGTCTATCACTAATAAACTCGTCGAGTTTATCAGTGATAAACTAAGTTCAACTGAAAAATTCCTCGAGTTCAGTATTAAAATTGATAAACTTAAATTTATTACTAATAAACAATTATTTCTTTGATTTTAAAAAGTTATGATCATTTACTTTTAAAAAGATCATTTACCTCTATATCTTTTTTTATATTTTTTCCACATATCAAAGATAGAACAAGATTTATTTTACATCAAATCTAAGGGATTTCTTGGTTCTGGGTAAAGAAGCAATGTCATTTGATCATTATTAAACCGGCTGCAATCATTTTAATCTAAAGACAATAGTAGGCTTTGAAAATATTTATAGTAAATAGCAATAGATAGAATATGAGTCCATATTTACTATTTATATTTTCCTGTATTCTTAATTGTCCCTATTATTTATTTGACATATCTTCAAACTTAACAATCTAAACACAGAAGTATGAGTTAAATAGTGAATGTAATTATGCAATTCACTTGTTTGTCAATTCACTTGCCAGCAATGACGACAAGGATAAAATTCTGACTGATGCCATAGCCGGTGGTGCCCTAGCAACTGCTGCGGAATTTATAAACTATCTCCCCGAAGAAATGGAAGTCGTGCTTTAAACGGTGCACTTTCATTGCGGATTTTCTAGAACAATGTTGGTTAGGATTTTTTTTTTTTTCTTTTTTTTTTTTTTGGTGAATTCTAGAATAATGTAGTCACTCTTGCTTGTTGAGTTTTGTGAGGTTGAAAAAAGAAGAGCTGAGCTTTGATTTCTAAATATTTGGTGTAAAAATTACTTAGTATCTTGCATAATTTCCACTAAAGACTATGAAATCCTTCCCCGTAAATGTTTTTTTTACTTGTTATGGCATAAAAATATCCATCAGATACACGATCAATGGCCACTAATGTGGCAAAGGATCAGTCAATCTGTTAGTTAAAAACGATATAAATAGGGAAATGTATGTATATAGAAAATATATATATTAAGTAGAATTATAATAGTAGGTGTAATAAATACTATACATTTATATATAATAATATTATATATAATATTATATATAATTCTAAGTAATATTATACTATAATAATA
Source organism: Artocarpus heterophyllus (assembly GCA_025403435.1). NCBI lineage: Eukaryota > Viridiplantae > Streptophyta > Magnoliopsida > Rosales > Moraceae > Artocarpus > Artocarpus heterophyllus. The sequence goes on along the minus strand of CM046338.1, from coordinate 8,941,597 downwards.
TAGTATTTAAGTATACTATATATGTGATATGTATCCATCTATATTATATATTGATTTGTGGATAGAGAAATAATAGAATCTTTTCTAATTGGACCAAATATAAGTTTCCGAGAGATGAAAGAAGATAGACAAGAAATCCAAATATAAGAAAACAGTTTTCAATAAAACGATGGGAATAACGCTTCTGTTGGTGCAAAAATCAGATGAAAAGATAGAATGTTAAGGCATCAGATAACTTGGGCTTCAACCTCATATTTGCAGAAACTAGCGTGTTTGAGGAATGCGGTCATAACTAAAACTTTTAAAATGAAAACTTTATACCTCACTTTTCCTGATAGCATTGGTTAGAACCGATTTTGTCAAAGCACAATACAGGGCATGAATTTTAAGGACTCCTGTGAAAAATAATCATAAGTTCGCCTTCATCGCTGTCAAATACATGATAGTTTTGAGTCCAACGTTAGGGAAGAAATCCTGGTCAAAATATGGAATAATTGCTCTAAATACAAAGGTGAGAAGTCTCCCGTCACTTCAAGGAGCTGAGAAATTAGAGACATTTTAAAACAACCACACAATAAAGAAACAACAATTGAACATTACAAACGACAAAGACCAAAGAAACAACAGCTCTTTGAGAAACGACAAGAGGCTTATCACAGGTCAAAGGCATTCATGCCTGCAGACGACATGCGTACTGATTTCGACAAAATTTTAGATTTGCAGCACCAAGGCAAGGTAAAACTAGATCTTAAGCATTCTCAACAACAATCAAATCATTTCATCTGTCATTTCCCCATAAAAAAGGATCAACCTCAAAATTTCTCTTAAACTTGCCAATCTTGCTTTCTTTCTCGAGTTTTGAATCAATATGAAGCTTTTGTTTACAAAATTGAACCCACAAGTAACATTCAATGATTTCTATACCGCTCAGCAAGTTTCATTAGGCTATAGGTTTCAGCATCTGGCCTAGCTCCTCCAAGAATCATCCTCTTCAACAGATTGGGATCATAAATCTTCGCCTTTACATAGGCCTTAATTACAGTGTTGTAAACAAAAGTGTACCTACTATACTTAGCTTTTTCCAGTTCTTCAAATAACTTCTCAGCATTCCCCACGTCACCTTTGTCTGCAAAACTCTCAATTATTGACAAAGTTGTTTCTAACCATGGGGTCGAATTTCTGATGGCATTGCTTGCTGTCAAATCCATCCCCTTCTCTAGAGTTTTTACAGCTTCCTCCACCAATCCTGCTTTCAAGCAACCCAAAGCAAGATGCCTATAAGTTATGGCATTTGGTTTGCACCCATGGTTTCCAATTTCCCTGTAAATTCCAGATGCTTTTTTGACAAGCCCATACTTGCAATACACGGACAACATAGCGTTAAACTGCTCGGTGGAATTCAATGGTTTTCTTGACTTCATTTCTAGCCAAAGTTCTTCAGCTCGATCAAGCTGCCCAGTTCTACCAAATGCTTCAATTGCCAGCACATAGCTTTTGGACCTAACATGGGGCAAACCCTGCACAACTTTCCAAGTTCTCTCTATATCCTTTTCCTTTGCTAAATACCCGTACAACATTATAAGAATGTCCAGCGTTGACCAATTATTCCCTGTAATAGACTTTTCTATATCTTCAACATAAGCTTCTCCAACAGTATACAACCTTGCAACAACGTGTGCAGTGGCTATTATGCAGTAGGATATTTCATTTGGCTCGACGTTCACCCGCTTCATGTCACCAAATACCTTCATTAGCCCTTCGATATTGTGCTCGTTGGCTTCTATCTTCATAAGAATGTTGTAGGTGGAGACATGTGGGGGCACTTTATCAGCCCTCATTTGCGCGAGGATTTTTGGAATGAACTTCCTACGCCTTGAAGATGAGTGAAGGATTATGAGGCGGTTAAAGACCAAGTACGAGATTGGATGATCTAATTCCCTCATTTTCTTCATGTACGTTATTGAAAGACTTATTGCACCCTTATCCAAACATGAAATCACCAGATTGGTGTAGAGGAGCTCGTTTTGAAACTCTTTCGGAATGTGAGAAAATAATTTCTCGCCTTGTGATATACCATGAATCTTAGCTGTAAATTCCAACAGATAAGAATAGTCCAACTCTCTTGGCTTATATGGCCTTTCCCTAATCACCCATTCCATTACCTGTCAAAAGCAATATCAATCACTTCATAAAAACTAATACTAAACACCAACCTAATCACCCTTAAATCCACAATCCCATTCCACAATTTTCACTATTTTGAAACAACCTAGACGAGGAACTAACGAAACAAAATATAATGTACAAAAACTAAACAAAAGATTTGCAATTTCCCCACTTAAAAGAGCATGAATCCTAACAAAATATGTCACTGAAAAAAAAGGCCAATAATTGAGAAACCACTCAAATTGCTGATTAGCATGTGCACAATGATCTCCAAGACAGTCAATTAAAACAACTTTATATTTATTCTCATAATTAAGTAAAAAAAAAAAAGGGGCAGTTCACGCACATGGGGACATAGGAGATAAAGTCAAAACCTAATGAGCGCGCTTGTTCATAAAAATCCCAGTTCATAATCAACATAATCAACCTTAAAACACTAAACGGTAAACACTAACATAATCAACCTTAAAATCCCAGTTCATGACTTTCATAACCAACCTTCAAATACATATTTTTAAGCTAAAAAAGGGGCAATTTATTTACGCAAGGGGAAGTAGGAGAGAAAGTCCAAACCTCAAGAGCGCGTTTGTTCAACTTGAGCTTCCTAAGGCGGTTAATGGCGTGGAAAACGTCGCCTCTGTGAACGGGAAAGCCATCTCCCATCCAGCTCTGGAAAGCGGAGAGAACGGGTTGGCCTTTGGGCAGTTTCTCAATCCTATATGATAAGCATGGCCTCGCGATTTCTTCTCGTTTTGGCTCCGTTTCATCTTCATTTAGAAGATTGTTTGGCGCTTGGGTGCAGAGAAAAGAAACCCTGAAACAAAATGGGAGTTTTTCGGCCTTGAAATATGGGACGGAAGATGTTCGACGAATTGTCCGAATGAGCCGCAGACTGATTTTATTCATGCCTTCTTTTCATAATGCGGGGGCGTTCACCAACTATTAAGGATTTTAGGACAGTGGTTAAAATGTTATTTTGAAAACCATCATGTGTGAAGGTTTTACATTATAAAAAGTTTTTGTTTTTTTAATAACTAAGAATTTTACGTAGTTTATTTGTTAGAACTACAGTTCTTATTGAGATGTCAAGCTGTTTTGTAGTATTTATCTTTTTAATTTTATGACTTTTGTAAAAAAGTTTGAAATATATGGCTTTTAATAAATATAAAAATACTGTAATTTTTTTAGGTTAAGATTAGAGAGATATATATTATCTAAGAATTTTGATTTTTTAAGCACACTAAAAAAAGTAGGGTACTGCCTAATTTACACCTAAATGACAACTAAACACAAGGCCAAAAATTTTGAAACCAGACAAAACTTTGGAGCCCAAAGAACCTCGGCCCGTTGAGGCCTGATAAAGGAGGCGGTCGATCAAATCGTTGGTTTTTTTATTTGAATCGTGTTGTTGCTTTTTTTGACCTAATTACGCAAGCATGGATTAAAAATTCAAACTTCACCAAACAATAGGTCGATGTTAGCGTAGGTGATAAGAAAACGGTTAGGAATATCTTGTACCTTACGATGTCCATATCTGTGCATTTATTTTTGTTGCGCAAAGATGACAGGGATAACATTTACCAGTAGTGCTATGTAATACTTTTTCTTCTGCTGCAATTCTAATACCATTTCTCAACAATAAGTACAAACTATTTCTAACCCAAACGTGCAGGACTCTCTCTCTCCCTCTCTCTCTCTCCCCATGTCGTTTTCTACTTTTATATAGTTACTAATTTGCGAGGGATTTCATAAACAATTTTTTTTTTCCTTCCCTTTTTTCAATAATGGAGCTAACAAGGAATTGCCGACAAAACGATTGAGATAATAGTAGAGAATTCAACCTTTTCTTTTAACTATAAACTCAAAACACTCATAAAATACAAACAAGCAGAGCAAAGCAACCCAATCATCATTAAAAAAAGGTAGAAATCAAACATGGAAGTTAGCCATGAAATAACATATAACCCACAAATCCTAGTATCTGGGGCTGTAGAATATTATTCCATGGCAGTCTTATTTACAACAATACCTTTAGCATAAAAAAACTAGACCCTATTATAATTTATAACCCAAACACTTGTGATAAAACATATATTTTTGTCTCCATATATATATATATATGTATATATATATTTATAAAGAGACCACTTTGTTTGGTTTTATTTTTGGGCCTTTGAAATCCAGATCCATCATTTGCCGCACGAGCAGCCTGCGCCACAGCTGCAGTTTGCGCCACACTTGCAGCCGTCGTTCTCTGCTCCATAGCTCATCTCTGACTCCTCAAAGTATCTGCAAATTAGTAATATTTAATTCTAATTCAAAATCTTTTTTAATTAATTAATATAATATAGATTCTTGTTACAAAGTTTTTTATGATTAATAAACGTACGCCTTGGTCGGCGCAAGCCCAGCAATGACAGAAACAGTGGTGCTCTTTTCGGATATTCCGAGGTCTGGATACTTCTTGCCGCATCTGCATATATATTGCAAAAATTAATAATAAATAAAATAAAAATAAAGAATTAATTAAGAAACAAACGATTATATTGTTTTAGGAATTGAGATATATGAGAATTAAAAAAAAAATTACAACTTACTTGCAGTCGCTGCCGCAGCCACAGTTAGATCCACAGTTGCAAGACATTTTCTCTTCTTTCTTTCTCTCTTTTTTTTTTTTTTTGAGGGAAAAAAAAATTATACTAGCAAGCCTAATGGAATTCTCTTGGACGATTTCTTTTGGTAAGGAATTAACTGCGATTTATAATGCAGCGGCCGGTTTCAAGTAGTCGACAATCCACCGTACACGTGGTTGAATCTTGAATTTCGTATCTTTATTATTTTTTTATTATTTATGTCAATTCCCTTATGAAGGTTGCGTATGAGACATGCATATGCTATAAATGATTTTATTTGTTTATTTATTCTGCCACAGATACGGAATTATTGCCATTCAAGTTTTGTTCTTTTTTATTTTTATTGAGGTTAAGCTAGACTAATTGAAATGCTGGTTTAAAATGAAAATACCAAAACAATTTATATGTTGTTTGATAATAGTAGTTTTATAAACAATGTAAATTTTTTATATATTATAATAAAAAAAAGTTACTATAATGTAAAGTTTTTATATGCTACAAATAAAACAGTTCTAACCAATAATTTTCACCACCATTTCAAATCCTGTATTAAATATTATAAGAAAACCCTTGTAAACTTTAAATAAAATTTTTTTGATTTGAACCAGATGATTAAATACTCTTTTAAGACTTAAAAGAGAGAGGAATTTTATTAATGTGGTCTTTTAAGATTTATTTTTTATAAATATCACACATGTTTATTTGTAGCATGACTTAACTTGTAATCAAGGATTGAAAAATCAATATAAAGTATGAAACTATGATATAAAGTACTTATACTAGTTGAATTTTAACTAATTTACTCAATTTGAGATCGTATGCTTATCATTTATCATATTATAATCACTTTTTACCATTTATATTCATCACATACTTAGTAATTTAGTTGAAACGTTTATCTAAACTATGTATCATTAATAACTTTAGAGTTTCCTAAAGTCTCATTTAAAAATAAAGTGGTTTAGATAACTTTTCATATTATATGTTAATTTTTACCGATATTGATATTTTCTTTGATATTTTGATAAAATTTAAGTGTTGATATCAATAATTCATCATTGCATATAATATATATGATAGTGTGGTATAAATTTTTATAAATGTGATATGAATTAATGCGGCTTTTAAAGTGTGGCATAAGATGCAATTTTCTCTAAAAGAAAACGATGGGGAGAGAAGAAAAAAAAAAATGGCAACCACCTCGTGGGACCCACCTCCTGTGGGGGCCGGGCCCTTGCCCTATTGGGCTTTTTAGAAACTTAAATCCATTAAAAAAAGTTTTTCTTTTCTCTTGTTTTTCCCCCCTTCTCCGATAAGTACGTCATGAAATCATTGTAATCTCAACCTTCCATAAATTATGTGGTTATAAAAAAAAAAAAAAAAAAACTAAACTTGAGATGGATGAGATGAGAGTGCAAGAATCAAATGCAAGGGGACGGCATATCGCTTACTTGAGAGGCTGTTAGAACGAATTAGTTAGAATTAATATTATTTAGAATAAAAAAGAAAAAGTTAAAATCATAATATGTGGTTGTAACTTAAAATCGATAAGTTTGTTAAAATATTAATTTGAATTAAAAATAGTTCTAATTATTGAGATTTGGTTCTAACCGTTAACGAGCTAAACGAGAGTTTTACTTGGAACTAAACGGGCTTCCAAATAGCCAATAGAAGTGATTTTTAATAGGTGACTTTGTGGTGTAAATACGTTGTCCATTCCCAAAAAAAATCTAATAGCTTGTTTGGCATTTAGGTTGAAACTAACAATAAACATTGTAAATATTTTAACAATTATAATAAAAAGGAAAAATTTACTACAATATAAAACTCTCACGTGCTATAGATTTTAAACCAATATTTTTAGTTTAATTGCTCTCCCAAACACGCTACGCTATCTTTTCTCAACAAATAACTCCAATCTGTATCTGACCTAGAACGGGCAAGACTTTTTCTTTTCTTTTCTTTTCTTTTATTTTTTAGTTGTTTTCAACTTTTAACAGTGAATTTCAAAAACAAATTTTCCCTTCTCCAATAATGGAGCTAACAAGAAATTGCCAATAATACGATTGAGATAATAGTAGAGAATTTATCCTTTTCTTTTAACTATAAACTCAAAACACTCATAAAGACAAACAACCAGAGTAAATCAACACAATCTTCGTTGAAAAAGGTAGAAACCAAACATGGAAATTAGCCAGGAAATAACATAAAAACCCACAAATCCTAGGATATGGGGTTTGTAGAATATTTCATGGCAGTCTTATTTACAACAATACCTTTAGCATAAAATCTAGACCCTATTATACCCCCAAACACTTGTGCTAGAACATATTTTTCCCCATTATTTTCTTCTTATTTTTATAGAGAGACCACAATTCGTTTGGTGTGGTTTTTGGGCCTTTGCTGCTGATCAAATCCATCATTTCCCGCACGAGCAGGCATCGCCGCACTTGCAGCTTGAGCCACAGTTGCAGCCGTCGTTCTCCGCTCCATAGCTCATCTCCGACTCCTCAAAGTGTCTGCAATTAATATAATATTTAACAACAGTCAAATATTTATAATTGATATAGTAAATATGTTGATATGAAGTTTGTTATGCATAATTAATAAGTCAACTGACGCCTTGGTTGGTGCAAAGCCAGCAATGATGGAAACAGTGGTGCTCTCCTCGGAGATTCCAAGGTCAGGGTTCCTCTTGCCGCATCTGCATAAATATTAGATAAATTAATAATAATAAAATAAAATAAAAAATAAAAGGAAAAATCGATTATTATATTGTGATATATGAGATTAGGAGAAAAAAAACTTCTCCCGTGAATGTACGAATTAAAACCCTTAAATCTCGTTAAAATTATTTTTTCCTTACAAATCTGATCTGAAAGATGGATATCTAAAGCCATATGGATAGTTTTTCTAGTTTTCAAGAGAAATTGTAAAAAAAAAGAGAGAGAATTAGTTACAACTTACTTGCAGTCGCTGCCGCAGCCACAGTTAGATCCACAGTTGCAAGACATTTTCTTTCTTTCTTTTTTTTCTTTCTCGGAAAAAGGTGGATACTTGTAAGTGTAATGGAATTCACTAAAAGCTCTTGGACGACTTCTTTGGTGGGGAAATTAACTGCTATTTATAATGCAGCGAAGGGCTCAAGCAATTGACAATCACCGTACACGTGGGTGAATCCTGGATTTTGTATCTTTATTTTATTATTGTTTATGTCGATTTCCTTATAAAGGTTTAGTATGAGGCACCTCTTGTGTCTTTTTTTATGTCCTCCTTTGCGTCCTTCTAAGAAGTTAATTAAAATATCATATTGTTAAATATATAAGTAAAAATATTTTAATTAATGTGACATAATATTATTAAGATCATATATAAAAAACAAAAAATAAGACTAAATTCTCGTATGGAATATGATATATGTCTATATATATATCTAATCTATCTATGCTTATGTTATAAATGATTTTTTATTTATTTATCTATGGTCTACCCTACATATGCAAATCAAAGCACGTCTAGGTGAGGTGAATTCTATTATATAAGGTGAACTAATTTTCTTCCTAAAAAGACCCTAGTCAACGATGAATTATTGAATTTCTAGTTTTGTGCCCCTTTTGCCTTATGTTTTCCTTAAACTCTATTGGTTTGGCCTAAGAAAGAAATTTCGATCATATAAGAAAATCTTTATTCCTTGAGAGGGTTTGTATTGCGTATTTGAAATGTTAGTATAAATCAAAAATACAACAACAATTTAAATTTTATAAAAAAATTTATAGATGTTAAATTAAAATTTTTCGATTCAAATCAAATTAGCAAATACTCTTTTAAGACTTAAAAAAAAAGGGATAAAGAGAGAATAAATAATTAAATTCAAGAGAAATACTAACAATATTTTTTTTATTTTTTTGTACTTTATATATTTAAAATTTGATATATAAAATGTATTAATATGATAAATTATTCTTTAAACTAAAAATATGATAATGGATGCCAGATAATGAATACATTCAATACAAGAGTATAACAAAAAGTGAAAAAGGGTATGCCTTTAGTGTTTCTCTTAAATCCAAAAGTCAATTGACCTAGTGCATGGAATCATTGAGCAGATAATAAATGAAATTGAAATACATGAAAATTTTTTTTTTCTTTATTATTTTTTTCCCACTTTTCCGATGGAGGTCTTTTAGTAATTAATTCATTGCAATCTCATCCTTCCATAAATTATTGGGTTATTTTTTTATTAAAAAAAAACCTAAACTTGAGGTAGGTGAGGTAAGGGTGCTAGAATAAAAAGCTAGCGGACGAATTAGTAGTCATTTCAGTTGGTGTGACTTTGTCGTGCAACTACGTCATCCTTTATCGAGCATATCGAGAGGCCTTGTTTCGTAGGACACGCTCGACAAGAAGAATTAAGATATAATTAATTATAAAAATATTTAAAGGACAATGAATACATAGATAAATCTCTGAACTAATCAACAATTAATTAAGTAGACAATTTGTTTTCAACCGAGTTTGCTTCACGCCTCTAAGTATATATACACACGAAAATATCAAAGTGTGTATGATATATATATATATATATATATATAGTATAATATAATATAAATATATAAGGATATGTTTTAAATTTATAATACATATCTGAACTGTATTCTTGTGGACATCGGAGTTTTTATTCCTCGGTAGTTTATTTTATTTTTATTTTATTTTTTTACAAATAACCATGGATATATCAATCATTGAGTGCTTTCGAACTAAAACTAAAAGATTTATGTTCGTTTCCCCCAATAGAGTAGGGATAATTTTAGAGTCATTTTTATAAATTTTACTTATGAAGTTAGCCTGTCTATTCTTAACCATTTAAAAGAATAGGGTTTTCTATCACAATACTCTGAATCCATGAGTGGGCTTACTATTCTTGCTTGGATATTTGATTTATGAATTAAACTAGTGGTGTTGACCTTTGTTAAGCAAAAAGTCTAAGACAAGTACTCAATTCTCCTATCCCTCCATAACCACAAGTAACTAATAGACCATTTGAGAGATAAATTTTTTTTAAAAAATGAATTTATTTTATAACAATTTAAATTTTATGAAAAAAATACCACAATAAATCAAGTTTGAATCAATATTTTTTGATTCACACTCGTTTCGTTAAGGATAGTAATACTCTACTACATATCTCTCCTCCCATTGAAAAGTATCATTCCAAAACTCATTTTCAAAGTGGTCAAATAGGGTTATCATTTTCTGCTTTTATATTTGCGAAAAGTGCCGCATACATATATTGATTTGAGTTTGATGCTTCGTTGCCGTGTTATCCTTTTAAGCAACACATACAGTCTAATATCTCCTGGAAGCTGAAACACTATTTTCATTTCCCTTTCCCATTAAAAGAAAAAAGAATAATAAAAATTTGAAAAGGAAGAATCTGATAAAGAAAGGAAGGAAAAATAGAGATGAAAAATATATGAAAACCAGGATTCTCCATGATTATTGAGTAGTGTAGTCTCTTAATGGTGGGCCTCCGGTGGCTTCTATCCCCTGATAGTGGAGTACGGCTTTTTAACTATGACTCAAAAGTGATTATTCTCGTCTATTTCTTCAACGTCGTCCACTCTTTTTTTCCCTTTTGACAAGTCGTTCGCGCGTTGAAACTCATTTTGGCCGTCTTTGACCCATGTGAATTTTAGCTCACGTGCTTTGTTTATGAAAAAAAAAAAAAATAAAAATAAATAAATAACTTCAACTGCCTCACGGTTGAAATTAACCATTACAACCGTGTAATGGTCACGGTTATAAAAGGTTTGGGTCTCTGAGCACACAATTCAAACAGAAATATACACCATCACGTAAAGAATTGAGAGTGCCCAGAAAACCAAGATTTTACAAAATTACAGTGTGCAAAATCGTGCAAAACAGAGTTAAACATCTATGGCAGGAGGTAACAAATTCGATCCAATACGCTTTCGTTTTCTTTGATTTATGGTTGTTATAAATGTCTGAACAACTATCATTTGGCATCAGAGCCGTTGAACCTCTGCCTTGATGTTCAAATTTTGAACAAAAAATTCTGTTTTCTCACGACAATGTAGCCGTGACTTGGGCTTTGATTTTTCCTTTGTGTTCTTCATCGTTGATGCTTGAAAACAATGAGTTTAATGCTTTCTTAATGTTCTATGATGAAAAACCATGAAATTCAACTCCATTACTGATCAGCACGGTTTAAAAAATTTTGGCCATTAAAATCAAATCTTGATTAATATGAATTCTTGGTTAATTATGTGTTTTGAATACATAAATCATCACATTATTGATTTCTAAGCATTTTGAGATTTGGAACGCCTGAAATGGATGTCGGAAGGAGAAAAAACCGTCGGGTTTTCCGTTGGGTCGCGCGGGTCGCAACCGATTCAGAACAACCTGGCTGAAGGTTGAAGACGATCCAATAATTCTCACCACCATATCAAATCCCGTATTAAATATTATAAGAAAACCCTTGTAAACTTTAAATAATTTTTTCTTTATTTGAACCATATGATTAAATACTCTTTTAAGACTTAAAAGAGAGAGGAATTTCATTAACGTCGTCTTTTAAGATTTATTTTTTATAAATATTAAGGCTGTACAAAAATCGCCCCTCACCCGCCAACCACCCGTGCCCGCACCCGCCCATCTTGAAAAAAGCGGGTTTACGTTTGCAACCCGCTGATGGGTGGGTTGAACCCGCCCACCAATATATTCGGTGGACGGATTTGGTTTTAAATTTTTGAGGGTGAGTTCAACCCGCACCCGCCCGCCTATATATTTTTTTTAAAAAAACTTATCATTTATTTGATTTTGTTATTATTTTAGAGATGATTGAACAATCCAACACTCCAAGCACGGGCTCAGCTACCTCTTGACATATTGAAAATTAAAAATTCTCCTATTATTTTGTGAAGTGATCAAAATTCAAATCAAGTAAGTTAGTAGAGAAAGCCCTAAAAGAAAAAAAAAAAAAACACTTGACTTTGTTCATCATTTCATTTGTAACATTCTATTATTTTCGAACCCAGTGAATAGGCTTTAATCTTTATGGACTATTGACTTTGTTCATCACTTCATCTGTAATTGATGTTTCTTGTTGCAGTGAATGATTATGTTTCTTAATTTGTACTTTTGAATATGGTCATTGTCTTTAAGCATCAAACTTGTTAGGAATGCTTTATGTATTATCATCTTATATTTTCTACAAATTTTCTTCACTTTCTAAAAAACAGGTCCAAAAAATTACATTAGGCAATAGCATAGGGCTAAACCGCCTCAACCCGCCCGCACCCGCCTGCAACTACCCAAAACAAAACCGAAACCACTCGCCATGTGGTGGGCGGTTTGCGGGTTAGTTAATCGCCAACCCGCCATCCAAAAAAACTGCACCGCACCTGCCCAAAAACCATCAAACCACCCACCGTTCTCCCCTAATAAATATCACACATGTTTATTTGTAGCATGACTTAACCTATAATCAAGAATTGAAAAATCAATATAAAGTATGAAACTATAGATATAAAGTACTTATACTAGTTGAATTTTAACTAATTTACTCAATTTGAGATCGTATGCTTATCATTTATCATATTATAATCACATTTTACTATTTATATTCATCACATACTTAGTAATTTACTTGAAAAGTTATCTAAACTATGTATCATCAATAACTTTAGAGTTTCCTAAAGTCTCATTTAAAAATAAAGTGATTTAGATAACTTTTCATATTACATGTTAATTTTTATCGATATCGATACTTCTTTTAATATTTCTATAAAATTTAAGTATAAATATCAATAATTTTATCATTGCATATAATATACATGATTATGTGATATGAATTTTTATAAACGTGATATGAATTAATGCGGCTTTTAAAGTGTCGCAAAAGATGCAATTTTCTCCAAAAGAAAATGATGGGGAGAGAAGAAAAAAAAAAACTGGCAACCACCTCGTGGGACCCACCTCCTGAGGGGACCCGGGCCCTTGCCCTATTGGGCTTGTTAGAAACTGAAATCCATTAAAAAAAGGTTTTTCTTTTCTCTTGTTTTTCCCCCTTTCTCCGATAAGTACGTCATGAAATCCTTGTAATCTCAACCTTCCATAAATTATATGGTTATAAAAAAAAAAAAAAACTAAACTTGAGATGGATGAGATGAGAGTGCAAGAATCAAAAGCAAGGGGACGGCAAATCGCTTATTTGAGAGGCTGTTAGAACGAATTAGTTAGAATTAATATTATTTAGAATAAAAAAGAAAAAGTTAGAATCATAATCTCTGGTTGTAACTTAGAACCGATAAGTTTATCAAAATATTGATTTAAATTAAAAATAGTTCTAATTATTGAGATTTTGTTCTAACCGCTATCGAGCCAAACAAGAGTTTTACTTGGAACTAAATAGGCTTCCAAATAGTCAATAGAAGTGATTTTTAATAGGTGACTTTGTGGTATAAATACATTGTCTATTTCAAAAAAAATCTAATAGCTTGTTTGGCATCTAGATTGGAACCAACAATAAACACTGTAAATGTTTTAATAATTATAGCAAAGAAGAAAAATTTACTACAATATAAAACTATCACGTGTTATAGTTTTCAAACCGATATTTTTTGTTTTAACTGCTCTCTCAAACACCTTACACTATCTTTTCTCAACAAATAACTCCAATCTGTATCTGATCTAGAACGGGCAAGACTTTCTCTTTTCTTTTCTTTTATTTTTTAGTTGTTTTCAACTTTTAACAGTGAATTTCAAAAACAAACTTTTCCTTCTCCAATAATGGAGCTAACAAGAAGTTGCCAATAATACGATTGAGATAATAGTAGAGAATTTATCCTTTTCTTCTAACCATAAACTCAAAATTAACACTCATAAAGACAAACAACCAGAGCAAATCAACACAATCATCATTGAAAAAGGTAGAAACCAAACATGGAAATTAGCCAGGAAATAACATATAAACCCACAAATCCTAGGATATGGGGTTTGTAGAATATTTCATGGCAGTCTTATTTACAACAATACCTGTAGCATAAAATCTAGACCCTATTATACCCCCAAACACTTGTGCTAGATCATATTTTTCCCCATTATGTTCTTCTTATTTTTATAGAGAGACCACAATTCGTTTGGTGTGGTTTTTGGGCCTTTGGTGCTGATCAAATCCATCATTTGCCGCACGAGCAGGCATCGCCGCACTTGCAGCTTGAGCCACAGTTGCAGCCGTCGTTCTCCGCTCCATAGCTCATCTCCGACTCCTCAAAGTGTCTGCAATTAATAAAATATTTAATAATAGTCAAATATTATAATTGATATGGTATGTTTGATTAGAGTATTTAAATAAAAATTTTAATTTTTTTTAAAAAATATTATAATAAAATAATTCAAACAATAATTTAAATATTCAGCCAAACGGTTGTTCAATAAATATGTTGATATGAAGTTTGTTATGCATAATTAATAAGTCAACTGACGCCTTGGTTGGTGCAAAGCCAGCAATGATGGAAACAGTGGTGCTCTCCTCGGAGATTCCAAGGTCAGGGTTCCTCTTGCCGCATCTGCATAAATATTAGATAAATTAATAATAATAAAATAAAATAAAAAATAAAAGGAAAAATCGATTATTATATTATGATATATGAGATTAGGAGAAAAAAAACTTCACCGGTGAATGTACGAATTAAAACCGTTAAATTTCGTTAAAATTATTTTTTTTTCGTTATAAATCTGATCTGAAAGATGTATATCTAAAGCCATATGGATAGTTTTTCTAGTTTTCAAGAGAAATTGTAAAAAAAAAATAGAGAGAATTAGTTACAACTTACTTGCAGTCGCTGCCGCAGCCACAGTTAGATCCACAGTTGCAAGACATTTTCTTTCTTTCTTTTTTTTCTTTCTCGGAAAAAGGTGGATACTTGTAAGTGCAATGGAATTCACTAAAAGCTCTTGGACGACTTCTTTGGTGGGGAAATTAACTGCTATTTATAATGCAGCGAAGGGCACAAGCAATTGACAATCCACCGTACACGTGGGTGAATCCTGGATTTTGTATCTTTATTTTTTTATTGTTTATGTCGATTTCCTTATAAAGGTTTAGTATGAGGCACCTCTTGTGTCTTTTTTTATGTCCTCCTTTGCGTCCTTCTAAGAAGTTAATTAAAATATCATATTGTTAAATATATAGGTAAAACTATTTTAATTAATACGACGTGATATTATTAAGACCACACATAAAAAAACAAAAAATAAGACTAAATTCTCGTATAGAATATGATATATGTCTATATGTCTAATCTATCTATGCTTATGTTATAAATGATTATTTATTTATTTATCTATGGTCTACCCTAGATATGCAAATCAAAGCACGTCTAGGTGTGGTGAATTCTATCATATAAGGCGAACTAATTTTCTTCCTAAAAAGACCCTAGTCAACGATCAATTATTGCATTTCTAGTTTTCTGGATTTTGTATAAAGCAAAAGGGTTTAAGGAAAGCATAAAGCAATTTCGATCAAAAAAGACCCTATTGGTTTGGCCTAAGAAAGAAATTTCGATCATATAAGAAAATCTTTATTCCTTGAGAGGGTTTGTATTGCGTATTTGAAATGTTAGTATAAACCAAAAATACAACATCAATTTAAATTTTATAAAAAAAATTTATAGATGTTAAATTAAAATTTTTTGATTCAAATCAAATTAACAAATACTCTTTTAAGACTTAAAAAAAAGGGATAAAGAGAGAATAATAATTAAATTTAAGAGAAATACTAACAATATTTTTATTTTATTTTTTTATACTTTATATATTAAAAATTTGATATATAAAATGTATTAATATGATAAATTATTCTTTAAACTAAAAATATGATAATGGATGGCAGATAATGAATACATTCAATACAAGAGTTTAACAAAAAGTGAAAAAGGGTGTGC
This sequence comes from Artocarpus heterophyllus, assembly GCA_025403435.1. Lineage (NCBI taxonomy): Eukaryota > Viridiplantae > Streptophyta > Magnoliopsida > Rosales > Moraceae > Artocarpus > Artocarpus heterophyllus. The sequence goes on along the minus strand of CM046338.1, from coordinate 8,925,828 downwards.
CTTTAGTATTTCTCTTAAATCCAAAAGTCAATTGACCTAGTGCATGGAATCATTGAGCAGATAATAAATGAAATTGAAATACATGAAAATTTTTTTTTCTTTTTTATTTTTTTCCTACTTTTCCGATGGAGGTCTTTTAGTAATTAATTCATTGCAATCTCATCCTTCCATAAATTATTGGGTTATTTTTTTATTCAAAAAAAACCTAAACTTGAGATAGGTGAGGTAAGAGTGCTAGAATAAAAAGCTAGCGGACGAATTAGTAGTCATTTCAGTTGGTGTGACTTTGTCGTGCAACTACGTCATCCTTTATCTTCGAGCATATCGAGAGGCCTTGTTTTGTAGGACACGCTCGACAAGAAGAATTAAGATATAATTAATTATAAAAATATTTAAAAGACAATGAATATATAGATAAATTTCTGAACTAATCAACAATTAATTAAGTAGACAATTTGTTTTCAACCAAGTTTGCTTCACGCCTCTAAGTATATATACACACGAAAATATCAAAGTGTGTATGATATATATATATATATATATATAGTATAATATAATATAAATATATAAGGATATGTTTTAAATTTATAATATATATCTGAACTTTGTTCTTGTGGACATCGGAGTTTTTATTCCTTGGTAGTTTATTTTATTTTTTTTACAAATAACCATGGATATATCAATCATTGAGTGCTTTCGAACTAAAACTAAAAGATTTATGTTCGTTACCCCCAATAGAGTAGGGATAATTTTAGAGTCATTTTTATAAATTTTACTTATGAAGTTAGCCCGTCTATTCTTAACCATTTAAAAGAATAGGGTTTCCTATCACAATACTCTGAATCCATGAGTGGGCTTACTATTCTTGCTTGGATATTTGATTTATGAATTAAACTAGTGGTGTTGATCTTTGTTAAGCAAAAAGTCTAAGACAAGTACTCAATTCTCCTATCCCTCCATAACCACAAGTAACTAATAGACCATTTGAGAGATAAATTTTTTTTAAAAAATGAATTTATTTTATAACAATTTAAATTTTATGAAAAAAATACCACAATAAATCGAGTTTGAATTAATATTTATTGATTCACACTCGCTTCCTTAATGGATAGTAATACTCTACTACATATCTCTCCTCCCATTGAAAAGTATCATTCCAAAACTCATTTTCAAAGTGGTCAAATAGGGTTATCATTTTCTGCTTTTATATTTGCGAAAAGTGCCGCATACATATATTGATTTGAGTTTGATGCTTCGTTGCCGTGTTATCCTTTTAAGCAACACATACAGTCTAATATCTCCTGGAAGCTGAAACACTATTTTCATTTCCCTTTCCCATTAAAAGAAAAAAGAATAATAAAAATTTGAAAAGGAAGAATCTGATAAAGAAAGGAAGGAAAAATAGAGATGAAAAATATATGAAAACCAGGATTCTCCATGATTATTGAGTGGTGTAGTCTCTTAATGGTGGGCCTCCGGTGGCTTCTATCCCCTGATAGTGGAGTACGGCTTTTTAACTATGGCTCAAAAGTGATTATTCTCGTCTATTTCTTCAACGTCGTCCACTCTTTTTTTCCCTTTTGACAAGTCGTTCGTCCCATTATATAAACACGCGCGTGTCCCATTTCCTCAACGGCTTTTTTTCACTTTTTGAAAAATGCAAAATCATTTGCATGATAACCTTTGCAATTTTTATTTGCTTCACTCAATTTCACCAGTCTAAAGTGTTGTCGTTTCTCTCAGATTTTTGTCCTTTTCTCTTCGTATCTATTCTGGCTTTATGCAGTTTATCGATTACAGTTCTTGATGTTTCTTGTGTCGCTTTTATTTATTTTCTATGTTGATGTCATTTTTGTGCTATTGTCGTTTTTTTCTCTCCAGGAATTTGCTGGTGCACTGTCGTTTTCCTGAATATGTCGTGTAGGAGTCAGCTATTGTTTGTAAAGTTCGTGAGGTTTGTCGTTTGTCGTTTGAGTTGCTTTTTTGTTAGATCAATGTTGTTTCCCGTCCTTTTTAGTTTGACGTCGTTTTCACGTTGTTTTTGCCCTTTTTCTGTCGACGTCGCTTTTATTTGTCGTTTCTGTCATGATACAATTTCAATATTGATATCATATCTGATTTTGTTCTTGCTTTTCCAAGTCGGCTTCAAAACCCACCAAAAAAAAAAAAAAAAGCTGTTGTCGTTTTGCTTGTTTTCTCTTTTCCAAATTGACCCTTTTATTTATGTTTTTACGTTGAGGTCGTTTTCCCTGATAATATCATTTCGTTTAAATTTTGTCGTTTACGAGTTTTCTGTTGTTTCCAAAGTTGCTGATGTTTTAATGTTGTTTTTCAATGCTGGTGACTATGTTTGCTATCGTGCGCGAAATTGTTGCCGTTTGTTGCTTTTATCGTTTTTCCGTTAGACGTCTTTCTTCTTATTTATGTTGGGTGATGTTATTATTTCTCTTGTTTACGAGTTTGCCGTTATTTTCTAGGTTGATGACATAACATATTTATGTTGCCGTGTTATGCCGATGTCGTTTTGAACTTTCTTGGCTTTATAATTGACGTATTTACTTATCATGCCATTTTTTAGCTGCTGTCTAGGTCCCTCAGTTGTTCCCATGGTGGAATTCCCTTTCTCCCGTCTAATGTGCCGCCAAGTCCACCACATAAGCTGGAACCTTTGTGCGTTCTATGTGGCGCAAAAATGCATGTCCGAGGCTACGGTTTTCATGATCACCCTTGATAAGTCCTGGAATATTGGCCACTGTGATTGATAGGTCATCATCGTTTAGATTCCCCAAATTCGGTCTCAGAGTTGTGAAGGCATAGTGGCCTACACAAGGCTTGGCCCTTGATATAGCACCGACTAGTGTACTTTTACCGGCATTTGGCATCCCCACAAGGCTCACATTGGCAATGCACTTATAGGGTGTTTGGAAAGGTGGTAGAAATAGTTAATTAGAACCACTTTTACTGTAGCATGTGAGAGCTTTATATTGTAGCAATTTTTTTTATTGATACTGTAGCATGTCAGAGCTTTATATTGTTTATAACTGAAAAAGTAGTGGGAACTACTTTTGCCAAACATAAGGTTAATCTCTAACACAAAAATGCCCTTTGAACCAGGCAGGCCAGCGGTTAAAAAACTGACCACCATCGGATACTTTAAGTTCAATTGTTTTATCTCCGTTGAACTCGGAATTTGTATGTTTATGCTTCTTTGAGACTTTGGAAGTTTAGACATTACACAAGCCGCCCTCCCATCTGCGAGCAACAATTATTCACTGATCTTGTTTGTTGGGACAACAAAGACCAGAAATAAATAAAATCAAAGATAAAATAGACATATATATTTAGCGTGGTTTACCCAAATTTGGTAACGTCTACGTAACAAGTATAGAAGGATCTCGCTATTAAAACGTGGAAAAATTATCCTCTCTAGGTCACAAGAAGAGAGCAGTAGAAATCTCTCACTCTTAAGAAAGTAGGAGAAATATCTCATAATTATCTCTTTTAAAATAAGAAAAAAACTATTAAAGAAGTAAAGAAAGAATTAGACTCTAAAGAATGAACTCGGAGAATATGGATGAGATGATTGAGGAAAAAGAAGAGGAGCTCAATTTATAGATGAGTTCTCTCTCTATTTATGCATTAAAACTGTGTTCTTCTTTTCCTTTTTCTCTTTCTTTCCCCATTTTTCTTCCTCTTATTTTGTCTCCTTCTTCTTTTTCTTTTTCTATCTTTTGTTTTCTTTTCTCAGTTTGTCGACAAAGGAGGGACAAGGAGTTAGCCACTCCTACTAGACAAATAGAGAAAAGAAAACAAAAGATAGAAAAAGAAAAAAAGAAGGAGACAGAATAAGAGGAAGAATGTGATGAAGGAGTAGGTTGGTGTGGGTAACTCTTTATCCCACTTTTGTAGACAAATTAAGAAAAGAAAGCAAGAGAGAGAAAAAGAAAGAGAAGGAGACAAAATAAGAGGAAGAAAAAGGGGGAAAGAAAGAGAAAAAGGAAAATGACGTGGTTTTAACGCGTAAATGGAGAGATAATTCATCTATGAATTAAGTTCCCCTCTTTATTCCTCAATCATCTCATCCTCATTTTTTGTGTTCCTTTTTTAAAGTCTAATTTTTTATATCTTTGGTAGTTTTTTTTTATTTAAAGAGAGATAATTATGAGATATTTTTTCTATTTTTTTAGAGAGATTTCTATTGTTTTTTTCTTATGATCTAGGAAGAATAGTTTTTCCACATCTTAATAATGAGATCTTTCTATATTGGTCAGGTAAACGTAATCAAATTTGGAGAAACCATGCTAAATGTGTGTTTATTTTATAGTCATTTCATTCGTTTATGGTCTTTGCCATCCCAACAGTTTTGCTAAATGCTAAATGCAAAAAGAATTGAGTATCAAGCAATTTGTGGCTGCGGACACAGCTCTTAGAAAGAGAGAGAGAGAGAGAGTAGTAAAGCCTGAAGATGGGCAAGCTTCGACTTCTTCAGAGGGGTGTCTGAGTAAGGAGAATGAAGCAGAAAGTTCCATGGAGATTTTAAGGATTGCGTCAAGACAATTAAGTGCTGAAGGGACTTTGCACAGTGTACTAACATCTGCTTCTCTATTCTTATTCCTCAAAATCTCTACTCAAGTTCAACAAATCTATACTTGTAATTTTGGATAAGCGATCCCTTTGCTTTCTACTAAACGTCAAACCCTGTACACCCGCACAGAAAAGAGAAAATTACTGGAATCATTACGTTGTAATTTTATTTAAAGACACAATATAGCAGCAGCAGAAATCATGGACATTATTAAATTACTTGTAATAGCCTCAACCTCATCCTCTTTTTTTTTTGAGTTTATATTGATTAGCTGTAACTAAAAATAATTTTCCAAATTTTAATGTATTCATTTCATCAACCGGTAAATTTCTGCAGTCTCATTGTTTCACTAGAAAACTGTCGTTGATATCACCAGCTTACAGGAAACCAAATTAAGATACCATTTAACCGGGAGAATTTGACAAAAGGGCAAAAAAAAATTCCTAATTGAGAAAATAACCTCTCTTTTTTTACACAAAAAAACAAGTTTTTTTAGATAGATAAATTCTCTCAGTTTTTTTCAAAAAAAAGACGAAAATAACTGTAACAATGAAAAAAATCTCAACAGAACGAAAAGAAAAAAAACTAGAACTGTTTTCATGCTCAAAAAACATGTTTTTTAGCATAAAAAAACTGTCTAAGAAAAAAATCATTTGCTCAAAATCAGTTTTTCTTAAAACTACTTTTCAAAATCCCTAACAACTACTCATTGACATAAAAATTAAAAATAGATAAGTAGATAAATACACATAGTTCCAGAAGAATTCACAAACTAAAATCAAGTGAATTACGCTGATTGAATCGTCCAAAAGAAAAGATGAAGTATGCTAATAGATAAAGATATTTAATTCAAACAAAACAATGTTCTCCATATAAAGTCGGATTACACGAAGAATATAAAACCCATACATAAATAATAAATCTCTATGCTTATAATCAAGAGTAAAAGTTTTTGTGCCATTTCAGCTCATACAAAAACTAGCCTGCAGTTCCAATAAATGGTCGTCTTTTTTGTAGGTTTAAAATGATTCAGAAATGGGAATTTTCTAGCAACCAAACGGCACTAAATTGGAAAGCAGAGAAGATAATGATGAGGCAAAAGGAAACAGATAAGATGCAAAAGTAGTTCTGAATTCGATGAACTCTCAAGCTCCTGCTGTGCTTTGTGGTGTTTCTAATAAAAGTGAAGACAAGTAGGGGTGCACAGCGGTGGCTTGAATGAGTATTGGGCGGTTTTGTATCATAGTGGATTGTGAAAATAGCAACCCATACTGCCTGAAGTTTAGGCAGCTTGGGTGGTTTTTTCAGTGGGCAGCTTGGGTTTTGTATCCATCTTAATTAGGCAGGGTTGAACCCGGTTGAACGAGGGTGGAAGAACTTTTTTTTATATATAATTTTGTAGGGTAAATGTCTCGGTTCATTTCTAAGCTTTTTAAAAAATTATAATTTAATTTTTAATTTTTTTTATTATTTTATTAAGTTTAATCTTTTAAAATGATACAATTTGATCATCCATGTTTAATTTTAGACAAAAAAAAATTATTAAACTTTAATTTTTAATTTAAATTATCAAACTATTCCTTCAAGCTAATTAATACATTAAAAAAATATTTTATTTTAATCTTTCTAACATTTTTTCTTCCTCTTTCCTTCCTTCTCTCTCCCCATCTCCTTTCTCCCGATACTATGAATCAAACACAACAGATATATATATATATATACATATATATATATAAAAGCCATCAAAGAACCCCCTCCCGGCGGCCACCTGCTATATTGCGCCGTCGTTCCCCTGCCCAACCCCGCTTCCCTTGCCCTTGCCCTCACCCCTCAATGGCCAATCCCGACCTCACGTTGCCGTTGCCCCACATGACCTTGACGTGCTATGCCGCCGTTCCTCCTACCAAACCTCCTTGCCTCTCCCTCACCCTTGCCCTGCTACAGCCAATCCTAGCCTCATGCCGCCGTTGTGCCCTGCAATATTCGAGATCTCATGAGAGGGCCATCGATCTCCACACTGTGACAGTCGTCGATCTTTGCGACAGGGCCACCGAAGGGTGACGCTAGTTCTGTCCGTTGCCGTCGTCGCTGCAGCTAGTGCGATCGGCCGTCGCCGGCGTTGTCCTCACTGGAGCAAAGGAAGAGAAAGATTTTCCGCTTACTGATATAAACCAAACATTACTCAAAAAAAAATATAAACCAAACATTTTTTATTAAAAACCTTTTTGTTTTTAATTCTAATTAAATTATATTAGAAATTAGTGTTTTGTTTATATGGATAATTTTTTTAAAAGATCTGATTTAGATCTTTTTTTTAAGAATTTGATTTGATTTAACAAAAAAATCTGATTTTTTAAGTTAAAAAAATCCAATTTTAATCATATAAATTTATTTTTTTTACTTTGTTTAATTTTTTAATGTTTTAATTTTATTTTTTAAAAACATATTATATATTTTACTAAAATAACCTCACTAAAATAGTCAAAATAACTAGAAACTAAATTATTCATTTTTTAAAAGCTTAGACCCAATTAAATAAAAAAATTAAGGATTAAAATGCACCTTTTTAAAACGTTAAAGATCAACCTAGTTATTTACTTAATTTTGTATCTAAAATTTTATAAATTTGTATTTTTTTGTTTAAAAATATATTTTACTCTTTTAAAATTATATTTTATCTTTTTAAAATTAATTTTTTCTTTTATGTTATTAATTCAATTACGTCTCTATCATTGTTTTACTAATTTTTCATACTTTGCTCCTGTTTTTATGGTGGGGAAGTTATTTATATTCTATGCAAGTATAACTTTTTTGTTATTTTCTTTGTTCCCCTAAATATCGGCCTAATAAGGACAAAAAGATCTCTTCCGTGTTCCACCATACGAATTTTTTGTTTTACGTTTATTATCTTTTTGGGGCATGTTTTACGTTTTTCAATATTAAAAGTCACCATTCAATTTTTTTTTTTTGGTTAGAAAAGATAAACGCAACAATCACCAGTGACTCTTTACAGCCAAATCTGGAAGTCATATTTCACAGTATATAATTTATATACGCATGGAGTTGCAAACAAGAATTTACAAAGAACCATTCTAAGTTCTAACACTCAAAAGAATCCTAGTTTCATGAGCTATATATAACTTACGACATTAAAACAAACTTTCATGCATATACAAATATACACACAAATATTTTCCAAGGAAAAAAAACAAAACAAAATTTTTTCTCTCAAGAGCATAAAACTTCATCCAACAATTGATCAAAGATGACATCCTCAAGCTCAAGAACCACCATTTCCATTTCCCATTCCAAATCCATCCAACCATCATTTCTAGCGAAGTCTCTAGCCACAACATCATCAAGCGACTTGTCAAGCTCTGGCCTCAAGCTCAAGTACCTGCTCATCCTTTTCCAAACCTCCTTTGGAAGGCGGTCTCCTTTCGGCATTGGATGGACAAGGCGACCCCCCAAGCCCAAGGAAAACTCCTTTGGAAAGTATGTGTGTGATTTCTCATTCATCTCTACAAGTGTCGCGTTAACCAAGTCAAAGAGAAGCTGGTGATTGCAGATGTTTTCTAAAATCTCGTTGTCATGGTGACACATGTCCTCTAGTTCTTTGAAAACTGAAGGGCTCAGGGGTTGGTCAAGTGAGTGCCATGTTGTGGTTTCCTCGTTGTCAATGAAGCCCGAGAGTTCTAGCAACTCTCTGATGTAGTTGAAGTCTGAATTTTCTGTTGAATCAGGTCGGTTTTCCAAGCTTCGGTTTCTGTCTTCGGTTTTGTCTTGGTTTAGAGCTTTGGTGTTCCTGTTTTGTTGGAGCATAGAAGATTCTGGCTCATCCAAACCTGAACACAATTTAGCCAAAACAGTTGACTTCAAAACTACTTAACTAAAGCAATATATGCAGTTTTGGGATTGTAAAAGGTGCATTTCTAAAAACTATTTTAAGCTTTATATGAATCTATGAATACCTTCCGACAAGTGGTCTGAAAAACAATTTTCTATGATTGATCCTTGACTTGGTTGTGGAAGCTCTAATCCTAGATCTTTTGTGACACAGATCTCTTCTTCTTGGCAAGAACTGTTTTCTCTCTTTGCGTGCTCGTTTGCATCCTCAAGAATGTCATCAGTTCCAAGAATTCCCTTTTCACCTTCATTAGTTGTTAAATCAGATAAGTACTCAATATGTTCAATGCTATCTAATAGCTCAGAGTTGTCCATGTCCAAAGCAATGTTTGATGACTCTGGTTCAGTATTCTGATTATCTCTTTTTTTGTTTGCACTAAGATCCGCTGTAGTCTTGATTGGCATCTCTAAGCGAAAAGAACCACGGGATGTGCCATTTGAAAGGGATGCGAGAAAGTCAAGATCGGGAAGAGACAAGTTTCTCCTGCAGGATTTTTGAGCATGAAACGGAATTTTTTCTTCACTTGTTACTCTTAAGCTTCTAGAGTGACTGCACTTGTTCTCCTTACCAGGATTACTCTCAAACGTACTCTCAAACAACTTAGCATATCTATCTAGTGATTCATTTAGAGAAGCTGTTCTTCTCACACGTTCGAGTCTTCGCTTTCTTAAATCCTCATCCAAACCATTGCTCTTTTTACCATCTTGGCCAATAGTAATCTCCAGCCTATCAACGGAAGTTCTCCCTCCAACGGGTGCTTTCTGGTATTCTGCTTCAACAGGTGTGTGGCCATTTTCGCTTTTGCTCTCCTTAAGTGCATGCTTTATTTTCTGCTTGATATCACTTAACCGATTTATGACGAATTGATTCCATCCATTGTTTTTGACACTGCCTGATATATCATTATCAGCTGTCGTGGAATTCACGTTATTATCCTTTTGAAATTTGGATTGTTCTCTATTTAGGGAGAGCCATACTTCGTTCTGCTTGTGTTTGAGCGTGCTAGGCCTGACATTTCTAGCTTGTGATGAATTGGGTAAAGGGAATGACCTTGACTTGGTTAATCTAACCTGAATGTTGGAATTCCTTAGACCATGAACGTGGCTCTTACACGCATCCGGGTCTTGCAGGATTTTCAAGAAAAACTCCTTGTTGTCCTTGAATATCTTGAGAATGTCAACGCAGTTGTCGAGTTGTTGATCAGAAACATCTCTATTCGGCTGAGGGATCTCATCAGTATCTATTTGACCCAAGTAACTATCTGACGGCTCTAGATTATGGACTGGATTTGTTCTATGTAACCATGACTGCAAAGGAAAACTCAGAATCCATCTTCTGTGGTGCTCTTCCTCCTCTTTCACTCTTGGCAACCGCGATGTTGTGTGAGTTTTTCCAGATCTTTTGCTTACAGGAACTGAATTTGCGTTCTGTTGATTGACCAAATTTAATCAAATCAAAATATTGTCAGTTTATGATCGCATAATAGATGAATACTGCTTTTAGTAATATCTGAAATCACAACTAGCAGTTCAAGAGTTCTTTGTGCTACTAAAAGTCAACTGTGACGTGAACTTACCAGCATTGGTTCTGCATCGGCATCCATAAACACGTCGCCCAAATTGCGGTCAATCAATTTTGATTTTGGACTTCCATTCCCTACAATTGCAATTTCTCCTGGTCAGTTTGTATAGAGCTAGAAAATGAAACAGAAACATAAAGACCGGTAAAATTAGACCTCTTTAACTTTGTTGTGCCACAATGAAACTTTATTCTAGTAATAGAAGCTTTACATTCATTTAGCTCATTGGATCAAACAATCTCTTGATCATCTTCTCACTTAGCAGAGCTTTTAATTGAACATAAGAATAGTGGAAATTCAACTATATTAACATATGACACTTCAAACTTTTTTAAGTTTTGCATCAAATACTCAGACTTGAAATAAAGCACTAAAAGAGATTTGATAAAGGAACTGAGATAGATCGGCTTACGTCTAACACGACGTTGTTTTGCGCCATGCTTCTTGTGTGGAAGCAACTTTTTGACGCTTTGCCAATGGTGGTAATCAAGAATATGAAGTATGCCACACATACAGCCATGATAATTTCCCCCAACACCAATTGAGTCATTGCGCTGCAAATTCCTTTCCATTTCTTTATTTTTTTTATTTTTATTTTTACCACAATTGGAGAGTATTTATGTGTAGTCCTTTTGAGCTTAGAAAACCACTTTCAGCAACTGTTGGTCTTCACTTCTTGTGCTACCAATTTCTTCTATACACCTGAAATTACAAGATTTGTAATTTAACCCCTTTGCTTAAGGAGTACTTTGTGAAGTAATTATTTGATTTCGACACGCAGGCTAAATTTTGAAAGGATTCAAATAGATAACATGTTGTAAAAAAGTACAAAATAACCACATCTGAAAAAGGCTTAATCTTTTTTTCTCTGCTATTTTTCTTGCTTCTGTTTGCTATTTAAATTTTTTTTTTTTTTTGCTTAGCGGAAAGCCGGAGACCCAGACAAGGGTTGGACAAACCGAAACACAATCATCTAACTTGACTAAAATTTAATATATCTTAGTTTGTTGAAATAATATATATATATATATATATATATATATATATATATTATTTCAACAAACTAAGCAGACGAAGTGTATTAATAACAACCAAAGCGTGTATATTAAAAACAAACTGAGAACAAACATCATAATCTAAAGATGGTATTGTATGATTCTTACCTCGATCAAGATGAAGAAAACAGAAGCTTTGGGACTTGTATGACTAGCACGCAACAATTTCCAGAACCATGGCGGCTTTGATAAAAATAAGAATGGTAAGGAATCTGAAGACTTACATCTATAAATGATAGCAATAAACTATATAACACGTATAAAATATGTTTGAATGAATCAAAAAAGTAAATTGTATGCGACGCACACGAGAAGGATAAGAAGTAGAAAAGTCGTCTTCCTTCCACATAGGACCCGGGCAGTTGATTGAAGCGCCAAAACTACAAAAGCTATTTTGGTGTTCCCTTAACCGCAAAGTGGGGTCCACTTCCACTCTCTCTGACTCTAGGAATTGGTCCAAATCGACAGGCTAAATTCTGTGGATTAATTGTGATGGGATGTGTGTTAGAATTAGATGACCTTGCCTTAATGAAACAATAAAAGATGAGAAAAGAGACTCAGCTCCACCTTGCCAAATTACAAAAATGACCCTGACTTTGTCATCAAAATCAATTTATATTTCGACTTTTCAAATATGCCGACCCCACATCTTGAATTTGAGTGGTGATATTATTGGTCTTTATGTTTGTTTGTCCAAAAAACAAAAAAGGGTAAATACGGAGAGTTCTCAATCATCTATTTTAGAGGGTGTTGTCGGTACATTCAAAAAATGAGGGACATGTTTATGCTAATAAAATAGTGTGTTTAACCATCTCAGTTTCAACCAAAACTTTTAATTGATACATTTTTAAGCTTGTATATGCTACAGTGTTAAAAAAATAAGTTATAGTGTAAAATTTTCACATATTATGATCTTTTTAATCAAAATTTATTTAAACTATATTTTTTAAACACCCTAGAAAACAACAAGGTAGTTTTTTAAATTATTTTGTCCTTTGATTAATTCCCGAATAAAGAACCTAGCGTTTTGAAATTTTTAGGACAAAATTGGAGGCTGGGTGATAAGAAGTTAGATGGCGTGACATGGATAATATGTCAACCTTATGATTAAGGTGTTTTGAAGTATTGGTTATGATTTGGTAGAATTTGATCTAACTTTGTCGACTAATTGGTGTAATTAAGATTGGTTGAAATGTTGTTCAACGAGGATCCAAATAGTCAACCAACATTTCAAGCTGTAAGCTGCTAGCTTTGTCCTTTTTTTTTTTTTTTTATAGATATTTTCGGCTCGGTGCCCTCAAAGACACTTGTTTGAATGTTTTAGTTAGAGACATGATGAGCAATTTCGGTTAAGCATACCTGCTCTTTTGAGAAAAGGACAACATATAAAAGAGGATCATATGGAGATTACTCTGTTCATCTAAGGTATCTCTATTACAAATCACTGCTAAAAAGAAGAAAAAAGATAAGACAGATAAAGAAAGCCATAATCCTTAGCTAGAAGTCGGGGAATTTTTTTTTTGTAACGACAACTATCCTCTGCTAGCCTTTTTTATTATCAATAAAAATTATTATTTTAACAGTTTGATTAATTTTTATCCATAAAAACTATGTTTACTTTTTAGCATATTGTACCTGTTTCAATTTTTTGATCTCCACCTATTTTAAAACTTTTAATTAATAACGGTTTTACATTGCATATTGTAAATTTAAAGTTCTAAAAATAAAATAAAAAAGCCATAATCAATCGTATTAAAAGGAGAAAATAAAAAAAATTATGGTTATACAAAGTGAGAACATGTCCCCCTTCCATTTGCATTTGATACACAACAATCCAAATATCTTGTTCTTGTTCTTCAAATTTATCTTCTTGTGAGTTTTTTGACACTTTCAATCTCAAGCGCATTTACAATTGAACAGATATTCAAGCTTGTACTATCATTATTATATTATCCTTAGTCATAGGTCAAGTCCGCGGACTTTCAGAAATGGACATGCAGCAGCCGCTAGCCAACATGCTACTTCTAGAAAAACATTTTTCTCAAAAACAATTTTTTCCTAATTCAGAGTTGGAGAATCTGAAGGACCAACCTCAAAAATATGAAATTGAATTTGAAGCACTGTTAAGTTAAACCTACTTCTTCCAAATGAAATTCTTTGTTTGTGTTTATTCTCGCTCGTTTGCAAAACCATAAAAAATGTGATGGAAAAGATAATAAAATTTTTTAAAAATAAAGTAATAAAAATTAAAATTATTTGTTTATTTTTATTTATTTATTTGATGGTGTAATAAAAAATAATTTTATTTTTTTAGTATTTGCTTACTTAAAATATGGATCTCACTCAATATAATATTTAAAATATACTTTTTAATAACTAAAATAACCATTAACTAATAACATTTAAATTTAGATAAAGATCTAAATTTAACATTTATTTTGTTGATAAATAATCAATATTAAAGGAGATATAAGGATTGACATTCACTTTTTTTATTCCCAATATTATGTAAGACTCACAAAACTCTTATTATTAATTTGTAATAGGGTGTTTGGCATGGTATGCAGAACTATTGGTTAAAACTATAAATGCTATAGCATGTGAGAGAGGTTTACACTGTTTCTAGCTAACGTTTCGAAAGAGGTTATAAATAAACATGATATTAATTATTAAAAAAGTATAGCAATCACCTTATACTTTCCTTTTCTTTTTATGGTAATAGACATGCCCTTTATTCATAAATAGTCGGTTGGAAACTTGAATTAACAGTACTGCCAAATTGCTCGTTTAACACGCATAAATTAATGGAGAAGGTGTTAGGCGAAAACATCGTTTCGCTCCGCGTCTCGTCCACAATTCACATTTGAGAAAAGACCGTACGCAAAAGTTGACTTTCAAATAATTGACCATTCGATCGAACAATTTTTCGATGAACTCGTGTTATTTGGAGCGGAATTGCAATAAACGGCAATGTAGTTGACGCTGACCCTGTCCTTTACTAGGTTGATCTTGTTCTGATGTCTTGCAATACTGGCTAAAACGCAATTATTATTCTAGATTTTTTTGGGATTCATTGTGCCATATTATATTTTCGTAAATCCAAACCATTAATATATAGTACACTACTACAAGTTTTATTCAGTCTAGAGAAATCGTACATTTCGAGAGGTTTTGGGAATAAAAGGCATCTCAAACTCTAGAACCCAATTTTTTAAACTCAAAAAAGGGAAAATTTTAGATTGATACCATGTGTTATATTAAAATATCATTATAGTACCTTATGTTTTAGAATATTTTATATCGATACCTTGATCTTTTAGAAAAATTTTTTTGTTAATACCCAGATGTGTTTATTGGGTATTAAAAATGCATTTTTTGTGTACCAAAATATCGCCTTTGGTTACTAAAAAAGATTTTCTAAAAAGTCGAAGTATCGATATAAAATATTCCAAAACATTAGATATCAAACTCATATTTTGATATAAATATTGATAAACCCAATAATGATCTGCTGCATGTTACTAAGATCTCAACTGTGTTGGGTTGCTTATTGAGAACGTCTCATGTACAGAATTTTGAACCCACATGAACGTTTTTTTGGACAAAAATCAAGCACAACATGATCGTGTTAGGTCCTGCTCCGGAATATCTTATTATTATTAGAAAAATCATTTTCATGTCATAGAGTTATAACTCCGCTATTCATAAAATTGTGAGCTCTAATCTAATATTCAATGTATTTTTTAGATTTAGTCTTATTATTTTGTTAATAACGAGGTTATAACCTTATATAGGATTAAAATTACTCTTGTTATTGTTAGCTTACAGTGGCCCAGCTAGCACTATATATAAGACACAAGCATGATTTGAGTACGACCTTTTTAGACACGGTGAGCAACATGACTAGCACGATTACATTAATGTTTGATGAATTTTGTATTATCCTTATCCCTTCATTCTACCTTATTTTGGATATTTTTTATTTGCTTTGAATTTTACAATTATAACAAAGTCAGATTTTAACATTAAAAGTCAATAAAAAAAAAAGCTTGAGCAAGAACACAATACAAGCTTACTAGGCCGTTTAGAAGAGCGGTTCTAATAATCGATAATAACAATAAATAGTGTAAAGTTTTTATATGTTACAGTAAAAAATTAAAGTGTAAAGCTCTCACATGCTATAATTTTCAAACCAAAGCTGTTGGTTTCAACTGTTTTTCAAATGGCTAGCCTGTAAGTTTTTTAAGATGTTTAGGAAAGTAATTAAAATCATTAATTTGGATTTTAAGAACTATAGTATGCAAGAGCTTTAGTTTACAGTCCAAACCAACAAGAAAGATTTTGTAGACAGGACCAAACAAAAAGCAAGGTACGTAAGACACAGTCATTGACATCTCAAATGCTTAATAGTATTGATTTGGTAAATGGCTTTGAATTAGTGATTTGATTTAAGTTAGTGTGATTTGAATTATGATTTGAGTTAGTAATTTGAATTGTTATCCGAATTAACATTTGGATGTGTATTTAAGTTTTAATCTAAGTATGGAATAAAATTGAAATTTGTGCTTGGAGGGGTTGTGAAAATAGTTTTTGATTTATTAAAAAATCTAATAAAATATTAATGTTAATGATCCAAAAAAATATGCAATATGGATCTTGATTTATTCATCTCTTCACTAGGAACACAATGAAAAAAGAATCATCTTAATTAAATATCAAATAAATAAGTTATAATTTTTTTTCTTCAAATATAGGAGAGAGAATTTTAATTTTTACTGTAGTAAATATATCCGAGTATCAAAAGTTTTAAGAGGGATGAGAATTCTAAAAACTTAGATTCTTGATATTCAAAGAATTTGGATTTTGGGAGAAACAAACACATATCTAAAGGATTCTTAATACTTGAATCTAAATTTGTGTGACACCTATAATTTTTCTAACGGGTATTATGGTAATTAAATTAATTATTAGTGTGCCAATTAAAATTTGTTTCATTTAAAATCTCATAATGTTTATTTCTATCTATTTTTCAATTTTCTAAAATTTTCCTATACTTATTTAGTATGTTTACTGAAAAGCCTTAAAACTTCTGATAAATTTTGAAAATACCATTTTGGCATAATGTGAGCTAAAGTCTTCTAAGGAGACAAATAATACTCATTCTCATCAGCTATGTTCCCTCAATTATTTCACTCAATCAATCTCCCTCTTCCTCACGTCTTTCTTCTTTCCCCTGCCCTTCTTTCTTTCTTCTTCTTCTTTTCTTCTTTTCCTCTCCCATGGTGAGACAAGGCAAAGGAAGATCAAAGGGAACCTCAAGCAACCCTTGCACAAAAGTCTCTATCTCTTTCTCACGTAGTCCACTCTATCTTTTTGCTGAAACAAAATAATCCCAAGGTAGCCATAAAACCAGCCACCATTACCTCTAATTGAAGTAAAAGAAATCCAACTAAACCCGGAGCCAAGAAACTTGTTTTTGGAGTCATTTCAAGTTTCTATCTTGCTGTAATCCGATGTTAGAATCTGGTGAATGGATTTAATTTTTCATTTTTAAGTTTTTACATTCAAAAGTTTGTCCAAATTTGTGTTCTTGAACCTAAGTACATGTTTTGTTACTATTATGGCGCATATGTATACAGTTTAAACGTGCATATATATATTTCATAAACAGAGAATTATATTGTTAAACCAATTCTATATATATGTTAGAAACATATTTCAAAGGTTTATCATGGATTTGATTAATGTATGAAAAAGACTTCCAAAACTTTGAATGAGAAAGTTTGATATAAGCATGTTTTTACCTTTATTTGCAAGAAATACATGAGATATGGTTTGATGATGATATTGGTATAAAAATCCACGAGAATATGTTTATTATGAGTATATAATGCATACAACATATTTTGATATGGTTTTGAGATTTTTTGCAAAGATAATATGATTTGGTGTAAAAGGAAACTTGGTATTCCATAAACTTTGTAATACTTCTATGGCAGTGACTTTAATTAGATAATTAAAAATGAATTCTGTAAATTGGTTTACACGTTTAAAAAGTAGACATCCAAAGCTTTCCAACGAGCTATTATGAGCCTAAATCAGAGTTGTATTTTATTTTCTATAAATTTTTTAATTTTTGGATTAAAAACTAGTAAACTTGTCAGTGGCAGTATACCACCCGTTTACCTTAAGTAAACCACCTATTAACTGATGTGTTGATTGTAGATAGTGAACCTACGCTTTTGCAAAAGTATACTGTCAGTTTGCCATGGTATACCAACTGCTAACCTGAACCAAGAACCCAACTTTACTCACCTCCTAATTCCATAATGTCTTGCAACCTTTCCAACACTATCTTAAGTGATTTATGAATCTTATTAGGGACTAAAACACATAGGGTGTGTTTGGTACGAGTATTTGAGTAGAGTATTTGAATGAAGATTTAAATTTTTGTAAGAGAAAATACTGTAGCAAAATGATTTAAACCGTGATTTGAAAACTGAAACAAACACACTCATAAATTACTTGTATACATTTAATATTGTGTTAAGACAAAAATTGTTTACTTTGGTATTAAAAAAAATTGCATAAAAACTTTAATGGCACACTAGTGAGATGGATTTATATATGATTTATTTATGAATGTGGTTGTATGTTGTGCTTTAGTTTTAATTGTCCTTATGCACGCCGTAGGATCAAGGGAGTGTGGAACTAATGTTAATTGATTCTGAGATTAAAATATTGTTGATAAGCTTGGAAGGTAGGGATTCTATTACTCATTTTTTGTGAGCCTTTGATAAATTATTTTTTTTTTGTTACAAGATATGTATATGATATTTTGAATGTTTATGATTATACCTTAACATAATGATGTGGAATTCGTCCTATATTGTACAGCAAGAAAACATAATGATTTAACACATGTAGTAAATTGAGAAGCATGGTTTGAAAAACTAACTCTATAAATAATGATTGATGATAGAGAAATAGTGAGACGTGTAGAGGGTTGCGGTTATGTCTTTGGGCATGAAGACCCTAAAAGGTAAAATAGGGGAGGTGATGAGGCACCCTTGGGAAGAAAGTCCCAAAACGCACTGTACAGGAATCGACTTGGTGAAGACTCAGGACTTGATGTTCCCTCACCGAAACACCCTTAGAATGTTTGGAGGGTGATTAAGCACGTCCATTTGAGTTTTGTTGAGTTGGGTGATATGATAATGTATGGTGGATACAGATGTACATAACTGAATCTTGAATTAATATGTATATATATGTATGAAACTTGATAATAAAGATCATAAGTTATCCACCGGAATTGAACATGATAATATTGATGAGTAATATTGAGAACTAACCATGCAGGTTTTAGTATGGCAATGATAAAAACCTAAAAGTAAGTAATGGTTTTTCCCACTGAGCATGTTGTCGCTCATTCTCTCATATTTTTATATTTTCAGGACTCACAATGTGTGAGGTGGTGACAAGATACATAGTTGAGGAAGCTATATCGCTGTATTATAATGGAATTGTATCATTTGTTGAGAATGTTCTTCATAGAAATGTAAGCATCATTTGTTATTTTCTGTTACTGTATTAAGATGTATTGGGGGTTGGAATGTGATGATCACAGTTTTACATTATTAAATTTAAAGGTGTTACATTAAACTATAGTTTAATTGTTGTTTATATTTTTATTCGTTTTGAGAGTTTTCATTTAAGTCCAGGCATATTTGTTTTGAAGTTTTATTTTTATTTTTTAATCTTTTTTTCTATTTATTAAAAACTGTTAACCACCACTTAAGGGCGTTAAAATTTGAGTCCATTAAATTCAAAAAATACATAAAACAAATATACCCGTAATAAGTTGTTTCGAGCTGAAAACCAGGGATAAGTGAGATGTTAAAAGCCTCAAAATCTGCAACAAGAAAAACTGATTCTCAAGGCCCTTATGGTTTTTTGTTTTCTTTTTTGTTTGTAAAAGACCCAAAATTGAAGTTATTGGATGAATGCCATAAAAAAAAATAATAATAATTTTCGGATTTGTGAAAAGATATTGCAGCTCCAAATTGCCACACAAATAGACTGGTCAAATGTCAACCAAATACGACATGTCTCAATAACAAAAAGGTTAAGGTACAAATTCAGAATATATAAATGTTGTAGCAATATCCACTTTCCCACAACTGCATTTTTTTAAAATAATTCCACAACGGTATTATATTCCTAGCCAAATTGCACAACTTGCACTTGCTTTTTTTTTTTTTCTTTTCCTGGGCTAATCACAACTTTTACTTACTTCACTATTCCAGTTCTAAACGCCGACTCATATTGCTGGGACCTTTTTTTGTCATTGTTTGGCAAATTGTGTATTTTTGTAGCTCCATTATCCAACTCCAAGCCTTTCCCTTTCTCTAGGCGATATGCATATAAAAAAGGTTGTTCTTTTGTCCCTGTAAAAGGAATATATTAGGCAGACTTAAAAGCAACACAATTCACCCAGTGTATAACAACAGCGCATATCCTTTCCACATTTTTATATTGCTTCCCACTGATCGGTTTCTTCTTTCACTCTGAGATAAAAACAATATAAAAAGGACTTTACAATCCAGTACACAGGGAAACAAAAGGTGACAAAAGAACTGCCCCTCTTGTACAATTTGGGAAGAGGTTTTGAGTAGTGAATCTACTTTGACCTATATGCCCTTGGGCACAGCCATACATAACATAGAAACCAGACTTGGTAGGGTAGACAATTAGAGCAGCAGGTGTTGCCACAAAACTGATTGCAAAAGGGAGAAAATCCGCCACATTATCTTTTGGCGAGGTCCGTTTGATATCAAAAATTGCTTAACAACAGTCGAATAAGTGGGGAATGTTGAGATGAACTAGAAAAGTTTGAGTAGAGCGTGATGTGAATGCAAAGTATCAAATGCCTCTTGATCTCTTACGAATATTATACACAACTAATTTTCTTAAAAAAAAAAAAAAGAACCAGACTTGAGGAATTATTATCAAACTTTTGATATTAGATTGTTATATGTTTGTTTACGAGAACAGTTAAGAAAAACACAATTGAAAGCATGCTTACATGTAAAATTTGGCATTGGTATCAGGTTTTCCCCATTTTCGTTATCATAATACGCATAATTATATTACTATGGATATTTTTACTGTAGAATGGTTTGTAAAACAGGTTTACTGTAGAGTAGCATTTATTGAGAATGTTTTTATTCAAGGGAACTCTTTATGACTTTAATTTTTCTGTTTTTTTTTTAATTTATTTTAAAAAAACCTCGAAGATGCCCTGCAAAAGCCCCATGCAAAAATGACGAAGAAACAAAAATGAAAGCCAACAAATGCTACAGCTGCCCATCCTCTTCTGCATGCAAACAAATGCCCTTAGAGCCTCGAGCATTCTCTGTGGACGTGAACATCGGACATAAATCACTTTCCACGTGGTAAATTTTTCGGCGGTTACATTTATTGACGGTGGATTTTATCGTATCTATTGTCCGGAGGATAGTCTCGATCGTGCTGTATTAAGGACCCACGTTTATTTCTCGTACGTACCCTGAGCTACCCTTTTGTGCTGTCTACTTTGTATAAATAACCCTGTCTATACGGGGGGAAAAGCAGTTAATTTAAGAGACCGAATTATCAAAGTAAAAAAAAAAAAAAAAGGTGACACACAATGCTTTAAATGTAATTCTTTTTACGATATAATTCCAATTTGATTCAATGATAACAGTATAATGTAAAACCTACGACATTCTTATAGGAAGAAACAAAAAGGGTTTGTTTGAAAAATCCGTTTTAACTGCTATAGTATAAAATAATAGTATATTATTATATAAAGCTTTTATATACTATATTATTTTTATTCTAACTCTTAGTTCCAGTTCTAGTTCGCTGATAAATTTGAAAAAAAAAAAGTTACTTTCAAGGGATAGTCGCCAAATAAAACCTCTATTTGCCATCTCAGCTGAAACCAACTAACAAACAATACAAAACTTTTAACAGCTATAATAAAAAACAAAAAGTCCTAAAAGACATAAACCTTATTACTTAACAAATTGAACACTAGAAAAAGAAGTACGGATTAAATTATTTTGTACCCTTTTAGCTCATAAGGTAAATTCAGTTTTAAATTAAATAATGTAAAATTTTTACATATTGTATTATAAGGTAAAAATATATTAAAATATAAAGCTCTTGCATGATTGATACTTTCAATTGTTATTCACTTCTTAAACAGCCTATGGACAGATGCAAGGTTGATTTCTTGTTAGATTGCAAACTTGTTTTTTCTCTTTTTCATCAAAGCAGGAAATGTTAAAGAAACACCACTCCGTCTATTAGTCAACAGAAGTAATTTCACAGAAAAGAAAATGTCGCAGTCCTTTCAACTCTTTTCAGTGCCAGTGCGAGAGTCCAGTGATTCCTGAATCAATCATACCACTTTCTTCATAGGCATGCATATGAATTGTCCTTAGTCTCGGCCTTACACTCGAAAGATATTTGGTCCCCGCAGTAACCACCAAGCAAAGTTTGGAAGATGGAAGAAACATTCTTGGGCCAGCAACCTTGTTCCATTTGGGTTATAGTTAAAAAACATGAATGCTGGTGACCACATTTCTATTAGATGGGCTGCCTTGAAAAGGAATTGATCCATTCAAAGTAAAACCCAAAGGATTGGGAATAAACGAAGAAAAGACATGAAAATGATAAGCTTTAACAAAACAGTTAGTAAAGCGATAATACCTTGTGACTTTGTGTCAATTTGGTTGTTTACTATTTCCAATTCTACTTATTCCTTTTTATGACTTTGATGTAAAAAGTAAAGTTGATTTTTTCACAAAAATAATATATTTGAAACTGAAATGGCCACATGATATTTGAAAGTTGTTTAATTACATAATGAAACGTGAAATAAACAGAGATTTTACCAAAGTGTTTAGTTGAATTTTACATTGGTTGTCTGGTGTTTACTATTTTTAGGAGCAAGTAATGAAATACGGAGTATTATCAGCTTATATGTTGGGACTTTCACGACTGTTTAAGCTTTGTTGAACAATTAACACCTGTTTTGTTCCCTCATTTTTGGCCTTTTGGCCAACCTCCCCAGCACTACGACAGTTATACCACGTGGAAGACGGACAAAGCGAGTACAATCATTTAAAGAATCCACCGCAAGTGGGACGACAAAAGCTCGCAAAAAAAGATTGCTCTATTGTGTTCCATTCCACCCATATCACTAGTTTTATCGTCATCATTATTCCCCAGCCATCATGAACTTTCTTTCACTCCTTCACTCCCCCACTCGCTCTCTCACTGGCTCACTCCCCTTCCTTTTCTTCTCTAAGACTTTACTAAAATCTTTAACATAAAGAAGGAAAGAAGAAAAGGAAGACAGATTACTCACTCTCACACTCACACTTACACACGCTCTCTCTCTCTCTCCACTCTCTGCAAAGGGAGAGGAGGAACAAAAATGGCCAAACCCTCATCCAATTCCCATTTTGCCCCTACGTTTCTACTCTGTTTTCTACTTCTCTTCTTCTCCACTTCTCCCATTCCCACAACTTTGGCCCTCAACATCACCGCCCTTCTTTCCTCTTTCCCTGACCTTTCCGACTTCACCTCCCTCCTCCTCTCCTCCGCCCCATCCCTCGCCGCAGATCTCTCCCGCCGCTCGTCCCTCACCCTCCTCGCCGTCCCCAACCCTTACCTCTTCCCCTCCTCGGACCTCACGCGCCGCCTCTCCTCCTCTTCACGCGCCGACGTCCTCCGCTACCACGTCCTCCTCGAGTACCTCTCCGAGTCCGACCTCCGCCGGATCCCGCCCTCGGGGAAGATCGTCACCACTCTCCTCCAGACCACCGGCCGCGCCGCCAGCAACTTCGGCTCCGTGAACATCACGCGCGACCCTACCACCGGCGCCGTGTCGGTCCGCTCCCCCGCGCCCTACTACCCTTCCAACGCCACCATCCTCAACCTCATCAAGACGCTTCCGTACAATGTGAGCGTCTTCACCGTCGATTCCTTACTCGTCCCGTACGGCTTCGATCTGATGGCGTCGGAGACGCGGCCGCCGCTGGGGCTCAACATCACTAAGGCGCTGATCGACGGCCACAACTTCAATGTCGCGGCGTCGATGCTGTCGGCCTCGGGAGTTGTCGAGGAGTTCGAGGCGGACGAGGGCGGCGCGGGGATCACCCTCTTCGTCCCCGTCGACACCGCCTTCGCCGACCTCCCATCCACCGTCAGGCTCCAATCTCTCCCCGCCGATAAGAAGGCCGTGGTGCTCAAATTCCACGTCCTCCATTCCTACTACCCCCTGGGGTCTCTCCAGTCAATTGTGAATCCCGTCCAGCCCACATTGGCGACGGAGGACATGGGAGCCGGGAGCTTCACGCTCAACATTTCTAGGGTTAACGGATCGGTGGGTATCGACACGGGGATCGTCCAGGCGTCGGTCACGCAGACGGTGTTCGATCAGAATCCCGTCGCCATTTTCGGGGTTTCTGAGGTTCTATTGCCAAGGGAGATCTTTGGGAAGAATCCGATAATGCCGACCAAGCCTGGAGCTCCTTTGGTAGGCGGTGGCGCTCAGCCGCCGGGCATCGCTCTTTCGCCCGAGAATTCGCCGGGATTTGACGGGCCTTCATCGCACCTCTCATCTCCCCCGGGTTTTCCCGGAGAAATCCGATCGGAAGCGGCCATTAACCGCTTCGGTATCTTGGGGCTTGCTCTGGTGTGTTGCATAGAACTGTATCTATTGCTGGTATGAGATCTTTTTTATTGTTTTTGCCTCGTGCTTAGATTTTTTTGTCCTTGGATTTCTCCTCTTTTTTACACGGTGAATTGAATTTGGCTACAAATGGCCTCTTTTTTCTCTTCTTTTTTTTCCTTTTTCTTTTGAAAACTCAAAATTGAATGTTAATTTGTGTCAATGTTTCAATAATTTATATATGTATTAGAGAGCCCAATTTTTTTCCCACTGTAAAGCATTGAATTTTGTCATCTGTGGTTTGTTTGTACCGAATGTAGCTAGAAGGACAGATTGCCTCCTTTGAAATCTAAGAACTTTTATTTTCCTTTTTTGATTTATTTGCTATGTAGAAACTTATTCCTGACTTCTGAGAATAGTGTTTAAGCATTTCTAGTTTGTAATTTGAGGCTGATTGGTATTGATTTGTTTTTAAAATAAGTGAAAAGTGTTTTTAAAATTTTTATTTTAAAAAAATATATCAAAATATTTTTTAAATTTTGAGAAACAAATCAGACAGGTCTTCATTTCTCGTATGTGGATTGGAAAACTGAAAACCGATCGAGAAAATAAAAAAAAATCACCTATTGGGGAAATGAAAAGGTACAAATTTCTTGCCTCTTGGCGTATAAAGTTGTAAGGACAGCTTTCCTTCTGGCAAAAAATAAATATATCCCGCAAGAGCTTAGATAGATTTTAATGTGGGTTGGGTTTCAGACCAAAAGCGTTTGAAATTGGTGTTTGGACTTGGGAGGTGTCTGCGGTTAGCAATTAGTGAGCAAAGTGGATGACAGAAGGCAAAAATCTGGGACCCACGATCGACCGGTTTTGATCGAAAGGCGCAGTGGGGAAATGCACGCGTTTCTATGCAGGCTGATGTTGATTGGGGCTGGCAGAGAAGAGTGTACGGCCAGATCTAGGGAGACTAGTTAGGAAGGGTAGGGTGGGAATCTACTGTGTGTCCACTCAGATGTGGCTTTTGAGTTGGAACGCCGTCTTTCTCCATCATCAATCTGATCAAAGCCCCTAGGTCCTACTATTTAGATTCACGGTGTTTAAGACGTGAATTTTGTAGAGTGTGGAAAAAAAAGGATAAAAAGGGCACTGGGAGGCACTCACAACAATGAACCAACTAATCAAGTGTGAGCTTTACGCTACATCCATCCATTACGATTAGTGGTGCAAAGGTTGAATCATATTATTTTAGGTTTAACCATTGTTGTTATTGGGGCTTTTATTATTGGTGTATGTTTTTAACTATTAGATTTAATTAAAGTCATATCAAAATTAATAAGTGAAATTGATAGAATTTAATACAAATATAACAGATGGATTGGGTGTATGTTTTTTGCCCTATCTTATTATAGAATTCTTTATCTTATTAAATATTAGTGATGCTTGGAAACTTAACTCATGCAACATACAAAGGATGTTGGAAGTTAGGAAGTTGAAGTTAAAATTTAAATATTGTAACACATGGAAGCTTTATATTTTAACATATTTGTTTTTATATTGTAGCATGTGAGAGTTTTATTGTGCTAAAATTGATTCTTAAACACTCTAATAGGATGTTTGAAAAAAAAGTTCAAACTCCACACTGTAGCATACGAGAGATTTACATTGTAACAAGCTTTTACTTTAATATTGACATATAAGAGCTTTATACTATTTACAATTAGAACTAACCACTCTTTCAAGTAGGACTGGCCTCCACAATCCACTAATGGTATTTACTTTAGTGAAAGCTCATCTGACATATTAACAACCCGTTTAAAATAGCTTGTGCTTTTGTTTTTAAGTAGCAGAAGAAAAGAGGCATAAGTTAGAGCTTTTTAATTAGCGTGTGGATAGTGCATAAAAAAATGTCTTTTTGATTTCAAAAAAAGCTTTTAAATTTGTTTGGTTATGCAAGTCAAAAGCCCTTATTGATATGAAAAGTAATTTAATTTAAGAACGTATATGAAATTTTTGATTTGTTATTTTTAAATATAAGATCAAAAGTATAACTAAAAAAACTTTTCATAAGTGTTGTTTTTTAATTAGCACTATTGGCTTGATTTCTCTTATAAGTGCTTATAAAACCTATAAGTACTTTTACATGAGTCATCCAAATAGACTCATAAGCAGTTTTTGGACAAAATAAATTATAAACAACTTAAAATAAGTCATTTCAAACAGGCACTAAACTAATATAAATAAATACATTGCCGATAGCCTATGCCACTTAAGCAATTTTTTTTTTCCTGATTTTGTAATTGTTGCTTGAGACGCGAAATATTTGACACAGATAGACCCGCTTTCAGAGTTTCTTTTTGTTCCTTCTCTCTCTGGTGCCAAAAGCATAAAAAGATCATAATTTTGAACAAAACAAAGAGCTGGCCTGCGAATAAAAGCAAGATTACTAATGATCTACGCTCCTCGCCTCTGCCTGCCGGGGGAACAAAAAAAGCATTACTATCCAAATATTTTTTTGTTTTTCCTTTCCCCTTTCACTCTTTTGCGAGGGAAAGGCTTTTGATATTAAAGCTGGTAAATGATCATGGCAGGAGTCTATTGAATTCTTTTTCTTTTTTTGGGCCTAACAAGTAGCAGTATTTGGGCTTTTACTCCTCTATATGAGCTGTCTGGTGAGCATCAAATTCCAATCAACAACAAGTGCTTTCCGCGGTAGAAATTTTCTTTCTAAATCTAGTGGAAAGAAGACAAATCTGTTTGATTTGAGAAAAGAAATGAATTAATGTTGTTCGACAGGGGGGGAGGAAAAAAAAAAAAAGAGAAGCAAAGATAGAAAAAGAGAGCAGAGATTGACTGATAATAGTGGTTACAATGAGTTCGTAGGTTTCAACGTCAAGAAATTAGGAGCCATACGATTCCCATTATGCCCTTTTAAGCGACGGGCCTAATTTTTGCATGTCGTCACTGACTCTAGCCCATCAACGATGCTATCTCAATTTTGAGTTGAATTGAGTCAGATCTTTTATTTTTTTTTATTAATAGGCCTTCAGATTTCTTTTATAGACAATTAAAAGCGATGGAATCACATTAATGATGCCTTTTTTACTAGAAAAAAAAAAAACTACCATAATTAAATATTTATGAGAAATCTTTTATCACCATTATTATAATCTTTTTTTTTTCTTGGTACAAAAGACGTGACGATAATGTAACGCTCAAAAGAAAACTTATGTTCATCTAATGCGTGTGTAAAATGATCTTCAGGAATGAACTAATGCGAAGAACTGCTCTAGGTCGTTACAAGCTGTTTATGTTGAAACAATGTTTCTGAGACATTCTTTTTTTTTTCTTTTTCCAGTTTGCTAAAACTGAATCCGAAAGTCATAGTGTTGAAACTTGAAAGTTGATCGAGAGTTAAACCATTCAGGTCAGGTTTGAATGCAGGTGTGTCTTCTAGAAATGAATCATAACTGATAATGTAAGAAAAATGTATACGCCATAAGCCAATCAATTTGACCAGAACGCGGGAAATCGAGTTATCAAATATTGAATTTGATCGCTTCAAATTTCAACATTTTCCGTTGTTGGCAAACGTATTTAAGTTACATGACATTGGTGCAAGAAAGAAAGAGAGTCAGTCATTCACCATATCTTTGATAGAGATATCTTTTCTTAGCTCAAATTGACCATATCAAATGCTGCAACATTACTCAGCAAAAATGCAAAGCACCTAGAAATTAAGAAAATAAAATGATATAATCTATTTTTCTTTCTGTTTTTTGCCCTCGGAGAAAAGAGGCTTTTACATTCGGCCCAAGTTTAACAACTTAAAAAGGGGAGTTTTCATAAATACAATTTTTTAAGATTTACATTTTATAAATAACACACATGTTTATTTGTGGCACAACTTAATATGTAATAGGAATGATAGTGTAGCATAAACTTTTTTAAGTGTGGCATAAGTAAATACAACTTTTAAAAATGTGGCATAACATGCAATTTTCTCAATTAAAAAAGCGTTTGACAAAATCAATTTTAACAAACACTTTTGATTGTCACAATGTAAAGTTCTCACATGATAAAATTATCAGAAAAAGAAAACTACAGTGTAAAACTCTCATATGATACAGTTTTTAATTCATAAGTTTCAGTTATAACCATGCTTCTTAATCACCCTATAACTTATACAAATAGCAAAAGAAAAAAAAAAGATTATGAGAAGTAAATATATATGAAATCACACCAAAAAAACCATTGTCAAAATAGAGGAATGTAAGGGCAAAATGTGAATGGCAAATGTTGGAGAAAGGAAACAACAATCTCCAACAGTGGTAGCTAGTGGGCAACTAATGACATTGACCATGGTGGCTATGAAAAATTCTCCTTTTGGGTCAAACAAAATCTGGATTGTGTTTGCTCAATGGCTGGCACTTCTCTTCCTTACAAATATCTTTTCACCCTTGTTTACTTACACCTTCGTTTATATTTCCAGCATATTTTTCTCACTTCCTCTTTATTTTTCTCCTGTACATATTCTTGCAAATTTTTCCTTGACTTCCTCAAGATTCAACATTCTATTTGCAGCCATAGATGTAAAAATAGCTTAAAAAGAATTTCTGTCCCCTAGTCACGCCTCTAAATTTGTTTGCGTCTGAACAAATATGAAACCAAAATCCAAAACCTTCTGATTGAAGTCGTGATCAGAAAATATGTTTTAACCTATTTCGTTATAATTGGTTCTTTTATGAGTTTTGCTTCTTTTTTTCTTGTCATGGACCGTGGTTTAGCGGCCAGACAGTGCAGAGTTGGAAAATGTCAAATAACATTCCGAAAGCTTTGCAGGTTGAAGTATCTAATTTTAATTATGACTTCTTTTTTTTTTTTTTTTCTAGGGTTTCTCTATGGCCAATGGCCAATACGTAAATTTGGCTTCCCTATTTGATTGACTACTCTGGAAGGGTTAGCTTAAGATGCATATATAACTACCAAGATATGTATGAATACTTGAACAAGGACACTTCATCTTAAAAAAGTAAAATGGATAATGGTGCATAATTGGCATAGATTTTTTTTTTTTTGAAGAATATAACGTTTAAAAGAAAACAAATTCAAAAAAATTATTTTAAAGCCAAGGCCCAATGGGTAAAAATATTACCGAGTTCTTCGATTTTGATGGATCACAAATGTCAAAATTTTCTGCTGAGCTAACAAACAACAGCGTTGGTCCAGACTATAAACGTAAATCCGTTTCTCCCAAACCATAAAATTGTAACATTTTTACTCAATATGTAATTCTGTTTACAGAAATGACGTGTATCTCACATAATATCAATTTTATGGCTAGTTTAGTAAATTAACATTGTAGACATGACTGATAGGATGTTTGAAAGAGTAGTTTAAACTATCAATTTGTGTATAAAAACTGTAGCATGTTAAAGCTTTAAACTGTAGCATTTTAAAGTAACATGTAAGAGCTTTAAATTTTTCACAATTTAAACCAATGGTTTGAACTATTGTTACAGACATCTTACTCAATTAGGCACTCAAAATATTCCCTTGACAAAAACCCTAAGTAAATAAGTTTTCCTCTTTTTCTTTAATTTCAACACACAAAGAAAGAACCGGGTTTTTGTGAAGAAAACTTGATGCAATCGTTGATGGGTGCTTGATCGCTTTTTCTTTGTTACGAATTAGAAATTTAAATTACATGAAGAGCAAAGAAAACGCATGAAAAAAATTAAGTAAAAAATAAAATACACAAAATTTGTATTGATTCATATTTAATATGAGAGCTAAATATACCTTCAGCCAATACATAATATTTTTTCTTAACCCTCTCTATCAAATTTAATTCGGCATCCTCTGTATATATAGGAAAACTAGAACAACCGAACCCGAGAGTTGTGAAATTTTTAAACTACCTTTAATGAAATTTTAGTTTGGGTGCTCCGGCCCCACACTCTTGGAGCAAGGTACGATAACTTTACCGAGAAGGTCGATATCAGGAAATCTTTACGTAGAGCAATAATTTGTGAGAACATTAAATTAGATTCTATAACTTAATATTCTCTTTTAACCAACCAATAACGCTTCTATTCCTCTATCTCTCTCTACTTTTTCTCTCTGTAAACCTATGTTCACTGTCTAATTTCTATCCACCCAGTGGAAGTTAAGAATGCATGGTGGAAGTTAAGAAGCATTCGAGATTTTTATTCCCCCAAAAAAAAAAAAATTTAGAGTTTTGGTGTGTATCCACTAAAGCTTTGTGGTTTCATTGGCTGACTGGGTTACGCTTGGTTACTGTAGGAAGTTAACTGAAATCCACATAAAGTTGAGTTTTAGTCGAAAGAAAATTGAGTTTAATAGTTAGAACAAATAACACATGTTAAAGTTCATGGATACATTGTTATTTAGGTCAAAGTTCGGGAAAGTTTTTTAGATTTTTCATTATTTGTCAGGTGCCACTATTTTTACGAATATTGTTTGTGAAATAAGGAGCTTTTATGGTTGGATATATATTGTGGCCCTACCAAATTGTTTTATTTTAACCATTAAATTGACTTTATTAATGGTGATCTGATATGCAACTGTACAATCTGCAATGCACGACGTGTGACATTCGAGAATTTCTAATATATTATATATGTAATTATTATGGATTATGTTATGTAAATTATTTACAAATTTATAAGCTAAATTTATGCTCGAAAATTTGTTAAGTATTTCAAGAGCGATTTTAGTGTTACAACGGATTATTGTTTAAATCCAAATTTGGTGACAAATTTAATGAGAATAAATACGGGATCTTTAAGATTAAAAATCATGTCGTAGTCTTAAGTAAAGAATGAAAGATATGAAAACAAGCTAGAAAGCTTAATTGTCGTAGAATATATTGCAACAAATTTTAATATAGAAATGCAATATAAGGAAAATAATGTTAACAATATGAAATTATACAGTATAAAAATTAAGCAGTACAAAATTATGTAGTATTAGAATAATATAATATAAGGATTATATTGTATAAAGTGGAGCAATATAGAAATTAGAGTGTATAAAGTTAAACAATATATGAAATTATACTGTTTGGAGAATGTGGATTAGTATGAAAGGTTAAGGAACCCCATAAACTGTATAGAAAAATATACTGGTAGCATAGAAAATATACCGACGATATAGAAAAAATATTGTTAATGTAAATATGAATAGTTTAAAAACTAAAGTGAGGCCACAAGGAGACACCCGAAGGTGGAAAACTTGCCAACTCACCCCCCATGTAAAACTGGTTATGGCCAAGCAATTGAGAGCAATTTTATATCAAAATAATCCTTAAGTGAATATGTAGGACCTAAGTGAATAAATCCACCACAGTGACACCCATAAGATAGAGAATTGGCCACATCCTCATAAGGTAGAAAAATTGCCGCCGCTCCCCCTATGTAGAATGGGATTTGCCACATGAAAAGGAACAAATTTAATGGCAATTTAGTCCTTAATTGAGCTGTCTTAATGTGGCTAATATGTGGTGAAGCATTTACTCATTTTTCTTTTCCATCATTTTGCTTCATGAAGAATACATAAAACCCATTTTCTTCCTAAGAAATCCGGCCATCCTATTCGATGTTTCTCTCAATATTTTTCAAGAATACAACCTCAAAATCATCAAGAAAGCAAGGACAAGTGATTTTAAGGAATATTAAGAAATTTTAAGGTTAAACTCAAAACTTTACATATTGTAATCTAGGGTTTTTATGCAAGATTTTGAGATGATTCTTAAGGAATGTTTATGGCTTGTTGTCAAGAGTTTTGTGAAGCCTTTAAGTGCTTAAAGAGAGGATTTAAATCTTGGGATTTCTTAGGAAAACTTCTAATCCTCAAAAAAAAAAAAAAAATCAAATTAAAGTTCATGTATTTTTATACACACTAAGTGTTTGTTATGTAATCCATGGTATGCATGGACTATGTCATGTACTAAGGACACTATGACATAATTATTTAGTGTTTTTAATGTGTGATGATGAGATTGGATGCTAGGAACTAGTGATATAATGCTCAAAATGAGGAAGTTTGTCAAACTTAGTTCAAAAACAAAGTTTTAGTAGCTTTTAAAAAAACTAAGATTTTGACTAGGTTGGAGTTCGATTTATTTTCCTAAACAAAGTTTTGTAAAATTCTAAGTAGATTAAATTGAAAAGTTTAATTCAAGTTCGGCAGATTTAGAAATCAACTGAAAACTCCACCGTAATGTTGGAATTTGAAGAAAGTTAAAACATAAAAATTGTAGATATCGTCAAAATATAAATAGTTGGGAACGGATTGTAAAAATTCCACCTGGTTTATGAGATATGAATTTCAAAATGGTTAAATGACAAAAATGTTTTGAAATTGTTTAGATCAAGGAATTTTATAAGTTTTAATCCTTGTTTAAGATTGGACGTTTTGACATAAGACAATTATTTTTGACCCCTGGGGTTAAAATGTTAGGCCAAAACCGTAAAACCCTACGGAACGAGAGTTCTCACTATGTAAAAATAGCTTTTATTATAGTTAAGAGCAGCAAGTAATTTATGCTTGAAACCCAAAAAAATTTAAAAATTTTACAAGAAAAACACGTTGAGGGTAGAATTGTCAAGATTTTTAATTATAGGTAAAAACCATAAAGTTTTGCTAAAATAGATTTTAGTGAAAAGAAAACTGATGTTTTATTTTTCACAACATGAAGAAAATGAATTTCAAATGCTTTATAAATATTTGAAGTATGTTTGTTTACATTTGTTATGCATAATGTTTTAAAAGTTCAAGATATAATTTGCAAAGTATATGCATTTGCTATGTTTGCTGCATTAGACTTTAAGTTATGTCATGCATCATGATGACTAAGATTATAAGATTGGTAATCAAAACCCTCAAGTTAAGATAAAAAAGTGTCGTACTAGTCTCTCGACTCAAGGAGAATGTCACGCTAAAGTTATCTTACAGCCTTGGTGTTCGATGGTCAAAGATGTTTGGTATGTACACTTGGACCCATAGTTCAAAAAAGTTAAGATTAATGATAAAAAGTTAATAAAAGAGCATAAATGGAATCATTAATTATGATGTTGCTTGTATTCCTTTCTATGAGAAATATTGTTTGATAATATTTTATAAGACGTATTTTATGAGAAATGTTTATGAAAAACATTTTATGAGAGATGTTTACGAAAAATATTTAATGAAAACATTTTATGAGAAAACATTTTATGAAAATCTTTTACGAAGAACGTTTCGTGAAAATGTTGTACGGAAAATGTTTTGTGAAAAACATTTTACAAGAAAGGTTTTAAGAGAAAAAGTTTTATGAAGAAAGTTTTATGTTTTGTGAGATTTGTTTGAGCTTACCGAGTGAAAAATCATTATAAATTCCTTCATATTGTAAATAGTCTTACAAGAGACCAATGTATTGGTTGATAAGCTTGGTGCTGAGGTGAGAAAGATGCAAAGGTTGTGCTGTAGATATCACTACAGAAGTCTTTTGCTGTTTTAACGAAAAGTTTTTATTGTTTGAAAAAGATGTTTTTAAAAGATTTAAGAGAGTTAATGTTTACTCATCGAGCTTTAAGAAATATTTTGAATAATTATAAAGCTAAATTTTAAACTCTGTTTCAGTTTATGTTGCAACAATTTCTAGCATGTTTTAAGAAAAGAAAAAAATTACTCAGTGTTTTCTTACTCGTAAGTAATATTAAAGTTAAGAAATGAAGTTTAACAAAGCTAAGTAACAGCGTAGAAAGACGAGTCGTTATACAACGTCTAATTATTTCCAACCATAGATTATACCATTGAAAAGTTAATTCAACGCTTAAAATGACACGATCTAATGGTATGATCAAAATGCCTATCCTGCTATAAATTTTTCCTATAAATTGTGTTGAACACACTGATAAAACTTAAACACTTCGTAGTTTATTTAGCCTGATTAGGCCACATGGCATAGTTCAAAATCAAATCGGTGGTCGAGACTTGAGAAGGATGATTATCCGAGCAGCCCAAAAGTGGATTGGGGTAATCATCCTTTGATAATTATGGGATTCTCTAAATATCTAAGCTGTTCTTGGCTATAAAATTAAAAATTATTCATAATAATATGAGTAGTAATAGTAATGATAGTCTCGTGTTTTTCTTAAATGATAGTATATTCATCATAAGCTAAGTTTGATGTAATTATAAATTAACCAATCACAGAGATTGATGCCCATTACAAGAGTATTAATTTACATCATTGATCCCTTTCCTTAATTCCTTAAACAATTGTTTTATCTGAAGTGGACGGCATTATAACTCACTTAGTCAGCAAAAACGGTTCCATCAAAATCCAAAGGTCCACAAAGGTAATAAGTAAAAACCCACTAAAACGATCAGAAAAATCAAGACACCCACAATGGATGGAAGGAAGGTGAAAACTATAAAAAATTGCATCTTTTAATATATATATATATATATATATATATATATATATATATAGATTGGTTTATTTACGGTCTATCTAAAAAGATTATTTCTCAAACGTAACATATAAAAGTAAACAAACATAACACGATGGTTATTGATGTTATATTGAAGTTGAAGCTATGTAACATAGTTTTTGGATGTCAATTTTCTTGTTTTAGGCTAATTTAAAATCAATCAATGTCGATAATATATAACATAATTTTGAATGAAATTTTTTTGTTGTTATATCAATTATTCTTAGACATTACGTTTACTAACTATCATGTTATGTTTTTTTTTTTTTAAAATTATGTTATGTTGAAGGGACCTACTACTAAAATAATCGTAAAAGAGTCATATATATATATATATATATAAATTGATAGTAAGAAAACGAATTTGAAAAAGAAAAGGCTTATTTACGGATCCAAAGCAAAAGTATTTTATACTTCAAGTTGATGAGTCAATGCACCTAGCCATCATAACCTTACTTCTAGATGTGATTAAAAAAGCCAAAGTAAATGTGCTCCTAAAAGAATAATTTTGTGCGTGTCCAAGTCATTATTGAAATTGACACAATTCATGTTTTCATGTGTCTAAAATATTATCTTGATTAGTCATAGAAAGTTGAGTCCAAGATTTCCTTTTGATCTAATGTGTATTATATACACTAATATAGTGTGTCAGCTAGCAAACTAAAATCTAATGAACAAACAATCCAATAAATAACTTGTATAAGCAGTTGGATGCAAATTTATTTGAAGTAGTTAGCTTTTTTGTCAACTTATTTTTTTTCTTTGGCTCGGAAACACATATATATAACGAAAACTCCTTCTACGGCAGCATTCACGTGGTTATGTAATTAGCATGTAATATAGATGTTGATACTTTTTTTAAAGCGCAAAAAGAACGTAAATTAGTGTCCAAATTGATATTAGGTTACATTAGTTTATCATGCTGGTTTGAAGTTTTGCTAAAAGAGACAAAGTTTGGGAGGTGGGGGGAGAGAAGGAGAGTGGGTGGGTTAAGCAAGTGGGTGTGGAGACTGAAGATGGTGGCTTAGGAAGGTTTCTCCACTTGCAATATTTAATGATGATGACTTTGAATTCTAAGATGGGATATATATTTTTCTATAAGAGCAACAAAGAAAAGGTGAAATTTCATATTTTTCTAACTAATTAACTAATAAAAATTATAAACCTAAGTTCTGCTTAGCATCTTAATATATTTTTTTATTTGTGCATGATAAGGGGGTCATCCCCATCCATCCATTCTTTTTTGTGGTGTTGGATGCAATCATGTACCTACAAAATCGTTTACCTGTTTCTCATGATTATTTTTATTGCCACTTGTTCATTAAAAAAGGCTTTGGATGGGAAAATGCTAAATCGGATTAACTGCATAATGTAGTTATATCATATATGCCTGCCTGGATACTAATTCTTTTGTTCGTAGAATATCTTTGCAGTATCTTTTGCGAGGGAAAGGAAGGTATAAAAAAATAGTCTTGTTTCCACGAGTATTCTGTTCACAGACTTCATTTTATAAGATGTTTAACATATTAGTTCGAACCAATAATAATAGAGCTACAGTATAAAGCACAAGGCAACTATAGTATAAAGTTATCATATGTTACTGTATAAAGTCAAAGACAGCTACAATATAAAGCTCATACATGTTACAATGTTTGAATCATTTTTTAAACTGGTTTGTCAAATACCCTATTAACGTGGTCATATTGTTATTGAATTAATAAAAGGAGGAGGAAAAAAAAAAACACACAAATGAAGTTCATTCTCATGTGCCACGGGCCGCGAGAGCAGTACTTTCTCCTTAATCTTAAAACATAAACGATTAAGTACTATTGCTACAATACAAACTTGTGTTTTATTTTTGTTATCCTCTCTTAACGATGAGAATCAAGTAGAAAGAATTATTCGTCTCTTAAAATTTGTCGCCTTAAATTAAAAGTAAATAGGCTGGCATCTCAGCCCTTGTTTTGGTAATCATTCTCCAACTTTTTTTTTTTTTTTTCAGTTTCAACTAAAAACTACTATTTGGTCCATCGTCAGTTTCAATCATTTTTTAGCTCTTTTTTTATTCAGACAAATTAAAACTAACATTTTGATAAATTTACCAAACATAAGTTACAACTAAGTGTTTTTAACTTATTTTTTTGTTCTAACTAATATTGATTCTAACCATTTAGTTCCAATCAGGCTCTTAAACAAGAGTTCAATCTGTGACGTAGCCCCGCCCTCGGTAAGGATTGCCATGCAAAGTCCCCTAAAACACATGGCAATTCCATCCATAAAATTAAGGAAAGGAGCATATTTATTATAGTTTTCTAATTTGTAGCTGAATAAAAAGTGACTTCAAATTTAAGGGACATTGTCCCAAAGTTTAAGTAAAAAGTGAAATCAGGTGTATTTATTGTAGTGATATATTCAACTTTGTCTGAGCTTAAAGAAAAGAAGAATCAGTCAAAAATTAAAAGGAAAAAAAAAAAAAAGGAAGAGGACACCAATCAATTGTTGGAGGATCATGGGATGCTATAAAATCTTCAAATGGGGAAGGATAAGGTGATGTGTTTGGTAGATTAAAGTGTTTGCTTATTTTGAATGAAGTGTAAATTGCATCCATACATTGCCCCTTTTTTTCCATTTGAAAGTCAAACCCCAAAATTTTATTTTTTGCACTAAAAACATTAACCATGACTTTTTTTTTTTTTTTTTACAATGCAACTTGAGGAATATCAAACACCAATTAATGAATGTCAACTAGAGCACAAAATGGAAACAGTTGAAAAATTAAGGACCTATCGTATCAACTAACAAAAAATTTTGTGTACATTTGTGAAAAATTCTCAGAGCATATCCATCCATTAGTTGATGTTCATCAACTATTAGACCGTAATTGCAAAAGATTTCAAATTTAGGGTCCCATTGGACAAACGTAAAAAAAAAATTGATATCTGAATTTACCAAACTCCAATAAATTGAGAGTGCATCAATTCCCATTAACCTTGAGTTAAATTAAAGTGGAAGGGATGTACCAATTTTGTCCCAAAAATAAAAACAGCTTATTGCTCATTGGTTTGAAAATCTGGAATCGCATTATTGCTCATCCACTTTCTAATAGACAACGTAATTATAACCCAAAAGTCAACAAAAAAGACAACTCCATATCGGTCAAGCTTTCATAAAACTCTAAAATCCCTTCCTCTCTCTAGTTAATGTGGCATAATTAGTAAGCCACAACAACCCCACCACCACCATACCAAAATTGTTAATAACAAAAAAACGAAACATTCCAAATAAATTTGCATAAGCAAACTAGTAATAAATAACATTATCTATTTTTAAATAAAAATAAGAGGTTGCATATGGTAGAGGAGTCAATTTTAATACGCCAGTGAAAAGCATGATATTTTACTGTTGAATTAAGATTTTAATAGTTTGATATGTGAATATTTATATTAAAAATTTACAGTGTGTGATACAGAATTGCTTTCAATCTCATATCAGACAGTTAAAAACTTACCCCGGTTTGATTTGTTGGTTCGAATTATATTAATTTGAATTTTTTTGGTTTAAATAGAAAAATCAAAATTGTGTAGTTTAAAGCGTTTAAATGTGCAGTTAATGTGTTAATTTGAACAGAAAATCCAATCTAAATTTGTGTTTAAATGAGTATTGATAACTTTAGTTTGAAGTATGAAAAAATTATTTAATTAAAGAATAAACATGAAATATATAAAAGAAGTTTTTTTATTAAAAATAAAATGAAATAACATTGTTAAATTGTAAATACAAATATATGAGAATAAAATCACTGATAAATATTACTTCAAAATGTTGAAATAAAGGGAGTTTATATTTTAAGTTGGACAATTCACCTCAATTTAAACTATCAATATAGTTTAAATTAAATGATCTACCAAACTATTAATTTAAAGTGTGATGATTGTTTGAACTGAACCACACTAAAATAACCCAATTACTGCAAACACGGCCTTAATCTAACACATGCTCTAGGTGTGAAATAAAATTACATTCTGTACTCATAAAGATTCTTTAAAAATAATTAAAAAAATATTTTAAGAGAGGAAAAGAGATTAATGGAGATACAAAGGCAAGCCCAGCTGCTGCGAGAGTATTCCGGAAACTCCGAGTTGACAAACCACACTTACGCGGGGGCAATACCGCGGTGCCAAGTGTCAGTCAACCTTTGCTTGTAATCAATCCCATCCAACGGTGAACATGGCACGCTTTTCCAAGCCCATATTTATTAGTTTTTTTTTTCTCTTTACTACTGTTTTCTCGTCTTTTGACTTTTGGATCCTTACCCGAATTTATGACTTTCTTCATGATTTTACTGCTCCCAAACGCGCTCTACTCGGGCGTGGGAAAAACAAGAAATTTTAGCCTTATTTGGTTTTGTTTGGAGATTTTTGAAAATATTTTTGCATAGTTTTTAAGTCAAAAAATTTAAAAATATTTTTAATATAATTTTTAAAAAATTTTATTTTTTAAAATAAATTATTTTTACTTATTTTAAAAATATAATCAATTTTTAAGCCAAGATTTATCACTCGTCGTCCAAAAGCCACAGAGCGTGGATTGAACGATTCTATTACAGAAGGTAAAATATGGTATTATTAGAAACTAATAAATCTAAAACCTAAACAAGGAGTTCACTTAAACCCCGATCGTTAGTCAACGCCCCATACGGCAAAATATATATATATATATATATATATATATATATATATATAAGAGAAAAGAAAGAGGAACCCAAAAAAAAAAAAAAAGCAATATACATATTTGTTTTGCATAATTGAAAGTTGGGAATTGAAAAAAAAAATGTGCTTTTCTCATTCAAAACAACCACCCAAAAGTCAACGCCTTTCTCTCTCTCTCTCTATACCTCTCTTCCTTCTCCTTCTTCTTCTTCTTCACCTCCAACTTTTGTTTTTCTCTCCGAAGGAAGAAGAATCGGCCATGAGATTTCAATCCCAGTGATCTTCACTGGTGAGTAAATTCTCCATAACCAAATTCAAAATTCTTTTATTTATTTTTTCCTTCTTTTGGTTCTCCGTATGGGAAACGGCTTTGGGAAGCTGACCGTGTGCTTCACCGGCGGCGGTGGAGAAGCTCGCCGGCGGCACGACATATCTCTCTACGTCCAGGATCCTCTCGACGAGGGACTGGGCCACTCCTTCTGCTACGTGCGGCCTGACCCGACCCGATTATCCTCCTCCAAGGTCCACTCGGAGGAAACGACGACGTTCAAGACCATATCGGGAGCCTCCGTCAGCGCCAACACATCGACGCCGCTCTCGACGGCGTTGGTCGATCTCTACTCGTATAACAGCATCGACCGCGCCTGCCGCCTTCGAGAGCTCCACCTCCTTCGCCTCCATCCCTCTGCAACCGATCCCAAGGAATTTTATCTGCTCCGGCCCAATCTCCGGCCCCCCCTTGGGGATCCCCAGCTCGGGACCGCTGGAACGGGGCTTCATGTCCGGCCCGATTGAGCGCGGGTTCATGTCCGGCCCGCTTGACCGCGGGCTGTTCTCCGGCCCGATGGACAAGTCCGGTCCCGACACGAACAACCAGTTTCAGAGGAGCTTCTCCCAGGGAGGTTTCCCTTTTCGGCCTAGATCGGGGAAGGGGAAGCTGTTTAGAGTGCTGAGGAGGGCGATTTCGAAGACAATCAATCGGGGACAGACCTCGATCGTCGCTCCTATCAAAGGTCTAAGCTTGTCGTCGGTGAAAGAGCCAGATTGGAATTTCGGACCGGAGAAGCACAGCCACCACCACAACGAGAATCTGAC
The DNA here is from genome assembly GCA_025403435.1 of Artocarpus heterophyllus. Classification (NCBI taxonomy): domain Eukaryota; kingdom Viridiplantae; phylum Streptophyta; class Magnoliopsida; order Rosales; family Moraceae; genus Artocarpus; species Artocarpus heterophyllus. The sequence goes on along the minus strand of CM046338.1, from coordinate 8,885,672 downwards.
GGTTAGTAGTCTCAATTTGAGCAGCGAGGTGAGTTTGGAAGACGACGATTCGTTGGAAAGCCAGAATCTTCAATGGGCTCAGGGGAAAGCAGGGGAGGATCGGGTTCACGTCGTCGTTTCGGAGGAGCATGGGTGGGTGTTCGTCGGGATTTACGACGGATTCAACGGTCCGGATGCGCCGGATTACCTCCTCTCCAATCTCTACTCGGCGGTGCACAAGGAGCTCAAGGGTTTGCTATGGGACGAGAAATTCGATTCTACCGCCGCCGCGGCCGAATTCCCCGGATATTTTGAATTCGGAGGCGGCGGATCAAGATTCGGTCCCGAGTGTTGCCGACAGCGATTTGGGAGCGAATCAAGTGGGGGACGATGCTTGTTCCCAGTGTGTTGAGCAAGAGAATAATCTCACCTGCGCAAGTGGTGATGATGGTAATTTCGATTCGAATTCGAGGCAGAAAAGAGGCCGGAGCGGCTCCAAAAGCAAGCACCAAGGGGTCGGCAAGAAGTGGGAGGATAATCAGAAGCGATGGAGGTGTGAATGGGACAGAGAGAGGCTGGAGCTGGATCGGAAGTTAAAGGAGCAGCTGAATCGATCTGGCTCCGATGGCACCGCAAGGGCGATCAATCACGCCGACGTGTTGAAAGCTCTTTCCCAGGCGCTGAGGAAGACGGAGGAGGCCTACTTGGATATTGCGGACAAGATGCTTGTGGAAAATCCTGAGCTGGCTTTGATGGGTTCTTGTGTTCTTGTTATGCTTATGAAAGGAGAGGACGTGTATGTGATGAATGTAGGTGACAGTCGGGCCGTGTTGGCGCAGAAGTTGGAGCCCGATTATTGGCTTGGAAAGATTCGACAGGACTTAGAGAGGATCAATGAAGAGACTTTGCATGATCTTGAATCCCCGGACGGGGATAGAGCCAACATGGTTCCCAGTTTAACAGCTCTTCAGCTTACTAAGGATCATGCCACCAGTGTGGAGGAGGTGGAACTTCTAAATCTCATCTTGGGAATCAATTTGTTTCTGTTTTTTTTGAATTAATTTTGAGCTTAGGCTTATAGAGGCTTGTGTTTAACTTTTTCAGGAAGTTCAAAGAATTAGAGAGGAACACCCGGATGATTCCTGTGCTGTGATCAATGACCGAGTCAAAGGTTCATTGAAGGTCACTCGAGCTTTTGGTGCTGGTTTTCTCAAACAGGTGCTTACTGCTTATCTATTTTAGAGTTGGTAGTAATTTACTTCTCTTGACATTATAAACTGAACTAGTCTATTGTCTGTGCATTGAGATTTGATCATACAGCATAACTAGGCATGAATCGGAACAAAATATTCTTAGGACAAGCATTAAGCAGAATTCGGCTACAATGCCAAAACTTGATTCTTTTTAACTTTGCTTAGCGGAATTATTTGCTTAATTATGTTTACTTTATGTCTAAAATGTCTGCAGCCCAAATGGAACAATGCACTCTTGGAGATGTTCAGAATCGACTACATAGGGACTTCCCCTTACATCACTTGTTTCCCACTTCTCCACCACCACAGATTAGGCCCAAAAGACAGGTTTCTGATATTGTCTTCTGATGGGTTATACCAATATTTGACAAATGAAGAAGCTGTTTCAGAAGTTGAACTGTTCATCACATTGCAACCTGAAGGAGATCCCGCCCAACATCTCGTTGAAGAAGTTCTCTTCCGCGCTGCAAAGAAAGCTGGTGATAATATTTTACAATACTTGATCCTCAAACCAAAGAAATAAAAATATCGAGTCCAAAACGTCAAGGTGTTTCTCATTTCATAAAAACTAATGCCACTGTTAATTTGAATCACAGGAATGGACTTCCATGAATTGCTCGAAATACCGCAAGGGGACCGAAGGCGGTACCATGACGATATTTCAATCATTGTTATTTCTTTAGAAGGAAGGATATGGAGATCATGTGTATAAACATATAAAAATCACAGGTAGAGGATTATAGAGACATCTGCTAAAAAAAATCAGGCATTCCTTTTTTTTTCCCCTCAGTTTTTTTTTTTCCTGGTCACCTTGTAACATTCCAATTAAGTTTCAGGGGAGTGCCTGAGGAACTTGGTTGTGCAGCTTACTGGGGTGGCGAGAAACTGTAAAGTTGTAAAAGCTGGTTGTTGAATGAATATAAACTGTCATGGAAGAAACTGTAATTTTCCAATAAATGACATTCCTTTTTGAAAAAAAAAAGGAAAAGAAAAAATAAAGAAAGGGTTTTGTTAGGCATTATCACTACCGTCGCTTTCTTCAATTCTTTTATCCACAAACTATATGCAGTTGTCAACGCTTGTCATCTCAGCATCTGCATCGTTCTGTGGACTTTTCTTTTTACAAACACGATTCGATACTCGGTTTCCCCAACATCACGCTTTAAGAAAAAAATGTTGGGTTTGTATACACGCATAATATAGTAAACCTTTCCCCTTTTCGGTATTATGACAAACTCTCAGTTGTTGGGCAAAAAAACTGAGCACTTTTTGAGAGGGCCTTACCTGTTCTAAGATCTGAAAGAAAAAGAAAGTTTTCTACTTCTCTTTGTGCAAAAATTTTTTTTAAAAAAACTGGAAGGCTTGTCGCTTAAACTGGTCTCAAGGTCTGTTCTTTAGTATTGATGTTCAGCTGAGCTATTCAATTCCTCGTTCGATGATCCAAACTGAATAGGCACTGAACTCAACGCATGCTTAGTTCTTGAATCACGCAAAAAGAACAAATTTTGAGAATGGCCGCTGCGTCTGAAATTATAGTATTTTTAGTATTACTAGTTACAGAAAAACACAATGGGAAGCTAAAAGCATGCATGGATTTCAAAACCACCACCCCCTTTTTTTTTTTTTTTTGAAGTGGTCCATTTCTGTTTCTTTTTTTCAGCAATTGGTTCAATTTTTTCCCCCCTTTCATTCTGGGTATTTAGCGGTCAATAATTGAAGAAGAACTCAAGTAAGTAAGAATCATAAATGACTACTGGTGTTTACCATAAAAAATAGGAACACCCTCATTGAAAGCAAGGTTACCACTAGTCCTTCTCATTGCCTTAAAACCAATGAAAGCTACAGCGGAAAACACCATATATATGCATTGTACATGCATCTAATGCATTTTCCCTCATGCCAAGGGAGAAAGGGCCTTTGGTTGGAAGATTTAATGATAATTTTCTCAACCACTATCCACTTTCTGAAAAATTGATGGTAAATGCAAGGCAGTCGGTTGAGGTGGATATCAAGCTCATAAATGTTGAAAGAGATGTCATGGTGTCATTGAATCTGAATCCCATGGTTTCCTATTTTGTCCTGCTATGTGGACTAGCCTTTCCCAAGCAATGCAAGGAAATTGCTTGGGAAAAAGAGCACTACTTTTAGATACAAAACTTTGGTCAGCCAATTAAAGTGTTATTGATCCTCTGAGAAGGCAAAGGTTTGACTTTTGAGAATTGGTAATTACTTCTGATTTTATTTTTAGAAATTGGCAAAAAAAAAAAAAAAAGGAAATAGAAAACAAAACAAAACATCTTCGGAGAAGTTTGATCGAGTTCCAAGTTCTAATATGGGATGGATATTTCCTCCCCTTTTGTGGGATAAATTTTGTACACTCATGCCATGTACCCCTAACTTGTACTACATTGGGTTCAGCTCTTACTCCATTTTCTTTTTACTTTTTTGTCCCCCAATAAATATTATATTTTATTAATAAAAATAGCATATAGGATGGTCGGGGGGATTTTGAGAAATGACTTTAAGAAAAAATCATTTTAGACAAATGGTTTCTTCTTTTTTTTTTGACAAAAAAATAAGCTTTTTAGATAAGAAAACAACTTCATTTTTTTTTCTTCATCCTGTTGAGGTTCATTTCCTCGCTACAATTCCTTTCCTTTTTTTTCTGAAAAAAACTAAAGCAATTTTTCTGCTCAAAAAAGCATGTTTTTTAGTGAAAAAAAAGAGAGGCCATTTGTCCAATTGAAAATTTTTTTTTGGCCCTTTTTTCAAATTTTCCCTATATTTATTGACATAAACATGACATGTTTTAATTTTTACAGGGTATGTTGATTGTTATGTGTTCATTGAAAAAACATAAAAAGAAGATATATAAATCAAATCGGTACTACTAGTTGTTTTAAACAAAAAGAAAGGAGATTGGCAAATGATGACCTGTGTAAATTAAGATAATATTTCACTTTTGATGTCTAGTTATTTCTCTTCAGTGAAAATTAAGCTTAAACTTCTTTTTTTTTAAAAAAAAAGTGGGTTTGATAAGGAATAAAATCTAAAACACTGTTTGGATATGTATTGGGAAAATAAAATATTAGATGTAGTGAGAAAAATAGATTCACAAGTCAACCTAAAAATGAGTTTTGAAACCTTGAAATTAAGAAGGGATAGAATTTGAATCCAGTGGCTCGATGGCCTATGAAGATGACTAACATAACAGCGGGCCCCTTTTAAAAAAATACACTATATACTAGACTAAAACCTAAAATTATTGTGCAAGATTTTAATTTTATGGATATGAAAATAATTTTTTTAAATTCTTTTTTAATCTGATTAAATGACAAGAAGCTCGAGTTTGCGTTCAATCCAAAGGCTAGTAGAAGAAGTTTAACCATCCAGCAAAAAAGAGTATTGAGTTAATAATCTATTGAATATGAGGATTCTAGAAGTGTATAAAGTTGACTTGAAATCGGTGACCCGTGCTTGTAAACAGGAGACGTGGACTCCAATGCATTGCATGACGTTATTGACTTCTTCTTCTCCTTCTTCTTGTTTTGTTGCTAATAAGAATTAAGGTTTGATTACACAGGTATACTTTATAGTTTTAAATATTTTTTAATTTATTTTGTTGTTTTAAGAAACTACAACGATATTATTTGAATTTTAAAAATTTGTTTTAATTTTATCATTTGCAGATTTTTTAGACAAAAAAATATAAAGACAAACAAACATACCCTTAATTATACAGAATTTATTTTTAAAATATATTTTTCTTCTTAAGAAATTTTTAAAAAAAATTAATATTTTAAAAATTATAAAACTTAAGAACTTTTTCTTGAAATTTGATGTTTTGTTTTTAGAGTTTTTATGTTTTTATTTCCATGATATATTTTTTATAACTGTTTAAAGGTAATTATGTCGTTTTGTCTATTTTTTAATTTATAGGGATCAAATTGAAACAAGTTTTTTAAATTTAAAAAATACCTTGTAGTTTTTAAAAATAAAATAATAAATAGAGAAATAGTTAAGAGTAAGAAGTATAATTATCTAATTAACTCATTTTTAATAAACAAGGTTTGACCGTAGATTTAATACGTAAGTGAATATTGCTGTTTTGTCAAAAGAAAGCTTTTAAAATTTAAAATTGCGTGTTCCGCGATGAATAAATTCTTGGAAGGTTTTATTTAGTATATTCATGTTTAATAAGTGTTAGGATATTTGCAGCTCTTAACGTCGTCATATACAGTGTTCCTCAGTAATGCTTATATATGTAATATTATGTTAGTAATCCGCTACCAACATAGGCAAGTAATATGTAATATAAAATAAGGGTTAATTATAAAATTATACCTTATATTTTTAATTACTTTTTAATTTGTTCATCTATTTTTAAAATTATAAAGGTATCATTGAAATTTTAAAAACTTATATCAATTTCATTCATATAAATAAAAAAATTGAGCAAAACAACATATCTACCATAAAATAGCTATGATAAATATTTTATATATTAAAAACATAAAAAATTCTAAAACAAAACATAAAAAAAAAGTTCTTAAGTTTTATGATTTTTTAATTTAAAAATATATTTTTTGAAATTTTTCTCTAGATCTATAAACAAATAGACAAATTAACAAATAGAAAAATTGAGAAATAATGAAAAGTATAAGTTATAGTTATGTAATTAACCATATAAAATAATAATTTATTATTATTATTATATTTTTAAAAGGGATTATTATTATTATTAGTATTATAGGGGATCTTGGGTGAATTCCAAAAATACCACTCATGTGGTATTGCTTTTTAATTTATTCATGTCTATAAAAAAGTTTGAAATATACCACCGCTTTTATTCATGTTTATGAGAAAGTTTGAAATATAGCACTTTTAATAAATATAAAAATACTATTATTTTCAAGTATTTTATATTATAACAAGACAAATATATTTTATTTAAGGGTTTTTTTATTTTTAACTAAGAGAAATAATCTGAATCAAAGAAATAAAAAAAATAACACAACACAATAATGGTAGCAAGATAGTGGTATACCATTGAATTTACTCAAAATCCTCTTGTCCAGTTAAATTGAATTTATTTAAAAGAAATATTTTTTTCTTGTAAATTTTGTTCGTTGATTTTTTTTTTCAAATTAGTGATTAATCTAAGGTGACATTTGGTTTGATATAATAGAATAAGAATAGGAATATAGTGTAACATAAATAAAGATAGATAGAGTGATGTATTCTAATTTAATTGTTTAGTTAAACATTGGAATTAGTATTAGAATCATGATTATTATGTTTGGTTATTAATTGGAATGGAATGAAATGATGACAATTTACCAAAATACCCTTTTGTTTAATCTTTGATAATATTTAAAACGAAGTTAAAATATGTTCTAAAGTGCTTTTTTCTTTTCTTTTTTTTTTTGAAAGGGAAAGTGATTTTTTTTTTCTTTATACATGTTAAGGAGATTATTTTATTTGATAACTAATCCTTAAACAATTAGCTTTGTTAACAAACATAATCATTATTTATATATGAAAAAATTGTATGAAATATTGTATAACCACTAATAATTACATTTAGTTGTAGCATAGTTAATATAATTAAATAAATTTTTATATTAGGATAGTAAAATGGGCATTCAATAAAGTAAATAAACAATAAGACATTAAGAGAGGTAATTTAGAAAGAAATAATTTTAATTGATTCAATTTTAAAATAAAATAATTATTTCACTGTTTCACTTTAGGAATGACCATAGCCATTTCATAGTTCTACTTGTCTAACCAAACATAGAAATAACTAAACTTTAAAATTGTCGTTTTATTTTAACGGTTATTTCATCAAAACGAACGTGCCCTAAGCATTTGTTCAAATTATTCACTTTAATAAGTTGTGAGAGCGGATTGGACATGAGACTATCACTTCTTGCCTTCTTGGCACTTTGGAAAGTAGACGGTCATATGATGGCATTGAACAAAGCAACTAGTCATTGTGCTTGATCAATCATTCGCAGTAGCCGATCTACGTTCATATGTGTGAGCACTCGTTGTTTGTCACTCGTATTTTTAAAATTTCATTTTTATGAGAAAAAAAAAGACTGTACAAGTACCCTCACTTTGTATAAAACATTATAGTTATGTTGATACTAAATAATTAAAATGTATAACCATGTTCTTAGTTTAAAAAAAAAAAAGATCACTATTTCTTTGTATCCCGACTCAAAATATTTTGTGCTTCATTGTGTGCAAAAGAGAATCAAATGGGATTTAATAAAAGTTTTTGGTTCCTTAAACAAATTTTTCGTTTTTGAGTGTTTAAAACAAAAACACTGTTATTTGTCCCAACATGGTCAGAACCCCGTCAGAAACAAAAGTGGGCGTTCTAGCAGGGTTCTGACCCCGTCCGGTTTATTAACATTTTTCTTCGAGCAATTGGTTCGTTAAACAATTGGGTTTCTCCCCTTCCTCCAATTTTAAATTAAAAGCTGCCCATTAGACTCCATAATCAAGAATGTGGGTTTGGAATAATTTTAAATCTGCCGGGGTTAAAACTCCCATAAAACTGCTGTTCCTGGCAACTTTGTACTCGCAGCACATGTCATTATTTAACTTATCATCGTGGACCTTAACAAACTCGCCTTAGATTTATCAACAAACAATTTAATTTCAAATTTCAAACCAAAACACCGGCTGTGAGTGGGCCTTTGCTGATGTGTAGCAAATGTAGAGATGTTGACTTGAACAAACCTCTTTCTTTTTAAAATACAATTTTGCTACTTCATTGACTTTGATACAAACTTTAATTTCAAGTTGGCATTTTGAATGCACCAATCTTTACTCTAAGAACATTAGGTTGAATCTCACTTTTTTCTTCCTTCTGGTAAGTTTGCATATAACCAAAGAGTCTTTTAGATAAATGTTGAGCTTTGCTGTTTCATTGGCTTTGTGTGCCAAATCAATCTTTGATCTTCCTTCTTCTCTGTCTTTCTTTTCTCAGAAATGTCTATCTTAAGCAAAAACGATGAAAATTCCACACCTTTCTTCCATGAATTCAAGAAACAAGCTTCTTTCTTCCTTAAGGAGAAGATCAAGACTGCTAGGTTGGCCCTCACAGATGTCACTCCAGCAGAGTTGTGAGTTTGTTTTTTCTAATGAGAATATGTGTGTGTGTGTATATATCATTTTTTACCCAATATTTTATGTGATTACTATTTTTTATTTTGGGGTTTGCTTCAATGTACGAAGGTTGACTGAAGAAGCCACAAGTGGAAATCCATGGGCAGCAGACTCTCGGACCTTGGCTTCTATCTCAAGATCTGCTTTCGAGATTGATGATTATATGAGAATTGTGGAGATTTTGCATAAAAGGTTCTGAACAACACTATTTGTTAAAAATTTTGAATTATGCCCTTTTTATTTCTTTGAATGATGTTTTCTTTCATATTTTTAAATCATGATGTGCAAGTACATATCTGATACAAGATTTTGTAACCGGGTTACCTCAGATTGCTCAAGTTTGAGCAGAAAAACTGGAGGCTTTGTTACAACTCTCTTATTGTTCTTGAGCACTTGTTGACTCATGGACCTGAGAGCGTTGCAGATGAATTTCACTGTGACAAAGATGTCATCAGACAGATGGAAAGCTTTCAGCAAATAGACGAAAGAGGGTATTCCAATAAGAAATTAAATCCACTTTTTTTAAAGAAAAAGATATATATATATATATATATTTAACTAAAGTTTTAGATCATATTGATTGATATGTACAACAATGCAGATTCAATTGGGGCCTTGCTGTGAGAAAGAAATCCGTGCGAGTATTGAAACTACTAGAGGAAGGTCCTCTTCTTAAAGAAGAGAGAGAAAGATCTAGGAAGCTCAGCAGAGGGATTCAAGGGTTTGGAAGCTTCATGCAAAGGTCATCATCATCCACTTCAGCACAAGGCATCCTTAGGGAGAATACTTCATTGGGCAAATATGGAAGATCTCATTCTCAACTCAGCAGCCATGAGAATCAGCAAGAGGGTCTTTTCATCAAGAGTGAGGCGTCAAAGCCAAGCAAAGAAATTGATATTTTTGTGTCTGTCAATAGAAGTGAGAGTATAAGTTCCGAAAAAACTGAAACTAGTGTCAAAGAAAACATGGCTCCTGATGAGGAAGAGTTGCATCGGTGGGACAAGATCGGAGAGTCGAACAACCCACTTTTAGATGGTAAGTCTAGTATAGATGAGCCCGGAATTGGAAATTCGGTGGAAGATGATCATCCCTTTGGTGACACAGACACGCAAAGTACTGCTTCCTTGCTCTCTGTAATGCAATGAAGTTGAAGGATTGTTTTGTAAAGAGAGAGTAATGTTTTGGTTGTTCTTTGCTGCGTAATATATCTGGATTTGAAATATCATAATGTCGATCAAACAACTGAATTAACAAAATTGCTGCTATCATATAGTTTTGTACAAATGAAGTTCGTGAGTTGGAGGTATTTAAACTCGAACGGCTGATATCCGACCGCCAAAGGGAAAACAACTGCCACCGTAACATGATTTTCCAAGAGCAACTCTTCGCAAAACCGAACTATCCATGCAATTGTAGCGTATCTGGCTTTTACCATAATGCACCATCTCAATCACGAATTAAAGTCTCATACAGTGATTTTGGTAACTAATATGTTGACTGTCTAGTTACACAGGGACAATTGTGAAGAATTAGATGTCTTTTGGTTGTGGACAGAATCTAGTAAATAGATTTGCATCCCCCTGTTGTGAAAAGCAACTAGCAAGATAGAAGTCCTTTGGACAATAGATCAACTAAGCTTCGTCGCCCCACTAGAGTAAATGCAAAAAGGATTAGAAGGGCAAAAAAAATTAAAGGACGTATATTCTGAATTTTAGAGGACAGCACAAACCATATACCTGTTATTTTAAAATGGTAAAATTAAAAGAGTCAATATGTGGCCGAATAGTTTCACCAAAAGGTCTTAAGAAATTATAACTTCACATGTCAATTTTGAGACTCGTGATTATATGACATAAAACCCCACAGCCTTATATGTCAATCTCTATGTGATAAAAGGAAAAAAAAAAAATGAGGACAATCACAACGAGTAATACATAGCTGTTTTCTTTGGATTTTGATGAGGTCTTCAGATTTGTTTATTTATTCCGGTGGTATCTCCAGTTTCAATTACTAACTTGTGTGTCAACGTACAATGTTAGTTGCACTGATGTCGTCAAGTGGCATATTAGATACATTTTGCACGGTCAAATTTATTAGCTGTATATTTTTACAATAATATACAGAATAAATTTTGGCACATTCTAAATTCAGAATAAGGCAAACTAATAGACACCCTATATTCTTGCAACATACTGAAATGAAGAGACTGATAAGATAACTCACTAACTAATACATCATAATTCATTGAAGAAGCATTGTACACGTGGCTATACTATGAAACTACATACAAGAGGTTTGGCTCAGATGGTGAAATGTTTTTTCTTCATGCCTTGCACAGCCAGTCCTGAATAGCAAGCCTTACAGCATGGTTGGGAGTGAGATGCAGGTGACTTAGTTTCAAATTGGTCATTGGAGAAGTTTCTTTACCGTTTTCCAACCATCCTCGGATGGCTTCACCTTCATACGTGAATCCATCAGCTGCCACTTGAGGGTCATGCATTATTTCCTGAAACCAACCCAAAGATGCCCATGAGAAAATAGGATAACAAATAACAACAGACAAGGCCAAGCAAAGCCCAGCTCAAGGTTTTGAACCTTGAACCAATTGTTCAAAGCTTGGACCTTGTTTTATGTAGTTTTTACAAATTTCAATCTTTCTTCAATGAGCATTAGTAAACGAGAACAAGTATCCTCACCTGAAGGATGGGGCACAAGAAGAAAGATGGCACTGGTCGCTCTTCAGAGGCGTGCAACTGCTTGAGTTCTCTCACAAGGGAAGGCATTAGATCAGGCCTATCGCGGCTATTAAGCTCGCAACATTGCAGCCCAACTGCTACCAATCGCCTCACCGCAAGCATTGGCCATTCACCAGCTGAGAAATCCAAGACTGAAGCCAATTTTCCAGATGAAAGCGCCTTGCGCACCTCACTTACTAAACCAACTGGAGACCTTCTGGTAAGTAACTGCAGAATGATAAGCCCAAAGGAGTAAGCATCAGACTTGGGTGTTAGGATTCCAGTCCTCTGAAAGTCTGGATCTGTGTAAGGGAAAGCGTCCTTTGGTCCGCTGTTCCATCTTAAACTTGGGCAACGTAGGTTGTCCTCAGTTATCAGCCTGCAAATCCCGAAATCACAAATCTTGCAGCTGAGCCCGGTATCCAAAAGTATTTTCCGAGGTGTCAAATCGCCATGGACAATTTTTTCAGGCTTAGAAGAATGCAAGAAGCAAAGAGCACTAGCGATTTCTGCAACAATCTGTACTCGGATCTTCCATGTCAAAACATTGCTTTTCCGAAAGAGATGGTCTTGAAGGCTGCCATTGGGCAGATACTCGTACACAAGGGACCGGGCTTCTTGGCACACACCAAGCAAAGTCACCAGATGAGGATGCTGCAGTTTGCCTAGAACTTTTACCTCTTGTTGGAATTCTGATTCTCCTTGCATGTTATATGGACACAGCTTCCTAATGGCAACAGTTCTACCCAGCATTTCGCCCTTGTAAACAGAACCATACCCTCCCTGACCAATTTTGAAGCTCTCAGAAAAATTACATGTTGCGGTTTCCAAATCTGATAACGAGAATTCTGCCAACTCAGGTAGTTCCTCAACAAACCCAACAAGGCCATTATAGTTTGCAGCTCCACCTTGTCCATGACTACTTCTCCATCGCTCAAGCCAGCGTAGCGCTTCAATCTTCTGTCGTCGAATCCGCTGCTTTTCCTGCCTCAAGGTTGCAATTGATTCTTGAACTAGCCTCAGTTCTCCAGCAGCTTTGCCATGCCTGCGGTTTGCTTCTTGTGCACGGATGTCCAGCAGTGCAACATTTCTCATGGTCCTATGAAGCTCTTGAGTTATGTCCTCTCTTTCTTTCAAAAGCTTTTCTTGTTCCTCCATTGTTGTTCTCAGTGCCTCCTCAGCCTCTTCCCTAAGTTTACCTTCACGTGTGAGGGGAGACTCAAACGCTTTGGCCTAAAGAAAACAAAGAAAAGAAGTTCAAGGTTGGAAGCAAATTGCAAGAATTGGAAACTAATCAATCATCGATGATAACTTCAATCAATCTAATGCTCCAACAAGCTATTCTATGGAATTTGCAACAATAGATTTCTATGCCTAGCCAAAAAAAAAAGAAAAAGAAAAAAGGGAGGCTGTAACATATTATAACACAAACAAACCAAAAGGGGCCATTTTCATTTCTTCAACTTAATAGGATAAATATCAGCAAAATAGTTGTACGGAGGAGGCCTAGAACATTTAATCCTAGTCCCTAGACAAGGAAATCACATAAATTGAGAAGTTCACGCTATAATAATGTCAGCATGTAGGCTTCTGAAACAACCCGCACCTTCACTATTGTGACTGTCACATTTCCATTCATAAACTCCACATTTTTGTCAAAAATTTTGGAAGCAACAGATTTGTTTAAAATAACTATAGTCATATCAAGGGAAGTTAAAAACACTAGCAACCATATTCAGATAATGCTTTACCTTACGAATAGATTCCCTAGCCTCTAATTCCAACTTTTTGACTTTCACAAAATCTTCAAGTCTGTCATTCCTTGATGCCTTGGCTTCCAGCGTAGCCTGAACAAGCTGGCTATATAATCTTTCGTCATCAACTTTCAAATCAGAATCCGAAAACCCCCTACTTTCAGCAGAATTATACCCTGAGCCAGAACTAGAACTTGAAGGGCTCGACAAATCATTGAGATCACGGAGACATGTTTTGGCTGCACAAGATAAAGTTGGCGAAGAAGCCGATTCCACATGAACTGGTTCGGACTGGAACTGGTTGCTTATTTGAGCATAGACTGCACTCTCAGCTGATTTTGGTCGAAGATAATCTGGGTGTATCAACTTATTTTTACCATATTGAAATGATCTTGATCTGGAGTTCTCCATGGTTGAGATCTGTGGCAGACTACATAAAGGCAGAGAACTTGGGCCCTCAGAAGCGTTTCTAGTCCACACATGTTTTCCTTTTTTGATGAACCATATTTCACAGAACAAGGGAACGTTTTTGGCAGCATGATATGCTTTGCTGGAGCCCTTTTTCACCTTCATACAACTGCATCAAACCGTAAAGAATGAAATTACTTGCAAAAGAAAAGGGTAAATAATGTAGCTACGTAAAATAAAATCTTCAAGTTTCATAAAAAGAAAGCAAGGCAAAAAAGAGAAGAATTACTGCTCAAAAACTAGTTTTTGGATCAAATCATATCGCACATTGATACTGAGGACAACTGAAATCCTTGATAAAGAACTTACTTTTCTGGCACAGCCCCCATGACAAGCTTTCTAATACCATTTTGATTCACCAAATCCACAATTCCTTTCTGAACTTGCTTGGCTTCAATCGTGATGATGCTTGCATTAACCTGCATGGTATAGTTTTCAATAAACGATGGAGCAAGTAATACAGAAAATTGCAGATTTTCTTGGTAAAAAAGTTTCAGTATTACATAATATTTTGGATATGAAAACAATATCCCATTCAGGAATTTCGGAAATTTGTCTTTTATTGTCCCCTGAAAACTGTATGTTTCCTTTAGTAGAATATCAAAATTATTTTGATCTTTAGGTTTTTTTTTGTTTCGCGTTTCTTTAAAGCAAAAAGGGTCCTCAGAAACAGAATTTTAGAAACCTTTTGGAGAAACAAGGACAATAAAATCACAGTTTTCTTATGCTAAGTGTATCCAGTATTAATTAATTATTAATTAATTAAGCATACAATACACAATATTGCCACGTGGGAAGAAAGACAAGTTTTATCACACCTATTCCTATGTGCTGAAAGTAATTAAGCTGTTTGCACAAATAATTAACAAAAAGAAGACAAATACCAAAAAAAAGTAAAATAAAAAATTCCACATTAAAAAAAAAGCGACAAGCTTTATTACGAAATATGAATGATTCAGGAGACACCACGGAATTCTCAAGTGCTCAAACCAATTAAGGTTTTTGCTTGAATAGTTAACAAAGCAACAAAAAGAAGCCAACACATATGTTAGAATTGTTTTAGCAAAAATGAATAAATAAATTCATTTAATAAATTTTGAAAGACAAAAAAAGCAAACCTTTGCTCTAGAGCAAACGCTGGAATAAGATTGTAAAAGCTTCAACATTTCTTCCTTCTCATACTTTCTATACGTAGACACCACCTCAGCATTTGCTTGGCTTGCTGGAAGATTTCCTACTGCGCAATAGAATCATAAATAGTAAATTATTTTAAAAGATAATTTACGGAAAAAAAGTTTTTCTTGAAAGTTTGATATTTTTATTAAAGTATGATGACTAGAATTTTATTTGATCCGACTTAAAAAATTTATGGTGCTACGTTTGTAATAAAATTATAATTACAAGAATGAGAATTTTTTAAACTGTCGTATCAGTCCGATCCTGTAAAGATATGTATTATTTGGGCTCCAGCCTTTTGTAATAACTTTAGAAATACAATAAATTTGTTTCTCCTTTGTCCTTTTTTTTTTTTTCCGTCTGGGGCTTTGTTATTCGTTTTATACTGTTTATTTTCGTATTAAAACAACGTGTGCGCGCATTTATCACAAAATGCTTGCAAAATATAAGGCAAGATTCCCAATTACTTCATAAAAGTTTCCCTTTTTTCCTTTATTTTCTCAGCCACCAAACGGAGCAAGAAAAAAGGAAAGAATTTCACCAATAAAACATGAAAGGTGGGAGGGAAAGAACTACATTTCAGATGCCCGTTTGTGGTTATTTGTCCAAAAAAAATATGCACACAAAAAAGGACGAATTAAGGCAAATTTTCCAAGAAAATACCCATTAAGCCCAAAAAAAAAAAAAAAAAAACTCACAATTCGTGGGAATGAGCTGAGAAGGCTGATGAACATGAAGAATGCAAATTTCTTTGCCTCGGAAACAGCTGAAAGTCCAATTGAGCAAGCTCATTGCTTTCTCCTTAGACTTGCCAAGCGCCACGTGTACCTTGTGGTTGTGATTCCCTTCCTCTTCGACGATCTCCGGCAGCTGGGAGGTGCCGGCACGGTTAAACCCACGTCGAAAAGTCGCCGGAGAAGACAACCCAGAAAGGGATTCCCGCAAATGGGCGTGAGTCGTGGGAGGGCACGAAGGCTTTAGGAGCTCCATGGTCGCTGGGGCTTTAGGAAAAATGGAAATACAATCATGCAGGCAATATATGCCTGGTTGGTTGGTTAGTTTAATTAAGTCAAGTGAGATTTTGGGAAATTAAAATTGGACTTTATCTTTAATTATTTTGGGTGGCTTTTGTTTGCTTGTTTTTGTCGGAAGGAGGCTTGACCTGTTTTTTGCTGACTTGATGGAGATGGAGACGGGAGAAATAGACCGGAAAGTGTGTTTGCCTCTTCTCCGTGGACCGCCTCATTCATTCGTTGGAATTGGAATAGGACTCAAATTCAAATACACGTGCATTTGTTTCCCATATTTATTATTGTGGGCTTGGTTGTAACGGTAAGTTTTAGGGGTAGTTTGTTTAGAGAATTTTTTACATTATTTAGGCTTAAATTTAAATTTAAGTATTAATAATTTTTTTAGATGTTATTTGTTTTTTTTTTATATCAGAATCTTTTGAGTATCAAGAATTTAAGTTTTTAAAGTTCTGACTCCGTTTTAAATTTTTAATACTTAGATATATTTGCTACAGTAAAAACTTAAATTCCCTCTCTTATATTTGAGAAAAAAAAATCATAACTTCCTCAATTGTTATCCAATTGGGATGATTCTTTTTAAATTATGTTCCTAGCGAAGAGAGAAATAAATTAAGATCCATATTGCAGTTTTTTTGGATAATTAACATTATATTTTTATTAGATTTGTTTATAAATTAAAAACTATTTTTACCACCTCTCCAAACACAAATTTCAATTTTATTTCATACTCAGATTAAAATTTAAATGCACATCCA
The DNA here is from genome assembly GCA_025403435.1 of Artocarpus heterophyllus. Taxonomy (NCBI): domain Eukaryota; kingdom Viridiplantae; phylum Streptophyta; class Magnoliopsida; order Rosales; family Moraceae; genus Artocarpus; species Artocarpus heterophyllus. The sequence goes on along the minus strand of CM046338.1, from coordinate 8,869,339 downwards.
AACGTCAATTCAGATAACAATTCAAATCATTAACTCAAATCTTGATTCAAATCACACTAACGTAAATCAAATCACTAATTCGAATCTATTTACCAAACGGACCCTTAACTGTTACCGTGTAAATTTTCATATAGTATAATAAAAAATAAAAATTTAATATTTAAATTTTAACTTTTAAGTTTTCACTTGATTTTCAAACACTTTTTACTTGCTCATGTTGAATGGTTAAAACCAACGATTTAAAGTGTTACAGTGTAAATCTCTATTTGGCAATCATAGCTCCAACCATTTTTTATGGTTTTTAATTGTTTTTGTTGTAGTGTCTTTTCTCATAAAATTTAAACTAAAAACAGTTTCAATCATAAAAAACAATTCCAACCGTTCTTATAAAACTTAACTCTCACATAGTACAACATAAAACAAAAACAAGTTTCAATATAAATCTTTTACATGCTACCTTATTTTGAATTAAAATGAGAAACTTCCTATACACGTCTATTTTTACATACTTTTTTTTAAAAAAAAAAAGAAACGACTTGTTTTTTACCGGGCACAGTAAGACATAATAATCCTTCCTCATGACAAACAACTTTTTTTTTTTAATTTTTATTGTTTCTTCTCATTCATAAAATTAGTTTCACTTGCGACTTTTGTCCAAGTAGGTTTCCGACACCTTTAATTTCTCCATAAGGATTTTCCTCGTGATTATCTTTTCTTTACCAGTTCATTGGTCTAATTTTCATAAGAAATCTTTTCTTGTGAGCTCTAATTTTTCAACGGAAAATTACAGAAACTAAAGAGATCAATCTGTCTAACAAGAAAAAAAAAAAAGGAAAAAATAAACCCACTAGATAAGGTAAATATCCGTTCTGAGAGAGAGAGATCAAGAATGTATGATGTATAACAAAAGGCTTATTAATTAAAATAACAAGTAATGACAAAAGTTTCTTTTTCATATATCCTACCAATATCTATGGAAAAGAGAAAGCCGACAAATTGTCAAAGTATCCTATTCATGTAATATCATTACGAAGTCACTAGTACCTAACAATACCTTCATTTAATTATATAATACAAACTATGTAAGACTATATATATGTTATTAATAAGGTTATGGTTACACCTCACTTGAAGTGTTTAAAAAACAAAAAAAAAAAAGAAGTGGGCCAAGTCGTAGTTTCGTTTGGTACGGAGCGCGAATGACGACAGTAGATAAGAAAACTTAAAACCCATAACAAGCATGACGAATATTCGTAGGCATCGTAATGTGCGAAAGAAAAAAAATTTTATTCTTTTGATGACCCCATGAAATTAAAACAGGAATGCTCTTCATGAAAATGGTCTAGTCTTTTTATTCTTTTTTATTTATTTGAATCGCCTACCTTTCTTGATTCTCACTCATAAGATATTCCATTGCATCGTTGTCCAACCACATCCTAAACTAATCAAAGTATTATGAAGGCTCGGTCCTCGTCTTGCGTCAGTCAGAATCGTAAACAGGAAGAATTCCACGTGGTACGTTTCAATTATCTAATAGGAAAGTTCCTGCAACTTTCACCGTATATTCGGACGAGTTTCGCTGAAATTTACTGTAAATTTTTAGTTTGTTTGACAAAATTAACAATACAAAACTGTGAGTTTTATTACAATAAAAAAATTATTATAATATAAAATTTTTATATATTTTAATATTTATAATTTTAATTAATAGTTTTAACCATTACAACAAACATCCTATTAATTATTTTACTTGATAAAGGAAAACAAGTGATCAGATTAACTGTTTTAACAGGTAAAGTAATAAATCAAAAGAGTGTTTGACAGTCGTGATCTAGATTACTTTTTTAGTTATAAACAATATAAGTTTTTATACGTTACAATAATAATAAAAAAAATTACTGTAGTATAAAATTTTTATATATTAAAAAAATAATTTTAATTATCTTATTAAACACCTAAAAAGTCTAAGAACTAGTGAAAATTCCGGATCCCAACAAAAAAAGAGGTTGTATTAAATGATTGAATGATTGATGAAGATTGAAAGCGAGAGGAGAGCAAAAACCCAGCATTTTCCTCTCACCCACGTGAAACGAGCGAAAGAGCATACAGTCTGATATCAAAACCCGTATGTCGGGCCCAATTGGTCATAGGCCGATGCGGAATGGCACGTGATCCTTGCAAGCTAACAGTCTTTAGGAAAAGTGGCCTTCCAATAAGGTGTCTCCAAACTATAATCGAGTTTCAAGAAAAATAAAGAAAAGAAAACAGCATAGGAAATTGAATCCATAACATGCAATGTTTTAGGTATAGGAAACGATAAGGAAGATAATTTAATATTCAACAAACAGAAACTTAATTTGATTTTTGAGGGGAAGTCTCTGGTAATGCCCGCTTGGTAGCTATTCAAATTCTATCATAAGGTGGAAAATATAGGAGGTGCAGACATTCTCCTTTGCACTCACCTACCACATTAGACTTCTTGAACGTAATTTATGGGTGATATTTTCTGTTATGAAATTGATGAAAATGGTTGAAGAATAGTAAATTCAAATGAAAATTTTCCCATTTTCGTATTTCAGATCTTGAATTCAAGAATCTGGATTCTGTTCATATGAGCTTTTTTTTTTTTTCCAAAATTGAAAATTTTCAACAAATTTTTTCCCAAGAGAATGCACGTACAATAGCTTCTTTTCCAAGATCAACATCTCAACATTAGCTTTTTTTTTTTTTTTTCCTCAAGCTAATTTCTATAGATTCTTAACATCATTACCTTCAAATGTCTGTAATAGAACTTTCCAGCAATCTGTAGTAAAAGGAAAAAAGGGGAAAAAAATCTCAACTTTTGAACCAAAATATTAAAAGGAACGAAATGAATCAAAGCTCACTTTCAAAAAGATTGAAACCTATAAGAAAACAGAGCATTTCCTTTTCAGTCTTTTTTGTTTATTTTAGAAATTAAAAGGAAAGACTAAATAAATAAATAAACAGAAGAGAGCTTGTCTTTAATTCCAATATTCTTCGACTGAGGTGGCTGCGGGACCGATATTTACCGACAGTAGTGGAGCCCGCCTTTTAGTTTAGTGGGAGCGGATATATACTAATATTTTTTTAATAAATAACATAAAATTATACACAAAAAAGTATGTTATAATTTTTTTTAATAACTATGAGATAAATATTGAGAATTTTGAGACATAAAAACATACTCTTTAAGGCTTTATCTTGAAAAGTTAGATATTTACAAAAAAAAAAAAAAAAAAGTTTGTTTTGTATACTTTTTATGTGATTTTAATTAGATCTAATATTTAGAAACTTGCACTATCTATAAGGATACCCTACCATAGTTTTTTTTTAGGCATTTTAAGGATATAAAAAGGAATTTTTACGGTAGGAATTATCTACTTTCACTATTAGTAGTAACTGTTGTTCAACCGTTAACATTTTGATGTGTTAGTGTTCATATTAAAATATTGAAGTGTGTGGCATAGAACTGCTCCCACATACACGAGACCATTGAAAATTAATCTAAAATTAATCTCAATTGCTATAGATAGTGAAAAAGGCATTTTCTACTATAAAAGCTCTCCATAAAAAATGTCATACCTTTATATTTTAAATTGTATCACATATTTTAAAATTATGTTCTATTTTTATCTTTCCTTGTTCTAACATTAACTGTCAATTAAACCACAAAATATATTTAAACTCCACATATAAGATAAAAGATAATGATTTAACATGAATATTAACTGTGAAGGTATAAAAATACAATCCAAATTATAAAGTCATAAAACATATTACAATAACTCGTGAGTAAAATAAGTAAAATTGATTATAATATAATTATAGGAATAAAATGAAAACAATTAAGAGCAGTGGGGGCATATATGAGAATATTAAATCTCAATGAGGCCAAAAAAAGAAAAAGACATAAATTTTTAGGGGTTAAAATATTGTTAGAAAAAATTACAACACATGTCTCAATTATTGTTATGAAATTAAAATCTAACACAATATTCAAAATATCTTAAAAATATTTTTAATGATATAGTAACTATCTTAATGATATTACATATTATACTATATAATTACATATAAATAATTTTAATGATATTATTATAAAACATTTATGTAACGCCCCTATATGGGGGTTAACAGTTTTTAATGAGATAAAATAAAAATAAATAATAAAAGTAAAACCTTAAAAATAAAATTTGCCCGGGACTTAAATGAAAACTCCCAACTCAAAAATAAAAATATAAACGACAAATAAACCACAGTTTAATGTAGCACCTTAAATTTAATAATATAAACTGTTGTCATCATCATTTTAACCCTCAACACATTGTAATACAGTCACAGAAAGTAACAATTGATGCTTACATTATCATGAAGAACATTCTCAACAATTGAAGCAGTCCCAATGTAATATAGCTACATCACTTCCTCAACTATATTTCTCGTAGCCACCTCACACTTAGTGAGTCCTGAAAAGATAAAAATATAAGGGAATGAGCGACACTATGCTCAGTAGAGAAAGCCATTACTCACCTTTAGGTTTTTATCATTACCACATTAAAACCTGCATGTTAGTAGGTTACATCATATTCTAGATTATGAGGTTTATTATGATCACATCTTGTGGATATCATAGTTAATCATTACCAAGTTTCATAATTACACATTTACACAAATATTACCAATCATCATTGTTCTTAGGTATCCATGTTAAATTGAGTATCACTCAACTCATCGAAACCCAAATGGGCGCACTTGATCACCCTATAAACATTCCAAGGGTGTTCCGATGAGGGGACATCAAGCCCCGAGTCCTCACCAAGTCGATTCCTGTACAATGTGTTCTGGGACTTTCAACCCAAGGAAGCGTCATCGCCTTCCCCCTATTTTACCTTTTAGGGTATTCATGCCCAAGGACGTAACCGTCGCCCTCTTCATGTCTCACAATTTCTCTATATTGAATCATTATTAATAGAGTTAGTTTTCCTAACCATGCTTCTCAATTTATAACATGTGTCAATTTATTATGTTCCTCGCCGTACAATACAAGACGAGTCCATGTCATAGTTTCATATGTGATACTCATATAATATTAGTTCAACATAGATATATATATTGCGGCAAAACAATCAATTTTAATTCTATAAAAACCTCACAAAAATGAGTAATAGAATCCCTACCTTTCAAGCTTATCAACAATCTTTTAATCCTGGAATCAATTAACGTTAGCTCCATACTCCCTTGATCCTAAGGCGTGCATAAGGACAATTAAAACTAAAGCACAATATACAACTACATTCATAAATAAATCATGTGTAAACCTATCTTACTAGTATGTCATTAAAGCTTTTATATAAATCTCTTTTGAATACCACAGTAAACAATTTTTGTCTTAACACAATATAAAATGTGAACAAGTAATCTATATATTTTAGTCCCTAATAAGATTCATCAATCACTTAGGATAATATTGGAAACGTTGCAAGACATTAAAGAATTAGGTGGTGAGCAAAGATGGGTTCTTGGTTCAGGTTAGCAGCTGGTATACCATAACAAACTGGCAGATTTACTAGTTTCCAATACAAAAATTGAATAATTCTTAGAAAATAAAATACAACTCCGATTTAGGTTTATGATAGCTCGTTAGAAAGCCTAGGATGCTACTTTTCAAATATGCAAACCAATTCATAAAATTCATTTTAATTTAATCTTAGAATTTCAAGAAATAACCACTGCCCATAGAGGTATTACAAAGTTTAACAATATAAATTTTCTGTCTAGGGCATGTACACTTAGACTTCATACATATGCTCCAAAATAGCAACAAACATATACTTAGGTTTAAGAACGTAAATTTGAATAATCCTTTAGTATAAAAGAAAATTTATAAATGAAAGACTAAATTTGTTCATAAGATTCTAACCTCAGATTATGGTTAGTTGGAAGCTTGAAATGGCTTCAAAACAGGTTCCTTTACTTCGGTATGACTGAAATTCTTGCTCAAATGGAGGTGATGATGGCTGATTTTTATGGCTGCCTTGAAGAAGTTTTCTAAGTATTTTGCTTCAGCAAAGAAATGAGAAGAAGAGTGTGGGAACCGTGGAAGAGAAAGGAAGAAAAGATGAAGTCTTTGAAGAGAAGTGATAGAAACAATTATAGAGGAGACATGTTGAAGCATGTCACGGAGGAAATAAAGAAAATGAGGGTCAAGAGTAGTTGGAAAAGATATCCTTATGTCTCATCTAAAGACTTTAACACACATAATGCCAATATGACATTTTTGAGATTTATTAGAAGTTCTAAGGCTTTTTAGTAATCATACTAAATAAATATAGGAGAATTTTAGAAAATTTAAAAATAGATAAAAATAAATATTATAAAATAAATTTAAATGAAGCAATTTTTTTTTATACACTAAAAATTAATTTAATTACCTCAATACCCGTTAGGAGAATAACGGGTGTCACAGCTCTACCCTCCTTAAAGAAATTTCGTCCTCGAAATTTCAATTCTAGCAATACTAGTAAAAATTTTGATTCCATTATGATTCCAATTCCGAGTCTAAACCGTTAATGTTGTTTGTCCTCCAAATTTAAGTCATCGTATCTCCACTTATTTACTTGCATAATAAATCTTACTCCTAAATCCCTCAATGAGAGTATTTCTGACAAGTTTCAACTTATAACACCGTATAATAGTCTAAGAATCTGATCAGGCATACATATTGATCATATCATGATTCCAGTCCTTCATTGTCCATGGACTGTGATTTACAATCACATTTAAGGAGATTGCTAGAGAAATTTTATATACTTCATCTTTAGGTTCCTTTTCCTTTTTGAGTAAGGAAAAGTCAAATATATTTGATTTCATACCTCAACTAATAAACTAGAACATAATCATAAAACATATATCACAAACACTTTTATTCAAAACTATACATTAAACTTACTCATAGAGATATTAAACAGAATCTCAGAGTTGCAAACATACCCGACATATTTTTCATTAAACAGCTATCCTCATGACACAAACATTCAACCCAAATAATATACTCATATTTCATATGGAATATCCCCATAACTGACTCTGGTACTTCCACATAATATTAACAGAATATTACACATTACAAACATAATACGGATACGTTTCGAGAGTACAAGGCACTCCGTATACCAGCTATCCATATCATGCATGCTTAGAGGATACAAAAACATCGATAAACAAAAGATCGGACCTTAAGAAGGATGCGTTTCGAGAGCATCAAGTACTCCGTATCCAGCCATCCCGGCATTAGGCTCAATGAATCTAAAAGATTGAACAATGACGTACCACAAGAAACACAGAATACAAGGTAAACGGTTATTCGTAACACACGAAATACGGACACACATGCCTATATGCCAAAGATAAAACAAAAAGATTACAGATGGAGATTCAAATCAATTGGCCGTTCCCGGCTTTCCCTTTCCCATTCAAGCTTGGATGTTGCAGTGTCAGATTCTGGATGTATGATTTGCATTTTATCTATCAATTCCTCAGCTGTTGAAGCAGTAACAAAGATTTGTCTCTCCGATTCTGTAGTGATGTTTTCTTCCACAGCGTAATCTAGAAATTTCAAAAGACCGTCATAAAAACCATTTACATTCAGCAGTCCCAAAGGTTTGGAATAAAAGCCAACAATTGCCCACAAGCAACTACAAATATTTCCTCAAGAGTACCTAGACCACCAGGTAATGCTATAAAAGCATCAGAATTATAGATTATGTCTTTAAAATTTCTAGGGATACTCCTGACTCCTTCTCCCTTACCTATGGCTTCCTTATAAAGGTTTCCTTCAACTGGAATATGAGGCCAAATTCTTACAACAGTAGCGTCGCTAGACCTAGCTGCTAGTGCCATATTTTCCATCATTTTTATACTACCACCCCCATAGATTATGTTAATCTTCTTGTGTGCTAGGACTTGCCCTAAGTGATTTGCAGCTTCTAAATAAGCTTTATCTTTTCCAAGGCTGGAACCACAAAAGACACAGACATTCTTTATTTTCTTCGTGGACTGGGAGGTAGACATATTTGGTTTATAGAAGTGGTTGCTTAATGTCTGCTCCACTTAGACTTCGGGTTCTACATGAGATTTTAAAGATGAGAAATATACAAAAAGGGCTAAAGAGATAGACGAGTAGGTAATGAAAAGGTAATCCAAAGATTTAAACAAAATCTTGTGCGGATAAGAAAGTAAGATAAGGTGATTGATAGTTTACAGAAAATCTGATTCACTTTTTGAAAAAGATTAGACTCTAATTGTATAACTTTTGACAATTGAGAACAATTTGACAGAAGACCCTCTTGACACAACTGTAGACTTTTTGACAAATATACACCAAGTCTAGAAATTTAATATAAACGACAAATACTGTAGAACTTTTGAAATTTGAGACACAAATCTTGAAATATCTGGATAAGCTTTTCAAAATTCAAACATATTACTGTACCGTAAGTAACGTGTCTGATAAGATAATATATTTTATTATATATATATTTAAGAAAATCATAAATTAAATAAGATATTAACACTTACTGTATCAATCTAATAATCACAATTATTTCAAACACAAAAGCAAATATTCTGAGTAAAAGAAAAACACAAACTGTTGAACATCAGCTAAAACTGCTTCAAATAAGTAAAGACTAAATAACCTTTATAGAGCGATGACTTATTCCCCATCCAGTTTTCTTATGGCTTGGCAAACAGGATCTAGAAATACCATATTCCTGAGGCGTTGTCTTTCTGTATAAAATTTAGGCCAGAGTTTAAAAATAGCTCCTTGAACATATCCACTAGGGTGACCGTGAAGAGGAGGATGGATGCTATCCAAGTTCTCCTTTAAAAGTCCATCCCTACAAAACCTTATTTTATCCTCTCTATTCGTAGACATATAACCAGGTGAAGTACATGTACCGTTACAATTTTGTCTTCCACATTTGTTACAAGCGACCACGATGGCACGGGCTCTTCTTTTCATTGCACTACGACTGGTACCCGTTCCTGGTAAACCGACATCTTGACTAAAGTCACTCGGACGGATTTTCCCCTCTATTAACATTCTCACATCACAAGGGATACCAAAACGCATAAGAATCCACAACCGAGTAATTCTAGCCTTGTATTTCTTTCTGAGAATCTTTTGGGAGAGTGATGGGAAATACTTTCTCAGATGTTGGTACTTTGGGTCCATGATGAGATGAAAGAAGAGTAAATAGAAAGGAAAAATTAAGATAGTAAATTGTAGAATCCTAGAATTCCTTCTTCTTTTAGAGGAAAAGAAGAATTTTTTAATGAAAAAGAAGAGGATTTGCGATTTAGAGAGAAAATAACAAATTAAGAGAGAAAAAGTGGACTCGGAGAAATAAACTCTTATGCACAGTAAACGTATATGTAAACAATAATTAAACCACTGTATATGACACGTATAGAGACCACGTGGGAGAGACAGTGTGAATCAAACTGATTTAAGATTTGAACTAGGCCCAAATGTTCTAAGTTGAAAATGGTCAGGTTGTTTCGGGCCTTAACACATTTAGAACGAGTTAAATAACAAACATAAAATTGAAAACCAATTCGTATGAATCTTAAACCCAATTCAAAGCCCACTATAGATAAAGTTAACTATAAACAACAAATCTAATTTAACGACAACAAGGATCTTCCTGAATGATATTTAAAATCATTTCATAACAACATAATCTTCCAGCAACTCAAATAATTTTGTTTTAACCAAAACCTTATTGAACAATGCATACACCCATATGTTATTCCTAATACTCAACATCTATCAATGGATTCATCACCATTACTACCAAGGGTTTAGAATGCGACTAACCTTGAAATCAATACGATTTACGTCTTTCAACGTAGACCATATCAACAAACAAAGACACTTGATGTTACTACTTAAGAACATCTACAATCCCCACAATTCTAGTTATACAATATATAATTTCCTCATATAACAAAACCGTAGGTAACCAAAAGATTCACATCTAAACATCTAAAACTTAAACATTTTATCGTAATTATCCAAAATTATTATAAGTGCCTTAAGTATTATGATTTACTTAAGGAAACTCCTATTGATTATTTTTCTATTGCATCTATATATAAAGATTCACTGATACACTTAAATACAATGTACGTAACAAAATATTCCAATTTTGAGATTCATGCATTCTAGACTTTACACAGTCTCAACAGACCAAAAGTCTAACATTTATCTCTCTCAAGATTCAATACCATGATTCCCAACTTATCTCATATTCCTCAAATAAATAGAACTTTTAAGAAAAGATATTGACACTTATGTGCTCCATCGAATCCACACATAATCATTACTTAGGTTTGAATCAATTACGAAAAATTTGGCATATCTATGTCAAACTTTAAAATCAATAAATCAAGCCTTATATTTCTTATTGTTTTTCACAAGACAAAAGGCTTTTAAATCCTCGTATCTATACGAATTTCTCATCGTTTATACGAATTAGATATGCTTATAGATCCAAATATTATACGAATCTCTCATAAGCAATCTACTTATAAACTCATTCCATATAACTATCATTCCCTCATAACTATTAATACATTCCTTCTATATAATTATTGTACTCATATAACTATTAATATTTTCATTCTATGGCCTTTCCATGTTACATCCTTCTAGACTGTATAAATCAATGTAAAGGTTCATTTTGATGATGACAATGAAAATTCAGCTTCAAAACCATCTCAAAAATATATTTTTTTAAAGTGGTGCTACACTCCCTAGGTTAACCGAACCTAGGCTCTGATACCAAAAATTCTGTAACGCCCCTATATGGGGGTTAACAGTTTTTAATGAGATAAAATAAAAATAAATAATAAAAGTAAAACCTTAAAAATAAAATTTGCCCGGGACTTAAATGAAAACTCCCAACTCAAAAATAAAAATATAAACGACAAATAAACCACAGTTTAATGTAGCACCTTAAATTTAATAATATAACTGTTGTCATCATCATTTTAACCCTCAACACATTGTAATACAGTCACAGAAAGTAACAATTGATGCTTACATTATCATGAAGAACATTCTCAACAATTGAAGCAGTCCCAATGTAATATAGCTACATCACTTCCTCAACTATATTTCTCGTAGCCACCTCACACTTAGTGAGTCCTGAAAAGATAAAAATATAAGGGAATGAGTGACACTATGCTCAGTAGAGAAAGCCATTACTCACCTTTAGGTTTTTATCATTACCACATTAAAACCTGCAATGTTAGTAGGTTACATCATATTCCAGATTATGAGGTTTATTATGATCACATCTTGTGGATATCATAGTTAATCATTACCAAGTTTCATAATTACACATTTACACAAATATTACCAATCATCATTGTTCTTAGGTATCCATGTTAAATTGAGTATCACTCAACTCATCGAAACCCAAATGGGCGCACTTGATCACCCTATAAACATTCCAAGGGTGTTCCGGTGAGGGGACATCAAGCCCCGAGTCTTCACCAAGTCGATTCCTGTACAGTGTGTTCTGGGACTTTCAACCCAAGGAAGCGTCATCGCCTTCCCCCTATTTTACCTTTTAGGGTATTCATGCCCAAGGACGTAACCGTCGCCCTCTTCATGTCTCACAATTTCTCTATATTGAATCATTATTAATAGAGTTAGTTTTCCTAACCATGCTTCTCAATTTATAACATGTGTCAATTCATTATGTTCCTCGCCGTACAATACAAGACGAGTCCATGTCATAGTTTCATATGTGATACTCATATAATATTAGTTCAACATAGATATATATATTGCGGCAAAACAATCAATTTTAATTCTATAAAAACCTCACAAAAATGAGTAATAGAATCCCTACCTTTCAAGCTTATCAACAATCTTTTAATCCTGGAATCAATTAACGTTAGCTCCATACTCCCTTGATCCTAAGGCGTGCATAAGGACAATTAAAACTAAAGCACAATATACAACTACATTCATAAATAAATCATGTGTAAACCTATCTTACTAGTATGTCATTAAAGCTTTTATATAAATCTCTTTTGAATACCACAGTAAACAATTTTTGTCTTAACACAATATAAAATGTGAACAAGTAATCTATATGTTTTAGTCCCTAATAAGATTCATCAATCACTTAGGATAATATTGGAAACGTTGCAAGACATTAAAGAATTAGGTGGTGAGCAAAGATGGGTTCTTGGCTCAGGTTAGCAGCTGGTATACCATAACAAACTGGCAGATTTACTAGTTTCCAATACAAAAATTGAATAATTCTTAGAAAATAAAATACAACTCCGATTTAGGTTTATGATAGCTCGTTAGAAAGCCTAGGATGCTACTTTTCAAATATGCAAACCAATTCATAAAATTCATTTTAATTTAATCTTAGAATTTCAAGAAATAACCACTGCCCATAGAGGTATTACAAAGTTTAACAATATAAATTTTCTGTCTAGGGCATGTACACTTAGACTTCATACATATGCTCCAAAATAGCAACAAACATATACTTAGGTTTAAGAACGCAAATTTGAATAATCCTTTAGTATAAAAGAAAATTTATAAATGAAAGACTAAATTTGTTCATAAGATTCTAACATCGGATTATGGTTAGTTGGAAGCTTGAAATGGCTTCAAAACAGGTTCCTTTACTTCGGTATGACTGAAATTCTTGCTCAAATGGAGGTGATGGTGGCTGATTTTTATGGCTGCCTTGAAGAAGTTCTCTAAGTATTTTGCTTCAGCAAAGAAATGAGAAGAAGAGTGTGGGAACCGTGGAAGAGAAAGGAAGAAAAGATGAAGTCTTTGAAGAGAAGTGATAGAAACAATTATAGAGGAGACATGTTGAAGCATGTCACGGAGGAAATAAAGAAAATGAGGGTCAAGAGTAGTTGAAAAAGATATCCTTATGTCTCATCTAAAAACTTTAACACACATAATGCCAATAGGACATTTTTGAGATTTATTAGAAGTTCTAAGGCTTTTTAGTAATCATACTAAATAAATATAGGAGAATTTTAGAAAATTTAAAAATAGATAAAAATAAATATTATAAAATAAATTTAAATGAAGCAAATTTTTTTTATACACTAAAAATTAATTTAATTACCTCAATACCGGTTAGGAGAATAACGGGTGTCATAATTTATAAAATTTTTATAAATTAAAATTATGTTTTATTCAATAAATATAATTAGACCAATTGTCTCATTTAACCTTTTTTTTGTTAAAAAGCCACCCCCACTGGGCCCTATTTAAATCCACAACTGTTTACTGAAGAAAGCATCGGAAACATTTTTCCCCCTTCCACTTTCCTATCTTTCGCCGCCAATTTCACCGCACTCCTTGAGCCACTTTTTTTTTTTTTTTTCTTTTCATGAGGCCTCTTTAACTGGATTGCAAATGGTGTGCATCAGGTATGTAACTCCAAATTCCCTAATTTTTTTTTCCTTGTCTTCTTTTCTTTAACTCGATCTAGCTTTGGCAGAAAGAGGAGAGTCCTTTAAATTCCTCTAAAGGAGTGTTTGGCAGCGGTAGAAACCACCAAGTTTCTACCACAATCGCAGTTATAAACAGTATAAAGCTCTTATATGCTACAGTAACAATAAAAAAATATGCTACAGTGTAAAACTCTCACATACTACAGTAAAAATAGTTTCCACCACTGGTTCCCACCACCTTTCCAAACACCCTATAAATATCTTTATTATTGTTGATCGGTAGTGTCTGAAGTACACACTACCATAGATTGTCCCTTTTTTTTTTTAAGAAAATATTGTATCAAAAATGTTTGAATTGTGGTTCAAACTCGCAAAACAAACAGGACAAATTGTTAAGGTGAATCAACGAGACCACATTAAACAATATAATGAAAAAATGGTTTTCAACTTGATGGCAAATGGAGGGAACAAATATAAGCAACAACAATACAGAGAACTTTTGCCAAGCATTGAACAATGGTTGTTCAACCACTGACTAGTGAAAAACAATAATAAAGAGTTAAATCTCTTTGCAATGAACTTGGTTCAATATTTCAACATCATAAAGACACGTAAATTTGAGACATATCCGAGACATAGGACAATACGCTTCCATTGCTCCAATCCGACATAATTAGAAGCACTTCCTGTGTACAATTGATGGGCCAGACTCATCGTACTCCGCCTTTGCGATCCACATCTGTTTTTCACACACACCGCAGTAACTTCACTTAGTGTTCCAAAAATTAAGCACATGAAAATTCAATTTTGACATGATAAGTGACCGCTTATAATTGTCACCCTTTGTTATGAATCATAATATCACCAGAGAATTCACAAATTAAAAACTACCATCGAAGATGTTAGAAGAAGGATGTGCCTAAACAGATCCAAGGCTTCTAAAAGGTCATTGCCATAATCTAATACCATTAACGTAACGTGCATCATGATCCTAATCACAAAAACCGTGCATATATTTTGACAGATTTTAAGGGCCTTTTATCATTATTGTCAGTCCAAACATTATTAATAAACGCACCTGCTGGAAAGTGCTAAGAGATGCAAGGATGGAGCCACCAATCCAGACACTGTATTTTCTCTCAGGTGGAGCAACCACTTTGATTTTCATGCTGCTAGGTGCCAAAGCAGTAATTTCCTTGCTCATTCTGTCAGCTATTCCTGGGAACATGGTAGTTCCACCACTGAGGACAATATTTCCGTAGAGATCCTTCCTAATATCAACATCACACTTCATGATAGAGTTATATGTAGTCTCATGAATTCCTGCAGCTTCCATTCCAATCATTGAGGGCTGGAAGAGGACCTCCGGGCAACGAAAACGTTCAGCACCAATGGTGATGACCTGACCATCAGGCAACTCATAACTCTTCTCAACAGAAGAACTTGTCTTGGCAGTTTCAAGCTCTTGCTCATAATCAAGGGCAATATATGCCAACTTCTCCTTCATGTCCCTCACAATTTCACGCTCAGCTGTGGTTGTGAAGGAGTAGCCACGCTCAGTCAGGATTTTCATGAGGGCATCAGTCAGATCACGACCTGCCAAGTCAAGACGAAGGATGGCATGTGGGAGGGCATATCCCTCATAAATGGGAACAGTGTGACTGACACCATCTCCAGAGTCCAGAACGATACCTGTACAATATTTTGAAAATTAAACTGATCAAAGCAATACACCTTTCGTTAGAAGTATAATAATCCAATATTACTGCTACTGCCTTTTATGCATGTACCACCATTAACGCCGTACGGATATATTTGTATAAACTATAAACGTATGCTATGGGCATGCAAGGAAGTTCAAATAACATCTACTTGTTCTGCATTCGGGACGAATATAATAAAAGGACTATAGAAATAACGAGAGAAGTGTCTCCAACCTACCAAATGAAACCTGTATATATATCATTCAAAGAGATAGAACTTTAAACTCCAAAAGAAAATCTTTTATAGTCCGAGGCACAGATACACCTTATCTTGAAATGCCACATCAGTATCATCTTCACCATATAACTTAAGCTCTTCTAAATGACTTAGAGTATTTTGAAAGTTCAAACAAACAGCATATTTCAATTTTTGGTCAATTGAAGTTTAACTCCATATATTGATTCGCAATTGGCTGCTTCCAACTAAAATCTGTAAAATAAATTAATAAGTAAGATTGCTTACCAGTTGTGCGACCACTAGCATAAAGGGACAGAACAGCCTGTATGGCCACATACATAGCAGGAGTGTTAAAGGTCTCAAACATGATTTGAGTCATTTTCTCACGATTAGCTTTTGGGTTGAGAGGTGCTTCTGTGAGCAGAACTGGGTGCTCTTCGGGGGCCACACGCAATTCATTGTAGAAGGTGTGATGCCAAATCTTCTCCATATCATCCCAGTTGCTGACAATACCATGCTCAATTGGGTATTTCAGAGTTAATATACCACGCTTGGACTGAGCCTCATCCCCAACATATGCATCTTTTTGCCCCATCCCAACCATCACACCAGTATGACGGGGTCGTCCAACAATGCTAGGAAATACAGCCCTTGGAGCGTCATCTCCAGCGAATCCAGCCTAAAGAGTCGACAAAACCACATAATCACAACATCATCAACAATCCAATGACATAGCACACATATTTCAGAGACAAATCATTGCAAAAGGCTTTACAGTATTTTCAGTAAAATTTAAAAGAAAGACTATCCCGATGTTGTACCTTGACCATTCCAGTTCCATTGTCACAGACGAGTGGCTGAATATCCTCAGCGTCGGCCATCTTCTAATAACTGCAGAAATTTATCACATTAAAATATTTTATGCAGAAATATGAAAAAGAAGCTAAATTTTAAGACTGAAAATACCCGTAAATTTAGAAACTATGAATATAACATGGAACATGATTTATTCGACACGCTAAAAGACATTGTTAGGATCATTGGTCAAAATTACCTAACGTAGCAAACAGTAATAATCCCTACATAAGACAAGTACCATTTGAAACTATTAGAAACGAATTATCTTATTTCTTGGAAGAAAAATGAACAAAGTAATAAGTACATCGCGACATATCATATAAAATCTTTTCACCAGAAGACAGTTCAATCTTTCAGTTAATAAACTGAAAAAATAAAAACAATTATCTTAATATTTCACAGCACAATCAGCTTCAAGATCCTCAGTTTGCTGACATACATTGTTCAATAAAACAACATCAGAGAAATGCGACACACACAAGAATTATGTGGCAACGAAAAATGTGTCATAAATTACGCAATAACATAATTTCACAGAAAATTGAAAAAAAAAAAATCTAATATAATCTAAGGCAAAATTAACCAAAACAATCAATCAAAATCTCAGATGAAACAGACAATAGTCCGATACACTAGCACCAATCCTTCCTAATCCTAGCTGAAATATGAAAAAATAATGATCGCATTAAATCAAACAAGACAAATTGCAAGAAATTCATCGACATTCGAGGACAATGTGACCGATCGTTAACCTTACTCATACGAAATGAAAATCCAACCTTTTTTCCACAGATCCAACACCAATGTCAAATCCTCCACAAAAAAAAAACAATCAAAGAGAAGTTAAGATCCGTAATAGCTCAAACAAAAAGACCAAACAATCAAGATTTGAGTCCATAACAAACCGCCATTTTCTCGAAATCTAAAAGAAAGATTATAACAGAAAATGCTTTCAAAGAGGAAGAGAGATCTCACCTTGGAGAAGATAGAGAAATGCTCTGAACACGAACGTCGAGAGAGGGGAGAGAGAAAGAAAAATAAGAGAGAGAGGAATCTGTGGTGTTATATTATGAGGTGCCCGCCCTTTGGTTCAAAAAATAGATGAAATGAAAACGGAAAGCACGTCGAAATGTGCGTCAAAACCCAAATAAAATTCACTTTTAAACCACACTGTTGTATCTCTCTCCTCCGACTTTCTTGTACCCGATCCACGTGCCACGTGTCTCGCGTTTGATTTGGGGTCCCTCCCGCAAAGCCAGGCTGGTTTGAAAAAATGCTCTGTCAGTTCTGCTGTCCGAAGTTACCCATATACCCCTCCCTGTTATCTTTCTTTCTTTTTGTTGGGGGCCCATTTTCTGAATGCGTTGTGATCTGTTAAGGACATGGCCTAGCTGTGAGAGTCCAAGTCATTGACCCAAGTCCAGTGTTAAGCCCACAGCCTAGGTGGTGTATGGGACCGAAGGTCCTAAGCCCACAAGCTTAAGCAATAGCTCGGTTTGCTGCTTTTGCTTTAAAAGAACGAAAATACAAGAAAATCCAGGTGTAAACTAGGTTGGATAAAACAATTGAAAATAAATAAATAATAAAGATTTAAAGACTACACTTTATAATAAAATCATACATGAATTTACCGCTTGACTGCACCTGCAATCACTCTAGGATAAAACTTATTTCATCGACTATTTTGTCGTTTCTGTTTTTTATTTACTTTTCTTTTCTTTTCTTTTTTGCTTGTAAATTATTAGATTTTTTTTTTCCAAAATAGTATATTCGAATGATAATTCTCTAAAAGGAACATTCTTCTAATTCACCTGAAAATTTAAAGAAATGTGTCCCCTTTAGAAGGGCATAAAGATTTTAATACAATTTTATGCATATGACTTATATTACGAGTTAAGAATATCAATATTCTAAGAGAAAGGCATAATACTATAGAAGTGAATTAAGGGTGGAAATTTTCTAATCTTCTCTTGAAGAAAATCCTCGATCTTGCCTTGTTTTGCTTGATAAATTTGATTATATCGTTGCTTTTACTTTGGTCCTGAAAAAAAAAATATTAATGGTGTCGTTTCGTTCTTCTATTTCTTTCATCTAAAAAGAAAATTTCAAAACCCTCAACTAAAACAGAAACGACCAATTCAATTTTACTCGTTATTTTATTATATTAAGACGACACGTATATATGGCAAGCTGTTCAGTATTCTTATATAAAAGAGAAATGAAAGTATGTAGATTTAAGATGAACATTGATAATTACTGAATGTTAATCATATATATAAGGTTTAAAGTTGAAAAAACTTTTGTTTGGAAGGGGAAAAAAAAAAAACAACACAAGAGTGCATTCGAACATACAAGTAAACAAGTCTCACAAAATCAGTTGGACAAACTCTACGTTAATAGAGATAAATGGGACAGATTGTCTTAGCACAAGAGCTAATTTGTGTCGTGGTTCACGTATATGTGTCTTTGTGTGTCTGAGCTGCTAATTTGTGTTGTGCTTCATATATGTGTGTGTGTGTGTGAGTGAACTCTTTTCGTTGGTTTCTTTTTTTTTTTTTGGTTTTTTTTGGCTATGAAGAGGATACCCTCAGAGTAAATTAAGTGGTATACCACTTTTTACTACCATTTTTATATCATACCACTTTTTTCCTCTCTAATTTATATCATTTTTTTTAGCCAAAAAATACATTTAGATAATATATATTTATTTATTTCTAAAATAAAATACTTAAAAATAACAATGCCTTTATATTAATTGAACGTATTATGTTTAAACTTTCTTATAAAAATAGTAAAATTAAAAAATAAGACCACATAAGTGGTATTTCTCAAATTGGCCCCTTGATGGACAATTGATCAAGACTGGTATTTTTAACCCCTTCCGGCTGATTGACTGTAAGTTCTTCTATATGAACGAGAAAAAAGAAGAACAAGAAGCACGTGTTCCCTCGTGGTTTTCCTCCAACATGACAGCCCAAATAGTACGGTTTGGCAGGTGGGGTGGAAACTTTTGCCCTTTCTAATTTCATTAAATTTTTTTCCTCTTTTTTTTACGAGGATTAATTATTTTCCTCCAACACAACTAATGCTCTCTCTGCATGCCAACTTTCATGTTGCCCCCTAACAACCTCACCCCCACAAATATATATATATATATATAGAGAGAGAGAGAGAGAGAGAGAGAGAAACTAAAGGCAATTGGACTGATCTGATCAATTCCTCTAAACTATGACACATTTCCATTTTGCCATAATAAGTCATGGTTTGGTCAATCCAAAGATTTTTTTTTTTTTTTTTTGTGCAATGGGTGAGATTTGAATTTGGGATATTACATATGATTATTGAGGTCGGAAGTACAATAAATTATTAGGAGGATGAAATTTGGATTTTTGTTGCTTCTTTTCTTTTTTGCGCATAAAGCGACACAATTCTTAGAGGAGGAAATAATCTTTGTATGTTCCTAATATTGAAATCATTCTTCCTCGTATTTTTACTTAGATATGTGAATTATATATAAATATATGTTTGTGTGTGTGTATATATATATATATATATATGATCTTGGATATGCATGGGTATATGCACATGTGATCGAAGAATTAAAGTAAAAGCAAGTAGAAACGTTTATTCTTTTCGCTGACCAGCAATAGTGAAAGCCAAATCAGGATAAGGGCCATGATATGAAATATGGTACTGCCTTTGGTCGGCTACTCGGCTTATGGAAAAGTTACACGACTCGATTATTTGTATATTTGACGTTAATAATTTCGTGCTTATGACTATTATTAATTTTGACTTACAATCAAACTATGTTCATTAGCATTTTCGAAGAAGATAAAGTCATATTATTGCTTTTATAGTTCCAATATCTTGTTTATGTGGTAAAGTAAAAATTGCTTATATTTAGGATGCGTACATACTACTATAGAATACTCTCATCATTCATCAATATACTCATGAAGTATAAGATAAGACAATTGTACTCGATGCACTTTTCAGCTTATTGAATATCATGCCAAATCGAGGTACGAAGTTTTAATAGTTTATTTTAGTTGCATTATTATTTGTTTCCATATATTAATTTAGCTTCAATTTTGATTTGTTTATTATTATTTTTTAGTATGTCGTTTGTTCGAGTGAACATTTTGTTATTATTGTGTGTGAGCTATAAATAGTCACATTAGCTGTTGTGTTGATTATTACACTTAAATATTGACGTACAAATTACCAAAATTGAGTGGTCTCTTCAATTTGAGGAGTTTTTCCTCTTTATACGTTATCTTTAAATGAATTTAGAATTTAACTTTAAACCGCATCTTCGGATTAGCCCAATAAATCCATCATCTTCAATTCCGCTGCATCATAAGTGCGCCTTAACATAATTTTTCTAATTGGCTCAAATCAAAATGTCTAAAACCCTAAGAAGTTTTACTTGTCTTTATTAGAAAAGAGGAACAAAAAATATTGGCCGGGAAAAGATGAAGAAGTACATATAGACGAAAGAAGATAAAGAGTGTATATATATATATATATATATATATATATATATGTATATAAAGAAGGGTTGAAAATGGCGGGGAAGATGATTGTTGTAGATGGGACATGATGATCGGATATGGGAAGCAAAATCATTAAGCATGAGCATGAGATGTAATTATGTGCCATGGGAGTGTGTTCCACTTTTTTATTTT
Source organism: Artocarpus heterophyllus (assembly GCA_025403435.1). Classification (NCBI taxonomy): domain Eukaryota; kingdom Viridiplantae; phylum Streptophyta; class Magnoliopsida; order Rosales; family Moraceae; genus Artocarpus; species Artocarpus heterophyllus. Next base: position 8,848,319 of record CM046338.1, on the reverse strand, counting down.
TTATTTCCAGTTTCATATCCCTTTGCTATCATAACTCCTTTTCTTCAATCTATTAATAAATTATCGTACACCACGAATTTCATAAGTAAACAAACTTATACGCATAACACATTATATATCACCCCAAGTAGACAGGATCTGAGGCAATTGTAATCGTGGCCCTTATATGTCGCTAGTATTTTCATTCCATCCCCTAAAGTTATTGAGAACTAGGATGCAAGGTAAGTACAGAGAGCCACCCAATGGGGCAATTTTGAAAATTTTCTGGAATCAGAATTGGTGAAATTTGCAATTGAACTTGGATCGCTGGGCGAAAAAAAGTGAAAGAAAACTCAACAGCAAAAAAGAAAAGCAACACGGTTTGTGGTCCCAAAACTTGAGCTCTCTTTTATCATGTGGTGGGGAACCAAGATGCGGTGAAATCCAAGCAATCCAATTGGGTCCCTCTCACTTTTTAGTCTAGCTATACACACAACCGACAGTGATCATATCGTCGTTTTATCATATCGGGAGAATGAGATGATATATATGTATTCACTGAACAAATATTAATAATCCTACTTAGCAACAAGAAAAACATATATATATATATATATATATATATGCCTTACTAGTTTTGGTTGGTGCTGGTAAATAGTATTTTGTTTGAGCGGAATAAAATAAATGATAACAGTTTTAGATAAAGTTAGTACATAGTAATTTATGATCCAACTGATTAATCTACGATTTATTCAAAATATTTCAGATTTACTCCTTGGCATCCGAGATTTATCAGATTTATCCCATGACCAAATTACATGAATTTACCTCTTGACTAAATTACTAAATTTTGATAAATTCATAATTTAATATATATCCGTTAAATTCTGTACTCTTTTGACAATGTTAACTATTTTTTTTATTTACATGTATTAATTAATGTTTTAAGTTAATAAACTTATTTCTTTTATATATTTTATGGTATAAAAGCCATTTATTAGAAAACATGCACTTTCTATGTCATTGGAGGAGGCTCTCTCAAACTCCATTTTTTCAGGCTGGCAATTGTGGTAAATAGCAAACATATTGTGTTTGCTACCATAAAAATTCAAAACTTGACCATTATACAATTTCCCATTATTTATTTTGTAATTTTGTTTTTATTCTCAATTGTTTAAATTAAATACGAAAAAGAAGTAACATAAATATTCATTAAATCAGTCCAGAAGCCCCCCAATCTGGCCCTCCATATTCAACGAAGGGAATCCAAAGTGTAATTGCAAATCATGTATATTGTTATATATATATATATATATATATATATATATATGGTTTCCAGAAGACGAAGATGGCGAGCAAAAGGGGACCCATGTGAGGACAGATGATATAATGCGGCCAAGGCAGCCTTCCAGAGCAACATAGTGGATGGTCTTCTACAACCTTTTGTAGATTTCTTGATCGGATCTGATCATGATCAAGCGTGGTAAATAAGTATTCTCAGCGGTGTCACTAGCCATATTGATGTAAGAAACTATTTCATAATGTGGATCTAATTTGTAATGGACTTAATGACCTCAAAAAAAAAAAAAGGTGGCAGAGTAAATTACAAGTTAAGGTAAATTAATTAGTGAGTTCAATTATTACATAAATTTGTTAATAATGTTATGTTATGATACTATCTGATGATGCCAGACATTATTTTTTTTTTACTAAGAACCTACCATGAATATTATTTGATGAGCGAGAAACGTACATTACATTATACTGGTCTGACACTTCAGCTCTTGGATTAAAAATTATGTAACTAGTTCTAATAATCAAAATTTTAGTCAATGGAAGATAAATATCAAGTTTGTTCTCCAATAAACTTATGAGTTTTTGGTGATATTTTTGTATACACAGATATATCAAATAATCTCAAGTTATATTAAATTTTTGTCTAAACTAAAATGGGTTAGTTATTGATTTTCAAAAAAAAAAAAAGAAGAAGAAATGGATCAGTTAGGAGAGCATCATTTGACATACTTTAATCTGAAAAATTAAGCAAAGTTTTAGAAGAAATATTGAATACGAAATGCTTGTATTTGCAATTTACAGTGGATTTCAAAATAGATCCAGATATATGACGTCAGACATTTATCTAACCAAGTTAAGATAATATAAAAATCATTGAATGATCGAGACATTGAATTTTTATAAGCCTTAGATATGAAATTTGGTAATAAATTAACATTTGAATTTCAAAAAGTGTATGGGTATCCAACGCTGATCTAACCATTCCAGCAATGAAAGGAAAAAAAAAAAAGAAAAAAAAAAGTTTATCTAACCCACCTAAGATAGTACAAGATTGAATTTTTTTTACATTATTTAAAAAAAAAAAAAACTTTTGACCATTGTCCACCTGTTGCAATATTGGAATAAAAATACTATTGCCAACATTGGCAGTTGTGAAATCTGAAACATGCCATTTGTCCAGCATGAAAAAGGCTAAATTAGCTATTGACTTAAACGTCTGCATGATGCAGCAAAATTCGGCCATGCATGGTGGAGGTTGATTTGTCCAAAAATTAACAAAAAAAACATCATAATTCAATTTAAAATATATATCGGACAAAAATAGAGAGTATTTTTTTACAGGCCTAACGCATTAGAAAATATTAGCCGACTTAGAAAGCGTCCCACAAGAAAATTTTATCGAGAAAACTACAAATTAGTTCCTCTTTTTGGTTTGGGAAGAAAAGAAAAATAATTATCGGAATATATTTTTCTTTTGGAAAAAAAATATCCGACGAGTTTAAAAAAAATTGTGTCAATATCTCGCTAGATATTGGAACATGAGGCTAACAAACATTCACGTTCTCACCAAATGGGTTTCTCTGTAGTAAACCACGTGCATTGGTGCGTCAAAGTTCGTAGAAAAAAAGAGAAAAAGCGACTGCCCTAAACGAGATTTTCTAGCTAGCTACTTTAATGGCTGACTCTTAACAAAAATAAAAACCTCAGAAATATATCCCACACTCTCTTAGCTAGAGAGTGACGGGAAAGTGAAAAATCATACACAACACAGACACACAGACACAGAAATATCTTGCGGGATGTTGTGTGTATATTTTGCTTGCATCGGATCCTTCGCCGAATTGGGTTTTTTATTTTTTTGGGGTTTTTTTTTAAACTCTTTGATTTCTCTCTCTTTCCTCACTCTCTCTCTCATCAAAATTCAAGAACATCTTGAGGGCTAAAGTCCAAACACGCTGAGAGAAACTCACTAACCAACAACAAAAAAAAAGGTCGTGAATTTTGATCATGATTGTATCGTTTTTTTCACACCCAACATTATTTCTCTCTCTCACTATATATGTCCATTTTAACAAAATTCCCTTTCCCAGGCTATAGCTTAGAAGTTAGTTACTACTACAACTTTAGAATCTTGTGCTTGTATATATCTTCTTGTTCTTCTTCTTCAATTATATATATTTCCATTTTGTTGTTCTTGTTTGGTCCTTCCTAAAATGTACTACTCTAAACTAAAGTCAATTTCGTTGTTCAGGCCTGGTGTGTCCAACAACATTAATAATTCCGAGAATATGCTTCTCTCCGAAAAAGACCTCAATGCAGTCGAATTCAATTTCTCGGTAAAACCCACGTTGGAATTCAAGCATGATCATCACCACTGCCAAATTTCACTTTCATTATCATCGTCGTCGTCGTCATCACAAGAAGAAGATCAAGAAGACGACGTCGTCCATGAACAAAACCAAGAAGATCAAACCAGAAAATTAGAAGATAAATTCGACATGTTCGTTTCGACTTTGAAGCTCAAAATCCCATCTTCGGAGGAATCGAGATCATCAACAGTACTAGAAGATCAAGAAAATGTCTGCGCCGACGGGTTCAAGACTCCGACTTCTTTGGATCACAAGATCCCGGCGGCCCTCCAATGCCCACCAGCGCCGAGAAAGCCCAAGTCGGTCCCGCTGTCGACGAAGCGGAAATTACCAATCAGCAGCCCCCACCGCCGCCGCCGCCGGTTGCTTCTCGATCTGACGAGCGAGATTGAATCGTTGTTCCCTCCGGCAATTCTTGCGGATCTTGGTGGTAAAATTAAGAAAGTTAGACAAGCTGGCAGTGGAAATATTCTATGATAATGGCCGTTTTGTTCAATCATAATTATGTATGTTATTATGTGAAGTACTACTACAACTAAAGAATTTATCTCCTTTTTTTTTCATTTTATAGTAGCTTGATATATGTGGTATATATCTCCACATGATCAAATTATGTCATCCTCCCTATGACATGTTATTGACATTCATATTGTCGTTATTAATTCCAATTATCTTTTTTTTTTTATCCGATCTTAATATCTAGTCTCAACATTTGTTCAGCTTTATCATTTACTGCTAATATTGTCTTCTTCTTCTTGTTCTCATGTGGTCTTGTTTGAGACTTGAGTATGATATTTGGAACTAAACACCCAGATCTGATATATGTGATTTGATCTGTCTGTACGCAAGAGAGATCTGACAATTCTAAAGTACAAAGCTAATTTATGATATATGCATTTACACCCATCATCTCCCTCTCCTCTCTCTTTCTCCCCCCTTGTTTGGATCGGGTAAATGCATTTATTTTCTTTCTTCATGATCATGAGATCAAATGAAGTTGGCCTGCAAGAGCAGTACTGACTTTTATGGAAGATGCAAAAAACTCTAATATTACTGTCGGTGCCAGTACTATATGGGTGAGCAAAACCATGAGGCACATAATGTGAAAGATACAAAATAATTAAAATTAATTTCCTAATTATCCTAATAGTATAATTAGACACTGAAGGTAATTAAGTGATCTCCAATTCTTGAAGTGCTTTAAATGACAAAGCTAGTAATTATAAATGGGTCAGCAAATATAGGGCAGATGATTAATCTACTTAATTAATAGGATTCAACTATGTTTAATTTGTAATACTTCCCAACTGTCAAATAATCATGGACTTTAGAATTCACTTGTTTGAGAATACTGTTAAAATTGTAATTTTATTTGTGATTTTAATTATTTTTTTATAGTGTTTTTTCTCACATATTAAAATATTGATTCTAACTTCTTTGTCAAACGCTCTACAATCTATAGTGGGTTTGTAATCTTTAGTTATGATTGGTCGTGATTTGCACTGTCATGAACCGAATTAATTAAGCTTAACCAGATTAAACAACATCTGAAAGATAATTAATATTGAGGAAAAAAGTTGCAACAGAATATTCTTTGGTGTAACAATTATCCAGCGGTAATCAATGGATATCCCTAACTTCAAGGTGGGTTTGGCCCCCACACCTTTGCCCTTTAACTAATTTGTTCAGATTTCCACTCTTTGCTTTTGCAGCATAAGACGACGAAAAAATAAATACGACTTGCATTTACAGCTCTGCGTGATTAGATAGCTCCTAGCTACATAGCAAAAATTGCTCAAAACCTTGGCATAAATACCTGTATTTATAATTAACTAACTCTCTGCTAATTTTGACAATAAACTGACCTGGCAGATACTCGATTTAGACTTTAGAGGTTGATGCAGATATATGCTAAGGGTGTTTAAGAAGCCCATTCAAACGAATAATTTGAGCCTATAAAAAGCTGTTAGGGATGTTTGGGAAGTTAGAATGGTATTCGACCAATTTTTAATTCAAATTTATAAGAAAATTACATTTTGTAGCTCTAATTAGGTTTCTCAATGCTTTATGTAGTAACTTAAATTTTACGAGAGAAAATACTGTAGTAAAATTGGTTTCTAACATTTTTCCTCTTTTTTGGGTAAATACTATGAGCTTTCCCCAGTACAAACCTGAGCTTTATTAAGTCTTAAACTTGCATTCGTGAACTGTTGTTGATATATTCAAGAAACCATTTGACTAATCCGACACAAAACGAACTAAGAAATGTTTTTGTGATTATAATTTTTAAGCATTTAGTGCTCAAACGTCGGCTTTGGGATTGGTAAAATGCATGTGTATAATCTTTTTTCTATTTGATGCATGTGGAACTAGTAGTACTGGGACTTAGCTAGCCAAGAGAATCACAAGTCTGCCTAGCTAGTCCGTCTTAAGTTAGGTAACAAATTTATAATTAACAGGACAGTCCAACACCAAGCTTCAGCTCCTTACATATATATAATATCTTTGTAGATGTAATGTGTGACTAATTACAATTGAAGTGTGAAAAGGCTATAAAGAGCTATGTGAAAAGTGTGAATTATGTGGCCTATTTTAGCTATTAACGAACCGCATACATAAAGGTGAAATGTGAAAGGCCATTGGTCTGTGAAGTGTGAAAAGCCATGGGCTAAGGCTTTAAATAGCCTTCACTTCCTCCACTTGCAACAGATCAAACTCCAAGTGATCAAAGGAGTTTTTTTTTTTTTCTTTCTTCTTTCTTTCTTTGCTCTCCATAATGAAAGAGTGGTTCTTTAGAGAGAAAGGTTATTTATTGAAAGAACGGTCTTTTAGTAAGACCATAACCCTTTGGTGTTAAGAGGAGTTTGGGTAAGAGTGTCTTGGGTGTAATTGGGTTTTTGTTTGTGAACGGTATTTACCGGTGGCATTATAATAAGCTTATTTGACATAATGGAAATTTTTCCGTTGCTCTCTGATAATGGACGTAGGCTTGTGGCCGAATCAATATAAATCTCTGGTGTCCTTTATTTGCTCTATTTTAAGTCATTTTTCGTCGTCTATTTATTTTCTCCATATCGGCATTCTGCACCAACAAATTGATATCAGAGCCATGGCTATGACAAAATTTGATGTGGAAAAATTTAATGGGGAAAATAATTTTAGTCTATGGCGGGTTAAGATTCAAGCTTTACTGGTACATCAAGTTTGGCAAAAGCCTTGAAATGTAGAGATGCTCTGCCGAAGTCTTTATCAGATAAAGAAAAGGATGAGATTATGAAAAAAAGCACACAGTGTAATCTTGTTGTGCTTAGGAGATGAGGTTCTGCGAGAAGTCTCTGACGGGGATTCCGTGGCAAAACTATGGTTGAAGCTGGAAAGTGTATACATGACAAAGTCACTCATTAACCAGTTATATTTAAAGAAGAAATTATATACTCTTTAAAGGTATGAAGGTAAGCCCATAAAAGAGCACTTGGATGATTTTAACAAAATTGTCCTCAACTTCAAAAATATTGGCATCAAAATTGATGATGAAGACCAAGCCATTATTTTGTCATGTTCTTTACGAAACTCTTATGAGCATTTCATTGATACAACAATGTATGGTCGATATATTCTTACTATGGAAGAGGCTAAAGCGGTCTTGAACTCCAAGATGTTGAAAAGAAGAGTGTCTGAAAATAAAAATGAGGGCTCTGATGAGAGTTCGATAGCAAGAGGAAGCATTAAAAAAAAAAAAAAAGTGATTCTGGTAGGGGTAAAGGCAAGTCTAGATCAAAATCCAAGTCTAGTAAGAAAAAGTTTTTTCACCATCACAAAGAAGGACATTCTAAAAAGGATTATCCTAAGCGCAAAGGGAAATGAAAGGAAAAATCTTCTGATTCTAGAGATATGGCCCTTAGAGGCCCTTAGAGGCCGAATTATTCTCTGGGTTTAACATATGATTTATTGAAAATGTCAATATGAACAACTTTCATGAAGAAATGCTACTCGAATTCTTATTAGAGCAAGCCGAAAAACGTTGATTTTTAGTTTTGCCTTATCAAGAACATTATAAAGATGATTGATTTTAAGAAAATTCAAAACATGAAAATTATAGATCTCATTGAAAAGGATTAAAATTTGTGGACAGTTTACGAAAATTCTACACTAATTTCAAGTTATGAATTTTACGAGATTTTAAGTACAAAATTTCGTAAGAAGGAAAACGCTATGAATTGTTTTGAATTTGACCAAGAAACTTTTATAAGTTTTAATCCTTGTGAAAAACCAAATTTTTTGGTACCAAGGGGTTGGTTTTGGTCCCAGAAGCAAAAATGGTAAGATTTTACGTTTCAAGCTAAAACCGCAAAACCTCATGAAATTGAATTTTCACTAAAGAATGTCAGTTTTCTATACTGCTATAGGCAATGAGTAACTATAGATGTTAAGCTTAAAAGAATTTAAAGCATTTATCAAGCAAAGAATGAGAAAAAAACGTTAAGGGCATAAATGTCAAGATTTTCATAAACGGGCCAAAATCATAAAGTCTTGATAAAATAGTTTTGCTATGAAAAGGAAACCAATGTTTGGTTTTCCGTAATGTTACGATTAATAAAGAAATGTAAGTTTTTCTTTAGAACGGGTTTCAAAAGTTTTTAAGACCCGTCAATAGTAAAATTGTCATTTTTTATATAGAGGCTAAAACGGACCCCAAAATGCCCTATTTAGGAAAACTCTCCTTACCAAGAATTTTACCCAACTCATAAGTAAAAGAATAGTAAAGTAAAAAGAGGAAGTTTAGAAAAGTTATGAGACTTATGAAAAACCCGTTTAGGGTAAAATCGTCATTTTTAAAGAAATTGCTGAAACAGATTCAAGCATTCTGAATTAGCGAAACAACCTTAGACAGAAAAAGTTTCATAAAATATTAAGGAATGAAACCGTCAAGTAAGATTAGAAATTTAACTAAGGAAAGTTCAAGTTAAGTAAAGGAAAAATAAATCAATGGGATGTAAAGTTAAGTATAAGGAATGAACGTTTATCGTTTAAGTTATATTATCGATTAAGTAAGTTGACAATGAGAAAGTTAACTAATAGTTGTGTAACACCCGTCTATTTTTATGTAATGAATTACGTTAAGTTAGTAACGACGTTAAGAATATTTTATTAATAACTTATGATATACGTAATGATATATGATGTTAATGTTACTGACTTTTATGTCAAGTTTTATGACAGGTGATGATCGCTTGGAATCGTTGTGCTCAAGTGTTCATGATTATTTTAATGTATGTTTAATTATGATGCATGATGAATTGAATATTTTAATGTATGGCATTTAAGGACAGTTCGGCAGGCCGAAGAAATCCATCAGAACTTGGTGGAACCGGCAGGCCGAAGGGGAAAATCGGTAGGCCGAACAGGCTGACAAGCAGTCAGCAGAAATCTCTCCAAATTTATGGCTGAGATAATTACGTTAAATGGGTGATTAATTGGCATAATGATGGAATAATTTTGTCAGTTAAGGAAATTAAAAGGTTTGACTTTGCATTGATTTGTGTTATTTTAAATGGTTTCCTATTTTAAGAGGGCATAATATGGTAAGATGTGATGATTTGTTGACTTTCCTTCTTTCTCTCCTCTTTCCCACGCCAATAGCCACCCAACAGTCAGAAAATTCTGACTTAATGAAAGGAATTGAATTCCCATCAATTATGCTCATTATGTTAAAATTTTTAACGTTCCTTTTTCATCATTTTCTTCCTCATTCTCACGTTTCTCTCTCTCAAACTTCTGAGACGTTTTCTGATTTTCTCCTTTATCTCTTCTTCTCTTCTTCTCCACGAATTTCATCCTTCATCCTTTCAAAAATTCTCTGCAAGTATTGAAAGAAAAAGTTATATTTCGTTGGTTAAATTCAAGGGTTTTGAGAAGAAAATTTTCAAAGTAAGGACTCGTTTCTTGTGTTTTTGAAAAGAATTCTCCTCCTCAATCCGTCTACAACATCTTTCTTTAGGTATTGTATTTGTTCCAAATTTTTTAATATGTTATGCATGTATGTGTTATGAGATGATTTTTTTTAAGTTTCATGTCTTCTCGGTTTTTATGATAAAATAAGAATTTTCTATCTTCTACCCCTCACAGTAAATATTACTGTTTAATCTTGATGTATGAAAAAAGTAATGTTATTTAAGGGGTAAATGAAAGATGTTTTTCATGAAAGTTAACAAGTATGTGTATGTCTATGTTTTGATGAGTATATTTTATGTTACGAGATTTCTATAAGAAAACGGTTTTAATAAATGTTATTTCTGGATTTTGTTTATGAAATGTTATGTATGTTTAAATGATTTTATGATAATGAAATAACTGTATGCATGATAATATGGTGTTTGTATGAATTTTAAAAGGAATGTATGTATTTTAAATTATTAGAAAACATTTTTCAAAAAAAAAGATTTGCATGTTTTGATGATAATATTTAAGGAAGCATGTTATGAATAGTATTTTTAGGTGATGATAATGTTATGTTTTCTCAATGATGATTATGATTATAATATGAGATGAATGTATATATGAATGAATGTTATACATACGAATGATTTATGAAAGATTGATATATGAATAAATGTTTTATGATAAGTGTTAATTTTATTGTATTTTTAATGGATAAATGGCATGAATTCTCAAAGAAGTGAACACATCGAGACTCCGGTGTCATCACCAAAAGTATTTTAAGGTTAAGTAAGCTAGCGTTAAGGTAAGTACATTCTCACATGCACATGACACGTTTTTACAAGATTTGATGTTATGTTCATAATGATATTCATGATGATTTTATGGATATTTTCCTTAAGAATTTCTATGAAAGATTTTCATGATTTTAAGTTGTACATGATGATTTTGGCATGTTTCAAAGTATGAAAATTATGTATAAATGTATCACCTAATAAGTGTTGCACACCAATGTTATGAAATGAAATGTTATGATGTCATGTTTGGTTTTGGATTAGCTACCCTTCTCCTCTCATGACGGCACGCCTATGATGATGATTATGGTGCAACACTTGGGCCCTTAAGATAAAATGGAATAAGTTTTTAGATAATGAACGCAATGAAAGATATGTTCCATGAAATTGTGCTTAAGGCACTTTTATGATATGATGACAATGATGACAATGATGTTTATGAAATATTTTAATTTGTGAGAATTATATGTACTTACTAAGCATTAGCTTAATCATGTTTTATGTCATGTTGCAGATAAGGGTAAGAAAATCATGGAATAGGTGAAGGACATGGGAAGGCGTGTGAGCACTAAGCACGATGAATTGTAACCGGAAGCACGCCAAGAAGAACGTTTTTATGTTTTTAATCAAGTTATATATTTTAAACATATTTTTATGTTAAGTTTTAAGAATACTTATACTATGGTTTTATAAGTTATTTTATCATTTTTTTAATAAATTATGAACTTCCGCAATATTTTATGAAAAGTTGGTTGGTTTTAAAAATTAAGTTTTTCTCAAATGTTTTGGCTCGGTAGGCCTGCCGAACGCCTTCGCTCGGCCTCTCGAAGTTTGAAAGTTTGGCCTGTCGATCATGTTTTCGGCCTGCCGAACGTTGATAAGTTTTTTGGTCTGAATTGCAAAGCCTCTGCTGGCCTGCCGGTTGAGGGAACTCCGGCCTGCCGATCATGTTCGGCCTGTCGAAGTCCCAAGTTCGGCCTGCCGAACTGTGGGAGTAAATGACTTTTATATGATGTGTTGATTAAGGAGATTTGATGTGATGTTTGATAAGTCCTGATTTTACAACTTGATATACCTATATTATTAAATAAGTTCATGATTAATTTAAAGTATAATTGAATAAATTATGATATGGAATAAGTTAAACAATGTTATTTTAAACAATGATAAGTTATAAAAAAAAAATCAGATGTATGAATGGATCCTGGTTATGTATGTTTAACTACGTTTATATTTGAAAATATCGTATAAGCTATGTAATTACTTTTATGTTTAAGGTTTAATAAGTATGAATGTATAAATGTAACGATATCTGTGACGTCTGAATTAAGGGGCGTTGCAAGTTGGGTATCATTTGAACAAGACACCAAGCCGACTAATGGAAGGAAAAAGAATGAAATGGGAATGCTAGAGTATTATCCAGGTAAGTTTCAAACCTCACCTATAGCATGAAGAAAATGAATTTTAGATGCTTTGAAAATATTTTATGTTTGCATTTGTTATGTAAAAAGTTTTAAAGTTCAAGTCAAGACTTGTAATATATTTGCAGTTGTTATGTTTTAAGTATGTTTACATGTATTATGCATAATATTTTAAAAATCAAGTCATGTTTACTTTTGCGATGCTTAGTGTTTAAATGCTAAGTTAGAGCATAAGGTATGTAAGCATTTGATATACTCACTAAAGTAAATAAGAAGGTAAAGCAAATATGATAAGTAAATATTGAACCAGCTTCCTTGATGTGAGGTTTATAAGATAAGTGAAAGCTATGACCTCGCTGTTTGATAATTTTAAGTCCTCCACAAGGAAAGAAGCATTATGTTGTCATGATTAATAATGTTAGTATGAACACTCAAGTTTGTAAGATAAGGAAAGATATGAATGCTGATAAAAAGTTTAAGTTAAGAATGATAATAAGAAGCTTATAATTGAAAGTTCAAGATTAAGTATAAATGGAATCATGTGTTATAATATTGCTTGCATTCCTTTTAAGTAATATTTTTATGAAGAATGTTTTATGAAAAATGTTTAAGAAATGTTTTGTAAGAAACGTTTATGAAAAAAAAATTATGAGAAAGTTTTCTAAAGAATATTTTAAAGTTTTGTGAGATATTATTTGAGCTAATTGAGCGTAAGCTCATTACAAGTTTCTTCATACTACAGGTAGTCATACAGGAGACCAGTAAGATTGATAGAAGAGCTCGGTGCTGTGATGGATAGATGCAAAGGTTCGATATGGATACCAGTACGATAGTTTTGCACTGCAAAAAGGAAAATTTTTTACTATTTTTAAAAAGATGTTTTAAGAAAGTAATATCTTTTCTTGATAAGGTTTAGAAAAAATTTTGAATAATTTTAAAGTCAAGTGTTAAGCTATGTCTCAACTTCAATTGCAACGAAAGTCGTAATAGTTTTATGAAAGTTTTTAAGTATGTTTAAAGAAAAAATATTACCTAGTATTTTTCTTACCAAGTGAGTAAGATTAAAATTAAAAAATCATTTTTAAATAAGTAAAGTGATGATTCGAAAAGACTGAGTGTCACAATTCGTTCCTAATTTGTAAATATTGACGTATTGTCGAACCACCTTAATTTTATTCTTCTCTTCTATCATATATTTTCTTACTTGCTTATCTGCAGAACATGGCATAAAAGTTACGTGACAACAGTTAGTTCTCACTTTACCATATATTTGGTAGTTATGGGCGAGATAATAATTTTCTCATATTACGACCACTAATTATAAGTTTTTTATTGTTTTTCTCTTACACCTTAGCAAAGAATTTTAAAAGGACAATATATCTCTAACTTCTGTTATATCCAACCATGCAATCTTACATACAAGGAAAATGCAGGCACTTTGAGGAGGGTGTCATGCCATCTTTGGCATGTATGCGCCACGGCACAAGAATTCCAGATAGTACGGCACAATATATTCTCTTTTTTTTCGTAATTGGCACAATATTTTAACACGTGAACAATGCCATCTTCTTACTATTACACAAACCTTATCAAAACTAATCACCATAATCAGACAAGTATAAATTAAAATGGGTAAGATTTAAAATGTGGATTCCGAATCAAAAAAATTTTATTTACTTAATTGAAATATAAGATCCAGAAATAAGAATCATGTTCATGTGTTTACTTAAATCTAAAATAAAAATGAACTATTGCAAACTTATTTATATATTTTGACTACATTTTGTTTTTCAATTAAAAAGGTGAATACATATCTATCGTCATAATGTTAATCATAGTTGTAATACTTAGTTAGAACAATAACATGATACATATCAACGGCATAATTATTTTTTAAAATTTAAAAATAAACTATCAAAAATTAAAAATAATAAATAGAAAATTAAAAATAACGTGTCAAAGTCGACACGTGTGTATTGTTCTACTTCAATAAAAAAAAAAATTGTATACTTTTTTTAGGGAATTGTACACTTATTATAATGGAATTATTAGTAATTAGGGGAATCACTATGATGTCAAGTAAATAAAATAGCAAATGTAGGTCATAATTATATTTTTTATGTTTAAATTCAATATTTTACAAATAAACCAAGGGTGAGATCCTATTATTTAATATTACTATTAGGATTAGGAATCCCAATCTAAAGGAGTGGGGGCATGATATTGTCAGTCTTACTTCTCAATTTAAATTTGTGTGGGTTTTACCAATCTTATTTTTTTTTTTTTCTAGGATGAAAACAAGTGAATAAACAGATTACTCTGTTATGCCCCTCATAACTAAACAGCCATTAAATTAAATCTTTTGGATACATGGATTTATAAAAATATTATTTTACGACTCAAGTTGTAATAATTATCAATCTTAACACTTCTTCTGCATGTGGTTTGGGTGGTTGGAACCACTTTAACAAACGACCAACATATCTTACCATATCTTTGGACACGTGCAGTGGACTTTAACTTCCTATATACTACGTATTAGTGCTTGCACCTTGAATTACTTTTTTTTTTTTTAAGTACCAAACTGTTAGTTATAGTGTTAGTTTTTCGTATTATTCTCAATATCAATAAAAGAAAATAGGCCAATAATGAATAAACTACGGTTTTGGGTTGAGTGATTAACAGGGTGTTCTACAGTTATAGTAAGAACAAGATATTTAACTTTCGAAGAAAAGGATAAGTAATTAATGATGAAAGAGGGAACAAAATAGTATTAAATATTTTTTTGGTATTTGTAGAGGTATATTATGTTGGCGTCAACTATTGAATCTAAAAATGAAAAAAAAAAAAATAGACAAGTGGGCAAGAAAACATGTTTAAGGATTAAAATTCCCCTTGAAGCTTAATAATTTTGACATTAAAAGCTTAATAATTATGACAATAAAAAATAATTTCTTTAGTTGTTCTCTCCCTCTAAACTTAGGGCTCTGTTAGGGTTTACTCTGTGTGGTTTGCGTTGCCCTTTTCTCCTTTTTGGACCCGGCGTTGGTGACACCTTTAGAATGGCCACCGGTTCTTCTAGTTTATGAGAGGGGGTGGACAAGCTGTTTATGGCTATGAGGGGAGAAAACCACAGGCAAGAGAGTGGTGTGGCTCTGCCAAGGTTGTAGGGTGTGGGATCTGGTGAAGATTATGGCTGATAAGGGTAGGGTGAAACAACTGTGGGCGAACAAGATGAAGCCGAAGCTGGTCAGTCTAGGGAGGTTGGAGGGAAGACGGTTTGGTCTGGGGGTAGGGAGGTCGGGTCAAAGGGAAAGCTTGGTCGATGGGGAAAGAGAGGGAAAACAAGAAAGATCCAGCTATGGCCGGAAACAAAAGGTGACGGAGAGGAGCATTCAAGTGTGGGCTTTCGAAGTTGACCAGACATGATATGGATCTGAGATCGGTGTCCACTAGATTGGTTATACGAGAAAGAGTTTGTCGAAATTATGGTCAGACTTTGGATCACCATAAGAGGAAGAGACGGTAGAGGCAATGCACTCTTTCCCGTGACTAGAGTTGGCAATACGAGTTGCGACAAGACTACACGATACAAATCCAACAAGTTTTTTTGAATGTTAGTGTCAGAAAATTTGACCACGGCTTATTTTAGTGTTGACCCAAAATTGTGTTGGAAACAAAGTGCGCAGCGGAATTTTTAAAAATTTTTCATCAGAGTATTTTCCAAAACACAAGTTTGACATGTTATATGTATAAATTAAACAGATCTTACTAACCTCAGTATGCCGAAGAACCTCCGCGACCTGTGTAGAGAAGTAACGTTCCAGAAGAGCCTCAACCAACTGGTCTTCTTTGCTATTCTCTATCCACAACCGGAGTGAGTGTGGGCTCACACGTACAGCTCTTCCACCGGTGACTCTCCTTCCAACCAATAGAGAGAACCCAAAGCTAGTGTTCGTTATTTGTGAACAAAAGCTCTCAGGGAGTTTTCAGATGCTCACTAGAAGAGTATCACTCTTAATCTCTCAAATTGATCTGAGTAAATCATTAGACTCACTCCCTTTTTATACCTATTGGTCCTTGGGGTCAGTCCATATCAGATTAGGTCTCAAAAATCGAAACAGAATCAAGTTCGGATCAATATCTGATAAGATACGCGTGAAAAACGCGTAATCTTAGCTGTCGCGGTCGGCATGCCGAACTGTGAGATAGGCAGGCCGAACTGGCCAGTTCGGCAGGCCGAACTTTCTGATCGGCAGGCCGAACTGCCGAGAAAAAATCTCCGCGAATCTTTTATTTTCCACCCGAGATTCTAAAGGATAAAGTCTCAGTTTTGATTCAAATAGCCCAATAGAAAAGATATCTGATCAAAACAAACTTTATCAAGATAATCTCTAAGAAAATAAATCAATTCACAATAATTCTACAAGTTTATCTTGTTCTAATTGTCCAAAATTAAAACAACCGATAAACAGACAAGAATTATCCGAACGCCATAATTCAACAAGTTCATCTTGAACTAATTTCTTACATAATTAATTCAACCGATAAACAAACATGAATTATTTGATTCTTATAAATTTTAAACCAATCTGATAAATCCGACATAAGTCACCAATTATTGGAAAAGCACGCCGTGTCGTTACAGGATTTTGTGAGCTAGCAAAGGGGACCAAAATGGACCTATAAAGTTCAAGCTCATGATAATTATGAAACCCAATATCCCAGATATACATTTCACAATTATCAACTCCAACGCTACTCCACTAAAAGCTTGGAGCTGCACTCTCGAACTTTATAGAATTACGAAGCTCGTGTAGCTAAGTCTCCATGACATATCATAGTGTATCGCATCCCCATATGATCATCCATAATCGGCTTAAGGACAAGTTCTGTCTTACCTTCCCGATTATTTTTATCTTACGTTCCATTGTCTCACCATTAGAAAACTTACCATCTAAAGATAGTATACCATTCGGTTACACCTATGTATCCAAATGGTTGAGCGCTCCAGTTTTCCAATTACAGGACAACGCATATAAGAGGATATCATTACTCCTAAAGAGGAGCTATGGATTCCATATCTATGAATAACAAGTCTACGCTACCAAGAGTCATGCCTCCAACGTACCGGCATGCATGCCACTATAGACATGTGGGAGTCACCCATTGGTACATCAAAAGACACAAGTCGAGACAACGGGCCCATTATTCATCTCAGGATTAAGATACAATACAAATGATTGTCTAAAGTGAATCGATTTGCCAAGACAGAATTATTAATCCAAATCAATTCACTTTATGTCCCGATCCAACACATCGTCACCTATGACAATGCGCCAATGTTTCTATTCACGGAGTCCAACTCCGATGGCCAAGACAAACCATCTCCCAAAAGGGATATAGACAACATAACAATCTTTACATGAATAAAGCGCCCAACTTTATTCCCTCGATTGCGGATCATATATTTTAGACCATCACCTTAAGAGTCGTGTCTACCGCATAATCATCCCATCATATGCCCAACTCTTAAGGTTTAGACTGACAGTCTCAGACTACTGTTTGCTTATCATACATTCAACAAATATGAACGTAAAGAGGACAATATTTGGTATATATAAATGAATAAATTCTTTATTGATAAAAATGTCTCCAAAAACGTATTACATTTTTACTCCTTAGAGCATACATGTCTAACAATCTCCCACTTGCACTAAGTGAGTAAATACTGCAAATTTCGCATCCCCATAGCTTCCACATGCCTTTCGAAGACTCTCCCAGAAAGTGTCTTCGTAAATGGATCAGCTAAATTGTCCTCTGACGCGATCTTGCACACCGTGACATGCCCGCTCTCAACAAAGTCCTTTATCACATGATACTTTCGATCAATATGCTTACTCTTCTTGTGAAATCTTGGTTCCTTAGCATTAGCTACCGCCGCACTGTTATCACAGTACAGTGATACCGCTTTATCCACACCAGGAACTACCTCAAGATCCCCAAGGAACTTGCGGAGCCACACTGCTTCTTTCGAAGCATCACTAGCCGCCACATACTCGGCCTCCATCGTTGAATCCGAAGTGCAATCTTGCTTCGCACTTCTCCAACTGATGGCACCGCCACCCAGAGTAAACACAAACCCTGAAGTCGATTTCCTAGAATCCAGGCAGGATTGAAAATCCGAATCAGTGTATCCTAGAGGAGTTAAATCCTCACCCGAATACACAAGCATATACCCTCGAGTCCTTCTCAGGTACTTGAAAATATGCTTTACCGCAACCCAATGGTTTGGTCCTGGATCCGCCTGAAATCGACTCACAATCCCGACCGCATAGCTAATATCTGGTCGAGTGCAAAGCATGGCATACATGAGACTACCCACTGCCGAAGCATAAGGTACCTTCTTCATGTATTCTCTTTCTTCATTAGACTTTGGAGAGTCTTTCTTAGAAAGAGTAATTCCAGACCTAGATGGTTGCCCACCTTTCTTGGAATCCTGCATTGCAAACCTCCTGAGAATTTTATCTATGTAGCTGGCCTGTGACAAAGCTATCATTTTGTTCTTCCTATCCCGAAAGATCTGGATACCGAGAACAAAATTAGCCTCACCCAAGTCCTTCATGTCAAACTGCTTGGTCAACCATAATTTGACCGATGACAACGCCCCAACGTCATTGCCAATTAGCAGAATGTCATCTACATAGAGTAGTAGAAAAACCACCTTCCCATTCTTAATGTGTTTGTAAACACATGGTTCATCCACATTTTGTGAGAACCCATAAGTCTTGATCACTTGATCAAATCTTATGTTCCAAGAACGAGAAGCCTGCTTAAGTCCATAAATAGACTTTAGCAACTTACAAACCTTACCTTCTTGACCCGTGACCTTGAACCCGTCTGGTTGTTCCATATAAATGGACTCATCAAGATAGCCATTCAGAAAAGCCGTCTTGACATCCATCTGCCAAATCTCGTAATCGAGAGCGGCAGCTATGGACAAGAGAATCCGGATGGACTTAAGCATGGCTACAGGCGAAAAGGTTTCCTCATAATCGATTCCTTCCTTTTGCGTATAACCCTTAGCTACCAGTCTAGCCTTAAAGGTTTCGACCTTTCCATCCACTCCTCTTTTCCTCTTGTAGATCCACTTACACCCTATGGGTTTTACCCCTTCGGGAAGATCCACAAGCTCCCAGACCCGATTAGTCTCCATAGACTTCATCTCAATGTTCATGGCCTCTGTCCAGAGTCTTGAATCAACATCCTCCATAGCTTCTGCGTAAGTATAAGGATCCCTGTCATGTTCATCCGGTTCAGCCAAAAAGACCTCCCCATTGAACATATACCTCTCAGGTTGACGACCGATCCTCCCACTACGCCGAAGCCCCTGAGGTTGTTGTTCAGGTTTGTTTGGTTTTTCTACACCGATCGGAATGGTTTCGTTCGGAACCTCCGGAGTAAACGGATTACCCCTCAACTCCTCAAGCACCACTTTGCTTTGAGGTTTAAAGTCGTTCATGTAACTCTCCTCAAGGAAAGTTGCATTAGTTGAAACCACGACTTTATTTTCCTTTGGGTTATAAAAATAACCCCCTTTAGTCCCTTTTGGATATCCTACAAACACGCAAACTTCTGAACGTGCTTCCAACTTATTCGGGTCCTTAAACAGGACATGAACAGGACATCCCCATATTCGAATATGGTTTAAGGATGTCTTCCGTCTTGTCCACAACTCGTGAGGAGTTTTAGGGACCGATTTTGAAGGCACATTGTTCAAAAGATAACATGCGGTTTGTAGTGCATATCCCCAAAAGGATAAAGGCAATGATGAATAACTCATCATGGACCGAATCATGTCCAACAAAGTCCTATTCCTTCTCTCTGCTACGCCATTCTGCTGCGGAGTACCCGGTGCAGTCAAATGGGATAAAATCCCATTCTCTAACAAGTGTCCCAAGAACTCATCAGAAAGGTATTCTCCACCTCGATCTGATCGAAGTGCCTTTATGGGTCTACCCAATTGCTTTTCCACTTCAGCCCGAAACTCCCTGAACTTATCATAAGTTTCACTTTTGTGGTGCATTAGGTACACATACCCATATCTAGAGTAATCGTCAATAAAAGTAACGAAGTACTCATACCCTCCTCGTGCCCGGATGTTCATCGGTCCGCAAACATCACTATGCACAAGTTCTAGAACCCCTTCGGCCCTATTGCCCTTAGACCCGTATGGTCTTTTGGTCATTTTACCCTCCAAACAAGACTCACATTGAGGTATAGATTCCACCTTTAAGTGACTTAAAGGTCCATCCCTTACCAACCTTTGAATCCTATTTAGGTTAATATGACCAAGGCGCAAATGCCAAAGATAAGTCTTATTAGAGTGAGAAGTTTTAAGTCTTTTTGAGTCATTATCATTTATCTCAGCATTAAGCAACAGGTCCATCTTAGGTTTGATAAAATATAGATTATTTTGCATCCATCCAGAACAGATAAAAGATTTGTTTTTACGAATCACCACTTTTTCATTAAAAGATACCACGTAGGAGTCTTTAAATAAAGAAGATACAGAAATTAAATTCCTTTTAAATTTAGGAACATAAAAACAATCTCGCAAAATTAAACTCCTATAATTATCAAAATAAAGATGGACATCTCCCAC
The DNA here is from genome assembly GCA_025403435.1 of Artocarpus heterophyllus. Lineage (NCBI taxonomy): Eukaryota > Viridiplantae > Streptophyta > Magnoliopsida > Rosales > Moraceae > Artocarpus > Artocarpus heterophyllus. Next base: position 8,827,858 of record CM046338.1, on the reverse strand, counting down.
TGCTTCCGCTGAGACCAAGGATCCATCGCCCATCCGAAGCGTTAAGTCTTCACGAAGTAGACTTCTCGTTTCTTTGAATCCCTGCAGAGAAACACAAACATGATTAGTTGCACCGGAATCTATGACCCAAATGTCACTGGATTCCTCAACCAAACAAGTTTCTAAATATAGAAGATCACACCTACCTCCCTTGGAAAGGAAGTCCTTGCAATGCTTCTTTATATGCCCGACCTTACCACAAAAGAAGCACTTAAGCTTCTTTGGGTTCTTCTTCTTCTTCTTCTTGCTCTTGGTAGCAATAGGAATAGAAGACTTCCCACTCTTGGCCCGTTGTTTCTTTCCATTCCCAGAGTTAGGATTGGAACCAGAAGCAGCTACCATATTGGCCTCTCCACCAGCAGGAGACTCCCTGATCAGCAGTTCAAACTCTTGTAATTGTTTCATCAGTTCTGTCAAGGTCATATCCCGTCTATTGCTTAGATTAAAAGTAGCTCTAAACGGAATAAATTCCTTAGACAGAGTCTCAAAGACCATAGTCATCTGAGTTTCAGCATCGATGTCGGCTCCATTGGTTTGAGCCTCAGCGAGGTAACCCATGACCAACATCATGTGCTCCTTTACAGATGTCCCCGGTCTCTGTCTACAGTTTAAGAGTTTCCGAAGCGCCCCTTGCCGCTTTGTTATGGCCTGGCCTCCAAACATGTCCTCAAGATTATCCAAGATCTGCTTCGCAGTCTCATAATCCTGATGTTGAGCCTGCAGCACGTTATTCATGCTAGCCATAACATAGCAGCGGGCCTGATCATTAGCATCTTTCCAGCGTTCGTACGCTTGGAATTGCTCATTACTTGAGTCTCCCGTAGGCTCGGGAGGACAAGGAGTTGTCAGAACATATTTCAGTTTCTCAAAGGAAAGGACGATGTCCAGGTTCCGTTTCCAATCATTATAGTTCTCACCGGTTAATTGGTTTTTGTCAAGTATCGATGATAAAGCGTTTTTAGACATTTTCAATCTACAATAAAGAATCATATACCAAACATAAGCAAACATATATAATAATTTAGTAAGTTAACACAATCATGTAAAATCATACAAATGTGTTTATGTGTCAAAACCTTGAAAATATCACAACCTTACAACGATAATTCCCAACTCAGAATTTATCAAGCTCCTAGGGGAGTCATGCCAAATTCAATCAGGAACACGGATCCCCTCCTGATTAATATATGCCATCCAGGACCCGTATGATCCAGCATATACTAATAATCGTTTCTTTGGCCATTAATTTTATTAACAGAGCTCCTAGGGGAGGTTAATAATAAAATTAACGTGAGTGTATAACCACCGTTTTAATATTTTATCCATGATTTATAATCACCACCTAGGGGTGTGCAACCATAAATCATACTAAAATACCTTATCCTTTCAGAGATCCAATCTGGTACATGATAGAAATCCCTTCCTAGGGGTTGGGACCATCATGTTCTTCCTATGGGCCAACGATGGAGGCCTTAGGTTCTCTCTTCGAAAACCTTCTCCCACTCAATCTTTTGAAGTCAAGGTTTTATTTTAAAATTATGCATGAACAATTTTAATATGAGCGGCACTCCCTATTCTATATGACATGTTATCAATATACATGGTAAATCATATTATAATGCAGACAAGCAAAGCAATCAAGCAAAGCTACAAGCATAATAATAATAACCGTAATATTATGGTTCCACCCTAGAGAATAGAAAAAATAAGATTACAAGAGAATAATCGAGACATTTATCGATTCTTCATCCTTGAATCCTTAAGCTGTATCCTTCTTCATGTAATATCCATCTTCAAGTCCTCAATCCCGTATGAATCGAACACTTCATATTTCCGATCATATCCAAATTTAATGTTTCTCAGAATCGTCCCAAAAATAAAATTAAAACTGCACTGAAAAAATCGCACCTTTTCTGGACGCCTGGCAGCTCTCGGTCGGCAGGCCGATCTGGGTGATCGGTCTGCCGATCATGGTGGTTCGGCCTGCCGAACATGAAGGTTCGGCCTGCCGGCAGAGCACCAAAATTTCTGCCCCACTGTCGGCCTGCCGGACCGTACGTCCGGCCTGCCGATCTGTGACCTTCGGCCTGCCGAACTGTGAGGTCCGGCATGCCGACCGAGCAGAAAACCCTCAATCCAGAAAATACAATTTTAATGCAATTCATCAATTTTATTTTCAACAATTCAAAAACATAAAATTAGAGACTCAGGAAATACCTGGAGGCGCCATCATCTATCTTCAAGATCCGACTTCTCGTTCCGTCTTCTCCGAATAATTATTTAATTACAAAATTCTTACAAATTAAATAATAATTCCTAGACGGAGATGATAGTCCGCCATCTAATTACATGAAAAACCTAGATACACATTCTAACCTCTAAGGAACCATAACCGGTATTAATTAATTAATAAATAATTAAACAACATTTTAATCAACCATAATTAATTAATAAACATTCACCATATAATCCATGACAACATATATATTATATAGAAACCTAGAGTGCCATCTCTCTATAAAATTTAATTCAAGCATTGGAGAGATTAAGATCACAAAATTTATGCATATAACATGATCACAAACTTGCAAATTTATGTAAAAAACTTCGGCTCTGATACCAATTGTTGGAAACAAAGTGCGCAGCGGAATTTAAAAAAATTTTCCATCAGAGTATTTTCCAAAACACAAGTTTGACATGTTATATGTATAAATTAAACAGATCTTACTAACCTCAGTATGCCGAAGAACCTCCGCGACCTGTGTAGAGAAGTAACGTTCCAGAAGAGCCTCAACCAACTGGTCTTCTTTGCTATTCTCTATCCACAACCGGAGTGAGTGTGGGCTCACACATACAGCTCTTCCACCGGTGACTCTCCTTCCAACCAATAGAGAGAACCCAAAGCTAGTGTTCGTGATTTGTGAACAAAAGCTCTCAGGGAGTTTTCAGATGCTCACTAGAAGAGTATCACTCTTAATCTCTCAAATTGATCTGAGTAAATCATTAGACTCACTCCCTTTTTATACCTATTGGTCCTTGGGGTCAGTCCATATCAGATTAGGTCTCAAAAATCGAAACAGAATCAAGTTCGGATCAATATCTGATAAGATACGCGTGAAAAACGCGTAATCTTAGCTGTCGCGGTCGGCATGCCGAACTGTGAGATAGGCAGGCCGAACTGGCCAGTTCGGCAGGCCGAACTTTCTGATCGGCAGGCCGAACTGCCGAGAAAAAATCTCCGCGAATCTTTTATTTTCCACCCGAGATTCTAAAGGATAAAGTCTCAGTTTTGATTCAAATAGCCCAATAGAAAAGATATCTGATCAAAACAAACTTTATCAAGATAATCTCTAAGAAAATAAATCAATTCACAATAATTCTACAAGTTTATCTTGTTCTAATTGTCCAAAATTAAAACAACCGATAAACAGACAAGAATTATCCGAACGCCATAATTCAACAAGTTCATCTTGAACTAATTTCTTACATAATTAATTCAACCGATAAACAGACATGAATTATTTGATTCTTATAAATTTTAAACCAATCTGATAAATCCGACATAAGTCACCAATTATTGGAAAAGCACGCCGTGTCGTTACAGGATTTTGTGAGCTAGCAAAGGGGACCAAAATGAACCTATAAAGTTCAAGCTCATGATAATTATGAAACCTAATATCCCAGATATACATTTCACAATTATCAACTCCAACGCTACTCCACTAAAAGCTTGAAACTGCACTCTCGAACTTTATAGAATTACGAAGCTCGTGTAGCTAAGTCTCCATGACATATCATAGTGTATCGCATCCCCATATGATCATCCATAATCGGCTTAAGGACAAGTTCTGTCTTACCTTCCCGATTATTTTTATCTTACGTTCCATTGTCTCACCATTAGAAAACTTATCATCTAAAGATAGTATACCATTCGGTTACACCTATGTATCCAAATGGTTGAGCGCTCCAGTTTTCCAATTACAGGACAACGCATATAAGAGGATATCATTACTCCTAAAGAGGAGCTATGGATTCCATATCTATGAATAACAAGTCTACGCTACCAAGAGTCATGCCTCCAACGTACCGGCATGCATGCCACTATAGACATGTGGGAGTCACCCATTGGTACATCAAAAGACACAAGTCGAGACAACGGGCCCATTATTCATCTCAGGATTAAGATACAATACAAATGATTGTCTAAAGTGAATCGATTTGCCAAGACAGAATTATTAATCCAAATCAATTCACTTTATGTCCCGATCCAACACATCGTCACCTATGACAATGCGCCAATGTTTCTATTCACGGAGTCCAACTCCGATGGCCAAGACAAACCATCTCCCAAAAGGGATATAGACAACATAACAATCTTTACATGAATAAAGCGCCCAACTTTATTCCCTCGATTGCGGATCATATATTTTAGACCATCACCTTAAGAGTCGTGTCTACCGCATAATCATCCCATCATATGCCCAACTCTTAAGGTTTAGACTGACAGTCTCAGACTACTGTTTGCTTATCATACATTCAACAAATATGAACGTAAAGAGGACAATATTTGGTATATATAAATGAATAAATTCTTTATTGATAAAAATGTCTCCAAAAATGTATTACATTTTTACTCCTTAGAGCATACATGTCTAACAAATTGACCAGTCAAAAAACGGATCATGTTCGAGTCAATCTATCTGACACTAAAATGACTCATTTTTTACCCATGTTTAATTAATTAACCTTAAAAAAAATTAATATTATTTCATATATAATATAAACCCTTAAAGATCAAACCCTACATTTCTTATCACTCATTTTCTTGTTGAAGTGGTATGAAACTCTTCTAATTTAATGTTTTTTTTTAATATTATATATATTAATGTATGCAGGTCATAGGCGGGTTGCGGGTCACAATCGGGTTACGGGTAAAAACGGGTCGCGGGTCATTATTTTTTAACACTGTGCATAAGGAATGGGTTAACATGGGTCGTGTTCGTGTCAACCCGTATCAAAACGGGTCGTGTTAAGGTTGAGAATTCTCAACCCGTTTGTGTTACGGGTCAGGTTAGTGTCGGCCTAATTTTTGTAAAAATTAACTCCAACCCGACTTGCCAACCCGTTTTGCCACCCTTACCCATGACGTTATCTCTTCTTCTTCTTCTTTTGTCTAGTATTCTTTGTTTAATAATGGCGATGATGTTTCTACCTGCGTATGATGTTTTGTGTTTTGTTTTGGTTCATTTTGTAATAAATGAGCTGGTCCCCCCACCTTTGGTCTAGGTTTGTATTTCACACCCCTGATTAGCAGCGTCGAGTATGATGACTGGCAGCTAGATTTGCATCTATGCCGGGTTGTTTGCTCCCTCAGTAGCATTGGCTATAATAGTGTCTTCTGACGAGCTGCTGAAGAGCTTTATTCTACATGTCGAGCGGACCATTTCCCTCCAAGTCTCGATGTCGTCTTTTGTCCTTATTCTTCATTCAATTTTACTAGTGGATCTAGTTGTTTGTCCGAATCATTTGTACTTTTAGCAAGCAATGTTATGCAACTTTATTTGTGCTAGTTTTTTTTGAAGGGCTATTTGTACTAATTTTAGTTGAACTAAGTTTAATACTAAAAAAAAAAAAAAAAAAACTTGCCTTTCGAAAAGTTATCTCTTTACTTCGGAAATTAAACAACATTATTATTATTATTATTATTCTGTTTTTGCCAAGAAATTCAATATCATTTTGATAACATTCGGCGATGAGTTGCAGTTGCGACTGCCATATTTCTTGTTGGGCCACGATCAGGTTAATAACCTGTTGCGATATGCCGAGAGGTAGTTTTGATTAGACTTTCAAAAGTGTAGCCCAAATGAACCAAATCTAGTTTTGATGGAGATAAATTGGACACAAGTTCTTGCGTCGTTGGATTATTGGGCTAAATTTACCATCTTTCTTACACGGTGCAATGCGACAGAGAATATACACACACTTTTGGAGTTCTATTGCATAGAAAATTCAATCTAGAAGAGCAAAAATTTACAATCTATCATTTAAATAAGTTAGCTGCAACGTAGAGAATAAAATTTACTGATCATTTGTGTAAGACGGGTTAATTTAGCTAACCGTTGCTTTTTATTTTTTATTTTTATTTTTTCCATTAGCAACTAGAGGATTTTTATTAGGCATGGGATATATTAGTTTGAACCAAAACTTTTGATTTAAACACTGTAGTATGTGAGAGCTTTACAATAAAATCGATTTTTTCTTTACACTACTGCACGTAAGAGCTTTTATATTGTTCTTAGCTCAAACTTATTGGTTCGAAACCGATGTCCAAACAACTTAATTTGTAGAACTCCACTTAGGTCAAGCCTGTGACTCTTGCAATTTGCAAGTTTCATTTTTTATTATATCTACCTGAGTTCATAAAAAGATTCCAAGTAGTATTTAAAGGCTTACGGCGACTCATGAGATGATTTACTGTGTGCTTTTCCGCTGATAGCCACTTAATGGCTCAGAAACACAAAAGGGACTAGAATTTTATTAGCACCAGCGCCAGGCAACACTGAAATCCAGATTTTACCTTATAACTATAGGATGGAAAGGGCTATGTCCCTTGTGGTTCAGAAAACAACAAGAAGTCTCAAATTTATCTTAAAGAAAAATTAGGCAAATGACCGAGTTTTTACTACATTTTTAGTAAATGATTGAAATTTTCAAAAATTAGAGAAATCAGTCAAACTTTTAGAAAATTATATAAATGGATTTTTTTTTTAAAACGTAGTATTGATATATATCATTTATTAATATTAGTGTATCACTTATTGACTTTAGTTTATCACTACAAATTTTTTTATCATTAATCTACAAACGATTTATTATCAAGAAATTGGTAAATTATTGAGTGAATAAATCTCTAAATTAATCAGTACATCATTGATATATTGATTAGTATCAATACATCATTAATTCACCTCACTATATTATTAATATACAAAAACAACGATTTTCTTAATTTTTAAAAACCTCAACTATTTATTTTAAAATGCATAAAAAAGGGCCATTTATCCCCAAATCATGCATATCTTATCACATTAAGATTGTTATTATCATTTGAAAATGGTGGTTTGGGGATTGGAAAATTATCGTTAGATTTTACTAATATTATCTTTTGCCCAATGGGAAAGTAAAAGAGAGAGAGGGATTATTTATTTTGACATATAGATGGGAATACTCTCAAGAAATTGAATTGATGGATGTACTAAACAAAACAACAAAGCAAAGCACTGTTGTTATGAACAGCTGGCTCACCGTCATCTATACTTGATAGAATGGTGAAAGTTGTCAAAAAAGATCTTAAAGAAGAAGAAGATGATGACGTATTGACATTGATATAAAGAAAGCAAAGCCATTAGCTTCCTGTCATATATTGTGTGGAGCCACAAGGTGAAAGTTTTGGTTTGGTAACAAAAGAAGGAATTGTTCAAGTAAACAAACAAAAAAAAGGAGGGATTCTGGGCCCAACAAGAAGGTAATCAAAGTAAAGTGGACTTCCTTCAAATGCTGGGTTTGTTATTGCTCTCCACCAAAGCAAAATTGCTCCCCTTTTTCCAGTTTATTTACACTTTATTGGATCCTTCTCACCAGCCTCAAGATGTAATGTTACAAATTTTTCTCAAGGTGAACATTTTTCCCTATATTGTTTCCCCCTAATACCCTCTATGCCTTTGAAATAGATTAGCAATTGGTCACATTTCTTATGTTGCCAAGTTGTTAATTGTGTTTGGTAAGCAAGTTGAAACTTAAACGTTACAGTATATAAAAATTTTATACTATAATATACTTTTGTTTTATATTATAACATATAAAAGCTTTATATGATAACCAGTTAAAATTAATAAATTTTAACTTATTTTTCAAACAAACTGAGTGGAGGAGGAGAATAAAAAAAAGCCAATTTTTTGTTTAAACATCATCAAAGTATCATGCAAATAGGATATCTATGTCATTTGCCATTTGGGAAGACAGCCTCTGAACCTTTGTTATCCTTTACTTTATTATTTTCTTCTTTCCTGGTAACAAAATGATTCTGTTTTTCTCTTTCTAGTCAACAACATCCAAAGAAAAAGTAGAAAAAATTTAAAAAAAAAATCCTCACAACAAGTGATGACTCCTCTTAGCCAGTCAAGTTCGTAATTGATTATTACTTTTACGCCTCAGTCTTTCCTCTCTCGCCTCGAGTGAACATCTTATGTTGCAAAGAAACCATATATAGAGAAAATACTCACTTCCCTTTCCTACTTAACCAGGAAAAAAAAAGAAGAAACAAATTAAAAAAAAAAAAAAACCTTCATTAATCAAAGAACACCAAGGAAATGACATATCTTTCACTATCTGATGATCAAATGAGCTGATAATCTGATCAGATAGTGAAATGAAGTGACCTCATTGGACTTGTTTCAGTTCACGGCAGAAGAGACATAGTACTCAAGCCGGGCATGGCTCAGCAGGTATCTTTTGTCTTCTGTCTCATTGTTTTTGGAATTTTCCCTTCTGGGTTATCTTTTTCTCACACCCAAGTCTGTTTCTCGCTCTGGTTTTTCCAAAATGTGGGTCTTCTCGTCTACGTTTTGTTCCCATAAATTCACTCCCTTGTGGGTCTATCACATTGTTCTTGTTTGTTGTTTTATAGTTACTAATATTAATGTCAGAGCTTTTTTTCATTTTTTTTCTCTGTTTAAGTTTTTGTCCATAACGTTAAAAGCAGCATTAATAATGCATCGTTTTTCTGACTGATATGATTACAAAGGAAGAAGGTTGGCCGCTGGGTCTGCAGCCACTTAATGCACGAGTTGGGTTGGCTAGAAACCGGGATTTTTTGGGCTCAATCTCGTTCAACACTTTACTCACTGCCTCCCCAACATGTTCTACAGATTCTTCCTCCGATTTAGACACTGAGGTCAGTAAAATTTTGCCAAATAACTTGGATTTTTTTTCTTTTTGGTATTAATTGCAATTGGTTTTTCTTTTTGACTATAGTGTTTGGAATTTAGTTTAGAGAGTGACATACAGACAAAGACTTTTTTGTTTTGCTCTGTTCGTTTTCGTGCTTGTTCTCTTCTTCTTCCCTAGATATGCTTTTTCTTCACTAAAGAAATGTCAAGATGATGAAAAAGGAAAAAACAGTGCTTGTTATTTCGAACTCCAATGTACATAGGAAACTGTATCTTTGTCTTTTATTTTCACATTGAACCCACAAATGCCTGTATTTTTGAGTTACATTAACAATGATAGTAGTAACAGTAGTAATAGCAATAATAATTAAACCTTATCCTTTGAGATGTCCACCATTTCCCACACTCCATGTGAGGAGAATAGCAATGCATATGTTCATCAGTTCATGTTTGTTATAAACACCATTCTACAAGTTGGTGTCATCTTATTATGCTCTGCTCAATTTTCTAGTATATACAGCAGAATACTGGCCCCCTTCGGTATTGCACACTAAATGTCTGACATAATGTTCTTGAGCTATGTTTTGGATGTTCTTGGGCTAGTAGCAGAATACTACTGGCTGTTTTCAGTATATACAGCAGAGCTTTTGTTATTACTATTATTATTTCTTTTGGTTGTCATTTTTGCATGTTAGTGACTTGTTTAACATGGCCTTGGTACTAGTGGTGACAAGTTTCAGACTGATTTTATGACATTGTTGGGAAAACGAAAGAGAGAGTTACCATGTAGTGAGGACTAAACACTGGGGTGTAAAATGTTTTGCCTAGAGGAGTTGAAAACCAGGTGCCTTGATTCTATATTAGTGAGAGTGATAAAATGGCAGGAAAAAGAAAAAAAAAAAGATAAAACATAAGAACACACGAGAGTTATAGTAGTTTATTCACTATACAAGTATTACATATTCTTTTAGCCGCTACAGAAGCTTCCTATAGTGAAAAAAGAAGATTACAAGAGAAATCACATATTTCTCTATTAATTTAAAGTCGGCTCTCCTTTAATGTGAAGAAAACTAGACCAACCGAAATTACAATTGTGAAATGCCCAAACTATCCTTTATAAAATTCTAACAGCCTTTCGTCAAGTAATGATTAGGCTCCGTAGCTTTAACAAGAGGAAAAAAAGCTAAATATATAACCTCAAGAGCGAGAGGGGGAAGGAGGAGTAATTGAGGTGGCTTGGTAGATACTAGTCGTCATAATAAGAAATCAGTAACCTAATTTATAACGTTGGCACAATATTAGCAACATTGATCTTAACTAATTTTTTGGGCACTAAACCAACTTTGGATAGTTATATTAGCCCTTTTTATTGCATAAGCAAATGGAGAAATTTGTACCTTTAGAATCCAACACAAAAGAGGTGAATTAGGGTGGTGAAGTGAGTTAATTTCAACCTGTAAAGTGTTTTGATTGGTATTATTCCAGGAGAAATTGGCCCACTCTTTAAGCACTAAACGAGCTTTGATTGATTGCAGTCCACAGGGTCTTTCTTTCATGACAAGAGCATCACTCTGGGAAGCCTTATAGGCGTTAGTAGCATTCTAGAGCTGTCTAGAAGATCAATTAGGGGAAGAAAAAGTGAACCCTCCAAGGAAAGGAAGACCAACAACAACAAGAAGAAAAATAAAAGCAACAAGTCAAGAACATGGTGCTTTTCTTTGTGCTCAAGTAACAGCACTGATGCCGAGATTCCCCTAAATGCTCCATCTCTTGGCCATTTCCTTGCAGTTGAGAGAAAAGCCGCGAATGAATGTAGAAGGAGCCAATTAAGCCCTACTTTTTACGGACCAGACGAGCTTTCCCTGGCTCTGCCCGTTACAGAACCAAACTCGCTCTTTGTCAATGGCTGCATAGCTCCCCCTATGTCAAGCTCAAGCCCATGTTCAGGACTTGATGATCATGGAATTGGGTCATGTGGGATCTCTCTGCTGTTTTCATCATGCGCGTCTGCACAATCCTCCTCCCACTGAACATGTCCCTCAATCACTCTCTTTTATTTCAATTTATCTGTATCAGTTAGTGATTGTGTTTCATGTTTTTGAATGAGAAAAATAACATACAATATTACATTTTGCTTCTTTTGTGTTCAGTTTGGTGGAACCATTAGCATTTAGAACATCTTATAAACTTGTATAACAAATTCTAGAATACGAACCCTCTTTGGCATTTGAATCATGGACCATCCTAAGTTTCATTATACATAATTGTTTGAAGGCTTACTAATAAGAGTACTTGGCTTGTAGGGTGTGTGGGGCATTGTTTTAAACTCAAACAGTATAAAGTTCTTACAACACTACAGTGTAAAAGTAAACCAATGCTCTTAAACCCCCTATTCGACAATGAGATATTATTTGGGGAGTTTTATTGGACACACCATATCCCTTGAATGTAAGGGGACAATAACAATGTGTGATTGGGCCAAGAACTGCACATGGAATAAAAATCGACATATTCTTTGGAAACTGGAGTTTGGACTGTGGTAAGTTTGCTTTGCCAGGAAGATGGTATCCCAAGTAATGTCTATGACGGATCATTGGAAGGATGATCTGGATTTGCCCCAAAAGAAAATCTCAAAAAGTAGAGGGAGAATTTTTGTAGGATAAGGAAAGGAAAGGAAAATGGAAAAGGAAAATTTTACGATAGGGTATGAAAAATGCATTATCGGTAGGGCTTTTTTTTAATTGTCGGATTTAGATCTAAATTTGTTAATTTTGTAATCCGTTTCGTATTTGATTTGATTTTGACTAGATTTAGTATTTAAAAACAGGCACTATAGTAGAGCATATCTGTACCTTAGAAAAAGGCCTGTAGCAAAAGGTCTGGCATTGAAACATCATATTTTCATTAAGCTCCATTAAATACTCATGCATTCTTAAACTGTTATGAATCAAAACACCAAAACTATAACTTATTATATTTTTTTTTTTTTTGTGTGTAAATGCTCTAAATTCTCCAAAATATATAATTCACTCGTAGAAAACACCAAAAGGTTTCAAAATTAATCAATCTCTAGACATGCTTATTATCCCACGTACTTTGTACTTTGAAGGGCCACAACATGTCCTCTTGTTTATGTTACCAAACAATTCTTTTCTAGTTATTTAGACCAGTGCTATCATTGATTTTCACATACAGTATAGTGCTGAGCATTGTCGCTTGGCATTTTTTGGTATTACCATAATTTTGATTATTCTCTTGCAGTAATATTTGTATATAGAGACACACTAAAAGAATTAGAAAAACAGTACGATAGAAATAAAGAACAAAAATACATACAAAATTACGTGAAGCCTTAGGACAAGAAAAAATTACGGGCAAAAACAAAGAAAAATCACTAGACTTAAAAAAGATTACAAGGCAACAACAATTAGGGGCTAAAAGTGGATAATATCAAATCCTAACGCAATATATATATAGTCATAAACACAACCCTAATATGATATAACTCAATAAGCCCAAAACATAAACTAAACGGCTCAAAACGTAAAGGTCTGTACTATGTGGGGTACTGGGGCTTTGCGAGCTTTCGGGTCGAACCAAACTAAATTTAGGACACCATATTCTGACAATGAGAATTATACATACCAAAAAAAAAAAAAAGAAGAAGAAAATTCTATTGCCAAACTTTCTTAGTCGCCTAATAGAGAGAAATAAAGTTGTAACGCAGCAAATTAATTCCTGCTTTCTAGATACGGAAGTAAGAAACTGAAAAAGCAGGGGGCCAATTTGTTAAAAGGCAATGAACAAACCAATTAGAATAAAGCTTAAAATCTAATTTACCAAATTTGTCTAACAAACTTTTCTAGCTTCTATAAACAGACAAATAAAAGTTGCCAAGCTTGAAGGAATTGGGATATTGCTTTTATAATATTAATATATAAATTAAAAAAGAAAGAAAAGAACGGGTTCTTTTGTTTTACAATTGTTGCTCGTGATTCAACCTTTACGAAAGAGATTTCTTATTAAAGAATTAATTTAGTGGCGACTCATTTTTGCTTATCTTATATCACTTTATATCACACGCTCCCTGAAATCATGTGAATTTTAAAACCTTTTTGACTGGATTCAGGAGTAGGCAATTATTTTTATAATTTCTGTTATAAGCATTTATTTTGTTGACAGGCCCATGAAAATGACTCTGAGGTATATTTTCCTTGATCTTAATGTAATACTAAAGCCTACCCCTTCTAATACGTAACGAGGTGGACTTTGACCGCATTAATTCCTCAAGTAGACAATTAGCCTTAAAAAAAAAATTAGGAGGAAAAAATATAATTTTCTTTACGTGTTACTTCTGCAAGGGATGGAGAAAACATAAACATGGTTTGAAGAAAAATGCTACCCACAAAATAATAAATGTCTATTGGTTTGTAAGCAGGCTTTTATTGTTCTATGAGTAATGAGTTTTTAACCACGTAAAATTAATAGGGTGTTTGGAAGAGTGGTGAGAACCAGTGATGGGAACCACTTTTTATTGTAGCATGTGAGAGTTTTATACTGTATCATATTTTTTTATTGTTACTGTAGCATATGAAAGCTTTACATTGTTCATAATTAAAATTATAGTAAAAACTGAGTGATTTTTACTACTGTTAAACACCTCCTAAATAGGAGTGCTTGGATTTGAAAAAAAAAAAAAAAGATTTTGAGATGATTTGATTTTTATGCGTGATGAATCCGTTGTTGGCGTTGATCTTTTAAAGGACAATTGATGTACTAACATGCCAGCAGTGTGGATGGGTATCCAAAGCGCTCCTGATCCTTAGTTTGTCCACAATCATTTTTTTTTTTTCTTTTTTCATATGATCTGATCTGGGTTATATTTGTTTCACTACTGCCTTGAATTATTATTAGGACGGGAAGGACAAAAAAAAATAAAAAAAATTACTAAATATATGTCACTTATCAATCTTGTTCATTAATTTTCCACGTTAAAATACAGGACATCCACTCATATATTTTTTATTATGTTGAGGGTAATATTATTGCATAGTATTGCTCCGGACTATTACTATAGCAACATGCAAAAATGTTGCTAATTGATGAAATATATTCCCACCCATATCATGTATTATGTCATAGTAGTACACTGATACATGGACAAACATTATTTCAATACAGGTCCTAGATTAAAAGCATTGCCTTTTTCAATTTTTCATTTTAAAACTAAACCAAGAGATTTTAAATAGGAATAGAGGTATATAATATTTTTCACAGGCAAAGTATAAAATCGAACGTTACAAAGCTTATTTGCCAAATAAAACGACATTAAAGGGTGTGGAGCAGTTAGATTATTTCAGATTTACAGTCCCAATTTTGATATGCTTTTAGTTGTTCATAATTATTGCTTAACTGTCATGTCATTTAAATTTAACAACCCAATCGTATAAATAAAAGCAACATACATAATTAAATACTATGTCAAAATTTAATTATAAATAATCAACGAGACAAAAAGATGAATAAGATTAAAAAAAGATGAGACGGTAGATTTTGAACTCATCGTCCATGTGCAATGACGGAGCCAATATTTCGTTTCAGAGGGGACGGTAGCGTACACTATTTTTTCACGAATAAATGATATAAAAATTACATCATAATATTTTTCAAGAGCTACTAGATACATGTTAAGAGTTATGCTATGAAAGATACCCTATTAATAGTTTTTTTTTATGAAATGTTTGATTTTTATTAGGGTGTTTAGCGTTCTCAATTTTAACTAAAAATTTTTATTCCTATAGTATAAAACTCTCGCATGTTATAGTGTCAATAAAAGTAAGTTACAATATAAAACTCTCACACACTACAATGGTTTTGACCCAATAGTTTGAACTAATGCTCCCAAACACTCTATAAATATATATATATATATATATTTGTTTTGCACATTTTTTAAATTTTGATATGATTTTAAATCATATATAGTGTTCAAAAACATGCACTAATGATAAGGATATTCTTACTTAAGTTTTTTTTTTCATTTTTATATATTGTATTTTAAGGATATAAAAAATTGTGAAATTTAGCCAATGATGAATTTGACATAAAAAATAGTATTGTATTAAAGAATATTTTTACAATTAAATGTGAATACTTGATATTGACACAATATTATAACATTTATATTAGAGATATTTTAAAGTTAAAAGAATCATACATAAAAATATTAAATCTTAAAAGTGGCATTAAATAATGTTATAAAATTTAAAGAATCAAATTTTAATTTTCAAAAAATAAGTAGGAGCGGCAGCGGCATTAAATAAAGTTATAAAATTTAAAGGATCAAATTTTAATTTTCAAAAAATAAGTAGCAGCGGCAGCCCCTACTCGCCCTCGTATAGCTTCGCCACGGTCCATGTGTCCTGATCGTATACAAGTTGCTTTCTATAAAAAAGAAAAGAAATAATTGCTCCAAAGTGACATTATCATCCACATGTCATGATCACATACAATGAGGTGTCCTCCATGTGCCCAACTCAGCAGGATCCTACTTGACCTTTACACGGAAGAGTACATGAGTGGGACCCGGATAACAAGTCAATTATGCGTCTGCATCAAGGGAGTAGCAGAAAAAGATGTGGTCTATTTGTCGTATAAATTTGAATTAATGATTTAATCTAGTTTAATATAATTTAAATTAAAATTTAAGTTAATGATTTAAATTATTATTTAAATTGATAATTAAATATACATTTAAGTTTTAATTTAAATAAAAAATAAAAATAAAATTTATATTTAAAGAGACAGTTAAAATAATTTTTAATTTATCAACAAATTTAATAAAATTTTGATGTTAATAATCCTACAAAATATACAATATGAATCTTATTTATTTTTCTCTTCACTAATAACACAATGAACAAAACTTTCAATAGGATATCAAATGAAGAAGTTATAATTTTTTTCTCAAATATAAAAGAGAGAATTTTAGTTTTTACTAATATCAAAAGTTTAAGGGAGAGTCAGAACCCTAAAAACTTAAATTCTTGATATTTAAAGGATTTACATTTTGATTCTTGATATTTAAACTTAAACTTGAGTCTGTTGAATAGAAAGAATATGAAAAAACAAACAACCCCGAAAGCTTTAAAAAGTGGCCATACCCATGCATTAAAATTCATTATCATAGACGATGGATGGAGAAAAATGCCAGGCCTCATTTGGTACCGAGTGTGCATCCAAAAACTAGACAAAAAGCCAAAGGCCAACCTAAAATGGACCCAACCCCATGACAGCTCGGTTAAATCTGCGTATTTCTTGGCTTTCCACACACTCATTGGCCCCACTTCTTTTAGATGTGTCAACATCATGTCAGCTCACGTACACCAGTGTCCCCACCAGTCTCTTGTTGGTGATCTGTCTGCCATAGACGCTGCTCAAATTATCAAAGGCCATGCTGACAAATCAAAACACACTTACATTTACACCCAATAAGAGAAACATTGCTTTTCTTGGCAACATCTACACATTACATAAATGTTTGTCTTTGAAATATCTAGTTGGATCAATGAAATATATAATTTTACACCTCAACAAATGAATTACAAAAGCCCCTTTTGACTATTTCAGAGGATTTTGGTGTCCCCAAAGCAGCCATTTATGAATTTTGGACTCTACTAAAGTATTTAGGAGAAGAAAAAGGTTTTTCCGTTCACTTTTTTCTCCCTCCCAATTGGGATTATGTATAAGAGAGACCCCCAAAATCAGCAATGCTCCTTCAATCTAAAGTAAAACAAATATTACAATATGAACCATGCAACGAAAAACCGAAAAACCAACCCAAGCCTGCAGGCATGCAGCTCTCGCTTGCTTTGCTTATTTCTCAAACCTACATAACAGATGGATTTCTATCTATACATAGCAAATGGATCAATCACCGGACTATTGAATTCTTGGACTTTTTTTCCTTTCGACTTGGACTACTCGGAAAGGAAACCCTTGCTTGATTGCAAGATGGAATAGTTTTTGGCTGCAAAAATATCTAACAAATTGTATCATGGCTTGTCAACCCACTCGCTCTCAGCAGCAATCCTTCCTGAGCCGCGGCCACCAATCTTTCCAAAAGTTGCTGACAAGCCCTTGAAGCTGCTGCTACCCTCATTGCTTAAGTTCTGGGACCTTCTAATCTTCCTTGGCTTGGAGGAACTATCGTCACCAACGTCTTGGTCCGCGTCATCCTGACTCTTGATCTTTGCAACTACCAACCGGGCAATGGTGCTTCGACAAAATGGGCAAACTGGCGGGGTTAGGCACGCGGTGGTAGGGTTTGGCTTGTTATGGCAGCAGAGGGCTAAGGTGCATTGTGCACACATTTGATGGCCGCAATCTTGGACTTCGATTGTGCATGCCTGCTCAAAGCAAATGCAGCATAGTTCTGACTCGCTTTCCTGCATTGGAGAATTTTATTGCATGTTTACTTTGGGCCCATTGCATTTGGCTATCTATTAAACTTCATCTAATATATCTAGACAGGTCACTGTTCTAACAGAATGTGGTTCTTGTTGAACTACACAGCAAACAGGGCATAAAAATCATCAAAATTGACTAGGACTAAAATTGCTTTCTCAAAAGGAGCTATCGACTTAAGTTGGGACCAAAGCCAAAGATTGCGGATCAAAGCAAAGACAAGATAGCAAGAATATGAACAAACGATTCTAAGCACTCAGGAAAGAATCGTAAAAAGACTTGCGGTCAAGGGTCCCATGCCTGCCGCAAGATGGAAAATTCAAGTCCATAGGCAAATTTCTGCACTTTTGTTGTCATCCATAATTTGTAGGGGAAAAAAATTTTGTCAAACATAACTTTACAACTACAAATAATTTTTGCGGAAAGCAAGGGTTTGAAGTTACCTCGGAAATATTGTCATCTACCCCTGCATCGGAGAGCAATGGGGAAGCAAGAGAGTAGGCAGTTCCCTTCAGAATGTTCTTCTCCCTCTCCCTGTTAGCCTCCATCAAGGCATGTTCCAACAGTGCCTTTGCCTCCTGCTCAAGCTCACTGATGAACTTCAATGGTGACGGCCAGACGAGAGGCTCCGCTGATGAAGGATTTAGCAGGGCCGCACATGCTCCATTTTTGTTTTTCAAAGCAACCATATAAGGAATCCTCCTGTTTCACATCACATAGATCAATCCAAGGAGTTTCGAAAAATTGAAACGCAATCTCCAACTTTTCCACTAATTTAAAACAAAATGAAATATCTAAATAGATGACACATGAAACGGTGTTTTCTCCTTAATTTTCCATTCTACCAGGAAATTGAGTAAATAGAATCGTACCCAGATGAATCTCTTTGAAGACGATCGGCGCCCCAAGCCAGAAGCTCTCGAATGCATTCAAGAGATCCCCCTCTAGCTGCCAAATGAAGAGGAGTGCTCCCAGGGAAGCTGTAAGCATATTCATAACAACAACTTTAGCAATACAAAAAAAAAAAAAAAAAAAAAAAAAAAAAAAAAAAAAAACAACAACAACAACAACAACAACGACAACGACGACTGTAAAAAAAGAAATCATAAAAGGAGTTGAATTTTAATTATTTACCCATATCCACCAGTTGAGGCACAAACAAGAGCACCATTGTCTAATAGAATATGCACACATTCAGGGCGTCTTTGGCGCGCCGCCAAGTGCAACGGTGTCGCCCCTTTACCATCTCTAACATTCACAAATCTAGCAAACCCCCTACAATAAAAGGTCCAATTTTCAATACTAATTACAAATTAGCTCGCTAAGTTATATGACAAGGTGATTTTTTTTTTAAAAAAATAAGGACCAACCACGAAGCAGCAACGGGGCTTAAATGAGCAGCGGAGAGAATGGCCTGAAGGCAATCCGAATGGCCATAATAAGCAGCGTAATGCAAACAGGTTCTTCCATGAAGGGAATCAAACATCAAAATCTGAAAGATCGGGATCACCAACACCGATTAATTGCAAATTTGAAGCCATATTCAGACAAAAAATTTTGAAAAGTACTTCAAAAAGAAAAAAAAGAAAGAACTGGGGAAGTTCACATACATTAGCTCCGACTTCAAGGAGCTTTTGCAAGCACGATATCTTGCCATGCATTGCAGCCAACATAAGCGGAGTCTGTACGCCATTAATTCTTAAATTAAAAAGAATTAAGCAGAAAATAAAAGAAACCATTAAGCTGAGCTTTTGCCCTTTTCACAAAACAAGATAAAAAACTTTTACCTGCTTGTGGCGGTTCAACACGTCTGGATTCACTGATCGTTCTAAAAGCATGGATAGAATCTGGAAAAATCTCACCGGAAACAGAGAAAACCACAAACAAGATCATCATCCAATGAAAAAAAAAAACTTTTTGATTAAACATGTCGAAGAAAATGAAGAAAATCCGATCAAAGAAGAACCTCGATCTGGCCATTAGCGGCGGCGATATGAAGAGCGGAATGGCGATCGTAGACGGTGGTTTGGTACAAGAGAGCCGAGTCTCTCTCCAGCAGAACTTCCACGGTCTCCGTATCTCCAAACTGCACAGCGCTGAACAGGCCATGCTCGTGACTCGCTCGGCAACTCAGTCCCTGACCCATCTTCTTCCTCCTCTTCTTCTCTCCAACTTTCACTCTCTCTATATATGTGTATATATATCTCGGTACTGACTACGCGCACTTCACCACCGGCGGACGGCGAGAGGCGCAGGACCGCTATCGTGAGCCACCGTCACCAGGGACGTAGGTGGACTCAGGCGTCAGGCCTCGGTCGCTCCCTGGTTAGAAGAGAAGCTCACATTTATGTAGTGGTGCGGCTAAGTAGAGAGAGAAAATCGAAAACTTTGGGATGAGAGAGGAGAGAGAGAGAGACAGTGCTTTGTGCCGTGCGTGTATTGGAATTTGGAGCTGCCCGAAGAAGCTGACCGTGTCAGCTGGGCCTGACTTCGGGCAGCAGTCAGATATTTTTTCGGGCAGTTGGATTCCGAATATAACCGTAAAAAAAATCATTACCATTTTGGGCCAAAAAAATCCTGATTGGTCCAAACTAGAAGCCCTGTTTTAACTCCAAAACACATCTCGGCCGTTGAAACTTCACGCTATTTTTCATTCAGCCGTCGGATCTGTATTTTTTAGGTGCGAAAATGAAACTGTAATATGGATCGAGAAAATGGTTTTGTGATGTGATTTTTGGTGGAACTACTTTATCGATGACTGGTTTTATTAGATTGATTTCTTATTATACGAATTAAAACGTTACGGCGTTAAACCGATTTGACATAATTACCCCTATCTTGTCTAACTGACGGCTGTCATTGGTTGGTTTACATATGCGACTTGACAAGACGGATTGGAGCCCCGTAATACAATCAGAAACTGCGTCGCTTTAGGCAGATAAATTGATTGTTCTACGGTGACCGGTCTAATTATTGTATAAAGCCCATCCGTAATTACTTTGACAAATACAGTTAAAATTAATTTTTTAATTTATAAATAATATAATAATTTTAAATGTTATAATAAAATATAAAATGTTATTAAATTATAAAACTTTTATATGTTATAATATTTTAAATCAAATAATTGGTTTTAATTATGTTTACTAAATATCTTATACGTCTTTTTATTACATGATGTTATTGTGTAAATTTCCAACCAATATTTGATAAAATCAAACATCCTGTCTAATTAGGATGTTTGATAAAATCAGTTCCAACCAATATTTTTTATTGTTATGGTATAAAACTTTCATATTTTATGATGATTCGAAAAAAATAAGTTATAGTGTAAAGCTCTCACATGATACATTTTTTAATTTAAAAGTTTTAGGTTTAACCACATTTCTTAAACACTTATAGGGTATTTGACAGGGTGATTAGAACTATATTTACTATAACATATAAGTGTTTTATATTATAGCGATTTTTTTTAATTGTTACTATAGCATGTAGGAGATTTACACTGTTTATAACTAAAAAAATGGTTTAAACCACTTTTGTCAAACATCCTTTTAAATTCAAAAAAATTAAGCATCTACTTGAGAAATGAACTCAAACTTATGAGTTTTAACTGTAAATAGTATAAAACTCTTACATATTACAATATAATATAATGCAAAATGATATAATAGTGTAAAAATTTTACATGTTATAACATTTAAGTTAAAACTTATGAGTTTAAACTCATTTGCCAAATTAACACCTTATAAGATTAGAGCCTTTAACGTTTATAAGTATATTATTTCTGGCCGTTCAATCCCTGTAGCATGTAAGCCATCTTCAATTGTTACTTTATTCTAGAATTGCTCTATTTTTAAAATAGAGTAATTTCACTTCTCTCAAGAAATTTTTCTGCAACTTATTTACTCTAAACTTTTATTCAATGATTAAATATCTTATGATGTTATTGTGTAAATTTCATTAATATTTTTATTTTAAATTTTGAATTTTTGCAATTACATATTAATTTTAGTTCATTCTCACTAAATATTTAAATTAACCAAAATCATAAAAATTAAAAATAAAGAAATTTTGGTCAAAATTATTACATATCAATTAGATAAAATCATTTAATAAAAAAATACAAAAGAAAGAAATTTTTTTTAAAAAAAATATGCATATAAGATAAAATATGAAGTATAAGATATTGTTAGAGATCTCTATTAAACCTAAAAAATAAAAATAAAATAAATAAATAAAAAGATAGCATATGAATAGTGTTGCAATATTCGATGCAACACTATTCACAAACGTTAAAATAGTACCGGAGATAACGTTGGGTTTGAGAGCAAATGTTGTTCTATTTTAATTTTTTTTTTTCAAATTTGTATTTGGTTGCAGATGACTTCAAAAAAACACTACTAAAATAATAGTTAAAACCACAAATTGTAGTTCTAATGCCAAACAATCTAGTCATTTTGTAATTTCAACATTTAAAATTCGCACGTATTTGATTCTCCTAATATTAGTTCTAGAAATCTTTTCCTGACATAATAGAAAAACACTAACGAAAATGGTAAGGAAAATAAATTTTGGGACTTAAGCGACTCTAATAATTTGTGAAGGGATAAACTGCATCCTTCTTTCTCGTAAAACCATATTATCTCCTGTATTTTTCTCTTCAAATCACCCTTTCGCACCATAAACTTCTTTACAGTATATAAGCCGCATTTTAATCTCATTTTGTGTTTGTTATTAATTTCTTACAAGATGGTGAAAACTTGAAAAGCATGTCACCAATAACGGAAAAAGGGCAAAAACTTGTTTTTTCTTTGTCCCATTGTATGTAGCTTTTGATGACAGAATCAACACTCGCTTTCACTTGGTCATTTTATAAAAAATGGAGACATAAAACGTGATCCAAATATTCGTCAATAATGAAAATATGAATTTTAGATATTTACATTAATTTATGTTATAAAATTACATAATAGTTATCTAATTAATTAATGTTTTTAATTTTAGCTATTTCTAAATCAAATTTTTTGCTATAGTTCAATATGGCTAGTAAAATTTTGCTATACGTCTAAGCAATTGTGGAATTAAATTTTTTTTAAATAGGAACACCATGTACAATAAGAATATAGTTTACATTTCAACTATTAAGTTGATTAATTTAAATAGGGACACTATGAAAAGATAAGTGACACATTAGTAAAATAATTATTAAGTTGCGTAAAGTTATATTTTTCTTGTAAAACAATGATTTAATTGAAATTTTACAAAATATTAGATAAACAAATTTAGTTTCTAAAATATGAGTTTAGGAATCTGTACCATTGACTCATACCATAACCCTAGAAACAAGTATTAAATGCCAGAAATTAGTATGACTATTCATCAATTTTAGTGTTGGCCGGCGTGTGTATTATAACAATAAAATAAAATTATCACATACTATAATGTAACATAGTTTTGATACACCGACAGATGTGTAAAACTAATGCATTCCACACTATTATAAGAAAATTGAATGCATTAACACACATATATGGGGCATCCATAAAAAATATATATATCTCAAAGACATTGACATTTCAAATCAATTTATTATAGTGCTTTCTTTTATAGAAATTTAAATTATTACAACGTTTTCGATTTGAATTGATAAAATTAACTTCTAAATTAGGTACACATACTTTGAGAAGAATGATATAATTTACCTTTATTTATTATCTAGAGAATTTTATTATGGTAGGATATTGAAAAAAAAAATCACATCAAAATAAGAGTGAATAAAGAAAAAATATAACAATCTAACTAAACCTAAATGAAAACATGACGGTTGCACAGCTACTATAGTTATTTATTTATTTATTGCTTTCCTTTAATTCTCCTATATATTCAATTATTTATATCGAAGACTTTCTCAAAAAGGGTTGATTAAGGTTGACAGTTCATTTGAGAGTTACAATATATAAACTTCGAATACTTAAGGGGGTGTATGGTAAGTAGGTTAAACTTAAAATTTTTAGTATAAAAATTGTATTATATGAAAATCTTACACTATACAACTTTTTGCTAGCTGAAAATTTACAGTATAATTTGCTAGAATTAATATTTCAAATACACGCTTAGAAAGAAACTCTTATCATATACTAAACCTTGTAAAAAAGAAAAAACGTACTTTAATTTCACCACCAGAAATACATTCATGAGAAACATTTGGCGCCTGCTTTTTGTTCGGGAATCCCCATTATAACTGTAAAGTCCAAGCCAAAGAAAAGAATAGACTGTACCACTGTCCATGATCTTGGAAAGATTTGTTTCTGAACGTACCACAAAGTGAAAAGCATTATACCATGGTCGCTTATTCTATAAAGCTTGTTTGTGTGTACCAAAAAAAAAACCTACACCGACGCTTATTTCTAAAATTTCTTTCCTGAAATTTGCTGCTTTTGTCTCTCAAGGACAGATTTTTTTCTTCTTTTTTTTTTCAGGGTAACGTGTAAAATGTCTTCTTTGAATTTATTTATGCATGTTTGGGGTGGTAATTAATTATTAATGTATTTTATTTCATTGTTTTCTGAAACATTTTGAGTGTAGCACGAATTGTTTTTTTAGAGTGTCTTGTGTGCTACGTATAACATGGGATAATATACAAAACCATGTTTAACTTGATTGAATTCGTGCTAAGCACACAAAAAAAAAAAAAAAATCATGCTAAGTACAAGCAAAATGCACAATTTTAAAGGTAAATGTTGAAGATAAATCATCCAAGACTTTCATATTCCCAAAGAGGCTGTCTTGTCTGGCTTTGTCTTGGCTGCCATGCTTTACTTGCCACCCTAATATCAACTCTTAAAGAACTTGATTCTTAAAAATCTTGTAAACCCAAAAGGGTAAATTTAATGTGATACACACGATCAATAAAATATGTGTAAAAGTTGACGATGGGGATCATAAAATCCATGGTGGCACCAGATTCTTGGAAAAGAACCTGAGAAATTAGTAAGGAACTAATATGCTCAAATCTAAATCAAAATCGTTCAAAGGCAAACCATAAGCAAAGCATTTTACATAATTACAAAAATAACTAGAAGAGTAAAGTACATGGTTACAAACTCGTCCAAGTGATGCTCGAATTACTTTTGCCAATTCTATTCTTGGGCAATAGTAACAAAGATACTTGTTATTTTACGGGGAATATTGATATAATCAAAATCATATCAAAATAATATATATAATTTAGTACAGATATGATGATTTAAAATAAAACTGTACCGATAAGATACCTTTCTTATTTTAAACACTTTTTTATTTATACTATCGAGTAAAATTAATTCAATAAATTCTAGTATCATTGATAGTGGTGGCATAGTAGAGAATGTCATACTTGATGCATTGGCTTCTGTTCTTCCAAGTTTCCAGTTACGTCTCATTCAAGAGTTTATCCATGGTCAGGACTTCGAGAGTGTTGGACTCGATGAACTTTAGGCTAATATCTGTTAACAACCCAGAGCCAAAATACTATTCATTTTACCTTTTATCCTTGATGGATACTTTTTATGGTATTGTATGCCCGGATGTAAAGGCACTATCAATTCGCTTTTCTTCATCGTAAGTTGGAGTGCCAACTAATTGTATATTTCTGTTTGAAGATTTGATGGTGGGACTTTGCATCTCTGATTTTGCTTACCAAACCTTTTCGGCGGCGTTAATAGCACCGATGTTAATATATATTGCCCTAATCATGTTCAAAAGTATATTCCTCATGCACATTATTCTTCCATGTGAAAAGGACTGATTTGCTTGTTTGCACAATTCACCTCCTCGCACGGACCAGCTTTAGTATACATATATATATTTTTTATGTGGTTAATTAGTTTGTAGGGTTAATTTTATAACTATAACTTTTAGTTTCAATTTTTTCTTAATTTAATCTTTTATTTTGATAAACTATAAAACTATTTTTTAAATTTAAGAAACTAATTTCAATTTTATTCCTCATAAACTTTTGGGTAGAAAAAACATGACAATAAAACAAAGATATTTTAAATTATACTAAATTTGTTTTCAAAATATATTTTTCTTCTTAAGAAAAATTTTAAAGTTTATTTTAACATTTAAAATTCATAAGATTTAAGATCTTTTTTTAAGAAAAAAAATTTGAAGTTGTGTTTTAAGATTTTTTATATTTTTAAATCTATAAAATATTTTTCAAAATTGTTTAAAGTTATATTATTTTGCCTAATTTTTTCTACTCATTTATGGGGATGAAATTGATTATTTTTTTTAAATTCGAAGAACAATTTTGTAGTTTCTCAAAACGAAGGGACATACTGATAAATAATTAAAACTAAGAGATATAATTATGTAATTAACCCTTAGTTTGCAATGGGAAGGTCGATATTTTGACACTGTTACGACTCCATAATTTTACTCCTTTAATTTTGTGATATTGTAGGAGCAAATGAATTTATATTAAATTAATTTTCACGTTAATATTTTTCTAGTCCTAGTACTTTTTTAGGAAGCAAGATGGATCGATCACGCATGTGGGTGCCAGCGATGTGTTATACATTTGCTTAATCATAGAAACCCAAAATTTGGTCCGTTTGGTTTTGTTTTAAGAATTTTTAAAAATAGTTTTTACATATTTTTTGAGGTAAAAATTTTAAAAACACTTTCAATATAATTCTAAAAAAATTCTTATTTTTTAAAATAAAACCATTTTCATCTATTTTAAAAACACTACCAAATAAATATATCTTTGAGAAGACTTTTTGTCACCCTGTATTGCA
Organism: Artocarpus heterophyllus; assembly: GCA_025403435.1. Taxonomy (NCBI): domain Eukaryota; kingdom Viridiplantae; phylum Streptophyta; class Magnoliopsida; order Rosales; family Moraceae; genus Artocarpus; species Artocarpus heterophyllus. The sequence goes on along the minus strand of CM046338.1, from coordinate 8,801,619 downwards.
AATATTGGACAAGCTAAGGACAAGATATTAATTAATAGTTAATGGCATCTCATGGTTAGAGTTTAGGCCGACCTATTAATGACAAACTCAATAGTGCAACTTGCACAGTTAGAAAAATCTATGCCTTGTTGACTGAGCCATATTTTTGGGCGTTTTCTTCAAAAGTTTTTGCGCCTCCTCTAATTTAAACCATTACTTTTTTATTTTTTATTTTTTACTTTTCGGGAGGGGGCTCTGGATTTTTTTTATAACTATGACTTTGACTTGTATGAAGTGTTTGCAGAGCCTTGTATTATACATTTCATCATTGGAAAGTAAATTGGTACGACATTCGATTTGTAAGCTCATATTATCATGTTTAGCTAATTTTCGGCCAGATGGGAAGTTTCTTTTAAATTTCAAAATAGTTATTGTACCAATTTTTTAATTTTTTTTTTCAAGGGAGGAGTGGTGTGACATAAACTATGCTATGTTCCTAAAAAAAAAATTATTTAGTAGGGTATGAAAAATATCATATTTCTGTAGGGTACTATTTTAATTAAATAGTGCTTCTTATTAAAACTTATATATATTTATGTTTTTTTTACTAAAATTAACGTTAAAAAGTCTAGAAATTATACCAAAACAAAAGTGTCAAATTTACAAGAAAGAAAACATGTTACAAATCACTTGGGTGTATCATGTTTGTTTGGGTTGTACATATATTCTCGGATCCTATTATTATCCCGGCCAAGCAGAAAGGCCTACAGGTGATTAAAGATAAAAAGCCACTTTAGTGGATAGCATTGAATTCCATGGTTTTTGTAATGAATTAAATCCACTGGAATTGGGTGTCCTATTTCCAAACAGTCAATAAAAGTTCATGAGCAATTATTCCAATCCATAAACGTGTTAATGGAATATGAATATTATGATATATCCGATATATATTGCTTATTCTCCAACGATCAAATACAATATATATTATACTCCCAACTTAACCAGTGGTTGGAAAGCGAACAATACCTAAAACACAGTCGTTGTGCAAGCAGATTTCTCCCTTTTGTTTTGTTCCCTTTGGTTAATCTGAACTTGTTGAACCATCTTATGGTTCAGGATTAATCATGTATGCCATCTAAGCCATACATACGTATACATGAGACATAGAGCGCGATTAAAAAGTCAGTTTGAACTTCGAATCAAAGAACTGATCTTAATACGCTGTTTAGAATAACCATTAAAACGATTAGTCATAACTGTGACAGTGTAAAACTTTCATATGTTACCGTGAAAAATAAAAAATTGTTATAGTATAAAGTTCTCACATGCAATAATTGTCAAACCAAAACTGTTAGTTCCAATCGTTCTTCCAAACGGTCTATAAAATATTGTAACAATTTAAAATTTTATGAGAAAATATTGTAACAAAATTGGTTTGAAACAAATTTTTTTTTTGTCCTTAAATAGGCTCATAATATATACATTCATATCTATGCACACACACGAGAATTCTTGTTCAAGTGTCAAAATATACCCTACTATAATAGGACAGGATGGTTTTTGTTGTTGAACTTCCATTTGCTAAATTATTATACTTTATTAAATCTGGCGTAATGTCAGTATAATGTAACGATTAAAAACTGTATATGATTTATATTTCAATTGTTAAAAACCACGTACCACCAGTAAGATATTTTTTCACACCCTCCGACAAAATACTCTCTCTCTACACACACACAAAAATGACGAGAGATAGGAACAGCCTGCCTACCGGGGCGAATGAAAACCCTTAGCTAGCCTGTCTACCTTCCACGTCGACAAAATTGAAATAAATAACACTTAAACAACAATTAATATTATGATTTGTTATTATAAGTCTCATATCCATATCACTGACGTACGTTCAAGGAGACCTCTCGTTCTGAAATTTAACAAAGAGACGACTTTATACGCAAATAACCAATTAAAGTATAGACCTTAACTAAATCCTTCCACCAAATGGCATCTACTCACAACAAACATCAAACAACAAACAATAAATAATGCTTCAACATACACAAAAAATTAAAAAAAAAAATGCAATATTGAAAGTAAACGTTCCTATGTGTTGATAGACATTCTCATTGACATGTAACCTCCGAGGTTGCTTATTTTCACCGCCGTGACGCCGTCTTTTCATACTTTTACTACATCTGCTATATAATACAAATATATGTATGTGTAGGTTTTTTTTTTGGATAATAAACGTCATTTAAATATATATATATATATATATATATATATATATATATATAATTCACAACATCAAAGTAGAAAAACGACAAACAGGTCAAAAAAGTACAGATGCATACACACGCTAGATGCGTATGCCGTTTAAATGGCAGCCCAAATCTCAATGATTAGATGATATTTAGGAGTATTTTTATTTATTTGATGAATAAAAACTTTTATCAAGTGCCAGCTAATAGGTTTTACTTTTCAATGGTTAAAACATTTTTAAGTCATCATATGAATAAAAAATATAATTATATATATAAATATAAAGTCATATTATAATTTGAACTTTGTGTTAGGAGTTTTAATTCTAGATATTTATAATTTTGTAAAATCCTAGAATAAACATATCACAGTCTCAAGATTATACAATGTCAGATTATCAAGAAACTAAATTAAAAATAAATACCTGTATCTATAATAGTAGCTATCATTCTTGTGCAGAATTTCTACGATAATGGAGGAACGGGACAAACGAGTTATTATCTTCCTCAATCGAATCACTACAATGGGGAGAGAAGAAATAGAATGATTTGATACCATAACTTATAATGTTTTTATACACTTTTCTCCTAGGGACCCATAAAACATAGTTGGATCAGAGAATTCACTCATTAAACTCATATCTGATTATTAGCTTATGTGCTTTCTATAAATAAACTACTTTAATTAACCCATTATAATTAAATAGCTAGAATATAATTGTTATATTTGTATGTTGTCTAATGGGAAACTAAAATTTTCTAACACTTTAGTCATACACCTTTTTACACATACGTGTTCAATTATTTGAGCTAGCTGATCAAGTGATGAATAATACGATATTATATGTATACAGATATATTATATAGTTCCAAGAATAACTTCAAAATAAAATAAGTTACAGAAAACACTAGGAACCTTTTTTTTTAAAAAAAAAAAAATCACGTCCTAAAAGCCTGCAACTTTAGGCCTCTTGCTGTTTAACACCATGTATGCGGCACAAAACCCACAAGCGTCCAAGAGTTAGATACCAATAAAATGGTTCCAAAATTAGCAAAAATTTTTGTGAGTCGCAGCATTATGGGAATATGGGCAACCTTAAGTTATTCGCCGTATATCAGCTAATTATAGCAAAGCCCCTTTATAATTGAAGCAAATCATCTCGAGCTAACTTAGCCAAAAAATAGAAAAACCATTATTATCTGATTAAGGTTTAATTTCCTAATTGTCAATGGGGGTCGAATCATGCATATTTCACTCGAACAAATTTCCTTTTTTCTATGAATTTTCCTTGCAAGTATTGAGAACTCAAAGGTTGCAAGTTGGACAAGTTTGCACGTATGGTCTTTGGCTGTCCGATATTCATCCAGATTTTTTTTTTTTTTTTTGAGATCTAGATATTTATGTGAACTTTAAAGCTTTTAAATTTAACAATTTGTACATTTGACAAGTAAGTTTAAACTTATAAATTTAAACCCTAAACAATTTAAAGCTTTCACATATTAAATTGTATAATATAAATATGATATAGTGCTTGAGTTCAAAATCCTTTGCCAAAAACACCATAAACATTGCTACTAGATACCATTATAGGTCAAAAGCATCCTGTACAAGAAGGTTAGCAATAAAAGTAAGAATAAATTACACCTATCTACATGAGCTGTGCTTTAGGTGACAATAATTCTTTCTTTTTCTTCTTCCTTTTTTTTTTTTTTTTGGAAAGGAAATATGGCCAGCTTCTGTTTCCCATCAAGTTGAGGGGAGAGGGGAAAAAAGAGCAAGACGATTATTAGTTATCTTTTTTTATATAAAATTTTTAAATTAAAAATTATAAAATATAAAAATTTTATATTGTATCTTATTTTTTACTGTATCAATTATAAGCTTTGAAAGTTAAGTGGTTGTAACTTGCACGCAAACGGAAAGCATTTCAGCTTAATTTATATATATACACTACTTTCTTGGATTTGACCCCAACCATGCGTACACACTTACAAGTAACACGTATGTTGCAAACATCAAACCGTTTGAATTGTATGCAAGCATAACTCAAACCATTTAAATTGTATTAATTTTGTATTTAAAAAAAGATTCCAGTATCCAAATATCGCAAAGTTGACTGAATCTTGAAGTCTTTTGTTAAAAAACGCGTACTTCCTATGAAAAGTTATAAGAATATTTTAACGAACTAATCGGTCTAATTTGTGTGGAGCTTAATTTTGTCAAATTTAAATGTCACTCGACGGGTTCATGTTTGATTTGACCCTCCAAAACATGACTAGTTAGGGTATGTTTAGCATATTATATTGACATTTTGCATTATACTATTTAAAAATAATATAATATTTAATGACATTCATATATTGTATTATTTAATACGAAATCAAAAGTTAATACAATACAAGTCGTGATATTAAATATGATAAAAAATCTCCATATTAGATTGTGTTGTATTATTTAAACCAAAAGTGTGTATTAATAAGCAATCAAATATTTAAAATATATTAAAATTGACATAAAAGTTGAAGTTTTAAAATGAGATTTAAAACTGGGGTCTAGGGTCGAGATTCGAGACTGAGATTGGAGTCACGATCTAGATTCGAGAATGGGATTTGAGACAAAGGTTGGGGTCGGGGTCGGGGTCAGGGTCAGGATTTAGAACTAGGGCCTAGGGTCGGGTTGAAGTTGGGATTCAAGACCAAGGTTACGGTTGGAATTTAGGGTCAATGTTGGGATTCTTGATTGAGGTTGGGATTTAAGACCAGGGTTAAGATCGAGATTATAGTCGGGGATGGGATTAGGGGTCGAGGTCGAGATCAGAATAAGGATTCGAGACAGGGGTTAAGGTAGAGATTCGAGACTAGTGTCAAGGTCAATGCCGAAATTCTAAGCTGGAGCCAGGGTTGGGGTTCAGGGTCGGGGACAGGATTCAATACCAGGGTTGGGTACGGGATTAGAGACTAGAGTCGGGGTTGAAATTTGAAATCGATGTCAGGGTCAGTGTCGTTATTTGGGATCAAGATTGGGATTTGGGGTCAAGATTAGGATTTCAAGCTAAGATTTGGGACCAGGGTCGGGGTCAGGGTCGAAGTCAAAATTCAAGACTGGGGTCATGATCTAGATTTGAGGTCGGCGTCGAGATTATAAGTCTAGATTCGAGAACAAGGTCGAGGTCGAGGTTGAGATTGACGGTTGCGGTGGAGTCGTGATTCTGAGTTAGGATTTAGGTTTAGAGTCAAGTTTAGGATTGGGGACCAGTTCTTAGTCCCAATCATGACCCTAAATCCCAACCTCGACACTGATTCTAAAACCCGATCCTAAGCCAGGTCCCAAATCCTGGTCCTGATCCTAGACTCTGATGCCAGTCCTGAATCTTAACCTCAACCCCAACATCGATCTTAAATCCCAACCCTGACACCAATCTTAAATCCCAACCTCGACCTCGGTCCCAAATCCTATCCCCGACCCCGACTCTATCCTCAGCCCAAAATCTCAACTCTGACACTGGTCTTGACCCCGATACTGGTATCGAATCCCGACTCCTACCTCGGCTCTGAATCCTGACCAGACCCTAGTCTCGAATCATGAATCTCGACCTTGACCCCTATCCTGACCATGACAATGTTCTCAAATCCCGACCCTAACCTTGAATCCTAACCCCGACCTTAGCTTCGAATCTCGACCTCACCTCTGGCCTTGAATTTTGACCCCGACCCTAGTCCCGAATCCGATCTCCATCCTCGACTCCAATCTCGAATTCCAACATTGATTCTTGTTTCAAATCCCGACCTCAATCCCGAACTGAATTTAGACCCGGAAACTATAACCCAATTTTACTATATTTAAGTTTAAATACTAATACAATACAGTACGGTAGTAAACAAATATTATATAGTGTGATACAACATGTTAGTATAGTGCAAAACCAAACAATATATTGTATAACACTAACATAATACAATACAATACAATGTACCAAACATGCCTTTAATGAACTCAATAATTACTGTTTACAATAGGCAATAAATATTAAACATTAACAAATTACGATTATTGGAGTGGATTTCTCAAGATTAATACCTCTCTACTCTGCCCTTTTTGGTCACCCTCAGTTGCTCCTCCCTATTGGGCTATAGGAAGTTTATCCGCAAAAGACACTTTAATGCTCAACTTAGACAAATAGTTATGACTTATGAAAGTGAAGAGTAAAAGAGTATTAACGACAATAAAGGATAGGAAAATGTAGAACTAATGGGTTGTTTGATATTTTAATTGGAACAACAAACAATGTAAAGCACTCAGTTGTAAAAAGCAAAACATTGATACAGTGTAAAACTTTCACATATTATAATTTTTAAACCAATATTTTTAGTTCCAACCGTTCTTCCATATACCCTATAAATGTTCTATTTATAATAGAAGCTCGAGTAAAGGGACTCTTTAGGCTCACATCACTGATCATCTGAGGTTTTTGAGAGTTCTTGAGATTTTTTTTTTTTATAATTAAAGATATCCTTCTATAATCCTTAAAATTTCTTCTAGAATCTTTGACATGTGTTACACTATCAGTTAATGAACCAGATCTCATGATATATCAATCTTAAAACATATTTGGTTATAGGTTTAAACAAAAAAATTTAAATACAAATTTAAATTTTTGTAAAAAAAAATACTATAAAAAATTGTTCCAATTGTGGTTCAAACTTGCGTATCGTGGGCTTTTAGTTTTGCTACTGAATTCGAAGTCAACTATTGAGACATGCTACGGTCCAACATTGTCTCAATAGTCTCCTCAGATGCTTGTCCTCTCTACATCAATGTCGGAGGTCTGGTGGAGTGATTAAAGGACGTTCTTCTTGACCTCGATTTTCTTTGTTTTCGTCTCGGTCCCTGACATCAAGGGACGCGTGTAACATTCTTAATTCCTATAAAAAAAAAAAATCCCCCAACAATATTGATCCTTCCCAGCATAGAAACCAAGTATTCTATAATTCAGTATATATGTGTAAGAATATATCAAGTTCATGCACTTTCAATATGATTTTAGATTGCCATTAAGGCATTATTCAACCATAGTTATAGTTTGAGTTAGACCAAATACACTTATATGAAGTCCAACTATACATCTGTAGTAGTTTTATATGCAAATTATGCTTAGATCTTTTTACAGAAGTGATATATTAATACACCAAATCTCTAAAAGAGATATTCTTCTAATTCACTCCGTGATTTATTGCTAAATTTGTCCTCTAAAAAATCAATAATCTAGATTGAGATAATTATGCTTCATGCCAGTAATTTTCTCTTTGGATTGAAATCTATCAAATCCCCTTCTCTCTCTTCTTCTCTTTCTTTCTTTCCCAGCCACCTTCCCTTGTCTTCTCTCTTCCTCTCTCTTTGCTCCCTTCTCCCTGCTTCCCCGATGGCAACAAGCGGAGAGGCTCGTCGCCCAGTGCCTCCATATGTGAATCGTCGGATTTGTCGTAGGAGAATAGAACGACTCCACCGGGGAAGCTCGTTGCCGAATCTGTCGCAGGAGAACGGAGCGCCTCCACTAGAGAAGCTCATCACCAAATTTGTTGCGGGAGAATGAAGACAAGTGCTCGTTGTGCCGCTCCTAATGTCAGCCGTCCTCTTTGTATGGGCTCCCGATTTTGGCCATCCTCGTCGTGTGGCCTCCCGAGGTCAGCCGTCCTCATTGTGCTAGCCCTTGATGTCTGCCGTCCTCGTCACGCGGCCCTTAATGGACTAGCGGGTGTCGTTTCTCGTCGACATCTGCAGCGTCGGCATTCCGGTCGAATTTTCTGTCTTTTTTGTTTTTATTTTGTTTCATTTCTTTTGGTGGAAGATATTTGAGGGTATATTTAGCATTTTAATAATAATATGATGATTTCGTTGCGGCATTCTTACAAATATTTTTTTATTGTGGAGTAAATCAATTCAGGCATTATGTTTGTCGCATTTCTGTATTTTCTTTCTTTTTTTTTTTATTTTGTTTCTATTTTTTTTGTTGGAAGATATTTGAGGGTATCTTTGACATTTTAATAACAATATGATGATTTGGTGGTGGTATTCTTACAAATATTTTTTTATTGTAGAGTAAATCAATTCCGGCATTATGTTTGTAGCATTCCTGTAAAGAACCCATCAAGATTTCCCAATCTAATATGAGCCCAGTGACGAGGGAGGAGAGATTTATGTATTAAAAATAGTAAACCGATTTCAGTTTTGAGATAAATGGTCTTTTACATTGAGACATCTGGTTTAGCAAGTTGTCATATTTCAAGGGTATTTTTGGATGCAAGTTTTTTACGAGTCAATGAAATGTGAATGCAAATGCTCTTTTGTGTGTGTGTGTGTGTGTATTTTCTTATCATTGGAAAGCAAAGTTTGGAATACATGGGCACCTTTTGAACAAAGCTTGCTTGGATATAATTGGTTATAACCAAAAAAAGTTAGAACAACAATTTATGGTTGAAACTTATGCTTGATAAATTTATCAAAACGTTGGTTTTAGCTAATTTGAACTAAAAGAAATGAGCTCAAAAAATGGTTAGAATTGAAAAAAAAAAAGATTGGAACTGAGAATAATAGCTTTTGGCTAGCACTAAAAAAAAATAATTGAATCGTAAAAATTAGTTAGAACCATGATTGTCAAACACAGGTAGGGTAAAATTAGCAGGACGAAACATCCACCGATGAACAAAACTTGGACCTGCAGTTGTCGTGAGATAAGTCACGGACCAGGAAAACAGCCCCCAAGCCCGAATTGAGTAAGCGAAAAGACTTTTAGTTAGTAGTATATAACGTAAGAAGAATACACAATCTTGAGAGCCCAAGAAGGACCATCCGAAGAGATCCAACGAGATGATGTTTCAGGTCATCACTTTCTGCATGTCACGTTTTAATGTAAATTATGCTTGGTATCACTTTTGAAGTTTAATTAACTTAGGGTTGAATTTTGCACATAATGCTAATTTTTAAAAATTTAAAATTCCTCTAATGTACGCTGCTTTTTGTGCCGTCGTTTTGAAGTTTCCTAGGAGACAAGCGACAATCATTCAGCGAAAGCATATACTTCTTAGAAACTTCAGAAAATTTGGTGTCCATTGGTCCATAGCTTTGATTATAAAATTTGAATAAACAATTATGAGAGAAAACACTCTAGTAAAAATGTTTGAATTACAATTTAAACCAGTGATACAAACAGCATATAAGGAAATGAAAGGATTGTAAGACTAGGTTCTCTGATCAGTAAATTTACTATGAATGGTCTAAACCAAGAGGTTAGAGAACTATGTAAGCTACTTCTGTACACCATTTACTTGAGAAGAAATGCGTTTAGCAACGCCGTTATGAGAATGGAACTAATTCATTATAGCATGTGAGAGCTTTATACTATGGCTTACTTTTATTTTATACAATAAGTCTGTAATACGTAAGAGTTTTGCACTATAACAGTTCGAATTATGTAATTGAAACAAAATTGTCAAATGCACCAAAAGCCATGCTTAAGAAAAAATTTAATTTTGAGAAGACAAAGATAGTTTCAAATTGTCACTTGTACCTTAAGTTATGTAAAAATTCAAATGCTATTAAATGGTGTAAGTCAACATGAAAAGGAAAGAATCTCACACTAGTTTGCTGCCTTGAGGGGTTTTTTTTTTTTTTTTTTTCCTTTATCAAAATTAACTTGAACAACATTGGTGCCCCCAAAAAGATCATGTTGGCATAACCTGACTTGCTTTATCACTATTGATTGTGCTGTGATATATTTTTTTTTTTTGTTCCTTGAGCCCCATAAAAGGCAGATATTGGTAAGAAGGTTGTAGAAGGTGGCAGAAAGAAGGCCATCTAAAGAAGACCAACTACTCTTTTATCTGTCTTTATCATTATAACTACATCACGTTCATAAGACATGATGAGAGATGGGGCTTGAAAGTGCTAGAATTCTCTCTAATTTCTTTAACCTTTTACTATTCTAACACAAAACTAACTAGAACTCTCCCCTCTTCCTTGTATATATAGGCCATTAGTACTTCACCTGCATTCATCAATCGATCAATTCATTGTCCTACAAGCTCAAATATCCATTTTCTGCCCAGTTTTAAGTTACAAGTCTTTGGTTTTTATCTTGTCTCAATTCTCAAACATGTCTCTCGTTCCAAGCCTTTTCGGTGGCCGAAGAACCAACGTGTTCGATCCCTTCTCTCTAGACTTATGGGATCCCTTTGATGGCTCCTTCAACTCTGCATTGGCCACGGTGCCTCCCTCCACAAGCGAAACATCGGCATTCGCCAACACCAGGATTGACTGGAAGGAGGCCCCGGAAGCCCATGTTTTCAAAGCCGATGTCCCGGGGTTGAAGAAGGAAGAGGTGAAAGTGGAGGTGGAGGAAGGCAGAATCCTCCAAATTAGCGGAGAGAGGAGCAAAGAGCAGGAGGAGAAGAACGACAAGTGGCACCGCGTCGAGCGGAGCAGCGGGAAGTTCCTCCGCAGGTTCAGGTTGCCCAGGAACGCCAGGACCGATCAGGTGAAAGCTAGCTTGGAGAATGGAGTGCTCACTGTTACTGTTCCTAAGAAGGAGGAGAAGAAGCCTGAGGTCAAGCCTGTTGAGATTTCTGGCTAAATTTAAATCACAGTCTTGTGATTATCAAGTTATGGTCGTCTGTCCCCTTGTTGTGGCTCATGTCATTCCAAATAAACTTGTAACGCCCTTAGGTGGGTTAGCGGTATTGAATAAATAAAAATAATTTTAAATTTTATATTATTTAAATTAATTAAACAATGCCCATAGGTCTTTAAACAAAAATAAAAGTAAAAATAAACGTTTTAAATACAAACCATAGTTTTAGTGTAGCACCAAATATATATATTACAGTCATCATCATCATAGTACAATTCTCAAATAACTTAACACAGCCATCATAAAAAAATAATAATACAACTCTTACATGTTGTAGATAAGTTACAAATAAACAATGTCTTCTAACACGAAAACAACACGGTTGTTTTCACCTATTTCTCTTCAGATATGTTGCACTGAGTTCCACCTGAGAGATGAAGATATGATAGGGATGAGCATCGACATGCCCAGTAGGGATATGATGACTCACCTTATGGTTTATCCATTACCACATTAAAACTGCATGGTTAGTAAGTTACATCATATTCCAGATTATAAGGTTTATTATGATCACATCTTGTGGATACCATAGTTAATCATTACCAAGTTTCATAATTATACATTTATACAAATATTATCATTCATCATTGTTCCTAGGTATCCATGTTAAATAAAGTATCACTCAACTCATCGAAACCCAAATGGGCACGCTTGATCACCCTGTAAACATTCCAAGGGTGTTCCGGTGAGGGGACATCAAGCCTCGAGTCCTCACCAAGTCGATTCCTGTACAGTGCATTCTAGGACTTTCAACCTAATGAAAGCGTCATCACATTCCTCCTATTTTACCTTTTAGGGTATTCGTGTCCAAGGACATAATCGCCGTCCTTTTTACATCTCACTATTTCTTTGTATTCAATTTTTATTTATAGAGTCAATTTTCTAACCATGCTTCTCAATTTATAACATATGTCAAATCATTATATTCCTCGCTATACAATATACATATTTTACAACATAAAACAACCAAATTTAATTTACCAAAAACCTCACAAAAGATGAGTAATAGAATCCCTACCTTCAAAGCTTAACAACAAACTTTTAATCTTTGAATTAATTAACGTTAGCTCCACACATCCTTGACCCTAAGGCATGCATAAGGACAATTAAAACTAAAGCACAACGTATAATCACATTCATAAGTGAATTATGTGTAAACCCATCTACTAGTGCCATTAAAGTTTTTTTTTTTTATGCAATTGTTCTTTAAATACCAAGTAAACAATTTTATCTTAAACACAATATAACATACATACAAGTAATTTACATGTTTTAGTCTCTAATAAGAATTCATAAATCATTTAGGATAGTATTAGAAAGGTTGTAAGACATTAAGGGACTAGAAGGTGATCAAAGTTGGGTTCTTGGTTCAAGTTAACAGCTGCTATACTATGGCAAATTGGTGGTATACTTTTGCAAAAAGACGGGTTCACTATCTACAATCAACACATGGGTTAACAGGTGGTTTACTTAAGGTAGATGGGTGGTTTACTACCACTGGCAGGTTTACTAGTTTCTAATCCGAAAATTGAAAAATTCATAGAAATTAAATACAACTCCGATTTAGGCACATGGTAGCTCTTTGGAAAGCTTAAGATGTCCACTTTTTAAATATGTGAACCAATTTACAAAATTCATTTTCATTTAACTCCAGAATTTTAAGAAAGAGCCACTACCTGTGGAGGTATTACAAAGTTCATGGAATGTCAAGTTTTTCTTTAACTCAAAGCATATTATCCTTGTTCAAAATCTCAAAACCATTCCAAAATATGCAACATGCATTATATAATCATAATAAACATATTCTCATGAGTTTTATACCAAAATCATTATCAAATTATATCTCTAGTCTTTCTTGTAAATAATGATGAAAACATGCTTAAGTTTGCTCTTTAAGCTCAAAACATTAGAACGTCAATCTTAAAGTTATGGAAATAAGTTTTAAACATTCCTAACATGTTTCTAACATTGTTGTCAAACCAAAATAAAGGTTGGTTGTTGGTTGTAACTCAAGACTCAAGTTTTTGTTCATAAATGTTCAAGGATGCATGTTAACATAACTAGAAATTTGCATGAATTTTGAACACAAAAATTATGCATTAAACATGAAGAAAACACATACTAAAAACTAAGTTTAGATTAAAAAAAACCTACCTCAAAACTCTTTTGAAAAGCACCAAAGTTTGGGTTAAAAATCAAGCTTGAATTAACTCTAAAACCGCCTCGACCATGGTTGGGAATTATAATTGTCTTGGCCACAAAGAGAGCTTTGTGCTCTATGTATTTAGTTAGAAATTGAAGTGAGAAAGGGAGAGAATGAGAAACTAGAGAAGAAAAAGGTGATGGTTTAATAAAAAGATATCAAAATGCTTGAGAGGAAGGGAAAGTTTACGTAGAAAGTTGTAAGAAGAAACAAAAGAGTATTAAAAGAAAATATCATTTAGGAGACTTTTAGCAATTAATGCCAACATAATTTAGGGGAAAATTGGAGTGAGTTATGTAAGGAGATGAGGAAAGAATTAAATAGGTGATTGAGAAAATGTCTCCATGTCTTCTATTAATTGAGGGAAAATTAATTCCATGTCTCCTTCGGAGACTTTAGCAAAATGAGAAGAATGCTACATAATTGAGCATTAATTTAGGGAGACAAGATTGGTAGAAGTGAGTATTGGTAAATTTTGAATGTTTCTTATGAAGACTTGGTAAGAAAATACTAAAGTGGTATATTTTTTTTTTTATGATTGAAACAACATAGACAAACTTGGTAATTTTAAATACTATAAAATTTTAAATTGTCACATTTTATTCATTAAATTTTACAAAATCATGCCCGTTAAAATACGGGTGTTACAAAATGTTGTTCAATACTTGTGTTTTGTGTGGAATAGCGGTTTGAATTTATATGAAGTGAAAAGGAGTTTGCAACTTGTTACAACTTAAACGTGTGTTCTTTTTTCGAGGGAAAATGAAGTTTCATTTTTTCTTTGCATTTTTTTGGTATAATTTTATTCTTAATCAAGTAGTTTTACAAACAAGGAAAAAGCATTATGATAATTTCTCAAATGCAAGAAGGGCGTCCCATTTCTTCTTGATGTAAATAAGATGAAATTTAAAGTTAGAATTTTAATACTATGCATGTGAAAGCTTTATACTATAGCGTATTTTACTTTATATTATAGCAACGGAAATTTTTGGGGTTAAAACTTAGTTTTCAAACCTCCTCGTTTCATAATTTCCAACATTATGATTAGACACAAAGGTTTCATCAATTAAGGTAAACAAAGCTATAATAATAGTGCAACGGTGGCTTTACTTCCAGCGCAATATCTCCAATGTCTTTGTTTTTTTTGTGTGCGAGTGTTTTATTACCAATTTAAGTGAGAGTATATTCAGGGACAAAACTCTATCATTCATTTACTAATGTATAGATATATTTTTTTTATAAATTTTTTTATATTTCCCGATACTTTTGTGATATTTTCTGAAATTTTGTTTACAAAAAAACACCATCATTATTGAAAACAATATTTCTATTATGTTTTTCAAAATTTACAGAAACTTCCCCAATAATTTTTCGATTTGATTTTTGTTTTTCTTCATTTTTTTCATTTGAACAGTGTAAACAGATATTAAAAAAATAATAAATACTATAACCTTTTCATTTACATCTTGAAAGTTTCATTTATTCTAAAGTAAACATACCACAAACTCACTAAAAAAATAATCATATGAATACCAAATGTCCATTTAGTTCCAAGTAAAAAAAAAAAGTCACAAAATACAAAGTTGGGAACTTAGGCGCTGAAATACTTGAGTTTGTTTTTTCTATATTAAGAAAATAATGGGTTGATGAGAGTTTAATAAGAAAGGACTTAACGAGCAATTCGAGGACTCAGAAATCAAAACATCAAAATTAAGAACCCAAGTGCGAATGGCTGAAAAGTTCAAGGACCTATGGTACAACTTTCCCTCTTTCATTTTTGGTTTCATGTTATGTCCTTTTTTAATCTTTTGTCATTTTCCGTATCTTGTAGGGTTTTTTTTTTTTTTTTTATATATCATCTCTCTTTTTTTTTTTTCAGGTAATGTTGTTTTTTTTTTTTTTTATGTCTTGGTTTGCTCTTCTCCGTCCCTTGCTTTTTGGTTTTTTTTTTTTTAAATCGTTTTCCATATTACGTCATTTGTCCACTTTATCGTCGTTTTCCGTGTGTTGTCGTTTTGCATGTTTGCCTTTTTCCTACTCTAGTTATCGTGGTTTTCTGTTTTCTAGTTGTCGTCTCCGGTATGTAGTCGTTTTCTATTTTGATGTCGCTTTCTGTCTTGTCGTTTGCATTCCCATTCAGTTGTCCCATTCTTTTTCCCTTTTGGTTCATCAATGTGGTTTTCAACAACCTTTTACTTTCAGGGAATTCTTACAGTAGATAAGGTAGTTTTGCTTTACCAGCAAGATGTTTTAACCGTCGGATTAAAATTTTAACTTACAACTATTTATGTTAAAAATTTACAGCGTATGATATAAAAATTTTCAATCGCAAATCAAAACATTAAAAAATTAATCTAACAGTAAAACATTCTTGCTTTATCGATGAAACAAAATTATCTTATTTACTGTAAGGATTCTCTTATTTTACCTTTATTTTCGATTCTCTCTCCTTTTTTTTCCCCTCCTCTGACTGGCACAATGGTAGCCCATTGGCTCCATTCCGAGGGATTTTGAAAAGTAGACTTAAGAAAAACTGATTTTGGTAAAATGGTCTCTTTTTTTTTACAGTTTTTTGACGTCAAAAAAATACTTTTTGGGCATGAAAACAGTTTCAGTTTTTTTTTTTCTTTTTACTCTGTTGAGGTTCCTCTCTTGTTACAGTTATTTTCGTCTTTTTCTTAAAAAAACTGGGACAGTTTAACTGTCTAGAAAAACATGTTTTTTTCTTGCCAAAAAAAGAGAGGCCATTTTCTCAATTGGGATTTTTTTTTTGCCCTTTCGTCAAAATCTCCCCTCCATTCCGCTAGCCAACTGCTAATCTTTCTTTAATTCTCTCATTTTCTCTCCTCACCCATTATGGCGGCCACGCCATCATCATAGCTGTTGCAACCACCCTCATCACTCTCCCTTTCTCTCTCTAATTGTTGATATCTAAACTCGAAAGATAATAGCAAAGAAAAAGCCAACATTTGACGCACAAAGCAACCATTTTTATTCATGAAACGCACTCATATTTTTCTCTTTTCTCTCCTTTTCTTCTCTTTGATCAATGCTCCAGTTAAAACGGTCCAAATCATCTACCGTTTTTTCAAAAAGAATATGAAAACGATTAAGCAAAGAACACTCAAATCACAAAGATTTTTCTTTTTCTTTTTTTCATTTCATTTGGTTTCCTACTTTTCAACACCAATTATCCTTGCTTGGTTTTACATTATCGCTACAGTAATCATAAACTGCTAACCCACTATACACATACAAAGATGTATGTATATATGTATGTATGTATTGTAATTGTCTGCTCTTAACACGCTGAAAAAAAAAATAAATAAATATATACTTCGTCTGACTACTCACATTCTTGATGCTTATGGCAATTCTGGATATACGGATGTACTATTTTTATTCTAAAGTGGAACTCATGTAGAAGAATTAAAGGATTGTCAGCTTTTATTAGAAGTTTATGTTTAATAAAAAATAAATAAAGGAGCTAAAACAAGCTGGCCGTTGAACCCATTTAAATAAAAGATAGATATTCGGAAGAAGGTCGTAGAAGATAGTTGAAAGAAACCATCAAATCTTTATCTGTCCCTATCATTCAACTAATAGCATGTTCAAGAAGGCATCATTAGTGATGGGGCTTGAAGGTGCTAGAATTCTCTCTTTTCTTTTACTTTTAAAACTTTTCTAATATCCAACCAGCCAGAATCCTCCTCTCATCCCTATATATAGGCTGTTAGTGCTCCACCTTCATTCACAAATCGATCTGCTTTGTTCACTGAGTCCTACAAATTCATATTTATTGCCTGCCCACCTTTCTTAATTAGTTTCTATCAATTCTTAAACATGTCTCTCATTCCAAGCTTCTTCGGCGGCCGAAGAACCAATGTGTTTGATCCTGTCTCTCTAGACATATGGGATCCCTTTGATGGCTTCTTCAACTCTGTATTGACCACAGTGCCTCCCTCCGCAAGAGAAGCGTCCGCGTTTGCCAACACTAGGATTGACTGGAAGGAGACCCCGGAAGCCCATGTTTTCAAAGCCGATCTCCCCGGAGTGAAGAAAGAAGAGGTGAAAGTGGAGGTTGAGGAAGGCAGAATCCTACAGATTAGTGGAGAGAGGAGTAAAGAGCAAGAGGAGAAGAACGACAAGTGGCACTGCGTCGAGCGGAGCAGCGGGAAGTTCCTCCGCAGGTTCAGGTTGCCCGAGAACGCAAAGACCGATCAGGTGAAAGCTAGCCTGGAGAATGGAGTGCTCACTGTCACTGTTCCTAAGGAGGAGGAGAAAAAGCCTGATGTCAAGCCTGTTGAGATCTCTAGCTAAATGATTCACCATAAAATGATGTTTCAGCATGCTGTGGTTTTGTCTGTGTCGGTGTCATTTCCAATAAACATTAAGACTTGTTTGAGTTTGAGTTTGTAAGATATGAAAAAAGTGTGCAACTTGTTTCTTACTAAAATTGAGTGTCAATTCTAATTTCTACTTAGCAGTTTTGGCAATCCTTTACACTTGATTATCCTGAAGAATTCATCATTTCACGCCGAGGTCATATTTGGTAACTCTTGAAAACAACAATCTTTCATTGATGAGAACAATATATGAAAGACTAAATAAATTTGTCAAACTACAACATGACGCCTTCATCTGGCAAGCAGTAGTGATATGAACTATATACAAATAGTGTACAGGCTAAATTTTCGATGAGTCTACTAAAATAAATGGATGATATTCTACATCAGATTAATACAAGGGTGCAATTCAATGCTGTCATGTTAGATCAGAAAAACTTCTACCTAGTGTTGCTGCCACACATGCTCTAGTTAAAGCTATGTCTTACCTCAAATAAGGCCTGTACTACTTTGTTGTCCATGAAAACTATCATTCTTTCAGTGATTATAAACTCTTTCACATTCTGCAGAATACCTTTATCATATGGATTGATGAACCTTATTTCTGTAGAGTTTTGTCCTGGATGAGCAAAAGATTTTTGAAGGTTACACGATCCATGTAGATTGCTATAAATGTGCAAAAGTTAAAACCTGTGCTTTGATCATTAGAATGCATGTACCTGGTTGGTGTTGATCAGTCAAGTGGAACTCTGGATACTTCTTCCAGTTTACCTAGAGGGAAAGACAACGAAAGGTGACAAACAACATTCAGCTCTTGTTTGGTAGAAGGGAAAAGTGAAAGGAGATAGAGAGGCAAGGGGATTAGTAGGACTTTGGAACCCGTAATTGTTTGGTAGGAGAAAAAAAAGATAAGGCATGAGTTGGGTATTTCAGGTCCTTCCAGAACCTCGATTTTAATCTCTCTCAATGTGAAGGAATTGGAAGAGGGAATCCATAACACAATAAGAGAAAAGATCCTCTCTTTTCTCTCCATTTTTCTCACCCTATGTTATACACCTTTATTTCCTTCTTATTTTCTTTCCCTCCTACCAAACAGAGCTTAAGTTCGGCAAACAACAAGTAATCAAGGTACTTAAGGAAGGAAAATAATGTATTCTATATCACTTAGCAATACTTACCCACTCATCAGTTTTGATGTTTAAACATATGCAATACACATGCCATGTGAAAAATGCCACCTGCCATACCAATTGGAGAATAGAGAAAATCCTTGTGCTAACAACCAAATTTTCTGACAGGCTAGTCTATGCAGTTGATTAAGAAACATTCCATCAGTAATGGAACTATGGTGACAAGATCAATGCAGCACTGTGAAAGCAACACAACAAATGCAAGTCGTACCTCTGAGCCAAGTATACTTGAAATCCCAGAGTTTAAAGCGTCTGAAATGGGGGATCAATACAAAAAATGAAAAATTGAAACTAACAATTAAGAAATAAAAAAATAAAAGTACAAAGAAAGAAAACAAAGACAACACGTGGGCACCAGGGGGAAGCTGTATGCGTTGGATATACATATAATCAAAGCCAATCAGACAATAAATGTTGCAATACTTAATGAAATAGAAATGTGAATGCAAGAGTTTCCAGAAGCAAGAAAAACAGTTCCAGTGAAATGATATAGATCACCACACTTTTCATGCGTACATGACAGAACATTAACTTACACTCGGATGAGCATGCCAGATAAGAAGCTTCAGTCACAAGAAAACCAAGCAAAAGAACCATGAAAAGGAGATAATTCTTTTGACCTGCAAAGAAACCAGCGACATCAGCTGTTCACTTCCATGGAATACGAACATGCTCAAGATGAACAGTAGTTGTAGGCCAACGTAAGAGGAAATTATAGCATCACATGAAATTTTGAGTGGCATAAAAAGTGGAACTAAAAATATTTGTGGAAAATGCTAAAATTTCATTGTCAGTACCTATGCAATTTCCAAAAGCAGGACAATGATGATCAAAACCCTTTATGTATCCTTTGCAGAACTTGCAATATCTAACCCTCCTCCTAGAAACAGAATCCTGGAAAGAAAGTAAAAAGGAAAAAAAGAAAAAAAAAATCACCCACCTCAATACTCCATATGAAATCAACTTTACCCTTCTACTTGCTTGAAGCCTCTATATACATTGTTCATTAACAAAATTACAAGGGGCAGAACAAAATTTATTAATATCAATTAGACCTTCTGTCCTTAAGACTGAATTTAAAGAAAAGAAGAAGAAGAAGAAGAAGAAGAAGAAGATCACTTTAGTCAATTCATGGCACCAAGCCACTTACTAAAAAGCACCAATTCCTCCAAAAGAAAAATAAGGGACCTGAGAATTATTGACTATACTACAACAGGAAATTAATTGGCTTTACTCAAGTTCCTTACCTCATCGTGATCACCAACTTCAGAAACCGAACTCTCCACAAGTTTGTCTGAAGGGGAAGGATCAACCAAACCAGGATCACTTTTTAGCATACTGCCAATAAGAACAAATACCTTATACTTGGTCATGCTCTTTTTTTTTTTTCCGTTACATATAATATAATAGGAGTAATATATATGGAATAATACCAATTAAAAAAAAAAAACAGTAGAAGTAGAACAACCTATATAGACCAGTGATGAGCAATACGGCTTGCACATTAAAGACAAAGTCCATAACAAGTGATACACCTGCAGTAGAAAATCACCACTACAAGCTTAAATACATGCCTAAACTCTATGCAGAGATAACTTGTACGGACAGATAAAAGATTTCACCTTGTCGGATAATAAGGACATAAAAACACCAAATGAACAGTACATTGAAGATAACGAAAGCTGGGGCTGAAGCATGGATACCCAAAAGCCGTCTGAACAGCCCACCAATACCCACCACAACCAGCATCGAAACAACTGTTTTAGAACATCAAAAAGGAAAATTGAAAACGACCCTTTTAATTTTTCGTTAAGATTAAATAGAAACTTGTAGATTTAGATGAGAAAAGGAGGTTATAGACCTGAGAGCGAGAGTTGGATGAGAAGGGGCGAGGCAGGGAGGAAGCGAGGGACCAAGCACAGCGCGAATTGAGTGAGCAAAACCATCGTACAAGAAACCACGCATCGTCCAATTAAGCTCGGCCACGCTATTCGGTTCCTCTGATTCTGCAATTGAACCATTTTCCTTTACCCCAAAAGAAGTTCGTTTGCTTTGGTGCCCTTTTTTTTTTTGGGTGCTTTTGGTGGACGTTGACGGTAATTCATTGTAATAAAATTAAGAATAAATTAGGCCGTCACTGCTTCTCTTGAGTTTTATTCAAATTACAAAATGTTTGTAGTGTTTTTTTTTAACCTATTTTATATTGTAGTTATTTGTAGAACTATATGATATATCTGGGTGGCTACGCATGTTTAGAAAGGTAAACGAGTAAGGTTCAAATTATAATGTGAATTTATAATATATATAAATTTTACGATAATGTCTCTTGGACCATAATTAATTATACTGATACTTTTGATTTTTAAAAAAATTACAAAGAGATCTTATTTATTAGTTGATTGTTAATTTTGTTTAAAATATCAAAGCCATCCTTCCATCCATGAAAAATGTTAGCTTATAATATGGTTGAAAATGAGAATTTTACTCTTATTTGTCATTAAAAATGAATTCAAATAGTTCATAAGCTCTAATAAATTTCATTTTAATCAAAAAAGTAAATTTCACTTTAACAATATATATATATATTTTTTTTTTCTTTTTCCTCATTCTCCAAAGATAAAAAATTATGTCCAAAATCCTAAGACTCAAATTATACAATGCAAAAAAAGTCTACAACTAATTCCTCACACATTGCATCTCTATCCATATTTTCAATTATAATCAAAATCACACATTAATCTCAACAAAACTAAAACAAAATAATAACTAATTCCAACAAAATCATATTAATTAGAAAAATAGTTTTTTTTCATAAAAATTAAAAACATATAAAAACATATATTTTGTGGATAAAAATAACACACATACATAAAATTTTAAAAAATCATAAAGCAAAAAAACCAAAATTCTATGAAAAAAAAAAAACAAATCCTTCACTCTTTCCTCGCTCTCATTGGGGGCTTTGAACTTGACAGTGGTGGGTTACGCCGAGGAGGGGGCTAGAGGGTGAGGGCGATAGGGGTGACAGGGAGGCTGGGCGAATGCTACAGGGCCTGGGCCTACAATGATGGGCAACTGGGGCAATTGGGGATTGGGAGTGGGCAACATGGGGCAGGTAGGGGTACAAGACGAGTTTTACGGACATGGTAATGGGCTTTGTAGTGGCGGGGGCTTGATTCAGGCTTCGCCACTGTACAAGCTAGCAACAAACTTCACCAGAATGGGCACATGAGGGACAGGTGAAAGGAGGCATAGGCAGCTATATGGTGGGCTTCGCGGCGAGTTAAGGGCCGATGGCCGCGCTAGTGGGAGGGCAAATAAGGGATCGGTCAAGACCAGGAGGCGAGGGGTAAGTTGTTGGGGGCTTGAGATTTAATTTTGTAGGTCAGTAATTGAGATTTAATTTGTAGATCAATGGCTAAGATGAAACATGGTTTTTTTGTCATTTCAAACAAAAATTAACAGAGTCAGTTTTAGGGGTGTCAGTGTGATTAGTTTTGATATAGGGGTGTTTCTGTAAGTTAGGTAAAACAAAAGGGAGTTAGTGTAATTTATCCTAAAAATAAAAGCCGTCATAAAAAAGACTGTAGTAAAATTAAAAAAATTAAAATAATAATTTGCTCCTAGCATTCTTAGTCCATAATATTAATTATGGTTACTATGACATTGATCAACAAATATTTTTAAACAATTTAGTCTCCACTTTAATTTAGAGCTATTTTAGTGCTTATCATAAAATTCATCATTAATTTTTATAGTTGGGAAAATTGTTCAAAAGGTCCCTGACTTTTTTTTTTTAAATGTGCAATTTGATCTCCAACTTATTTTTTATTTAACTGAGTCTAACTATAAAAAAAAGTGCAATTTGATCCGTCACCATTTAATTTTAGATAAGAAAAAAGTTTGACCACTTTAGTAAAGTATTTTAGTAAAATACTTAATATATTTTAAACAAATTAAAATTAAAATTGAAAAATAAATTAAAAACAAGAAAAAAAGAAGAAGCTTGAAAACTCCAATACTTCATCAATGGAGGCTACATAGATCTAGACGAGAAGATTTCCGTTCACTTGACAAAGTCGTCGTTGCGATCTGGGCGAGAAGGCGAGTTTCCAAGGAAAGGGAGAGAGAGATCAAGAGATATGCCAGAGGAGAGAAAGATTCGGTCAAAGTTTAGTGCCCAAACCCCATCCCACACCCAACCTTACAAGCCCAGATCGCATCAATTATAGTACCGCCCTTACCTCACGAGCCTGGCCTCATCACCATGTCGACAAGCTCCTTACATTGCCCTGACCTCGTGAGCCCATCCTTGTCACCATGTTTTTTTTTGGTTTCCAAACAACCCAAAAAAAGCTTAGACACTTTATTGAACCTTCATCAAGGACTTCGTCGCCAACCCCGTTTCATGATCCTTGCCTACTCATTTTTCCCCTTTAAGGTTGGTGATGTCAACGGCGACTGCTTTTGCTTATGGTGATGCTCAAACACATGCCTAAATTTATTTGTAATTTAATTTCTTTTGGTTTGAATATTTGTTTTTTTTTTTTATGAATGTCAATGAAAGTAATTTTTTGTTTATTCATATTAAATCTCAACCAATGTCAAATTAGGGTTTTTAGTTAAGGATTCTAGTTTCCTATGCTAGCCAAATAATCTGAAACTAATTTTGTAGAGAGAAAGAGAGGTTTCTAAGACTATAAATAAATGAATTGATGAGAATGAGTGATGAGTCGATTTTCTATAAGTATTTGGGAACTTTAAGCTTTATATTTTGTTGGTTTTTAGGTTTTGTTATCTTTTTATAGGTTTCTTTTGTTCATTTTGTATTTTAGGAAAAGGTTTATTAAATTAAGTTAATTGTGGAAAAGGATAGAAAACTCGGCTCAAAGTAAGGTGTTGTTGAAGAATTTTTGAAGAACTAGTGTCGCGCCCTTGAATCTAAGCGCTGCAGTGCAGAGGGAGCAAAACAACACATTTTGAACCAGTGGACCCAGCACCTAGCTCTAGGAAAGAGAGCCGCGAACCTGCGCTGGCACCACAGCCTTAGGATATGAGGTTAAGGCATTGGAGGTAAAACAGAAGATGCTGATAAGGGGCTAGTGTTGCGGTGCTGGGAGCAGAAGCTGTGACGCCCAGTCGGGAACTTTGAAAAATTTAATTCTAAACTTTTTATTTTCTTTCCAATTTGCTACAAACCTATAAATAGGTCTTAATTGGGATCTTTAAAGAGTCTTTTACCAAAGCATAAGAGAGAAAAAAAGAGCCAACTGTGGAGGAGAATAAGAGTGTCTTGGAAATGAATCCTCAACTTTGGATTTAACTTCATAATCGATTTTTATTTCTTTTTCCTTTTTTCATGTTTGTGATTTTCTTTATAATGTTTTTCTTTTATTATCATGAATTAATTTCATTTATCTAGATTTGTAATGGAACCTATTCATGAAACTTAATCAAATGATAATTCCTTTTCTATGATATCATTCTACCAAGTGATTGTTTATTTTACCTTAAACTTAATGCAATTTAATTAACTAGCCATTGATTGATGACGAAGTTATTTTGTGTTTTTGACCTAGATAGAATTACATATGTTAATTTGAGATAGACATATACTTACGTTGCCTGTACATCCATTTTGAGAGCTTTTTCTTAATGAATTCTTCTTAATCTAATTCTCATAGACATATAATAAATTATTTGAGGAGGGTATTTTTGCATGATCTTTGACGAAGGCATGTGAATATTTTAGTACTCTCGGGTAACAATCATAATAGAATAATTTATCATCGGAAATGAGAGAATTTTGATCAAGTGGATTGTAGAGGAAAATTATAAACCTAGGTTCCAACATCTATTGATTTCTATACATTAATTTAGAATTCTATTTTTAATTTCTCGTTTTATATTCTTTCTTGTAATTAACAACAAAGAATAGTTATTGGTCTCCATGGAAATGATACTTTTTCTCATCATTTTATTGCTTGTGCGATACATATACTTGCATGCATGAAATCGACAACAATGAGGAATTTTTAGGGTGAATAAGGAGACCAAATCTAGAGAAATTATTGTAACCGATTGATTGGGGGGGAGGGGAAGGAGACCAATCCCTCTCTTTTCATGTTTGTTTTCTAAAAATTTTTAATAAATTTTTATTTTATTTTTTATTAATTTTTAATGTATCAATTATTTTGAAGGGGCAATTTGATAATTTTAATTAAAAAAAGTCCAACAAATTTTTTGTCCAAAATTAAGCCGTGGGGACTAAATTACACCATTTTTTATGATTAGACCCAGTTAAATAAAAAAATGGTTGGGGATCAAATCACATCTTTTTAAAAAGGTTTAGGACCTCTCGAGCAATTTACCCTTTATGAATAAAGAGTTGAGGTTATGTCTTATATCACATGGTCATTTATATCCTTTTGTAGTATTTGTATTTTTGTTTTAGTATGAATGAATTTCTCTTAAAGAAATAATAAGGATATTATTTTTGTTTTAATAGAAATAAAAATTTCTTTAAAAATAGAAAAAAATTACAATGCATAACCAAGTTATTGTTATGAAAATGAAATTTTGCACAATATTCAAAATATCTTAAAAATGTCTTTAATGAATTGTAATTATTATAATGAAATCATATTTTGTATTATATAATCATATGATATCATATTATTTTAATATTATTTTGAGACATATGTAGAATATTTATAAACTAGAGTAATATTTGAATTCAATTAGCATAATTAGGTCGTTTGTCTCATTAACTCTGAAAATAATAACGATAGTGTTCATCACGCAATAATTTAAAATTCTATAAAAAACAGTTACATTAGTACAAAATGTTTGTTCATGACTATTAAAACATGTTAAGATTATAACATTTTGTACTTGAAATATTTTAATTTTAGTGTTAACAATTAAAATTACCCAAAAAAGTTCATAAAGTAATATGTAAAAAAAATTGTATACCAAAGTATCACAGTTTTCATAATTTAGGGATTAATAGCGCCAAACTCGCCCTTACCCCCACCAAATACAGGAAGAAGAAATTGTCTGGAGATGCTTTTGTCATAAGTACCCATTAAGTTAGACACAACATAATCTGTAGCAAAACGGCAATTTTTTGAATATATTTATACAAAACATGTAGATTTTGAAACGTAACAAAAACTTACCTTCTTTTCTAAAAAATTCTAAAATTCTCGAACTGCTCTTAGGCAGTAACATATGTCAAGGCATTTTAGGTAGTCTTTGTTGTTGCAACAGAATGCCAAAAGCTTGGCATTCTGTTGCAACAAGATGCTTATTCTTGTTGAGATGGTAGGATGTGAAGTTCTCATGAGTTGTGATAAGGACGTAGAGATCCTAGTTGCGATGGTCTTTGTCCTTTGTTTTATCCACATGTTGTTAGTTTTGGCCTTTAGTGTCATTTTTCAAATTGGTGTTGATTTTGAAACTGTTTAGGAATATAGGTTTGAACCAGAGATTTGAACATAAAATATTGTAGCAATCAAATTTTATAAGAGAAAACACTGTGGCAATCAAAACTCAAATTGTTCACCTAAGAGTCATGGACTGAGCCAAGATTAAACAAGATTTATTGAGTAGTCAATGAGGAAGGCAATAAAGAATGAGGAGTAGGAGGAAGAAAAGACAATGTTGGGCTCGAATTTGAAGCATGAGCTCTAAAATCACAACCATTGAGGAGGTTAAGTAAGATTCACGGATTTCGAGTGGATTGAGGAATAGAGAATTGTTCCTTTTGAGGGAGAGGTATAATGGAATTGAAATAAAGTAAAAGATTTCTAGCAACGCCGAGCTTGCTTCCACTTTCCTCCTCCTCCTCCTCCTCGTTATTTTTTGGCTTCCTCTATGACTACGACTACCTAACAAATCTTGTTCCACTCCGCTTTGACCATGTCGTTCATTGTTGCATGTTCTATAAGCTCACTTTCATCTCAATGAAGGAATAACCCTCTTACTTTAGCCCAGTTTGTGACCCTTCAACGAGCAATTTGAGTTTTGACTTGTGTACAAAAAATTATTAACTAGAAATAAAAAGGAAAAAAATAAGGGTAAGCATACCAGTTTTCGAAGCTCAGGGGGTAAAATGACATAGATACCAAAATTCAGAGGGCAAAAATAAGACTTTTATAGATGGAATGTAACAAAAGGGAGAATTTTTGCTAACATTTTAAAGTTTAAGGGGAATTATTGCCAACGTTTTAAAGTTCAAGGGATGTACATGCCAAGTTTTAAAGTTCAAGGCAAGATGACAAAATATTCGAAGTTGGGGGTGCAAAAATAGAATTTATCCTTTGATTTATTGCAACTACTTGTCATCGCTTTAAATGTATTGTCGTTTTTGGAATATTGCACTTTCTTGTCGTTAATATCATCTCCTCTCTTTTTCATCTTTGCTGTCGTGTCTGAATTTATCGTCATTTTTTGAGAAAATGGACGGCTAGCCATACTCACCGGCCGGCTGAGCTCCAACCTATCTTTCTCATGTTCTTATTTTCCGCCTACATCGGCCATTGGCATGCAATGTCTGCCCGTCACTTTCTGCGAACTCCAAACCTCCCTCTCTTCATTATAATATGTTCGAATTTACATTACAAGAAACATAAAAGGAAAAAAAATATTTCTTTTAATGCGCAAGTAGCGTTTACGTTATCCTCAAAAAAATAAAAAAAGAAGAAGATGAAGTTGCATTTATGTTCATTTGGAATCTTCCCGTTTCTGATTCTTTTCCTTTCTTTTCTCAAATAGAAACAAAAACACTTTTCCAAAATTTAAAATTATCGGTTCAAAGAAAGACGAAACTAAAGTAAAAAGCTTCTCTACTAGAAAGGATAAAATAAAACTGAAAGATGAGGCTATAATTGATCATTTTCATACGTAAATAAAAACACAAGTCTTGCACGAAATAAATTATTTGAATATGATCAACTGATCGCATTTAAAACGTGAAAGTAGTTATTAAACTGAATTCTCGATATGGTTTTTTCTTTTTCTTTTTCTTTTAAGCCACGAAGCTTTCAAAGTTTCATTGCTTAATCTTGAAGCGTCCTTGTTAAAATCGCTTTTGTAGGAAATAAAAAAGCACAGGAGAGTGCAGACTTCAGAGGACTCCCAGAGTCGTCCAATATCGTCCTTATGGTATTCGTATATTATAATAGTCTGGTCTGGAGACTTCCACACTTCCACCTTATTAAGATCGCTTTTGGAAATTTATATTATTGTCTATAGTTTTTCAATACTTTTGACATGCCTCTTTCAGAGGACTCCGTTACAATAATGTTTCTCAAATGTACTTTTATTTTATTTTTTGTTTTTATTTGTTAAAATATATTATTATTTTTTTTATAAATATGGCCTTTATATGTACATTTTCTAATCACCTTATTGAAATAAGTTTTCTTGAATGTGTTTTTATTTAAACTTCTTTTTTTCATGCAACCATTTTAAATACTATTTTCTCTTTTATACTTCTTGAATAATTTATTATCAACTTTGCCACATCAAAATTATTCTTTAAAAAGTGTTCTACTTTATTTTTTTATTTTTTTGCTGAATTGAACTAAAGAGAGAATAGTAAACCAGGAAGAAACTAAAACTTCCAAGAAAATTTTACATTCTTATAGCAAAAAAGATCAATAAATTGAATGTTGGATTTTCTTCCAATTATTTTATAGTATTAAGAGTTGATAAATTGATGATTTCTAAAGTTTTTCACAATTGTAGCTCATGTCCTCTCGAAACAAAATTCTAGTTCAGCCACCAATAATGCAAGTTTTATACAAGATATTCGGAAAGCGGTTGAAACTAAAAATATTGGTTTGAAAATTGTAGTATGTAAAAGCAATTTTTTACTTTTTATTGTAGTTGTTGAGAGCTTTATTTTATTTGAATGGTCCCAACCAAGATGCCAAACAACCATTAATTTGATCAAATTTACTTCCTTCTGTAGATTTGATGGCTAACAAAAATATTTACCAACAAATTATTCTCTTAGTACTAATCAGAGAACTAGCCATAGAGTGTGTTTGAAAACCAATTTTTTTTTTCTTTTTTCATTCTAGGTGTTCAGAACCAATTTAAAACTTGAAGCTGGAATTTAAACATTATAGCATGTGAGAGCTTTATATTATCACATACTTTTATTTTATACTATAATATACAATAGCTTACACTATAGTAGTTATAACTTTGGTGTTAAAACTTGATTCTTAAACACTCAAAGGATGAGTAAAATACTATATCGTCATACTCTTGTAATGCCATCAAAACTCCCATGGTTGAAGGAGGGAAAAGGTCGTTGCACTAAACACCAGAACTTCGTTAGGGGAGTCTCGTCTCGTCTAAGTTGTATTTGTGTTGTGCGAGGGATTTTGAGAAATGGCCTCCGGCCAAAGCTTTTTTGGGTAAATAGACCACTTTTTTTTGGACAGTTTTTAGCACAAAAAAAAAATATTTTTTAGACATCAAAATGGTTTCAGTTTTTTTTTTTATCATGTTGAGGTTTCTTATTCTGCTATAGTCATTTTTCTTATTTTGTTGAAAAAAATTAAGACAATTTACCTACACAAAAAACATGTTTTTTTTGTTTAAAAAAAAAAAGGCCTTTTGATCAATTTAAAATTTTTTTTGCCCTCTCCTCAAAATCTTCCGTGTTGTGCTCACATTCAGTACCTGGCAAATGCTCTCCCGTCCCCACATGTGGGACCCGCACATGAATATTCTACTACTATTTGTCCCCAAAAATTAAAATAATAATATTTTGGACCTCTTGAAGATACAACAGTGTATATCATTGGGATACCAAGTGGACGGTCCTGATTGTTTTCAATTTTGAGACTAGATCCTGATACGGTGGATAGGATGAGGGTATCATTCGTACATTACACGTAGACCATCGGCTTTTTGGATCGGATAATGCTGAAGCCCCTGGAGAAAGCGTTTAGTCCCTTCAATTGGTTGTTTGGGTTTGTCTTAAAGAGCTTGTCTTTGAGGCTCCAGAAGTGAAACTGGGGTTTATGATACTAGGTTTCTATCCAATGAAGCGAACAGACCTGTTGCCATCAGATAGACAAGAAGCGACGGTGCATCTTACCACCACCCAACCTGTGCATGTGGGCCATGTTTATCGTAGATTTTGATACAGTAGTTCTCTATTACGCCCAGCCTACATAGGGATCGTATGTCTCTAATTCTCTTAACGTGTCACGTGTACGTAATTGATCGTATGGACAGGGAAGAGGTCAAATTGGTCAAAGAATTTGACCTTTGTTTTCTTTTATATAATTTTTTTTCTTAGGATTTAGCCTGTTTAAATAAAAATGAATAAAAAATTAAAGATTTCTTCTATGTATTTAGGAGAGTGTTTAGGAACTAAATTTCAACACCAAAGTTTCAACTGTTACAATGAAAAAAATATACTACAATGTAAAGTTCTCGATTATTACAGTGTTTAATTTCCAACTTCATTCCAACTTACTTCCTACACCTTCCATAAGATGTTTATCTTTGATCAAGCATAACAATATCCCTTGAATATGGAAAATAAGCTAATACTGTGTATATTCTTAAAAAATATTAATAATCTTGAGATAAAATTAGATGTCTAATTCTGTGAGAATTTAATTTCAGGAAAGATGGCACTTTCAGAGCCATGCAAATTGAGAGGCCCAAAATAGGGAGTCTTGTAGAGTGGTCATAGGTGCATGTCCTTAATCTTGACGCAAGATGAGAGACGACTGGCTTTTATGCTCTAATTTTGGTCAGCAATGGTAGACTTTGAAAAAGTACAAACCCTTTTTTCCTTTTATGAGAAATAAGATAAGAATAACGTTTTGGACAGCCATCATATGGAAATTATTGATTTGCTTTTACACACGATATCTCGATATAATGTTTGTATTTTGTAACCCCTTGCCAGTTATGTAACGCCCCTATATGAGGGTTAACAGTTTTTAATGAGATAAAATAAAAATAAATAATAAAAGTAAAACCTTAAAAATAAAATTTGCCCGGGACTTAAATGAAAACTCTCAACTCAAAAATAAAAATATAAACGATAAATAAACCACAGTTTTAATGTAGCACCTTAAATTTAATAATATAAACTGTTGTCATCATCCTTTTAACCCTCAACACATTGTAATACAGTCACAGAAAGTAACAATTGATGCTTACATTATCATGAAGAACATTCTCAACAATTGAAGCAGTCCCAATGTAATATAGCTTCATCACTTCCTCAACTATATTTCTCGTAGCCACCTCACACTTAGTGAGTCCTGAAAAGATAAAAATATAAGGGTATGAGCAACACTATGCTCAGTAGAGAAAGCCATTACTCACCTTTAGGTTTTTATCATTACCACATTAAAACCTGCATGGTTAGTAAGTCACATCATATTCCAGATTATGAGGTTTATTATGATCACATCTTATGGATACCGTAGTTAATCATTACCAAGTGTCATAATTACACATTTATACAAATATTACCAATCATCATTGTTCCTAGGTATCCATGTTAAATTGAGTATCACTCAACTCATCGAAACTCAAATGGGCGCACTTGATCACCCTATAAACATTCTAAGGGTGTTCCGGTGAGGGGACATTAAGCCCCGAGTCCTCACCAAATCGATTCCTGTACAGTGTGTTCTGGGACTTTCAACCCAAGGAAGCGTCATCACCTTCCCCCTATTTTACCTTTTAGGGTATTCATGCCCAAGGACGTAATCGCCGCCCTCTTCATGTCTCACCATTTCTCTATATTAAATCATTATTAATAGAGTCAGTTTTTCTAACCATGCTTCTCAATTTATAACATGTGTCAATTAATTATGTTCCTCGCCGTACAATACAAGACGAGTCCATGTCATAGTTTCATATGTGATAATCATATAATATCAGTTCAACATAGATATATATATATTGCGGCAAAACAATCAATTTTAATTCTATAAAAACCTCACAAAAGATGAGTAATAGAATCCCTACCTTTCAAGCTTATCAACAGTCTCTTAATCCTGGAATCAATTAACGTTAGCTCCATACTCCCTTGATCCTAAGGCGTGCATAAGGACAATTAAAACTAAAGCACAACATACAACTACATTCATAAAATTTATTTTAATTTAATCTTAGAATTTCAAGAAATAACCACTGCCCATAGAGGTATTATAAAGTTTAACAATATAAATTTTCTGTCTAGGGCATATACACTTAGACTTCATACATATGCTCCAAAATAGCAACAAACATATACTTAGGTTTAAGAACGCAAATTTGAATAATCCTTTAGTATAAAAGAAAATTTATAAATGAAAGACTAAATTTGTTCATAAGATTCTAACCTCGGATTATGGTTAGTTGGAAGCTTGAAATGGCTTCAAAACAGGTTCCTTTACTTCGGTATGACTGAAATTCTTGCTCAAATGGAGGTGATGGTGGCTGATTTTTATGGCTGCCTTGAAGAAGTTCTCTAAGTATTTTGCTTCAGCAAGGAAATGAGAAGAAGAATGTGGGAACCGTGGAAGAGAAAGGAAGAAAAGATGAAGTCTTTGAAGAGAAGTGATAAAAACAATTATGGAGGAGACATGTTGAAGCATGTCACGGAGGAAATAAAGAAAATGAGGGTCAAGAGTAGTTGGAAAAGATATCCTTATGTCTCATCTAAAGACTTTAACACACATAATGCCAATATGACATTTTTGAGATTTATTAGAAGTTCTAAGACTTTTTAGTAAACATACTAAATAAATATAGGAGAATTTTAGAAAATTTAAAAATAGATAAAAATAAATATTATAAAATAAATTTAAATGAAGCAATTTTTTTTATACACTAAAAATTAATTTAATTACCTCAATACCCGTTAGGAGAATAACGGGTGTCACAGCTCTACCCCCCTTAAAGAAATTTCGTCCTCGAAATTTCAATTCTAGCAATACTAGTAAAAATTTTGATTCCATTATGATTCCAATTCCGAGTCTAAACCGTTAATGTTGTTTATCTTCCAAAGTTAAGTCATCGTATCTCCACTTATTTACTTGCATAATAAATCTTACTCCTAAATCCCTCAATGAGTATTTCTGACAAGTTTCAACTTATAACACCGTATAATAGTCTAAGAATCTGATCAAGCCTACATATTGACCATATCATGATTCCAGTCCTTCATTGTCCATGGACTGTGATTTACAATCGCATTTAAGGAGATTGCCAGAGAAATTTTATATACTTCATTTTTACGTTCCTTTTCCTTTTTGAGTAAAGAAAAGTCAAATATATTTGATTTCATACCTCAACTAATAAACTAGAACATAATCATAAAACATATATCACAAACACTTATATTCAAAACCATACATTAAACTTATTCATAGAGATATTAAACGGAATCTCTGGTTGCAAACATACCCGACATATTTTTCATTAAACAGCTATCCTCATGACACAAACATTCAATCCAAATAATATACTCATATTTCATATGGAATATCCCCATAACTGACTTTGGTACTTCCACATAATATTAACAGAATATTACACATTACAAACATGATACGGATACGTTTCGAGAGTACAAGGCACTCCGTATACCAGCTATCCATATCATGCATGCTTAGAGGATACAAAAACATCGATAAACAAAAGATCGGACCTTAAGAAGGATGCGTTTCGAGAGCATCAAGTACTCCGTATCCAGCCATCCCGGCATTAGGCTCAATGAATCTAAAAGATTGAACAACAACGTACCACAAGAAACACAGAATACAAGGCAAACGGTTATTTGTAACACACGAAATACGGACACACATGCCTACATGCCAAAGATAAAACAAAAAGATTACAGATGGAGATTCAAATCAATTGGCCGCTCCCGGCTTTCCCTTTCCCATTCAAGCTTGGATGTTGCAGTGTCAGATTCTGGATGTATGATTTGCATTTTATCTATCAATTCCTCAGCTGTTGAAGCAGTGACAAAGATTTGTCTCTCCGATTCTGTAGTGATGTTTTCTTCCACAGCGTAATCTAGAAATTTCAAAAGACCGTCATAAAGACCCTTTACGTTCAGCAGTCCCAAAGGTTTGGAATAAAAGCCCAACAATTGCCCACAAGCAACTATAAATATTTCCTCAAGAGTACCTAGACCACCAGGTAATGCTATAAAAGCATCAGAATTATAGATTATGTCTTTAAAATTTTTAGGGATACTCCTGACTCCTTCTCCCTTACCTATGGCTTCCTTACAAAGGTTTCCTTCAACTGGAATATGAGGCCAAATTCTTACATCAATAGCGTCGCTAGACCTAGCTGCTAGTGCCATATTTACCATCATTTTTATACTACCACCCCCATAGATTATGTTAATCTTTTTGCGTGCTAGGACTTGCCCTAAGTGATTTGCAGCTTCTAAATAAGCTTTATCTTTTCCAAAACTGGAACCACAAAAGACACAGACATTCTTTATTTTCTTCGTGGACTGGGAGGTAGACATATTTGGTTTATAAAAGTGGTTGCTTAATGTCTGCTCCACTTAGACTTCGGGTTCTACATGAGATTTTAAAGATGAGAAATATACAAAAAGGGCTAAAGAGATAGACGAGTAGGAAATGAAAAGGTAATCCAAAGATTTAAACAAAATCTTGTGCGGATAAGAAAGTAAGATAAG
The DNA here is from genome assembly GCA_025403435.1 of Artocarpus heterophyllus. Taxonomy (NCBI): domain Eukaryota; kingdom Viridiplantae; phylum Streptophyta; class Magnoliopsida; order Rosales; family Moraceae; genus Artocarpus; species Artocarpus heterophyllus. The sequence continues at coordinate 8,767,259 of CM046338.1, read as the reverse complement.
GTGATTGATAGTTTACAGAAAATCTGATTCACTTTTTGAAAAAGATTAGACTCTAATTGTATAACTTTTGACAATTGAGAACAATTCGACAGAAGACCCTCATGACACAACTGTAGACTTTTTGACAAATATACACCAAGTCTAGAAATTTAATATAAACGACAAATACTGTAGAACTTTTGAAATTTGAGACACAATCTTGAAATATCTGGATAAGCTTTTCAAAATTCAAACATATTACTGTACCGTATGTGACGTGTCTGATAAGATAATATATTTTATTATATATATATTTAAGAAAATCATAAATTAAATAAGATATTAACACTTACTGTATCAATCTAATAATCACAATTATTTCAAACACAAAAGCAAATATTCTGAGTAAAAGAAAAACACAAACTGTTGAACATCAGCTAAAACTGCTTCAAATAAGTAAAGACTAAATAACCTTTATAGAGCGATGACTTATTCCCCATCCAGTTTTCTTATGGTTTGGCAAACAGGATCTAGAAATACCATATTCCTGAGGCGTTGTCTTTCTGTATAAAATTTAGGCCAGAGTTTAAAAATAGCTCCTTGAACATATCCACTAGGGTGACCATGGAGAGGAGGATGGATGCTATCCAAGTTCTCCTTTGAAAGTCCATCCCTACAAAACCTTATTTTATCCTCTCTATTCGTAGACATATAACCAGGTGAAGTACATTTACCGTTACAATTTTGTCTTCCACATTTGTTACAAGTGACCACGATGGCACGAGCTCTTCTTTTCATTGCACTACGACTGGTACCTGTTCCTGGTAAACCGACATCTTGACTAAAGTCACTCGGACGGATTTTTCCTTCTATCAACATTCTCACATCACAAGGGATACCAAAACGCATAAGAATCCACAACCGAGTAATTCTAGCCTTGTATTTCTTTCTGAGAATCTTTTGGGAGAGTGATGGGAAATACTTTCTCAGATGTTGGTACTTTGGGTCCATGATGAGATGAAAGAAGAGTAAATAGAAAGGAAAAATTAAGATAGTAAATTGCAGAATCCTAGAATTCCTTCTTCTTTTAGAGAAAAAGAAGAATTTCTAATGAAAAAGAAGTGGATTTGCGATTTAGAGAGAAAATAACAAATTAAGAGAGAAAAAGTGAACTTAGAGAAATAAGCTCCTATGCACAGTAAACGTATATGTAAACAATGATTAAACCACTGTATATGACACGTATAGAGACCACGTGGGAGAGACAGTGTGAATCAAACTGATTTAGGATTTGAACTAGGCCCAAATGTTCTAAGTTGAAAATGGTCAGGTTGTTTCGGGCCTTAACACATTTAGAACGAGTTAAATAACAAACATAAAATTGAAAACCAATTTGTATAAATCTTAAACCCAATTCAAAGTCCACTATAGATAAAGTTAACTATAAACAACAAATCTAATTTAACGACAACAAGGATCTTCCTGAATGATATTTAAAATCATTTCATAACAACACAATCTTCCAGCAACTCAAATAATTTTGTTTTAATCAAAATCTTATTGAACAATACATACACCCATATGTTATTCATAATACTCAACATCTATCAATGGATTCATCATCATTGCTACCAAGGGTTTAGAATGCGACTAACCTTGAAATCAATACGATTTACGTCTTTCAACGTAGACCATATCAACGAACAAAGACACTTGATGTTACTACTTAAGAACATCTACAATCCCCACAATTCTACTTATACAATATCGAATTTCCTCATATAACAGAATCTTAGGTAACCAAAAAATTCACTGATACACTTAAATACAATGTACGTAACGAAATATTTCAAATTTTGAGATTCATGCATTCTAGACTTTACACAGTCTCAACAGACCAAAAGTCTAACATTTATCTCTCTCAAGATTCAATACCATGATTCCCAACTTATATCATATTCCTCAAATATATAGAACTTTTAAGAAAAGACATTAACACTTATGTGCTACATCGAATCCACACATAATCATTACTTAGGTTTGAATCAATTACGAAAAATTTGGCATATCTATGTCAAACTTTAAAATCAATAAATCAAGCCTTATATATATATATTTTTTATTGTTTTTCACGAGACAAAAGGCTCTTAAATCCTCATATCTACACGAATTTCTCATCGTTTATACGAATTAGATATGCTTATAGATCCTAATATTATACGAATCTCTCATAAGCATTCTACTTATAAACTCATTCCATATAATTATCATTCCCTCATAACTATTAATACTTTCCTTCTATATAATTATTGTACTCATATAACTATTGATATTTTCATTCTATGGCCTTTCCATGTTACATCCTTCTAGACTGTATAAATCAATGTGAAGGTTCATTTTGATGATGACAATGAAAATTCAGCTTCAAAACCATCTCAAAAATATATTTTTTTAAAGTGGTGCTACACTCCCTAGGTTAACCGAACCTAGGCTCTGATACCAAAAATTCTGTAACGCCCCTATATGGGGGTTAACAGTTTTTAATGAGATAAAATAAAAATAAATAATAAAAGTAAAACCTTAAAAATAAAATTTGCCCGGGACTTAAATGAAAACTCTCAACTCAAAAATAAAAATATAAACGATAAATAAACCACAGTTTTAATGTAGCACCTTAAATTTAATAATATAAACTGTTGTCATCATCATTTTAACCCTCAACACATTGTAATACAGTCACAGAAAGTAACAATTGATGCTTACATTATCATGAAGAACATTCTCAACAATTGAAGCAGTCCCAATGTAATATAGCTACATCACTTCCTCAACTATATTTCTCGTAGCCACCTCACACTTAGTGAGTCCTGAAAGATAAAAATATAAGGGTATGAGCAACACTATGCTCAGTAGAGAAAGCCATTACTCACCTTTAGGTTTTTATCATTACCACATTAAAACCTGCATGGTTAGTAAGTCACATCATATTCCAGATTATGAGGTTTATTATGATCACATCTTATGGATACCGTAGTTAATCATTACCAAGTGTCATAATTACACATTTATACAAATATTACCAATCATCATTGTTCCTAGGTATCCATGTTAAATTGAGTATCACTCAACTCATCGAAACTCAAATGGGCGCACTTGATCACCCTATAAACATTCTAAGGGTGTTCCGGTGAGGGGACATTAAGCCCCGAGTCCTCACCAAATCGATTCCTGTACAGTGTGTTCTGGGACTTTCAACCCAAGGAAGCGTCATCACCTTCCCCCTATTTTACCTTTTAGGGTATTCATGCCCAAGGACGTAATCGCCGCCCTCTTCATGTCTCACCATTTCTCTATATTAAATCATTATTAATAGAGTCAGTTTTTCTAACCATGCTTCTCAATTTATAACATGTGTCAATTAATTATGTTCCTCGCCGTACAATACAAGACGAGTCCATGTCATAGTTTCATATGTGATAATCATATAATATCAGTTCAACATAGATATATATATATTGCGGCAAAACAATCAATTTTAATTCTATAAAAACCTCACAAAAGATGAGTAATAGAATCCCTACCTTTCAAGCTTATCAACAGTCTCTTAATCCTGGAATCAATTAACGTTAGCTCCATACTCCCTTGATCCTAAGGCGTGCATAAGGACAATTAAAACTAAAGCACAACATACAACTACATTCATAAAATTTATTTTAATTTAATCTTAGAATTTCAAGAAATAACCACTGCCCATAGAGGTATTATAAAGTTTAACAATATAAATTTTCTGTCTAGGGCATATACACTTAGACTTCATACATATGCTCCAAAATAGCAACAAACATATACTTAGGTTTAAGAACGCAAATTTGAATAATCCTTTAGTATAAAAGAAAATTTATAAATGAAAGACTAAATTTGTTCATAAGATTCTAACCTCGGATTATGGTTAGTTGGAAGCTTGAAATGGCTTCAAAACAGGTTCCTTTACTTCGGTATGACTGAAATTCTTGCTCAAATGGAGGTGATGGTGGCTGATTTTTATGGCTGCCTTGAAGAAGTTCTCTAAGTATTTTGCTTCAGCAAGGAAATGAGAAGAAGAATGTGGGAACCGTGGAAGAGAAAGGAAGAAAAGATGAAGTCTTTGAAGAGAAGTGATAAAAACAATTATGGAGGAGACATGTTGAAGCATGTCACGGAGGAAATAAAGAAAATGAGGGTCAAGAGTAGTTGGAAAAGATATCCTTATGTCTCATCTAAAGACTTTAACACACATAATGCCAATATGACATTTTTGAGATTTATTAGAAGTTCTAAGACTTTTTAGTAAACATACTAAATAAATATAGGAGAATTTTAGAAAATTTAAAAATAGATAAAAATAAATATTATAAAATAAATTTAAATGAAGCAATTTTTTTTATACACTAAAAATTAATTTAATTACCTCAATACCCGTTAGGAGAATAACGGGTGTCACAAGTTATCATATATTCTTCGCCAAAAAACCTCTTTTTTTGGGGGTAATTTTCTTATTTTCTTTCAGTTCACCCGTTTAATATTTTTTTGATCTCATAAAAAAAAAAGAAAAAGAAAGAAGAAGACAAAGAGATATGATCATCTTACCAGCTGTATACTTAAAATACTCTAATGGACACGCCCACAATCTTAAATCAACATTTTCACACTAATATATATGATTAACTAGCTAAGCTAGCTGTCATGAATGCTTTTATAACCAAAACCATCGCATGCATATTTTTTATATATACAACGGCACATGGTAGTTGTAGGTTGTAATCCGCCACTAACAATTGTTTAAGTTTCCCAACACTTGTGATAATACCTTTTGGGTTTGTTTGCCTACAAATGTTGTTGCGTGGCCAACCTGGTCTCTCTTGAGCGCCATACAATTACAATACACATATATCACTTTATATATATATATATATATATATATATATATAGGAAAAAGATCTTCCCTTTAATTTTGGCCTGAATTGAGAACAAGTCTTGTCCGTTTATTAGTGTATAATGTGTGTATATAACTAGACAGATTCAAATTGTCCTATGAGAAAGTCATTTTTGCGCGTAAGGTAGGACAGTGTCCAATTAAGAAAAGGAGGACGGAAAGGAAAATATAATAGAATATATGGTGTACTTATGCTCATAATTGGAATGTTCCCAGCTGATGCTATGCATATGGCTAGCATTATGCCTCTTTGTTCCAACATGGATTGGTTTCGTTTAGGCGTGAAAGGAAATGCTAATTATTAACTCTTTAGACTTTGATTTGATTGGGGTGAGGACGTGGTCTATATATGTAATTGTTGGATGCTTTCCTAATGTTGGAATTTTGCATTAGGTTGGACGTCACCTCGCTTGTTTAATGTGATGTTTCGTCTACCGAATTAAATAGAAAAATTTCAGATTAAATGGGTTTTACGACGATGTTGTTTCTTATAGAATTTACATGATTATAGTATTTTAAATTTTAACTAGAGATCCAAATAAGTTTGACAAATATTTGCTTTTATAGTGGACATTAAAACATAACTACATGATAATGGTCAAAATGAATGATTCAGCATAAAATTTCATTGGTAATTCTATCATAGGAAATAGAAATATTTGTCAAAAAAAATATACATCATATGGTAAATTAAACATGTGTGAAAGATTTTTATACAATCTAAGATTTAAAGGTTGTTTAGCGAGAGTAGTCCAAACTAACTTCTCAGTTATGAATAATATAAAACTCTCATATGTTATAATAAAAATAAAAAAAGTTGTTACAAAGTGAAGCTCTCACATACTACAATAAAAACGATTTTTATTAATGGTTTTAACCATCATGCTAAACATCCTATTAGAAACTTTCATTATCAAATAATTCCTTATCAAACTCAACTATAATTTTTTTTCATTATAATCTTTTTTTGTCGCATTCATTTTATTATCAAACATTAATAACAAAAAACTAATAGGTGCTGAAATGTTAAATCTTTTTTAATAACTTATCTAATTTAAATTCAGAGACATTTGAAATTTAAAGATAATATTGTAAGACAACGAAATGAATTCATCACGATATACAATCTGCATAATATATATAATGATATGAATGTGGATTGATTACGAAGTGTATATATATATATATATATATTCATAAAACACATAGGTTTGAGACAGTTATCAACAGGATCAAAAGACGACAGAAAATGCATTCGAAATTTATATTGAACAGCCCACCCTCCAATAATAATAATAATAATAATAATAATAATAACAACAAAGTGGCTCTAATAATGCAACTTAAAGTGCCAATTAGTATTGATTTGACTCAATAAAGACATGCACTTATCACGGTGAAGTGATTGTGCAAATTATCCAAACACAGAAATTACAGGCTAGCAGTTCCCGCCACTCCGATTTCCATAAACAAACAAGAAAAGCAAAGAAAATTATTTCATAAAAAAGAACAGCATATAAAAGTCAATAAACGATAACTTTATTTTTTTAAAAAAATTCTTCTATATATTTATATTTTTATAATTTTAAGCCCCTCCTATGTTAGAAGCCTTATTGCTGGTCATAGAACACAGTTTTTAATCCTTACATTTTCATCAAAATTTGTTAAATTGTTATATTTTATCTATCAACATTTTAGATGGTATATTTAGCTACTCTTTGTGAAGACATTGCTTTTCTTGGAGATCAATAAATATCAGCCAATTTTCAACAGATAAAAATAATTTGACGGTTAAAAATTCATGGAAATTTTATCAATAATTACATAGACTTTGCTTTTAGGTTTTTTCACAGAAGAAATGATTGCATTAGTTAAAATGAAGCCACCTTCTTAGCAAATGTGCTACCGGATTCTGACCATTTATTTACTCATTTATTCGTTTTAGGGAGTTTACTTGTTTATCTTTGTTTCAAGAAAATTGTGGAATTTATCTGTGAAATTTATGGCACATCCCTAATTCTTGAGGCATGCTGCAACTTAAATTTTAGTGACAAGATACATGAAAAAGAGGTTCTCAGAATCTCAAGTCGTTCGTTAGAACGACGTTACATCCAAAGATAAACAGACTAATATGGATATGGTGTTTAAGTCCCAGATTGAAGTAAACAGTTCTAAACTCAGTTTTAATCTATAAAACTCCACGTACTACATACTACAATGTAAAATAAAAATACGTTATAAAATAAAACTCTCATATGCTATAACATTTTCAATTGATTCGAATTGAAAATTTTTTGGTTTGAACTAATAAACTTATTGTTATAAGGAATTTGAATTATATGTCTAAATTGTCAATTCAAACAATAAACACTATAATAATTAAACTTTTATGAGAGAAAATATCATACCAATGAATCAAATAGGTGTGTTTGAAAAATCAATTGAAACTTAAAATTAAAATTTAAATATTATAATATATAAAAATTTTATAATATAATAAATTATTATAATATATGATAATTTTATACTATAACGAGTTAGGGAGATGCTTCTCAAACAAACCCACTTTACTAATCCCCAAACCAATTTATCTCTGGTGGTTAAGCCGAAAGAACTGGACCAATGATCGCGGTGTAATTGGGTCAACTGACCAACCAAACCCCAGCCGAGCCGAAGGAAAAGTGGAAACCAAGTTCCTCTTGATTCCCCACAGCCCAGCTAAGATACACAAAAAAAATAAAAATAAAAATAAAAATAAAAATAAAAAATAAAAAAATCTTAAACCCTGGTTACTTCCTAACCCAACCATGGTTTAAGCTTCCCTCAGCCGCGCCACAAAAACGAGTCCCTTCCTTTCTCCCCACTTTCTTCAATCTCTCTCCTCACCTCCCTCTCTCTCTCATGGAGACGACGCCGACGACGACGAAGACTTCCCTCTCCGACGCCGGCGAGAAATAGCAGTGCCAGTGGAGCTTTCTCAAGCGGAGCCATTCCGACGGGAGAGAAACGGTGCGCGGGCGAGAGATCTGATAAGGAGAAAGTGCGGCCATGGAGGAGGAGAAGAGTGGTGATCTGGTTCAGAGCTTGATTGACTTGCTGGGCGAGATAGCGTCGATCTCGGAGTACAAATGCATGGTGAAGAAGCAGTACTGTAACCTGGCGAGGAGGCTCAAGCTTCTGACCCCGATGTTCGAGGAGATTAGGGACAGTAAGGACGCGCTGCCTCAGGAGACAGTCAAGGCCTTGGCTTCCTTCAGAGATGCCCTGCAATCGGCCAAGGATTTGCTCCGATTCGGGAGCGAAGGAAGCAAGATTTACCTGGTGTGTGCGTATTATTCGATTGTGAATCTCTGTTGCTTTCATTTCTGTGCTCTTCTCCGTGCTTCTTTTTTGTGCTGTTTGGTTGCTGAGAAAATGTTAGGAAGTAAGCGAAAAAGCTTCTCGTTGCTTTCTTTGATTTCTCTAGTGTAATGCAGCATCTCAAAGCCACTGGCACTAGCTTTGTCTGATACTCTTTTTACAAACTGAAAATTAAAATCTCGTAGTTTTTGCATGAAATTCACAAAGAACTAGGGTGGGAGTTTTCTTTTTTTTTTTTCTTTAGAGGGCTGTAATTAGTTGAAAGCTTGAATTTTTGAGTTTCATTTATTGTTAAATTGCTACATTTGTCTCGGCATTAAGCGGATCATGATTGGGGACTGGTTTGGACATTGAAGTTGTCTTTGTTTCTTCTCTGTTCAGGTTATTATTATTATTATTTTTTTTTTTGCATTACATATTGTGTAATTGTTATCTCTTTTCTCACGTTTGTAAAATTTCCTCTCAACTTTATGCTGGCGCAATTATTAAAAAGTTTCATGTCATTAGATTATGGAGCGGGGAAAGATTTAATGCTTAATCGCTTGGTGGAGATTTAGCTGAAAGTTCCTAATTCTTTTTTCTTTTTTTATTAATTATTTTAATGAGCCAAGTTATTGCATTAGGTGATATTCTTATCGCTAAGATCTTTTGGTTTTTGTGCTAAGATCTCGGATATAAAAAATGTCTTTGCCATGGTTCTTTGAGCGTCACCCTCATTGAAGATCGTTGAATCAGATCACTTTGTAATGAGATTATTCGTCTTACTTTTGTCTTTGTCAGTTTTATTGATTACACCAAGAAACATTGCTTGGGCTTTATCTTGTCTCATTTTTGGTTTATCCTCTTATTTATGCCATCCTGAACTTATCTCTTGAAATAGGGATTAAGCTTTTCTTTTTGTCCTTTTTTCTCCCTTAGAAATGGGCATTCAGCTTAGTGTGCATTAAAGAATGGAGCAGGGACGTGAAGTGTTAATCGTAGAATTTATTTGAAACTTGTGTTGAAAAATAACGAGAAGAAATTAAATGGCAGAGTATACTTAGATTGTTTATTGGGTGTTGGAAAAATAAAAAGCTTTTAGTTGTTTTAGGCTTTGCGTTTGATCGGGGAGTATTTGAAGTTACTGAACTTTAGTAATTTGAAAATCACGAGAAGAACATAATCCTTTTGGTGTGTGTCCGAATGGTAGCGTACAGGCTTTAATCTTCTGGAGCTAAATAGGCTTTCCGAAATCTCAAGTGTCGGCTACCCGTTTGTATGATCAAACTGCTAGATTCTAGCAAAATGTGAAATCCGGCTTAAGAATAATTCTGAGAAAATGTGCTTGTATTGATGCCATATGGAATGTTCCAGTTTTGTATTTGGTTTCCCTATCCTTCAAGTGTTGCTCAAATAGTAGCTGATGATTTATCACTAGATTTGAGTATCTGATTTGGCCACCCACCCTCTGTTCTAATCTCTCCGTGCTGTGTTTTGTTTCTCATGCTTCTTTCCGACTTCTTTAATGGGAAGTTAAATAGCAATAGTGATAAGCCAACAAGGTTCTGTATTAGGTGATATTGTTGAATTACATATAAGATGTGATTAGTTGGCTAAAAGGTTTTCAGTTCTTGAGCTTATTCGAGATGAACTGGGCGCAACCTCTTGTCCATATGATGGCCTTCTTTCTTAATAAACTTTTACTCTCTCTCTCCCTCTCTTACTCTCATGTAATTATCCACATCCGTGCTGCATGCAGGTCCTGGAGAGGGACCAAGTAATGCACAAGTTCCATGATGTGACAGCTCAGTTGGAACAAGCTTTGAGTGGGATTTCCTACGAGAAACTTGACATATCAGATGAAGTTAAGGAACAGGTACACATTCCATGTGGACGTTTATGTCACCATGCTGTAATCACCTAGGACATTCTTTCTTAGTAATCCCCTTTATTATGTAATTTATCAAGAATTTGAACAGATAAAAAGGAGTCTCGTTCATTGTGTCAATTCCTTTTTCCAAATAAAAGTTTGTGGGTATCTCATTCTAATATCTCTTTCCCAGGTTGAGCTCGTTCTTGCTCAATTCAGAAGAGCCAAAGGAAGAGTTGACGCGCCTGATGTTGAGCTGTATGAGGACCTCTTGGCCCTTTATAATGAAAACGACCCATCAGAAGATCCAGCTGTCATGAGGAGATTGGTTGAGAAATTACAGTTGATGGGAATAGACTGAACTAACACAGGAGTCACTAGCTTTGCATGAGATGGTATCTGCTAGTGGGGGGGACCCTGGGGCGAGCATTGAAAAGATGTCAATGCTACTGAAGAAAATTAAAGATTTTGTGCAAACAGAAAACCCCAATATGGGTATTCCTACAAGAGAAAAAAGTGTTCCTGCAAGTTGCAGTGGACAAGCATTCAATGAAAAGAATCACAAGAGTCCAGTTATACCAGATGATTTTCGTTGTCCAATATCACTGGAGCTGATGAAGGATCCAGTTATTGTTTCAACAGGACAGGTATGCATATGCAATTGCACTATCATGATAAAGCTCAGCTCCACCACAATTTCCCTCATTTTATTTTCACGTTCTTTACTGGATGGAATGAGATGTTTCAGCACACAACCCAATAAGATTACCAAATATTGAAAATACTGAAAAAATCGTCTTTCTGTAGATAGGTATTCCTCAATGGGATTTGATTTTCAATTGATTGTGTTTTTAGTTACAAAGCCTGTGCAAAGTGCCAGTAGTGAACTACTGTATGTTTCTTATGTTAATATAATTCCAGTAATTCTAACGGGTCTCATTTCCCTTTGCTGCAGACATATGAACGTTCCTGTATAGAGAAGTGGCTGGAAGCAGGCCATGGGACATGTCCAAAGACGCAGCAGAGTCTCTCTAGCACTGCCCTAACACCAAACTATGTCTTGCGTAGCCTCATAGCCCAGTGGTGTGAGGCGAATGGTATTGAACCTCCAAAACGACCTAGCAGCTCTTGGCCCAGTAAAGCCTCATCCGCCTGCTCACCTGCCGAACGCACTAAGATTCAGATACTCCTGCACAAACTCACATCTGGAAACCCCGAAGACCAGAGATCCGCTGCAGGAGAGATCCGCCTTCTTGCAAAACGCAATGCAGATAATCGTGTGGCTATTGCTGAAGCTGGTGCAATCCCTCTCCTTGTAAGCCTCCTTTCAACACCTGACTCCCGCACCCAAGAGCATGCGGTAACAGCACTTCTTAACCTTTCCATATGTGAGGATAATAAAGGAAGCATCGTATCTTCTGGAGCAGTTCCTGGTATAGTACATGTCCTCAAGAAGGGAAGCATGGAAGCACGGGAAAATGCGGCTGCCACCCTTTTTAGCCTTTCAGTTGTGGATGGAAATAAGATTACAATCGGCGCTTTGGGAGCGATTCCACCACTTGTGACACTACTGAGTGAAGGTACCCAAAGGGGGAAGAAGGATGCCGCAACAGCACTCTTCAATTTATGTATTTACCAAGGGAACAAGGGAAAGGCAGTGAGGGCCGGTGTTGTTCCCACACTAATGCGCTTGCTGACAGAACCTGGAGGGGGAATGGTGGATGAAGCGCTAGCCATTCTGGCAATACTGGCTAGCCATCCCGAAGGGAAGGCAGCCATTGGAGCTGCAGAGGCAGTTCCTGTCTTGGTAGAGGTTATAGGGAGCGGATCCCCTCGGAACAGAGAGAATGCAGCGGCAGTTTTAGTTCACCTTTGTGCAGGTGACCATCAACACCTAGTTGAAGCTCAAGAGCTTGGTGTGATGGGGCCACTGGTGGACTTGGCACAAAATGGCACAGACAGAGGCAAGCGAAAGGCTGCACAGTTGCTCGAGCGTATGAGCAGGTTTGTTGAGCAACAGAAGCAAGCTCAGGCGCAAGCTGAAGCTGAGGCTGAGGCTGAGGCTCAGGCTCAGCAGTCACAGCCACCCTCCACAGCAAATGCTGTTGATGGCTGAGGGTTTTCCATTTGTTTGCTTGGTTTCTTTTGTTCTCATTAGGTATCAAAGGAGGCGGCATTGTGTCAGCGGGGAAGGTGGAAGATCACTTTTCAAATCTGTAAGTTAAAAATTCATTGGTTTTTGGGGGTTAAACTGGAAGGCAGGCGGGCCGAAATATACCTGATATGTTTTTCCAAAATGGTACCATTGTAACACTGTAATCATCCTCAGTTTTTAGTGAAGAGATGTTTCATGTTCTCAGAATCAATGTATACCACGCTGAAGTCCAGTCAATGGTTGGCGGTGGTAAAAGAGGGGGAAATATGAAAGAAACTTGAATTCCATGTTTACTCATGTTGTCAGTAAGTTTGAAGTTTTAGTATCTATAATCGGTTCATTACAATGAATGGCTTTTCTCAATATTGTAAACAGTTTGTTCTCAAAATGCTAGTGTCAATCAAGATTAATCTGCCTTTGTATCGTCCTGAAAAGACCCACAGCGTTATCTTAATCCATGATGATTGAGCAACTCATAATAGCAAAAGACCAATACCCGGGAAAAAGAAAATGGCCGCACATATGTATGGGGAGGCAATTTGAATGGCGTGGAGGATTATACTCTTGAGAATGGAAATGGCTAAACGGGCTTTAAGGCTCGAGTGGGCGATCAAAACACACCAAGTTGGGGACTTTGTCAAAACTTCTTTTAAAACTTTTTTTTTTTTTTCTTTAAACGTTCTCGTTCTGTTTTGACAAATTGGAACTCGTAGACCTTTTTTTTTTTTTTTTTTTTTTTTTCGAGGCTCGAAGAGAGGAAGCTGTGCTTTAAAGTTTGAACTTGGGATGAAATGATCTATTTAGAAGTGGGTCTGCCAAAAGTATACCACAATGTAAAGTTGTTATGTGTAACAATATTTTGATTTTACTTTATAGTTTTAACTACGTTTTCAAACACACTGTAGGAGATGCTTGCCGTAGGTTAGTCTGATTATACTTTTTTTTTGGGTTCAAATTTATGAACAAAATCAATATCAAGTGAAGACCATTTTAGAGGAGCAGTTTTAAATAGCTCGGTTGGGCAATGACCTGGGCCCCTCACATGGGGCGGGCCCCACCATGTTCATGTGTGAGGGGCCAGGGTCATATGCTAACCGGGCTGAAAAGAGTTTTTCATTTTGGAGTGTTGCTTAATAAATCTTCACACTTATTTTCATCGTACGACCACCGATCAGCTCGTCAAGTCAGTGGTGTCAAAGCTTTTGTCAGTGTCTTCTAAACTATGTTAAGCTCAATGCTTTACAAATACCACAAATCATGATAACGGGGGTGCTGAAACGAGAAACGACAAGATGAGGATCATATCCTAAAATCACAGGAAAATCATTCCAAAAATTACTTTATTCAAACTTAAACTGAAGACGGGAAAAAAAAAACAGAAAAGATAAGCCCATGTTGTATAGGGACACGTCACACGTCCAATATTACTTAATATAAATGCTTTTTTCTACTAAAAAGGGTGTAAATAGGCTGCTTCTACTATTAGAAAACCCTAATTGTTATTTTTGCACCTTAAGCAATTTGTGTATTCCTTTTCTTTTTTAGTGCAACTTCAAGTACTACAGTGATCGTAGTTCTCAACAATAAGGGTAAAATCATTCTTAAATTTTTTAGTTCTCACAATGGTTTCATTAATTTTTTGTTCTAATATTTACAATTCATATGTGTAAAATCAACAGAAGTGAAGTCACACAAGAGTTTATATTGTTTGGCGAGTTTTACCCTCAACAATTTTGAGAAAAAAAAAAAAAGGAGCTATGAACAAGGCCATTGTATTTTAAACACAAGTCAAAAGGTCCAGTTCATCATCTAGAATGGGTTCTTTAAACCCTCATAGCTGAGCCCTCTTTTTAGGGTCTTATCAAGGAAATGCTAGGATTGGAATTTCTCAAAATGTTAATGGGCATTTATATTTAGCGGGTTTGGGGCGGGTCACGGTGTTGTTTATACTTTGGGAAATTTTAAAAAATTCAACTCAAATTAGCCGGCCAACCAAACTACTGTTGACTATTTGGGCCGGTATAAGGGCATGCAAAGGGTGGGTTTATGGAGCTGTTTTGGGTGTTAATTTTAAGATACTTTTACCTACTATTTTCTACCTAAAGTTTGGATTGCTCGCCATTTTGAGAGTAAAACAAAAGAACTAAAAGTTTAACAGTGCACAATTCTAATAAAAAAAAATAGAAATCATCACAAATAAAAAAAAATGAAAAAAATTAAAAGCGTATAAATCTTTGCTATAAAACAAGATTCACTTTCAAACTTAACATAGAGCAAGTACATAAGACATAGTGATCATCAACTAAAAACTTATTAAGATAAAAAAATTAAAGAGAAAGCGAGCAGGTTCAAGTACTCCTAAGGATTTTCTTAACCCAAATCTCTGCCTGCCAAAAAAAAAAAAAAATTGCGGCCAGGGTGGACGGATGATGATGGTTGGCGGGTTTCGTTAACACTCCTAATTTCATGTAACACGTCATCTCATTGTATTTGGGATTTTCTACTACAAATATTGATACGTACGTAATTTGTATTTAGCTAGGTTTAGCATGCTTTCAATCCTCTTTGATTGCTTAGATATGATCTTTCTTTTAAATTTTTATTTTTGGTGGGAACAATAGCAGCTTTAGTTTTCTTATAGACCAACTTGGCTCTAAAATTGTGGTCTCTTGTATCAAGGCTGTAGTTTCCTCGAACGAATTTCCTGTATAAAGCAATTGAATGATCTGATTCCAATCATAAACTGTCTCTGTAGAAATATTGTAGGGATAGTCTTTTGCGAGTAATCTTTATGTTTATGTTCGGCAGATTTTTAACATGCAAGGGACCAACCTTACTTGTAAAGATAAAGAAAAAGGTACTTAAAAGATGATAAACCCGCGTGCATTGATTTTTCTTTTCTTTTTTTTCTTTTTTTTTTTTAATTTTCAGTTTTTCAGAGGTACTTTCAGAGGTACAAAATATATACAGTCTAAACGTTGGCGTCTCGCAATTCTAAACACTCTGTCTCTCTGTATATAAATAGGTGTGGTTTTAATAGTTAAGTTTATAGCAGATGTTTTTATTGTTAGCTGTTTAATAGAAATTTAACAATTGTAATAAAATGAAGGTCATTTGACCAATAATATAGAGCTCTAATTAACCAATAATATAGAGCTCTCACATTCATGCTATAGTTTTCAAACTATTTTTCAATTCCAAACTGTTCTTTTAAACAACCTATCCAATTAGCTAATGACCTATAATAACCTTGAGTAATATCCATAACAATTACTTGATAACCTCGAGTAATTTCTATAACAATTATTTAGTTAAAATCTGTTAAACCAGTAAACCACACAACAATATTAGATTAAATTACACGTAAATGAGCAAATTAAGATGACAAAATAAGGAATAACAAGAGAAGAGGTTTTTTGACATATGTATTGGATCACATTCTTTCATTAACAATTGTAATATTAAGTATAATTTTTTTTAATTTTTTGCGAAAAGATTAAGTCATGACTATCAATAATAATTGAACCTAAACAAGTACACACATTAATCTAGCTAGTAGCACAGACGATTAATTACTAGAGAAACCCAGCTTGTAGACAATAGCAAGGTCTTCACTCATCATTACGGAATCTATATTTCTGTAATATTTATTAATTATTTTCCCTTTTTAATGCAATAAGAATCTAATTCTGTGCTCTGGGTGGGAACACCTTTTTTTTTTTTTAACACCACAAAATAGTGTTTCCAATTTAGGTAGGTGTATCATTTGCAAAATAGATAAATAAATAATAATAATTACAGCAATAACAATAGGTATGTCATTGACCTAGAAAATATCTGTCCAACATTGAATTTACGTTACAACATAGATTTGATTTAAAGAGGGATAAAAAAAAAGGAGAATTTTTACAATAAAGAAGGCAATTTTCTATCACCAGTAAAATATGTTGTTCTAATTATTAAGGTATGATCTATTATTGGAAAAAGTTTTATATATTTTTTATATATTGTGAGCTAATTCTATATATATCTTGAGCTGTAAACATTTAATATACGTCGCAGATTAAACTATTAAAAAATTAATCTAATAATTAATTAAATAATATATTTTATGGATGGTGTAAAATTTGCTCTTCTATCCTAAAAATTCCAAAAAAAAAAAAAATGCAAAACATATGACTGGCAAGTGGCCCATATGGAAGATGAAGAAGGTCATAAAGAAGATTAACACAGCGAAAAACCACTGCACCAAGAGAGAGGAAAGCAAGAGAGAGAGAGAGTGAGCACTGATGGAAAGATTAGGGAAGAGGAGAGATAATATTTCACGCCTATCCATAAGTGGGTCAGCAAAATGAACATACATTAAGCGCGCTTGGATTTCCGAGCCGTCCTCTGATTGCTCTTCTTCGTACCTTGCTCAGCAGGCAAATAACAGCAACTACTCCTCTTTTTTCTTTTTGATTGTGGACCTTTTTTCCATTGCCACCCAATACTCACATTTTTTTCATCGAAATATATGACTGTTTTCACTGCCAACGTTCCATGACCAACTGTGTTATGGAGAGAGGAGAGAGAGAGATAGATAGACTGCCTTTCTTTTTTTTTTTCTTTTTTTTTTTTGCTTCTCTGCATACTATTACTTTATTTGTCCATAAACCTAGGCACCTTGGTTCTAGTAAAAGAAAATCCCTTGATACCTCTCTTTTCATGGAACGGCCAAACCCCGTTTGATTTTTAGACTCATTGTTACAATGGAAGATTTGCACAGGTTATATATATCATTTCCATGTATGTAAAAATGTTATATATATATATATATGTATATATCAATTTGTGGCATCAATCTGTTCTTTCTTAGTACTCTTTTATTATGTTTGTTTTAAGTATTAATTTTATTTTTATTCTTAAAAAATCAGTTATTTCACTTTGATTCTAAACTTTCAACTGAGATACTAATAATACCCAAGCTTTTTAAATGTTACGCTAATAGTTTTTCTGCAACAGAATTAGTAATGACTGACGGATTTCATCATGTGCAATGTACATGATTATTGGGTTTTAAATACTTGTCTAAAACAAACTATCTCAAAATAATTTTACTAGATTACCTATCATTAATGAAATATGTGTCCTTCACATAATGAAATTTGTCAATTCATAATGTTTTCTATTATAGAGATCCCATTAACACCATAAAATTTAAAAAGCTTGGGAACCATTAGTATATGTATGAGTTAAAATTTTAGAAATCAAAGTGAGATATTGCGATTTTTGAAGAGTCAAAAGTAAAATTAACCCTTTATTTTATAGGTTTAACCATGATTGAAATCTTTTTTACAATTTCTCATATCAGAATTTGAATTTGTTGGAATGCATTAACCAAACGAGCCATTTATTATTCAAATTCCATGAGATATGGGTCGAAACCAAAGTGGGAAGTTGGGAAAAGGAGGCAAAGCCGTATTTAATTTAACAAAATGTTGAAAAGGTGCCACTTCTTTTTGACCGTAGAACTTAATAGATCCATTTGCATAGGGTCTTCTCTAGCAAATGTCTAGAATACTAGTGCTCACTTGCGTTTGGTTAAATATGGAATTGCATGCATGGTTTTGATTGGGATTCTTGGCGTTTTCTTAGATTGTTGTCTTTCACTTCAACTTTCATTCTCACCCCCATAATAAATATGACAACGTCCCATCTCCTCATTCTCATTATTACAAAAATCATTTGGAACTGTTTTTTCCTTATAAAAAAACATATATTTTGACGAGTGACGACACTATATATCTTGATTTCTCTCTCTTCTTGTCGTGCAAAAAAGCATACCTGAGAGATAGGAACAAATATCCTCCAATATCCGTGATCATATACATATTTAATCCGGTGAATCTAATAATTAAGAATGTTGAAAATAGAATCTTTTCTTGGAATTCCGATCTTTCCGACATTTAAGAAGGGCTAATTTAAAATGAGAATGTGGATTAAGTAAAGTTGTTTTCCCTCGAAATACCAGATGATATATATATACCCATCAAATCCACAATATATATATATATGTATATATACACTATCTATCTCTCTCACTAATTTGTATGAAGCACATCATTGAAGAGTCTGCTGGTGAATGACTCATAGTTGATCAGAAGAAGTACGAACTGGAATCAGAGAGTTTCAGTAGAAATTAAAAACAAGCTTGAGAGAGAGACAGAAAGAGAGAGAGAGAGATCGATTGCGATAAGAGAGAGAGAGAGAGAGAGAGAGACTTACATATGATGAGCTTCCAACCGTTAGGATCTAAAAGCAACTTCGTGACTATCATCGATATCTTCTCTTCACTCAGACGCAATTGCTAGTTTTCAACGGTCATGTCGTCCTCGTACAAATCAGTATTCTGACTTTTCATATATATACATTGACCAAGATAACAACAGCTTTGCAGCTTTGCCGGAACAGCACTGTCTCATATTGTAGATTATTTAATATTTGAGGGCAAAAACCAAAAAAAAAAAAAATTCCCACCACATTTTTAGGCTTTTTTTCTGCATGACATATACAACAATCATATATCCTGAGCCAAACATTGATCGGTCAGCAGTGACTGGTAAAAAAATTACAAATCTATTGTGATTTTCCCCAATTACACATTTGGCTAGAAATCATGCGCTACATATTTCATGATTTTGATGAAGTTCGTGTAAATCCTATAAGTCCAAGATGGAGAAAAAGAATTATGTATATGATGATCAGATATCGATAGATACCATTTATAATGGAAAGACTTTTTTTTTTTTTACAGACAAAACTAGCTCTTCAAAGTGTCAGATGACAAACCCCCATAACTTACAGAGAAGGTACTTAGTTTTACGGCAAACAAACCCATGACGATGTAACTCGAACTTATAACCGAACAAATTAGTAAACCAAAAAAAAAAAAAAGCAAAAACAAATTATAAGACACACAAGAGCACCAAATCCTGCCAAATTATAACATTAATTCTTAACTGATGATGCAAGACTAGACAGTAGTTAATATGTTGTTGGATCACAAATTAGATCCAAACATGACCTCGTAATTCCCAAACTCACAGGAGGTGGCTGGCGGAAGAAGAGTTAAGGCCTGATAAATCTGTCCACACAGTGGTAGTGGTAGTACTACTATTTCCGCCCCAGAAATTGTGATTTGTTTCAGAAATGCCCAAACTAGGCCGAGATGACAAGTTTAGCCCTTGCAGTCCTTCGATCTTCACTGGCGGGAACTGCGAAACCCTAGAAGAAGCCGAGGGCATAATGGTCCTTATTTGGCCGTCTTGGTCAACTCCGGCAGTCGTTGTGGGACAACCTTGAATTAAAGGGTTGTAAAAACCGGCCGTGGAAGACTGATCGAAATCTTGACCGGACAAGAGAGGAAATTGCTGTAAACGCCACTGATCCGCTTCGCCTTGTAAGATCAGGCCGCTTTGATCGCTCGAAATATTGTTGCCTGATCCCATCTGAAACCCCATGTTGTGGTGATGGTGATGATCAGTCTGTCCTTGGATCTCACTGAAGTTTAGCCCCAAGTTTCCGCCGCCGCCGAACCGAGAAAGGTTTTGGATGGAGGCCATGAAGGAAGAGTGGTTTTGGGGCTGCGAGAAGTGGCCGATTAGCTCGGCTGCGCCGGAGGGAATTACGCTTGTCGGGTTGGAACTAGGACCGGCGCCTGTAATCTGTTGTTTATCGGAGGAGGTAGCCGGGGACTTTGAGCGGCTAGTGCTACAGCTGCCTTTGCTCTTCTTGTTTCTCCGGCATCCGCCACCGACTGGAACGTTTCGGAGGGCGCCACCCCGGGTCCAGTAGCGCCGACACGTCTTGCAGAAGTGCCGGGGCTGAGAGAGGCTGTAGTTGTTGAAATAGCAGAACTTGGTGTTGGTGGACTCGCACCGGGGACACTTTAGAGCCACCTCCGGCTGCGGTATCTTGGCCAGCCGGGCTCTCTCGGACATCGAACCGGGCCTGATTGAGCCCGTTCCTGAACCTGAACCGGAGCCATGAAGGAGCGGCAGCGGAGGAAGTTGAGGGCTTTCGCTGCTGGCTAGGGTATGGTGATGATTTTGTTGCTGCAAAAGGATTTAATAGATCACAAAAAATTTATAAACCATTAGAGGAAAAAGAAAAGAAAATCTTAATCATCTGGTATATTCACAAGCAGATAACAAAGGAATAGGAATAATAATCTTCTCAAAATTTGCCCTCTTTTTTTTTTCTCCTCTCTTTTTCTTTGTTTCTTTTTTGGTGAAGAAGCTAGCTAGAGGGTTTTTAGTTGATGCAAATATTGAAGAAAACCTCACCTGATGCCAATTGGGAGGATCTAAATATACTGGAATGGATGAGAAAACCATGGTTTTTTTTTTCTTCTTTTATAAAGTTTGATGGCTCTTTAGGAAAATATGGTGGAGAATCACACCCCAAGGGAATACCAGAGCCAACAAAGAAAGAAAGAGAAAAGAGAATTAAAGGGAGGGAGAGGAAAGATAGGAGAGGCTTTTGTATATATTTTGCTTTTTATTCTCTCTCATTCTCTCATCTCTCTTTTTGTTTTATTATATTTTTAGGTTTAAGTGGGAGAATTTTCTTAACACATAAGCTTTCTTGGGATGCTGTGACTGCAGTTTAGTGCTACTTAATAAAAAGGAACCTCTTCTCATGCATAGTGAGTGTATGATATACATACAGCAAATGAAGTCACTATCATTGTCGTCGTTTTTTTTTTCTTATCTTTATTTGGTCTATATGATCTATTTGGCATTATGGTGGGATCGCCGCTTAAAAAGCAAGTGAGAATTAATTAAAAACTTGCTAATGACATAACTAATTTATATGATTTGTTTTTTCTGCTAATTAAGCAACTTTGTGTTGATGTATCACCTAATTAAAGGAAAAATAACTTTACATTTAATTGACTAAATTTCATTGTCAGTTATATAAAGCCATCCATGAATGCAAAGGATATCCTAGCTAGTTTATAGAGTGTTTGTCATAGTGGTTAAAATCATTTATTAAAATTGTTTTTACCGTAGTATGTAAGAGTTTTACACTGTAGCAACTTTTTTTTTCTTTTTTCATTGTAGCATGTGAGAGTTTTATACTGTTTATAACTGAGTTAGTGTTTAAAATCGTCCCTGTCAAATAGCCTTTTAGTTACTTTATTACACTTATTATATATATATATATATATATCTATACATGAAAGTGTTTCCAACTAAATTAAAATGCCAATAAGAAAATAATCGATTTAAAACTATCTTAATCTTTTTTTAACAGAAATGTGATTGAAAAAAAAAAATCAGGTGTGGATTGCTAGGTTAAACTAGCCTACTACTATTACTTAATTAGGAAATGGAGCACGTCCCACGCACACTTCACACGTCCTAGGAGCTTGCTCAAAGTTGGTAAATAATTATGATGCCTAAAAGATGGAGGAATAGGAATAAAAAGTAAAGTACTTTCCAAAATTTGGCCTCGCGCGGAAATGAAAAATAACATAATATTTGAGAGAAGTACTAGAGGTTCTAGCATTATAAACGAGAGGTGTAATCCATGTTTTGATATTTCCCGGCCAGCCCCTTTTCAAATACACGTAGGGAATTGTGTGTGTCTTTTTAAAAACATAAATTAACCACCCAAGTGATCTTTTAGATGAAAAGAAGGAAAATTAAATTAGCAAAATTTCAAAATTTTTCCAAAAAAAATTTTCTTGAAAAAAGAAAAGAAAAGTTGGCTACAAAGAGTTCACTTTAGAAGATTAAATTAGCTAGAAACAAATGGAAAAAATCAAGAGAATAGTTAAATACTTGAAGAAGCCATAAAAAGTCTTTAGGTTTTTCTTTAATGTGCAAAAATAGGTAATACATTGCATTTTTAGGACTTTGACTTGGATTTATGTAGCATTGATTAAGTAGTACGTACTAATTAAATTGTTCTCTTGTCTTATCTCATGACACCACCTTCAGAATTCTTAAGCAATAAATACCCCCTAGTTTTATCTATCTTTATCGCCTTTTTAACTTCAAAAATCTTCCACTTGTCTCTCAACTTTAATTCCAAAACTCATATATATTTTTTAAAAATGACTACAACAACTTCTTGTAACTTTGTCATTTTCTTTAAATCGTTTTGGCATGGGTCGACGACGTAGGCAGAGTTATCTTTCCCTCATGATCTTTTTTGCAACTCTTTCTGTTTAATCACTTTTCTCTATTTTTTTTCCTTTTATTTTTTTTCCTTTTGGAGATTGAGACCCCAAGTCGACCAGGTGAAAGATAATTATAGATTTCTTTTGTGTGTTAGTGGGGCTACACCGCGGACACATGTATATACATAGCTTCATCCGTAAGGAATCTGGCTAATCATTTCTCTTAGCTACAGAATACAGTCTACATTTAATATAATATTAATGTTATAGTATTATTTCTGAAAAATTAACCATAATTTTTGCGTATGAAAATTGATCAAAAGCGCCGTCATCAGCGGAAGCACATCCGTCGGTTGTTATGCTTTATGCTTCTTACAGCTATTATGGCTGTGGATTCACTTAAAGGCAAAATAGTATGTACAATGGGTCACCCTGATTCAGATTAATATTGTTTGGTAAAGAAATAACCAATTAATTGGTCATTTAACAACATAAGTTCAAACCACAAAGTTGTGATTCAAACCATTTAACTAATTTTAGTTCAAACTCGTGATTTGAACTATATTGCTAAACAACCTACACTTTGTTAATAAGGGTTATTACAATAATGACATTTGCAGAATTCACGATTAATCCAATATTAACTAATTTTTGAAAGTTATCCTAATTGTTACAATAATATATATATATGTTAAGAGGATATGGAGTCATTAGGAGATCCCTTAAATTACTGCTTTGATTTTGAATTTAACTAATTAAGTAGGAGA
The DNA here is from genome assembly GCA_025403435.1 of Artocarpus heterophyllus. NCBI lineage: Eukaryota > Viridiplantae > Streptophyta > Magnoliopsida > Rosales > Moraceae > Artocarpus > Artocarpus heterophyllus. The sequence goes on along the minus strand of CM046338.1, from coordinate 8,744,006 downwards.
TCTGAGTGCCTCGTTAAGGGAATGTTCTTTTTCGTTGTTCAGACTTGGGAATAAGCAAACTGTTAAAAAGAAAGAAGAATCTTCGGAAAAGTGATTATTAAAAAATATTATCTAAAGGAGAGGGATGTCATCTACAAGTATAATTAATTATACGACATTAAGTACGTATTTATGAGGTGAAAAAATAAGAAATGCGTACGTAACGAAGGTAGCTAGATCTATATAGGACTCATCATTATAGTCTACCATAGAAAAGAAGAAAATGGTCATAAAGGTTCCGTCACTCTAACTAGCCAATTGGCACGTTTTTTTAATTAAAAGATGAAATGAGATGACTTCACAAGAAGAAGATGATCTTAAAAGGAGTAACTTTATGTAGTGCATTTTAACATGAATACGTACAATTATGGGTCGTTAAATGTGATGTTTAGATATAAGTTAGAACCAAAATTTTTAGTTGGTATATTCTAAAATTTTTACATGTTATAGTGTCCAAAAAAGTATACTAAAATGTAAAACTCTCACATACTACGATATTTTCAACCAAAATTAGTTAAAACTATTAGTTTTAAACCAATACTCCTAAACACCTTAAAAAATTTAATCGAATGGCGTAAAAAAAGTTCCTCTTGGTAGTGAAAAAAAAAAAAAAACAGCTTTTATCATAAAAAGTTTCAAAGAAGAAAGCACATATAAATCAAGTTTGTCATCTACATCCTCCCTCAATGGCACATTAATAAACGTATTTTTGTCCTCTTCTTTTTCTTCTTTATTTTTTATTCTAACAATGAGAAAAATAACATATTTAATATCAAAGGTTTTTATTACACAGTTGCCCAGGATTTTTGACAAAGGAAACGACAAAAAAAGAGTAAATTTATTATCCCTTTCATGACCAGGTCGGATTAAGCTGCACTTACTAGTGGCAAAAAGCTTACTAAAAAAAAGGAGTGCTTTTACGCATAACTATACTTAATACAACAACTTTATTTTTATATTTGTTGCTATATATATTAGGCTTGAGTTGTTAATTATTTCCTTTAATAAAAATGAAAACCATCCATTCAGTAAATTAAGCAGTGAAACCCATTGATGTCGTTACTCATATACATTTAGAAAGAGAGGGTACCATATTAAACAAATCTACAACAATTGAAAATAACATCTTAGGTTATTAATTTACTGACCATGACTGATTTAGAAACATTTATATATATATATATATATATATATATATCTACCTAGTGATCAATCAACATACTATTATAAATTGTTGAAAGACAAAGATAGATAGTCTTTAGGATGTGATAAAGCAAAAGGACGAACAAGCAAAATGATAGTATAAAAATGGAAGACGGAAAAAAGACAGATCGAAAAACTACATGCTTTAATTAAGATGAAAATAGGAATAATATTTTAAAAAAAGAGTGAGAAAATTAAGCAATCGCAAATCCAAGTATTTTTGCTTCTTTTTGTTAAGACAGATCTAAAACGGTTTTGCTCATGCATCATTAGCACCAGTGAAAATATCATAATCATTCTTTTTAAGCTTAAATAAAGATTACCCATCAATAAAAAAATTGACTCAAGATACAGATAACATTATAGACTACCGATACGTCTAAGCACTAATACACAACAATTTTTTTTTTTTTTTAATGTTACTACGTAACTTTTTGTACTAGAGTCAGTATCACTTTAACCAAAACTTTCCACTTGTTGAGTTTCTATTTGTGTACAGAGAACATCTGGGATTGACAAAGACCCGAATCTGAAAGACAGAAAAGAAAAAAAAAAGTCATAAAACAGATATTTCATTCCAATTGAAGTTTTACAAGAACGTACGTATAAGGAGGCCCAAAAAACCCTAATAATGAGCTAGAAGAGATCAATTCTAATATGACTTCTTGATACTTCAATTCCAAGCATATATGGAATGACAATACGCTGTGGTTGAGGACCTGATCAGGAGAGCCAATAATGGACGAAAGTGGGGCCAGAACAAGAAGAAAAAAAAATTAATAATTGTAAAAATAATAATATAATAATAATAAAGAGAAAAGAAAAAGCATTGCTTAATTGGCGGCCCACTCATAGCCGTATGATGGAGATGATCAAGAGGTAAAGGACAATCAGCGTCAATCATTTTCATCAGATGCTCATGGTCGGGGATTCCTTCTGCCACGTCAGCAGCCTGTAGGCCCCCTCCGCGGCCACAATTCCCTAACTACACTCTCCCCTACAGAATATATACTGACCCGATCTGGACGGTGGAAAAAGCTTTCCACTACCGGGAATCAACTGTGCCATACGTTTTTTTTTTTTTCTTTTTATAAGGAATCTTTATGGTTGCAGAAGTAATTTTATACTATATGTAGAGTAATGTATTTTAGCCGTTTGATTAAAATTTTGACAATTTAAACTTTAACTGTCTATGTTAAAAAACCTGCTTTTATTCGTAAAAAGTTAATGTGATGGCGATGCAAAATTGCAATAGATCAAAAGAAAGATCGAGGTTTTGGGTAAAACTACGGGGGGTTTGTACCCTGAATATTCGTGTTCTTTGGCATAATACTTGTGCCCTTTTTGTGTTTGGTAAAGTATATATTATTAAAGTACGTCAACTATATATAAGAATCGTAGCTATAGAGAGCTTCTTGGAAATTCTTGAGACCTTTTTCTATATCTTTTTCAATGAAAGCCGGCAAACGTGGGTGGTCTCTTTTGTGAATTGAGTATTTATGGACTGAAATTGATAGTTCTTATCAAGATAATAATCAAAAGGATATACAATAATTATATCATGCATGTATTAGAGGCCAGTAGAGAGATATATATATATATAAATAATTCACACGGTATATATATCGACAATGATTTTCCTTCATCGCGAATATTCTTCTGCAAGTGAAATTCCAGCGTATTAATTATCTCTGGATAAGGATCACATACATACATGAACATGTTAGTTTCTCCGTATATTACCTAGATATGTTGCTAACTTCACATTTTTTTTGGATATTTCTTTTTCAACAATTGCAACTAATTTGACAAGCATTAATCTGCTTTGTTCACGAGGTCTGTTTTGAGGGTGTCATGTGATTCGTAACAGTCAGAGCACTTGTTTTTAAGAATATATATAATGTTAATATTGGACTAAATCTTGGTAAAATTACACAAACAATAATTAAATATATTCAGTGTTTCAATGTGATGGGTTTGTCTAATGAATTTTATATACGCAACGCGCGAGAATATTAATAATTACTGGTAGGTATACTTTTAAGCTATACGTTTTGCATGCACCTCATAAATATTAATCTTTGGGGCCAATGGGCCAAAAGGGTATCAGGCAACATTTATGTGATCCTATTTGCTTTATTTTCTTTTCACTAAATATACAATATACTCAGCCAAAAAAAAAAACTATATGATATAACTAATTAATTTGCATGAAATGGATTGGTGGTTCCTAGAGGTTGGGTCTTTGGTGGGTCTTTATGACAAACGTGGATAAATATTCTACGACGTATTTTATAATCGCAAAAGACAGAATAGTGTGGTCTTGGAATCTAATTCCCCCCCAACTGTGTACGATTTTGCAGAGAGGCAGTTTTGCTTTCGCTCATTTTCATGGGGAAAAAAGGCTATCCCAATTCGTGTAGCTAGAGAGATCTAGTTGGAAAAAAGAAAGCAATTTTGCAGCCTTGACAAGTTCTCTTGTCCTCTTCCGCTCCCTAGACATTCGCAGCCATTGCCCGCGCACACACATGGCTGATGGATGCCCGCATCAAACTTGTTCTAGGTGCACCACTGTACCTACTTTTCAGTTTAATTGTTACATTAATAGAGGGAGAGATAGGATCCGATTAAAAAAATCCTATGAATGTTTCTAAACATCACATCATATCATAATATAGCAAATTAATTATTGTACAAAGTAAACGGTTACAAACTTTTTTTTTGGACTCTTACCGGTAGGTTCTGTCATTTTAATTGTTGGATTAACTTTTCAACGATCTGATCTGTAATTGTCTAGGTTAAAATTTTGCAACATGTGAAGTAAAACTGTTTTAAGTCATAGATCAAACTGTAAAAAGTCAATCCAATGATGAAAATAACAAGATCTATCGATAAAAGTAAAATGTTCATCCTATCATAAAAGTTTCTTTTTTTTTATTTTATTGCCGATTTACTAGCATAATTGCCCTACACACACACACACATATATATATAGAGAGAGAGAGAGAGAGGGGGAGAAAGAATGTATATGTGAATGAAGAAGGTGCCAGGGTAGGACCCTGGCTGAGATGTGGGGTGGGATGGCCCCATTAGGCCACTTTTTGTTACAAGCTTGCATGAATATGAACCATTAATGCAAGAGGGTCAACTACACCAACAAAAAGCAAAGGTTCTTCTGCAGAGCTGCTTCTGGTGCCATCGCAATAAGAGATGGTACCACATCTGTCATATTGGTTGTGATAGTAAGTGGCTGCGTCCCAATAATTATATGTGTGTATACCCACAAATGCACACATATATAAATTAATGAATATATATAATATCTAATGTGTATCCTGTGGCAAAGCTTTTTTTCATAATTGCACATGCCTCTGACAATGTTTTATAGATTCTGCTGGTAGCTAGCCGAATATTGTCACTGTTAAACGTAAGAACTAGTATTTGGTCATTGCGTAATCTTGTGCCAAGCTCTCCGAAAATGAAACCAGAACACCAGGGAAAAAGAAAAAGGCTTTAATTTGGTATTGTTTTATCTCATTAATCTTCTTGTTTCTGAATGAATCTTTTCATGCCAACAAATGAGAGGAACCAAGGACATTGAAGGAGAATTGGACAAAATTTGAGAAGTCGTCAGAAATAAGAGCTTTATTGTCCGAAATAAATTAACCTTGATTTGACTCCGTGTTTCATTGTCCTTCTTGATGTTCCTATGATAATAATGTCACGTCGGTTACAATATCATTTTAATTAAAATACCATACATGTGATGTCAATTAAAAAATCTTAAATGATTTTAGTTGAATTATAATCTTAGTCTATTTATTTTATCTTATTACCCCGCTGATTAAGGCTATATATAAATTAAAAGAGAATATTTGAAGGCTTTAAGACACGACCTACCTTATAACAAATTGTATCTAAATCCCATTAATGTTAGTTCTCTACCTTCTTTTTTTTTTTTTTCACTCCTTTCAGTACTCAAGCACAATCATTACCAGGAAAAGAAATTTTATTTTATGTAGTAATTACTTGCTAATCATTAATTAGTATACAAAGTGTAATCACTGATCCGACAAAAATAGTACTTAAAGTTGGAGGGGATTTATACATGTGAACGATAGCTAGATGATGAAGAAGAAAATTCAGCAGATCATATATTATGGATGTGATGGCAGATTTAATATTATTATTAGGTATTAACACTCTGGTGTGTAAGGTTTTCTTTTTTCTTTTATATTTTTTTTCTTGCACGACTTTAATGGTGTGAGTAAATGTTCCAGAACTAGTTAAGCAACAAAAGGAAAGCACGTACACACTACATGTATCAACATTTGATATAGTTGATATAGTTGATACATCAATGACTATTAGGTCAAACAACATGGAGTTGGATGTAACAGGGATTGAGTTTGGAAAGATATATATTGAGTTTGATGTTACAAATTAGATACCTTAATTCTATCAAGAGCAAAAATACAAGAAGGAAATAAACAAAAAAGAACATATAAAATTTATAGTTGTACACCCTCAATATAAGAAATACGTCCACTTTCAGTTGTGTAAAAAATTCACTATGACGAAGAACATTTTAAAATCGCATGCTACTTAATTCTCTAGTTTTTCCCTAATCTTGCTAATATAACCCTGTTTGACACCCCTTTATAGATTAAAAAAAAAGGACAGATGAATTTTACAAGTGTGAAACTCTCAAACTATCTTTTTTAATCAATAAAATTTTGGGTTTAGGGTTCCGTCCTCATGCACCTAGGAAGGGGCTTCCCATCCCCTTTATAACCCCACAGCAACATTACTAAGAAGGTCGATTCTCGTAATTCTCTGCATAGGATAATCATTTGATATGATATTAAATTAGGCTCTATACCTTAACAATCAATTATCAATTATCATATTGTATATAAAGAAGTGCGGTCGTTGATAACTTTTTTTAAAAAAAATTTGTGTCCACATAACTCAATATGTAAAAAGAAATTCACATATCCGCTAGATGCCAATTGAACTTGCCTCAATTAATGATGTAGACTTAGGTATTAATTAGTTGACTAACAATAAAATTACATAAAAGAAAAAGGGCAAATTTCAAATTTTCACTCTAAATTATAGGCCTGCCAAAAATTGCTCCTGACATTTAGATTTAACCTCCATTCCTCCCCAACTTTAAAACGCTTGGAAATTTTATCCTTCCATTAATTTGGTAACAGAAAATTACATGTGGCATTGTTTCACATCAGGAGTTGGTTTGGTAACATTGCAATTACAATACAGCCCCTTCAATCAGGTTTATATAGAATAAGAGTTGTTGTTTTTTTTTTTTTTATACTTCCCAAATTAAGGATTTTGTCTGACCTAAGGAGTTTTTGGAGCTTCAATAATGGCATCCAACAATAGTTATGGGAGTAGAAATTTTTCTCGTTGTTCAACAAGCTTTAGGCACTATGGTAGAAGCTGAGAAGAAGAGATATTAGTGAAGAGGTTGACTCTAAAAGTGTCCTATGTTATAAGCGTCGTTTGAAATGTGTTGTCAGGATGGCGAGGACCCGACTTAATAATGAAAGACATTTTTATGGTTGTTATTGGCACAAAGTTAGTATAGTATGGAGTAAATAACATAAAGGCTTGTATTGAATTAAATTTCTATTGTTTTGTTTTTTGAATGTAATTTCTGGTGTTGTAGATTGAATAGCCATTTTTTTTTTTCATTGTAGATAATAGAAGCTTGTCTTAAAATGTAATTTGTAGAATAATAATGATAGAGATTGTACATATGTGAGGGGGATTGATACAAGTGTTAATGACACCCTTCCAAGATTGATGAAACATTTGACAGGAATAGTGATAATTTATCATGGTTGGAGGACGAACTTGCAATTTAGAGGCAACAATTGTTGAAAAAGGTGCTAAAAAAATTATGCTAACCATTGTTAGGGATTTTAATCCTTTCTATAGTGACTTCAACCATGTTAAAAATTTTGCCTCCTCGTACATTAGTCGTAGTACATAGAGTAGCTCTTTTCTTCTTTTTGAATCCAAACAAAACTTTCAATTTTTAGGATTTTTGTTTTTGAAGAAAGGAATGTGTAACTCTGAGGACAAAAAAAGGAACTAAAACCTCTAAAATAACCTAAAAACTCCTCTTCGGGTAGATTTTACTCAAATGCTCTCTAATTTTATGTCATATGCATTTCATGTGTAATTTCCTTCATCAAATTTACAGACATGGAAAATTTGCAAGCATATTTAAGTTCAGGGGAAACAAATGTTAAAAACTGAGGCCCCGTTTGGTATTGTTTTAAAAAATTTTGAAAATATTTTTACACGTTTTTTGAGACAAAAATTTCAAAAACACTTTCAGCATAATTCTAAAAAAATTCTTATTTTTCAAAATAAAACCATTAAATGTCATGGGTTATTTTGAGACAAGGACTATAATTCAGGCAAAAATTTTGAAATTTGTCCAATAAAAAAAATCATTGATTAAAGTTAAATTACTTTCACAAGAAATTAAGCGAGGTAATATGGTGTAGAAATTTTAATGGCCTATGTTCATGGATCTAGAAACGTTACATCAAAATCTGAACTGTGGATCAGTGAGACTGAGACTTTGACATGCCAGAATTGAAGAGGTCAGTGGTGGTAATATTTTGTGGAGAAGTGCAGCTATTAATAGCAAAATAATTCCCACCCCTATTGACTCATTGATTCTTTGACTTGTTTCAGAATATTATTTTCTTTGCAGTATCACTAATGTTTTTCTCAAGTGGGATTTTACAGACAGTATAGCAAACATGGTATATATTGCTCAAATTCTTTGTCTTCGTCGGCTAGTGTATGTATTAAGCTGATTAATGACTACTGAAATCCCTTAAGTTTGTCGACTTTGATGGGGGAAAAAGACGTAGTACGACACTTGTCTTTTTTTATTCCATCATGGGTTTTGTTTTGTTTGCTCTGTCTCAGGAGACAATTGGACGTAGTTAGTAGTTTTGGTTGGTCCTCTGTTTTCTACTTCCTTACGGGTTTGGATTCAACTTTTCTTCCAAAACACAAGGATACGGATAAGCCGGTTTGGGCTAGGCAGATGGGAAAATTGACTGATGGTGTTTTTGCCTTTTATATACAGGTGTTTTTGCTTTTTATATACAAAAAAAAAAAAAAGGTTACTGGTTCTTTTTTGGTCGTCAACGTATGAAATTATTATTTTTGCACGAAATAGTATGTGTGATATGATTGATACAGTATTTTTTTTCATGTTTTTCTTAAATAAAAAATAAATAAATTTTGATGACGTCAAGTTATATACTGCTCAAAGTAGAGGAAATTTATACAACTATAATGCACGTGTAAGTTTGTTAGTTGTAACCTGTGCTCTTGGAGCACAGTTCATACCGCAGTTTACCATTCTAATTAAGTTTTTAATAGTGTTTCTTTCATACGCTATAGTAGCAGAAGGATATATATATATATATATATATTAGGGATATGCTAAAGGAGACTTGTCTACGGAAAAAGGTGGAGAAATTGATGAACTGAGGTAGCCCGTTAAATTTTGAGTTGATAAGAGACTTGTCTAGCTTTATAAATAATAAATTTTCCTTATAGGATAAAAAGAATTACTGCACTTAAAAAAGCACTAGTTAAGAGCCTCCAAACATGCAAAATTAGGTAATTTAGGTCTCTGTTCCATCTCAGTATCTCTCTTGCAAACTCTACCAAGAGGGGTTACATTAATTCTTAAAAAGAATCTGAGGTACATTTATCCATTTTATTGGGAAAAGGGCTATTAAAAACTATGTTAAACAAAACAATTAAAAATAATAAAATTAAGGGAACAAGGAAAAGAGAGAGGTAGACAACATCAAAAAAAGTCTCCTTGGAATAGTTCAAAAATAGTGATGAGCTCCAACTGGACTTCAATCTTAGATTTCGGTAACAATAACCAAGCCCAAACTCTGGAATTAACATTTTACGGCCAATCGAATCTGCCCGTGGAATTAAAACTTATAGTTTCCAACTTGTTTTACTTCAACATCCAATGTGGGAAATTGGAAACTTTTCTTTGATACTAACAAGGGTGGAGCCATCCAGCCCCCTTCCCTCCTAAACTGTTTTTTTATTCCATTTAACTCTTGTATATAAAATTTTATAAAATTTATATTTAATTTGTCCTTTTAAAAATCGTATTTTGCCCCATTGACATTTATTTTGCCACCCCTAAATTCTACAAATATATTTTTATCTCATCTTAATAATTCAATCACATTTTTGTTTTTTTATTTTTATTTTACTCCGATTCGTCCCTAATACTTAGATACTACTATGGTTTGTGAATTAGTTACGCATAACAGGTACGTAATACGCATAATTGGATCCTCAAGGGACGTGTCCAAAATTTTGTGATCAAACCTGGCCAAGAAGTAGTAAAGACAAAGACCTTTAATCACAATTTCCTTTAACTAGGAACTTTACTATTATTTACCAATAGTACTTCGTACTCTAACATAACCCTAGTACAACATCAAAACAAAAAAAAAAAGTCAAAGTCAAAAACATCATAATAGTACTTGCTGAAGAAAGATCCTACGCAGTCTTCATCGGATGGCACTTGTTCCAAGCCAGGAGGTATGCCCAACAGTGTGATAATAGAGATCTTGCTTAGATCCCAGTACCATACGTAGTATCCTGCTACAATTCAGTACTCAACTTTCGCTATATCTTTTGGTGCTACATTTATGAAAATTTATGAAAAAAAAAATGATTAAGTTTTGTTTTCAACTGCCGTATTGCTATGTAGTCTTTGTTAATTTTACTCTTTTTTTTTTTGTTTTAAATGAAATTTTTAGGGAAAAAATATGTTAGTGTCCAGCTGAGGTACACTGTCGGTAGTGACTGATCCAATAGTTGTTTGAGTATCTATTGGTGAGTTGGATGGCTAAGCATCAATTGCTCATTGTTCTTGATTCTACTGAATCACACCCAACTTCTTTCTTTTTGTCTACCTTTGATGGGACTCCTCAAGTTTCCTCAAGAGAATGCATCCTCTCTGTAACACCCGTATTTTAATGGGTATGATTTTTGTAAAATTTAATTAATAAAATATGACAATTTAAAATTTCGTAGCATTTCTTATCAAGTATCCGTAGGAAACATTCAAAACTTACCAATACCCACTTCTATCAATCTTGTCCCCCTAAATTAATACTCAATTATGTAGCATTCTTCTCATTTTGCTAAAAGTCTCCGAAGGAAACATGAAATCAATTCACCCCAACTACTAAGAGACATGAAATCAATTCACCCCAACTACTAAGAGACATGAAATCAATTCCCAACAACTAGGAGACATGATGATATTTTCTTTTAATGCTCATTTGTTTCTTCTTACAACTTTCTCCGTAAACTTCCCATTCTTCTTAATTATTTTGACATCTTTTTATTTAGCCATCACCACCTTCTTCTCTAGTTTCTCATTCTCTCCCTTTCTCACTTCAATTTCTACCTAAAGACACAGAGCATAAAGCTCTCTTTGCAACCAAGACACCTATAATTCCTAGCCACATTTGAAGCCATTTTAGAGTCAATTCAAGCTTGATTTTAATCCAAACTTTGGTGCTTTTCAAAGGAGTTTTGAGGTAGGTTTTCTTTAATTCAAACTTGGTTTTTAGTATGTGTTTTTTCCATGTTTAATGCATAATTTTTGTGTTCAAAATTCATGCAAATTTATAGTTATGTTAACATGCATATTTGAGCATTTATGAACAAAAAACTTGAGTCTTGAGTCAAAACCCACAACCAACCTTTATTTTGGTTTGACAACAATGTTAAAAACATGTTAGGAATGTTTAAAACTAGTTTCCATAGCTCTATGGTTAATGTTTTAAAGTTTTGAGCTTGAAGAGCAAACTTAAGCATGTTTTCATTATCATTTGCAAGAAAGGCTAGAAATAGGATTAGATAATGGTTTTGATATAAAACTCATGAGAATATGTTTATTGTGATTATATAATGCATGCTGCATATTTTGGAACGGTTTTGAGATTTTGAACAAGGATAATATGCTTTAAGTTAAAGAAAAACTTGACATTCCATAAACTTTGTAATACCTCTATGGGCAGTGGCTATTCCTTAAAATTCTGGGATTAAATAAAAATGAATTTTGTAAATTGGTTTGCATATTTAAAAAGTAGACATCCTAAGCTTTCCAACGAGCTATCATGAGCCTAAATCGGCGTTGTATTTTATTTTCTATGAATTTTTTAATTTTTGGATTGCAAACTAGTAAACTTGCCAGTGACAGTAAACCACCCGTCTACCTTAAGTATGTCACCTGTTAACCCGTGTGTTGATTGTAGATAGTGAACCCGCCTTTTTGCAAAAGTATACCGTCAGTTTGCCATGGTATACCAGTTGCTAACTTGGACCAAGAACTCAACTTTGCTCACCTTCTAATCCCTTCATATCATGCAACCTTTCCAACACTATCCTAAGTAATTTATGAATCTATTTAGAGACTAAAATATATAGATTACTTGTATGTATTTTATATTGTGTTTAAGATAAAAATTGTTTACTTTGGTATTTAAAAAGAAATTGCATAAAAACTTAATGGCACATTAGTGAGATGGGTTTACACATAATTCATTTATAGATATGGTTATATGTTGTGCTTTAGTTTTAATTGTCCTTATGCACGCCTTAGGGTCAAGGATGTGTGGAGCTAATGTTAATTAATGATAAGCTTGGAAGGTAGGGATTCTATTACTCATCTTTTATGAGATTTTGGTAAATTAAAATTTGGTTGTATTATGTTGTGAAATATGTATATTGTATAGTGAGGAACATAATGATTTGACATATGTTATAAATTGAGAAGCATGGTTAGGAAAATTGACTCTATAAATAAAAATTGAATATAAAGGAATGGTGAGATATAAAAAGGGCAACGGTTACGTCCTTGGGCACAAATACCCTAAAAGTTAAAATAGGGAGAAGGTGACGACGCTTCTTTGGGTTAAAAGTCCCAGAACACACTGTACAGGAATCGACTTGGTGAGGACTTAGGGCTTGATGTCCCCTTACCGGTACACCCTTGGAATGTTTAGAGGGTGGCCAAGCGCACCCATTTAGGTTTCGATGAGTTGAGTGATACTCTTTTTAACATGGATATCTAGGAACAATGAATAATGGTAATTTTTATATAAATGTATAATTGTGAAACTTGGTAATGATTAACTATGGTATCCACGAGATGTGATCATAATAAATCTCATAATCTAAAATATGATGTAACTTAACTAACTATGCAGTTTTAATGTGGTAATGAATAAGCCACAAGGTGAGTAATGATTTTTTCTACTGGGCATGTCGATACTCATTCCTATCATATTTTCATCTCTTAGGTGGAACACAGTGCAACTTATCTGTCGAGGAATAGGCAACAACAATCCTGCTGCTTTCATGTTAAAAGATCTTGTTTATTTGTAACTTGTCTAGAACATGTAAGATTTGTATTATTATTATTGTTGATGGCTATGTTAAGTTATTTGGGAATTGTACTATAGTGATAATGACTGTACTTTATATATTTGGTCCTACACTAAAAACTGTGGCTTGTATTTAAACGTTTATTTTTATTTTTGTTTAAAGACCTATGGGTATTGTTTAATTGATTTAAATAATATTAAATTTAAGATTATTTTTATTTATTCAATACTGCTAATCCTCACGTAAGGGCGTTAGTCTCTCTCTCTCTAAATCTCACTTTCTTTCTTTTTTTCTTTTTTTAACTCTTTGAGTCTTGCTTATACAATCAAAAGCAAATTGAAACAACCTCCGTCCAAAGAGCAGCATACATTCCTTTTTCAGCAAGAGATGATATAGCAAAAGCAGAAAGAGAATTTTTATGAATGCTATTTTTTCTATAAATGTTACAAATATTTTAATGTGGGATAATTTAAATATTTAATATAAATAATAATATGACAACTTTTAAATACAACATGAATAAAAAAAGTTGTTAAAAGTGTGACATAACATATAATTTTCTCAAAATAGTAGACATGCTCGTAAATTTTGGTTCTAGATAAAAAGCCCACCAGTATTTTGACCAATAAAATCCACAATATTAAAAAAAATGGGACTTGTTCAATTCATCAAACAATCTATAAGGCTTTGGGGTTCTTATAATTTTACCAAAATCTATTTTTTCATTATCTAGAATTAAGACTTTTTTTACATCTCAAAAACGAAAAAAAAGAAAAACAGAGAGAAAGGTTGAAAAGGGACCCAAAGACGAAGGGATTGAAATACTGGTTCTGACGGACGATGTTGGTAAAGACTCCAGATGAATGTGTAGGCCGCAGGGGGCTTCGACATTGAAAAATAAGGTGAGTTCTGTGCGTAACAAAGTGGTGATGACAAGCTACGGCTGCGGTGGTCAGTGAGAATTTTGCAGAGGAATGAGCAGAGATAAGGAAGGTCGCGAGTTTGAGATGCCGACTGTTGGATCGAGGATGCTTATCAAGATTGTTCCCGTACACTTGGGCGATGGTCTGAGGCCGAAGAACTTCGACGAGCCCACACCATTTCAGAAGAAGAAGAAGAAGAGAGCATCATCTTCCTTCCTTAAAATAAAAATAAAAAATAAAAATACATGTAAAAAAAAAAAAAGGAAGAATAAGAGAGGACGTTATCATATAAGGTCATGTGCAATTAATATTTGGTAGAATTGACTTTTTTAAGAGTATTAGATTCAATCTAGATGGTTCAAAAGTGGACACTATCAATAGTGCACCTCAACTAGACATTACCACAGCTTTTTCGAAATTTTAATATATATGTTTAGAAACATTTGTTACCAACAAAGTATCCTTGCTGTAAAAAGCTTTTGTTATGAAGTACTAAACCTTGTCATAATGAAATTCAAAATAGAGTTGGGAGTACCAATTGAAAAGTGCAAAGCAAACCCATCATGTTTTAGGAAGGCATAAAATTGCATCAACCACTGGTTTACAAATTTTAAACGTTACAGCGAAAGACGAAGCATTGGAAAAAACTGTGCTAATGAAACAAGTACAATCAAACCAGTATCTTGGTTTTGAGCCACTTGTCATCTCTTTTTTTTTTTTTTTTTTTACGGCTTCAATCCAATGGCTAAAAGATATATCTATTTTCCTTAATACGACAATTTGAATCGGGCAACTACGTAAACAAAAAAAAATCAGTAGTTAGATCACGAAAAAAAGTAGAACCTTTTGCAGGACGCTCTTTTTTTTCATCACTTTTAGTTGAACAGCTTGTGCCGAACCAGAAATTCAGAAACTCGATCAGGCCCAGAAAAGGTACGTAAAGTCTTCATTTCCTAACTAAACGGCAAACAACTTATAGCTGATGTTAGAAAATAAACGAAAAATGGGCAATAAGAAAGAAAAACAAAAAACACGTAGATACATGTAGAAAACTCTATAAGGAAAAAAACCACGAGCAAAAATAAAAACAAATTCACTGCTCGAGCATTGATTAAAAAAAAAAAAAAGTCAAAAATAATATATATATATATATATATAATATAACCTAAGACAATAAAGTCTCATGATTATAATTTCACCATAAACATCAAACATGAATTTTTTAGACCGCGTTAAACAGAATTCAGGTGTCTCTCCGAAACTGCAGAAAAAAAAGCTAAAATTAAATTTGAAATAAAAAGTCTTCTGAATTCATGATCTCATTTTCCCACCAAACAGACTTTAGCTCTACTGCAAACGCCAAGAGAGAGAAAATTATCCTGGCAAATACAGAACAGAACAAAATAGTGTCTGTGGGCAGAGAATCGATCCACGCCGTTTGCTTCAATTGTTGGCGTTTTTACTTTCTCCGATTTCGGAATTCGTCGAGATACCAGAAGGAGCAAATAGCTGGACTGGCACGAAGAAATGGGCCTGTAATACAGAGGTCGGACTCGGATATTAATAATATGAGACATTGGCCCAATTATGGATAAGATAGTGGGGTGGAATTTGACTAATTACTTAGTTGTTGCTGCTTCTTCTTTTTTTAAGTAGTTGAATTTTAAATATACTGTTTTTGTAAAAGATAAATGATAAGTTAATTTTCAAATTAAAGGATTAGAGATGAATGATAAAACTTTAAAGTTGCATACAGCCTAATTGACATGATAATGAGGTCGAGATCACTAGTAATTTGGTCCAATTATTCTAAGATATTGTGCTAGAACGTTTTTTGAAATCTAAAAATAACAGGTTTTTGAAACTTTTTAAAATAAATAATAAATTTTTAAAATATTTATAGTGAATTATAGATTTACGATATAAATAATTTATTTATTGTGTAAATAAAAAAATATTTATACTATTAATAAAAGAGTTAAAAAAATTATCTATATCTTAAATCCATTTACAATGTAAGTAAATTACTTATATCGCAACCGAGTGAGGACTCGGTGTAAACTACTTGTTTGTAGGGAGCCTGTTCAGGAAGATATTTTGAATATCTAATTGGAACAAAAGTCAATCTCGATTCGCAACCACCAAGAACAAGAGACAAATAGAACCTTGGTCACCGGGGCAAAAGCTTCTCATAATAATAAAAAATTACACATCATCTTTCTAAAACGAAGGTACACTTCGTTAGCAAAAGGTGATGATTAATTAGGGTTTGGACCTCTTTTGAGTGGAGGTTATTTTCTTTAATTACCTATATATTTTTATTTTTTATATAAAATATGACTTTGTTGATGTATAAAATTCTAAAAGCCTATTGGTCGAAATTTCCGCATGTGCTATCTTTAATATTTGTGCTTACACACTAATTTAGCTTCAAAAATCTACAGAATGCAAGACACGGACTAGTTTAGCTTTGGAAACATTAATGATGCAAAAAAAATTACTTTTAGATAAAAACTATTGTTATTCAACTCCTTCATAATTTAAGCTTTAAGAATGATTGATAAACTATCATTTTCAAACTACTGATTTTCCCTTCCGGGTCATCCGATGGCTTGCTTATATAATTAGAAAGTAAACCATCAGTTTAACTTTTTCTCTCTCTTGTCCCTCATTGATCCCTTTCTAGCTCACCAGAGTAACTGACCACAGTGAGTCCTTTTTCCAGTGCGTTTCTAGATTAGTGAACCAATAGTTTACTTTAATCTAATAAATAAACTCATGACCTACTCTCTTTTCTTATTCTCTAACTGTATTTTTATAATCCAACAAATAGAAGGTTTCTTCTCTTTGCTCTCAAGAGTCAAATGAAAAGAAAAGAAAATTGTTGATTTATTTTTTAATATGTGATTTTAATGAGTAAACCAATTTTTAGCTCTTTTTGTATACCTTTTAACCCCTTCTCTATTTTTTTCACATTATTTATTGCTTTTCTCCCTTTTCATGCTCTCTACGTCCGTGGCAAGGCTAGATAGGCGCCAGATCTAGTCAGCTCTTTGGCCCGAGGCACTAGATTTAGTCAGCTCTCTAGCACAGGTACAAGGATTGAACGCCGACGACACCGTTAGCAACATGTTGCAAGCAATGACGACGTATACACAAGTAAATAATGGAGAAGATGTCGTTC
Source organism: Artocarpus heterophyllus (assembly GCA_025403435.1). Lineage (NCBI taxonomy): Eukaryota > Viridiplantae > Streptophyta > Magnoliopsida > Rosales > Moraceae > Artocarpus > Artocarpus heterophyllus. The sequence continues at coordinate 8,727,158 of CM046338.1, read as the reverse complement.
ACAAAGCATAGAGTCATCTAAATTATCGGAGGCTTTCGAACCGATCAATTTCGCCATCGATGGTCTTTTTAGCCTCGTTAAAATGGTAGGCCTCGATTTGGTCGTTGCCATCTTCAATCACCCCTTGCAGCAACACTAGGGAGAGAGAAGAAAATGAGGGAAGAAAGAAAAATAAAGTTAGCGGTCAATTTTGGTACTTTCGAATCCAAAACTTTTATTTAAAAAAAGAAAAAACAACTACAACAACAACAAATTTTATCTTTCTATTAGGCCTCTTTGAAAACGCTCTTAATGGCAAGGGCAGAGATAATGTAAAATAAATAATCAAAGACATCCATAATAATGTCTATGTTGTGTGAAGCAAAGAAAACAACTCGTCTCGAAAAATAGCCATCAAAACGCTCTTGCATGGGCCACGCCTAAAAAGGTCATGGAAGCAGAATCTATGTCAAAAATGGTAGTAGTGTGCCAGCAGCGTGGCCAATTGGGCATCTAGAGACACCATGTGAGAACACAGTAATCACAGTACAAATTTTGTCAAACAAACTGCGTCTTTTGACTGCTTAATTAGGAGGGCTGTATACATTTTTCCTCTTTCTATCGACAAGCAGGTTTTGGTGGGGTTGGTAAGTGCATATCAATCCAAAAAAATGCAAAAACCGCCAACCCAATTGAATGTTCTACTACCTAAATGTGGTAGACAGCTCACATTCTATCTTTCTTGAAAGATGGGTAATCTGCCATATTTTAACGTACTTTTTATGTTTATTTATTTATCCTTTTGAAAAATCGGAACACCAATGGCGTTCAAAAGTTAGCAATCAATTATTAGATATTTGGCTATAAATTATAATAAGCATCCCATATTTTGGGTTTCGCTCATATTCGAGCCGGTGCAAATTTTGACATACTTTATTACAGGGTGTTTGAAAAAGCTATTTAAACCAATAGTTTGAACTATAAACTTCATATATTACGATAAAAAGTTACAATGTAAAGTCTTTATATATTACAGTTTTTAAATCTAGATTGATAATTTAAACTATTTTTTCAAACACAAATAAAAATGTGGCACGATTTTACTTTCAGCCTTGTTTGTTTCTCGTATAATGTTTTGATCGGTGTCTCATCAACATGAAAACAAAAGTCTTTTGATTTTTTTTTTAATTATGTGAGCTGTAAATTTTGAAATGAAAGATTAAGGCTTCCTTAAAAAAAAGTTCGAACCCAATATTTGGATTTAAATATTACAGCAGTTAAAATTTTATAATAAAAATATTGTAACGGTTTTAATTACATTGTAGAAACTTTAGTTAGAGCTCATTTTTTGGATGGATTCTAAAAATCTTCGTTTTTAACAATATCATTATGACTATATCGTTTTAATTGTTATAATATAAAACTATCATATGTTATAATATAAAATAAAAATAAATTAATATAAAACTTTGACATAATACACTAAATTTGTTGTAAAGCCAAACGCTCTAATTTGAACTCAAGAGGTGACAAGATAAACGTTGCAATCTCATTGTTACGTGGCAGGAAAGCCTAAGAAAGGCCTAGAAATTCTGGCCAAGTGAATAGGCTGGCCCCACCCCCACCTTGCCACTTTGTTAGGTGATGAACAAGATAAGCCTGAGATACAACGGTGTTGGATTGGGCTTCTCTGAATCTATATATTTTTAAATTCCAAATTTCAAACTTGCTACTTGTGGAGAGAAAAAAATAAAATACCATTATTATAATTGTTATGATTATTAAATATATCTTGTATATATATGTATATGGGTCCCATCATTGTCTTGAAACTTTATGGAATGTACCCACAACAAATACCTACAATTTGAAATCTTTGGACCGCTACACTTTGGAAGTTTGGAGCAATATATATTATGCTTTTACTTTCAAGCCCTTAATCATACTACCTAAAGAAATCAATTACCTAAAAAAAACACAGAATAAAGAATCTTCATCTTGCCTAACCCAATTAAGATGGGCTTGTTAATTCGAATTCTACATGTTAAAGCAGAAAATCTTCGTCAGGTTGTTTGTCTTAGAGTTTAAGGGTTCAAATTTTAAAAACTTTGTATTGGTGGGGGGCAACTTTCGGCCGAATTGCGTGATAACAACGACGTTTCTTGTTGTTTAGGTAAAAGCTGAATGGAGCTTTCACAACTCCACAACTGTATTAGCTTTTTTCTTTTTTGCTTTTCTTGGTCGAATATTAAGACTTTTTCTGGAAGAAAATGTTTATGTCTCCTGCCCGTTAAGATCCCAATTTCAAATTTTAAATTATTTGTTTAAACATAAAAGAGAGAGTATGATTTTTTGTCTGATAGATAGATAAACTAGTTAATGCTCATATGTTTCATAGGTTTAACCACAATTTAAATTTTTTAATTATAGTATTTTTTCTTATAAAAATTTAAATTCTTGTTAGCAACTTTCTTTTCAAACCAATACACTCCTGTTCAACCACACTGTTCTAATAATGATTTTTTTTTTCTCACAAAATATCATTATTGGATATTTCATTGATAAAATGCACCTCAACGCTGTCTTGAACTTAATCTGACAACTACCCAACTAAGTCCACTGACGAGTGACAACTATCATTATTGGACTTGCATATCTCCTATAGATATAAACTGAGAACTTATATTCTAACTGCTATTTGATACAATAATTCTAAATTAAAAATTGAGTTTGGTAGCAATTAGTGGAAACTTTATGATAGTTTGTTACAATGGGGACCCAGTAGGTGTTCTAACACTATTGGGTATGTTTGCCATTTTGTGGGTATGTTTTACCTTCTTATGTTTGCTGCTTTACAATGGACCGTAACAAAAGGAAATTAGCCTCATTTCATAGTCCAAAGTTCAAACCTTTCTAGACAAAAATGCGTAATAGCATATTAGCTGTAAATCAATGTTGTGCTTTTGTGTTAAAACGTGTGAATCTTAGTAACCCAAAAACATTGAAACCTACATTACCCATTTCTTCACTTTATGTATAAAGTAAAGGGTTTCTAAACAAATCAATTCTAACAAAAAAAAAAAAAAAACTTTTAGTTGCTTCAGTGTAAAACACTCATATGTTATAGTGATAAAAAAAAGTTTAAATTTTAACTCTACTTCTCAAATACACCGTAAATTTAACTGATCTATGTGAAATCTGCCTAAAGAATAGCCCTACATTTTCATGTTCACGCTCTCTTCCTATAATCTCTGGACAAAGTTGGACACAGCTTTACAATAATGCCAGTCTCAAGCATTTGGCCATACTTGTAACAAACGTTCAAAACTACCTAAGAGGAGTGAAAAGTGATTTAAGCACTGTTCCAAAGGACTGAATAACAGGCCTTTTGGATACTTGACAATTAGCTTTAGTAGTACCAACAGCCTTGTTAAATGATAACTAAATCGGGACACCTTAGGGACACGTGTAAGATGGACAGAGCAAATGTTGCCCCACTAGTACCCCACTTGAACTAACAAACAGATTAATATCAGTTTCTAGGTTTTGTCAGTGGCGCCCATTGAATTATCAAGGCACCCTTTAAGCGAATATTGTTACCAGATCATTCATGGCATTCAATTCATTACCAGACACCAAAAAGAAATATGTACCCAAAAAAAATTAAAATTAAACTCTAATAAAGAGAAAAACAAAACGCCTTTTTTACATAAAAATACACAAGTAATGATCCTGAAAATTTTAACATTAAAAATGAAGAAAAAAAAAGAATTAACAAGATCTGTCTGGTGGGCAAAAGTGGAAGGAAGAGACTCAATGCAAAATGAGTTTGTTTTTGCAATCAAGTTGATCATCTGGTTTTGAAAGCTGTGGGAGAAGAGGCCAGTGGGAGTACCTGGGAAGAGCTTGAAGGAAACTGTGGCAAATGATTCTTGTTGTCATTGTTGTCGATGTTGTTGTTCTGCCCAACCATGAATCTGAAAAAAGGCCCATCTTTCTGATCTTCATCTGTAACATTAACAGCTGAGTTCTGAGACGCTTTTTTCTCAGCTTCCTCCATCAATCTCCTGTAAAGCTTCTCCTCAGCATCTCTCAAGAACTTGAACTTTGGAGGAGGAGAAGATCTCAGCCGTGAAAGCTGATCAGCCTCAGTGGAGGATTCAAAGAGGGGATTGAATCCATGGTGTTTGTAACAATCCAGAGGATTGTTCTTCAAAGGAGAAGACTTCAGGCGTGGAGAGGCCAAAGGAGTGAGAAATGGGGTGTCCAGAGCAGCCACCATTAGATCACTCAAGCTCCTTGTTCTTGACCCTTTTCTGGACCTCCCATCCTCAGATTCCATGTCCTCTTTGGTCTCCTCCTTGATTGTGAAGAGGAATCTTGGTGGGCCAGCCAGGTTGTGGAGTCTCATCAGCTCTGATTCCACACCTTCCTGATCTTCGCTAATGGTACTTGGCTTGACCAAAACATGGTCTCTGTCACCAGAACAGCCTAATTCCGGGTCTTGCTCATCTGGGTCTACTTTCCTTTCTTGAGAATTACTGTTGTTGTTGGAGGTGTTTTTCTTCCAGCAAATGAAGTTGTAAAGCTCTTTTGCAAAGTTGCCATAATCGTCTTTTGCAATCTCTCCGTGATCTGTGATTCTCTTATTCTTCCACCAAAGCAAGTAGTAAAGCTCAGCGACAAGTGCCAAAAGCAGGCACCCAAATACCAGGCTCAATCCAAGACCTAACCCACTGAAACTTGCCATCTTCATAAAAATTTTCCAAAATTTCACATTCCCCACAACTAGTACTTACTCACCCGCAAAAATAAAATAAAATCTTCACCCCAAAAAAAAAAAAAGTGGCTTATATTCTATGATAGAAGTCCAAAACTAACTACAAAATGATATTATTGGTATATAACTAGGACTACTTAAAATTTAACAATACTAGCTTTAGTGAAAGAAACAAAAAAAGCCAGAACCCAAGAGGACCCTCCTCGTATATATCGTTCCCCTGTCTTCCTTTCCACTGAAACTCACGTTATGCAGATCTTTCCTTATATTTTTGCCTGAAAACACACGCCACGAGAACAAGACTCTGTGGAAATTCCGTGCAGAAGAAAAGGTTTTGCCTTTTATAAATAAAGGGCGACAAAAGACATCAACCACCGCGTACAAGCAGAACCACAAATGGTGTTAGGAACATGTAATCTTTGCTAGGTAGCTTGTGATTGTAAAACTACATAAAATTTGGAGCAAAAAGTCAAAAAACTGAAAATTAATGCCTAAAGATAAAAGGGTTTCATGTTGTTTATTTTAGTTTATGAAGGGAGGGAGAAAAAAACAATCTTTGTCGAGATGTAACATAGCAGGTGAATGTGGGCAAAAGGTTAAAGGAAAAGATAGGAAGACTGCAGCTCACATGGACTTGGAAAAGCGTGTGTACTCTTTTAATGATTTATTTTAAATATAAAAGAAAAAAAATTGGGAAATTTCCTTTTCTCCTTGGAGCTTCTTATGTTAAGGTACTTTATTGAAAGATTTTTATGATAAGAAATACAACGCGGTAAGGTTCTTTTGTGTTTTTTCTTTTCTAATCACCGGAAGGTTTTATTTGCAAATCGCGTCAAATTGTTATAAAAATCTGTGGTTTTATAATCCTTTTTTTTTTAAAAGGAAAAAAATTTGGGAAATTTCCTTTTCTCCTCGTAGCTTTTTATGATAAAGAATTTTATAAGATGTTTGATAATTATGATAGAATCATAAAAATGATTACTAAATGGTGTAAAATTTTTACAATAAAAGGTCAAAAGTTATAATAATATAAAACTTTTACGTGCTTTAATATTTTGAATCATAAAAATTATTTTAATCATATTTGTCAAATACTTTATTAAAAAAATTTTTTTTGATGATTTAAAAAATACAATATAATATGGTATTATTTTTTAGCCATCTGAATCTGAATTGTATTAAAAATGGATGGTTTTAAAATCTTTTTTTTTATAAAAGGTTAAAAACAAACTCCTTTTATTGTACATGATTTTTTTAGAGTAAAAGAACTTTTATTGGTTACATTATATTTTTCTAAATATTCAATATGATTAATTTATAGTCTTCGGTCCTCGACAGAGCTCTGTCCATGCACTTTTTCTGTATCTAGCGTAAAAGGGCAAAAAACTAAAAAAAGAATATGTGAAAAAAATAAAAAATAAAAAAAGAAGAAGAAGAAGAACAGGAGGAGAATAATATAAAATGATAGGCAGTGATTGCCTCGTCCACGTACTCTAGTTTGATTGGTTGAAATGCCAAAAGGGCACACCCGTCACCCGTGTAGATCCAGCTGGTGTTTCACGATGTGCTTTGGGTTCAGATCTCTCTCTCTCTCTCTCTATATATACTTATATATATAAGGCACTGAACTTCATTCTCTTTTCAGAATTAGTTTTATATATATATAAGACACTGAACTTTATTCTCTTTTCAAAGTTAGTTGTTGTACTTAAAATTATTTTAACTCTTAAAACTTTTTTATCATAAATTTAATCGTTCAGTTATAATCTGTTAAATTTTTAAAAAAAAGTTAAATAATATTGTAATATCATCTTAAAAGATGGGTATTTAATATTGTAATATCACCTTAAAAGATGGGTATTTTTGTAATTTCTCTCAAAAGAACCAAAATAACAACTTCTTTTTTTTTTTGGACAATTCCAAAACATCGGCTTAAACCTTATGTGTTTGAACCATGGAGACTAAAGCATGCCCTACAAGCAAAGAAAAAAAAATGAATTTGATGAACATGAAGAAGAAAATTACTAACATGTTGGGACCTGAAGCAAGTGGGAATTTTTATTTTTCTCTTTTAAATTGTGTTTTTTAAAAAACTTTAAGATTTTTTTCCTTTATTTAATTCAACTTTAAGAGTCTATTGGTTGCTTTTAAGAGAAAAATAAAAAAATAAAAAATAAAAAGTTTCTTGGTTCCCGATAAACCTGAGCAAGTAGATAATAATTCCTTCTCTATGAAACATAAATCAAAGTTGCTACATCTTCTTCTTTTTTTTTTTTTTTTTGGCAAATGAATAAAGAGATATAGCCCATTCAAGACATAGAATTAAAATTAAAAACACACATTTTAGGAAAAGAAAACTAATAGCACTATTTTATCCAAACATTAAAAAAATCCCCGATTTATCCCTGTCTTACCCACCCATTCCCTTTTTGTGTAAGAGGACAAACCATTCCACGATCCTTGCAAGAGTCACGAGAGGAGCACGCCTCATCGCTAGAGCAGACGCCGAAGTCATGGGAGGAGCACGCTTCCTCGTCAGAGTAGCGCCCGTTGCAGGTGTCATTGCCTGAGACGCATGAGGAGTAGAGGTTGATGATGACACTGTTCCTCATCGATTGCGGCTTCGTGATTCTCGGCGATTGAAGCTGACGATCTCAATGACTGAAGCTCGCTTCGCTACTGCACTTAGCTCCTCACGATCTTGGTGATTGGCAGCCTTTATGCCGCAACAGGTACTCTGTTGGGTTGCTCCAGTGGAGAGGAGGTTGGGCGGCGGCGGAGTAAAAATGAGCATTGTTCCCAGCCGAGGCCATTTTGAGAGCCTCATGTCCCCAATGGGAAACTAGATTGTGAAGGAGAGTTTTGCGTTGGATTCATCGCTGAAGTTGTCGAGGTCACCAAAGTAACGACGGGAGAGGTTGGCGAAGTCGCTGAGGTTGCCAGAGTAACAGCGATAGAGGTTGTCAGAGTTGTCACCAGAGCTAGGAGAGAAAAGAGGAGGAGAGAGGGGGAAGAAGGGAGAGACAAAATATTTTAAGACTTTTTGTGAGAGTTGAAGAAGACGAAGGTAATTTTTACAATAATTGGACTATATGCGTAAATATTTTCAAATGTGTGTTATTTTCTTATATTAAAAATTATAACTGTGTTATTTAGTGGAATTTTCCTATTTTTAATGTAGGATTCACAACTTAAAACTGGGATTGCAAACTTTTTCATCCCTATCTGCCGTTAGGAAGAAGCTGCCTAGAAGGAAGAAATGATATACTTTTTTATTGAATGGAGTTTTGTGCTTTTTTTTTTTTTAATAAACCTTATCATGGATAAGTTCTAAAGGTTTTTATTCTTGAGAAAAAAAAAAAGCTAACTATGGACAATTTTTTTAATCTTTTTGTTTTGAAGGAAAACTTGATTATGAAAAGAGTAATTTGTAGTCGGCCTTTTAACTCATTCATAGATGATATTTTGATCTTCTTTTTTTTTTAATTTTGATAAAACGGCCTGCAAACTCTTTGACCCTTGCCAATTAAGCCCTTTACATTTATATCCGTTAAGTTTTTAATGAATGTTTGCATGTGACTCATCGCATCGCATGTTTTTTGTTTCAAAGAAAATATCAATATACCATCGAACCCAAAAACAACCTCAAACCCAAAAAAAAGAGGGGAGGGGGGGGAGGGAAATCTATCTTTGCATCTCTATTTTGTTCACCAATCTCTCCACCAGATAACCAATATCACCACCCAATCAAAATAATGGCAAGCAAATTAAATCCCAAAAAGTCAAAAACTCAATTCATATTAAATCTTGGATTTTGTGATATTTCAACCCTGATTCATATTTGTTTCTCGTTCTCTCTCCTTCTCTTTTTTTCAGTTTCTTTTTGTTTCAATTTGATGAGTTTCAATTTCGTTTGCTATAGTTTTATTGCTTTGTCTTATCTTTTCCTTGTCACACAGATTTTTAGAATGTTCATTTTGGTTTTGCAGTGAAAAGAAATTTAAATCTAATGACATTTCATTATGGCTTTACTTCAATATTGCTTCTAAGAAATATTAAACCCCATATTTCTCTTCTAATTAAACAAGAAAATAAGGGGTTTTGAAACCTTAACTCTTCCAACATCGACATGTAAGAAATTTACATATACAGAATTATGATTTTCATATATGCATAAACTAAATTGCATGAAAATCATCTAAATGCGAAAACGTAAAAGAAAGAAAATCTAACATCTAGCCATTGATAATCTAAAGAATAAATGTAGAGTTTCTCTGCAAAAATTCCTGAAGAAAAATTTTATGAAAGAAGAGGCTATTCTAAACCTTCTATAATTTTGAGAGATATTTCTGAAAATAATTGCACGGTTTAAGGACCCTCCTACGTGATATTTATAGGCACTCACCATCAGGGTGTACGTTACATTTCATGAAAGGAGACATTTTTTCTGAAATGTTACAATAGTTCTGAATACCCTTTGGTTGACACCCTTTAGAAAATACGTATCTATTGGACCACTTAAATTTATTTTTATTTACTTATTATCATTTAAAAAATAAATAAATAATAATAAATAAATTAAAAATAACACGACACTCTTCATCAATTCTCATCTCCATTTTCCTCCACCATCGGCTGCAACTTCTGAGCCCTCTCTTCTCCAAGCAATGACTAGCAACCAGAGCGACGACCCACCGGCAAGCCCATGTCCTTGGTCGTCCAAACCTCTCCCTTCCGCCAACCCCTCTACGCAATCCTATGCCGCCCAAGAAATCTCCCACTGAGATGCCGTGCAACTAGATCTGAGAAGCGAGGAATTGCGACGTCGTGGAGGCGAGATCTCGACGGTGGCAGTGTTGATGGTGTGTGAACCAAATCCCCCACTTAGTGACGTGCGAACCTGATTGGGGAAGCACAATACACCCGTTCCATTCACCGTTGAGGAAGATGGACCTCAAAAAATGTCATCATTTTATTTTTAATCTAAGTGTTTCTTATTAAGTATTTTTTTCAGTTTATTTTTTTTAATTCTTATAAAAATGTAAGGAGGGTGATTTTACTATTATGTCCTTAAAATTTAGGTCATGTGACTAGTACATACATGTTTCCATTAGATTTTGTGTTAATTTTGATGGAAGGTCCTTCAGCTGTCAAGGTTTTGAAAGTTTAGGAGTTGTTTTGTTAAAATAAAAAAAAGGGAGCAAAGTATCACTTACTAAAGAATTAAGGAACCACCGCTACAAATTACTCTTATGAAAAAATTACTTTTGTTCAATATTAAAGGATTTAGATATATGAACTTTTTATTAAGTGAATTTGACTCTGAATGTCCCTTTCTGGTAGAAATGGTGGCAAAGGACATTTACTCATCTCTCTTATTGATATATCAATTTTTTCTATCTAAAATTTAATAGAATGTAACTAAAGAACTAAGTTTGAAATAAGAAAAAAGTTCAAAGTTAAATAAAAACACTTTTTAAGTATAAGGACTAATTTTAGAAAAAGAAAACAATTTAGGGACCTTTGACAAATTTAACTCATATACATATATATATATATATATATATATATATATATTTATCTATTTTTTTCTTTTTTTCTTTTTCCAATGATTGGTTTTACGATTACATGTTGCAGAGCAAGAGCATAAAAGCACAGAAAAGACACCTTCCTGGCTGCTTCCTTGCAAAAATGATGCTATAATAATTTTTTAAAATGATGTTAGTAGTAGCAATAATCTTTTCCTTATGCAATTTTTGCATTTATTAGCTTTGTAAATAGAGAAAAGATTAATTAATATATCTCTAAAGCATGTATGCCATCCTTTGCAAAAACGATGCTGTAATAATTTTTTTTAAATAATGTTATTAGCAATAATCTTTTCCTTTACGTAATTTGGGTATTTAGATTTGTATAACGAGGGAAAAAAAATAAATTATTATATCTCTACAGCATATATGCCATCCTTTGCAAGAATAAATATCACTAACTTTTATGCCTACTGATTAAGACATTGTAAATTATTTCTTCGTGATCCTTGATTAACCTAAAGGTTTTCTTTCTTTAATTCTTTCTTCTTCTTCTTCTTTTTTCCTTCTTTCTTTCTCTCCCTTTCTTATTTCAGCTTATGTCATGAGTGTGTTCATTCAATATGTGTGACCATGTCGTTGCTGGTAAATTAAGATATTGTTCATTGTCAGTTGGTCATTGTTTTAACTTATTAGTAAGTTTTGAAAGTTAAGTGGATGGTGGGTTAGTTTAAAAGGGCTTTATCTTAAAAGAAGAACTTCACCAACAAGCAAGTTTATCACTTATGAGTGGACTTTTTGTATAGCCTCTTTCTCTTTCTCCATTATGTGTCTCAATAATATATACGGTGTTTGACAAATTAGTTAAAACTAAAGTTTTAAGTTTAAAAATTGTAACATATAAAGAATTTATACTATAGCAAGTTTTTATTTTTTACTATAGCTTTTGAGAACTTTATACTGTAACTAGTTAGAAACAATTAGTTCTAATTAACATTCCATAACACATACATAATAAGTACACCCGTAAACTTAAGGAAAAAGGCCAAAAACCTAGAGCCATATAATTCAATAGAACTAGGCTTAACATGTCACACCTTGAAATCTAAGGAGGTGACGTGGTGGATTAATTATGTTAAATAGATTAGATTTTAATGAAAACTGTCATTTTCAAAGATATTAAGTTAATTATAAGAATGTAGGATATTTAAAACTCTTAAAGATATTTGTTAAAATATGAAAGCAGACAAAGCGGATTAAAATATTAAATAAACAGATACCATTGGGCCTTATCGGTCTCACATTAGTGTGCACACACCGTATCAACAATATTAAATACATAACCATAGTCCAAATAAAAGGGAAATAAATTAAAATATTATATGCCTTGTTTATAAATAAATACCTTAGACAATGATGTCCTAATCTTGCAGTTTCTTCTCGGTTCTTCAGTCTTCCTTAAGCTAGATTCCACCTAGAAGGGGGGAAAGGTTTTAATACAAGAAAAATGTGAGCGAAAGGCTCAGTAAAACTGAGCTTTTGAAAGCATTAGATTTTTAAGCATGTAATTCATTTTTAAACAAAAGCCGTAAAACAAGATAAATAAATAAACAAATAACTAACTGAAGCTCATTAAATTTTTCCATACCTGTTAATCATTTATTCATCCATAGACAGTCTCATTATTATGTTTTTGGCAAAACCATATGAATCAGCATCGAAGTGGCCCTAGTTGGGTTTCGGGACCTGCCCCCAAGGTTGCGCTCCCTACTACCCGATCTCTGTACATGGCATCATACTCTATTTTATCATTTCAAACAATACTAACCGACATGTCCAGGGTCATATCATTATCATGTCTCATTTACCGGATATTCTCATTACGTTCATTATAATCATTCATTATTTAGCCAATAATAAAAATAAGTAATAAACTTAATTTCTTGAAAACAATTAAAAGGAAATGCTTTGTGGCCAAAACCCTTTAAAAACATGGCTACCAAGGAGAAGGGATAAAAGTCCTACCTTGATATCCCGCACCAACGTTCAATACTACAGTCCCGATCTGCTATACATTAGCTCCATGGAACCACAGATAACCTTAAATAGAAACTAAGTTTATCAATATCTTGCTTAAGGTATTCTACATCTCTAAGCTGTGGTGTCTTAGTATGCCTTTAAAGTTCACAAAATCATTTCATGAGGTTAAAATCTTGATCTAGGTTTTTAAACAATGAAAAATGGCAAAAAGAGTCATTTTTCACAAGGTTTCGGTTGGCCTGATAGCCCCTGGTCTGGCCTGCCGGACTCCATAGTTTGGCTTGCCGGCCAGCCAGGACCAGCCTATCGAATTGGCCTAGGTTCGACCTTCCAACCAGATAAATGTGGCTTGCCGAACCTATGAATCTGGCTTACCGAACTGAAAAAATGTGGGAGGTCTGAGACTTCGATTCTCGGCCTCCTCAAGTCCAAAAATCAATTCTAAACCTATTTTTCAAGTCCTAAAGCATATATAATGATCATAAATGATAAATAAAACATAATAGAATACATTAAAACAACTTTAAGCAATATTTTCATAGAAATTTCAAAAAAATCCAAAAATGAGGAAAAATGGGAAAAACTTGATTTAATCCAAATCTTGCTCAATCAAGCCTAGATTTTAGATGATTGAGCTCTACTAACTTAGATTAAGGCTTTCTTAAGCTCAAGAAACTCGGATTACAAAATTTTAAAGAAATTGAAAAATTTAGAACAAAAGTTTGAAATTTGAAAAACAAGGAAACTAACCTTGAATTGAAGCTTTAAAACGATTTTGTGGAAGTCCAATCGCGCTTCTAGGCTCCCAATCTAGCTAAGATTCAAACATTGAACTCAAAATTTTGAAATCAAAATAAAGAGAGGAAGAGAAAGAGAGAGGGCAGCATGGGAGAGAGGCAAAAGAGAGAGGATGAGAGTATGAGAAAGTGAGGGAGAGTGAGAGTGAGAGAGGGGGATAAATAGAGGGGAAGGAGTGGTTTTATAGAGCAAAACCATGTCCCCAACACATGATTTTGTAATTGGAACGTATCAAGTATTTGACATATTGTTTTGTTTTAAAATTCAAATTAACATATAGAAATAATTAAAAATTAGGATAAATTTTAATTACCATAAAATACTTAAATTAAGTTTAAATTTACATCAAGGTATACTAATTTACTATTTAAAAACTAATTATGCTTAATTAAATTTTTTGGGTGTTACATAACATGATAACGAAGACTTGATTTTTGCTCAGTTAAAATGAAAAAGAAAATAAAAGATGGTACTACATGGAGAGTACTTTTTTACTTTCAATGTCCAAATTTAACACTAACACGTCAATATAGTATCACATCGGAAATGGCTTGAAGAAAATTCCCAAAAAATACTTTAGTAAGAAATGATGAAATCAAAGAATGTGTTTGACAACATTTGTTTAAATCAATTATTTAAACTGTTAAAATTTTTATATGTTATAATTTAAAATAAAAATAAGCTATAATATAAGTTTTTATATCCTATAATATTTTTAACCAGAATGGTTTAAATCACGATGCTGTTGAAGCGTTATAATATTTTTTGTCATATAAATGACTGGTATCTGCTCCAATTATTAAAATATAGATTTTCTACGTAAATAATAATAATAATAATAATAATAATAATACGGTATTGGAATGACTTAATTATTGGTCGCCGACCACAATTCCGTTTTATCAATAAATTTGCCAACATTTTAGGCCCAAAAGGAGAACAATGTATTATAACAGCACGTAGTCGATAGATCGAGTCTTATCTCATATTCTTATCCCCTAGGTACCGCAGAGTGTACAATTACAATCTATGGGACGAAGAATGGACCCAATTGGTTCCTTGGTTAGGTGTTGTGTCCCCATTTGAATTTGTTTTGTCAACAATCAAATAACCTCTGAGAGTGAGAGGTCATTTCAAACACTGCATATGAATTTGGCCAGTCGTGAGCAAAGGTCACTTGTGCCCCCAATCCAATCTGAAGTTGTGTTGCGATAAAAGTGATTGAAACTTGGATGCTCATTGTTGTACCTTTCTCACTAAGCAATCGTACAGTTATTGTTATTATTAATTTTTTTTTTTTGGGTTCATTGCCATTGCCTGATATTGGCAGGTGCATTGTACATGGAAATTAAACCATTGCAAGGAACCCCCCAATTAAAAAAAAAAAAAAAACTATATATTGAAGGGATCTAGAGTTGCTCCAAGGATTTGCTTTTTGCATGTGGTCTAGTTTGATTGAAACTATTGTCATTTTTTGAGAAATTATATGAAATAATAGATTTTGTCATTTTATTAATAAATTATGTCAGAATTTTTAAAAGTGTAAAAATAATAGCATACCTAAATTAATTAATATTTTACAATAATCAAAATTCCTAAACTATCTCAAAAATCATATCTCTTTTTTTTTTCCTTCTTTCTCTCTCTCTCTCGCGTTCCTCCCAATTCCCCTTTCTCTCTCTTCTTCTTTCTATCGTTTGGCAACTAGTACTGCCATGGCTTGCACCTCTCAATCTAGTCGTTGGCAGTGACGACGAGCATCGAGAAGAGAGAGACGATGAAGACCCGACGAGGAGCTCACAGATCGATTTGCCGGCGGAGTAGCGATTGCGATCGAGAATTGTCATGATCTGCTCCGTCGGCCGTTGCAACTCCAATAGAACGGCGATTGGTGCTCGCATCTCCGATCTCCCACGATCGTCGTTTGGATTTGATCTAGAATCGCATCTGAGATCGTGTCACCGTTGTCTGGATCATGATGCAACCGAAAAGTTAGATCCCAACTTCTTTGTCGCGCTCGGAATTCCTCGACATTCGTCTCTGTCTTGACTCGGAGAAGTGCACAATTGGCAAAAGTGAACCAAACTCTCTGATTTCAATCGGCGAAAGAGAACTCATGGTCGATTGGAGATGTCGTGCTCGTGATCTTCGCCGGCAGATGCATCTTTGGACAACAGGACTAGGCGAAACAAAGGGAGAAAGGACAAAGAAAATAAAAAAAGAAAATAAAAACATGAAACAAGTTGATTTTTTTTTTTGTTCAGATCTAGTTTTTTATATCTGTTTTTCTTTAGATCAGATTTTAATATTTTGTTGATGAGAACTAGATATATTTTCTCTTGTTTTCGGTTGGTGTTTTTGTTTAATGTTTTTTTCACATGTGGTAATATTGTATTTACTAGAAAATACTGTATTCATGGCCACCGGCAACGTTGTCCGATGTTGGTGATGTTCAGCGATACGGCAAAATTGTCACTTGAAATATAGTATTTATATTGTAATACAGTATTATAAGGTTAATATTATATTTCTTAGTCGCTAGTGGTCCAGGCAAAATTACTAGTGAAATTTTGTATTTACACTGTAATGTAATATTACAATATTAATAATGTATTTTTTGCTGTCGACGGTTAACAAAGTCGTCAGTGAATTTTTGCACTACATGGTAAATACAGTATTTCCTAGTAAATATTGTATTTCTCAGCCCAGGAGAAGTCACGCGGTGAATTTTTGTATTTACAAAATAATATTGTACTTCAAGTGAAATAATATATTTCTCGATCGTTGGAGGTCCAACGAAGTCGATAGTGAATTTTTGTATTTACACTGTAATACAGTATTTCAAGTGAAATATTATATTTCTCAGGCCGCTGGTAGTCTACCTAAAGTTGCCAGTGAATTTTTATATTTACACTATAATATAGTATTTCAGGTGAAATACAGTATTTTTCTGGCGGCCGGTGGTCTGACGAAGTTGCTGATGAATTTTTGTATTACACGATAAATATGACATTTCTTAATGAATATTGTATTTTTCGGTATTCGACGGTTCGGCAAAATCGCTTGTGAAGTTTTGTATTTATACATTAATATTGTATTTTAAGTGAAACACTGTATTTCCTAGTCATTGAGGATCCGACAAAGTCACCGGTTAATTTTTTCATTTGCATAGTAAATACTATATTTCCTTATAAGTATTATATTTCTCAGCCGTCGACGATTTGACGAAGTCGTTGCTAAATTTTTTTGTATTTACATAGTAAATATAGTATTTATCGATAAATATTGTATTTACAAGGTTAGCAATAGGGTTGACGAGGGAGAATAATGAAAGATATAAATGATAAAAAGGTGATGATATTTTGAGATTTTTGTTTTCAATTTCTTATGACGTATAACTTAACTTCTTAAGATATGTTATATATTATACATTTTAAAATTATATGACATTATTTACTAAAAGTTAATCTAAATATACTATTTTTTTTTTTTTTGTTTTTTTTTTATTTTTTTTATTTTATGTTAAAGCTGAAGGAGTACAGATTATAGGAATGGGGCTACTGCGTTTATACTTTCCGTAGACCCGCACTCCAAAACCCAGCAAAGTTTGGAGTTTGGTACCCCTAAGGGCTGAATTCATTTTTTTCTAGGAGTGGTGAATTTATTTGAAAATATACGAGTTACGTACAAATTTTGAGCTCTAGTAATTTACCATACTAATTTTAATGATAAATTAGCTTGTGCCTTTTTATATAAGTACTCTACTCTAATTCCAAAACTTGAAAAGTGTATTCCTTTAATTTGCGAATATTTGAGTCTTATTTATTCATAAAAGTTCTATGAGTCGAACTCAAATCAAAAAGTGATGTACGCGAAAAATATGTCGTTTTGAGTCTAATTTACACCGATCAACCCAGAAGCTCAAAATTAGTACAGGCATAGAATTTATGTGACACCCGTTATTCTTCTAACGGGTATTGAGGTAATTAAATTAATTTTTAATGTATAAAAAAAATTGCTTCATTTAAATTTATTTTATAATATTTATTTTTATCTATTTTTAAATTTTCTAAAATTCTCCTATATTTATTTAGTATGATCACTAAAAAGCCTTAGAACTTCTAATAAATCTCAAAAATGTCATATTGGCATTATGTGTGTTAAAGTCTTTAGATGAGACATAAGGATATCTTTTCCAACTACTCTTGACCCTCATTTTCTTTATTTCCTCCGTGACATGCTTCAACATGTCTCCTCTATAATTGTTTCTATCACTTCTCTTCAAAGACTTCATCTTTTCTTCCTTTCTCTTCCACGGTTCCCACACTCTTCTTCTTATTTCTTTGCTGAAGCAAAATACTTAGAGAACTTCTTCAAGGCAGCCATAAAAATCAGCCACCATCACCTCCATTTGAGCAAGAATTTCAGTCATACCGAAGTAAAGGAACCTGTTTTGAAGCCATTTCAAGCTTCCAACTAACCATAATCCGAGGTTAGAATCTTATGAACAAATTTAGTCTTTCATTTATAAATTTTCTTTTATACTAAAGGATTATTCAAATTTGCGTTCTTAAACCTAAGTATATGTTTGTTGCTATTTTGGAGCATATGTATGAAGTCTAAGTGTATATGCCCTAGACAGAAAATTTATATTGTTAAACTTTGTAATACCTCTATGGGCAGTGGTTATTTCTTGAAATTCTAAGATTAAATTAAAATGAATTTTATGAATTGGTTTGCATATTTGAAAAGTAGCATCCTAGGCTTTCTAACGAGCTATCATAAACCTAAATCGGAGTTGTATTTTATTTTCTAAGAATTATTCAATTTTTGTATTGGAAACTAGTAAATCTGCCAGTTTGTTATGGTATACCAGCTGCTAACCTGAACCAAGAACCCATCTTTGCTCACCACCTAATTCTTTAATGTCTTGCAACCTTTCCAATATTATCCTAAGTGATTGATGAATCTTATTAGGGACTAAAACATATAGATTACTTGTTCACATTTTAGATTGTGTTAAGACAAAAATTATTTACTGTGGTATTCAAAAGAGATTTATATAAAAGCTTTAATGGCATACTAGTAAGATAGGTTTACACATGATTTATTTATGAATGTAGTTGTATGTTGTGCTTTAGTTTTAATTGTCCTTATGCACGCCTTAGGATCAAGGGAGTATGGAGCTAACGTTAATTGATTCCAGGATTAAGAGACTGTTGATAAGCTTAAAAGGTAGGGATTCTATTACTCATCTTTTGTGAGGTTTTTATAGAATTAAAATTGATTGTTTTGCTGCAATATATATATATCTATGTTGAACTGATATTATATGTGTATCACATATGAAACTATGACATGGACTCGTCTTGTATTGTACGGCGAGGAACATAATGAATTGACACATGTTATAAATTGAGAAGCATGGTTAGGAAAATTAACTCTATTAATAATGATTTAATATAGAGAAATTGTGAGACATGAAAAGGGCGACGGTTACGTCCTTGGGCATGAATACCCTAAAAGGTAAAATAGGGGGAAGGCGATGACGCTTCCTTGGGTTGAAAGTCCCAGAACACACTGTACAGGAATCGATTTGGTGAGGACTCGGGGCTTGATGTCCCCTCACCGGAACACCCTTGGAATGTTTATAGGGTGATCAAGTGCGCCCATTTGGGTTTCGATGAGTTGAGTGATACTCAATTTAACATGGATACCTAGGAACAATGATGATTGGTAATATTTGTATAAATGTGTAATTATGACACTTGGTAATGATTAACTACGGTATCCATAAGATGTGATCATAATAAACCTCATAATCTGGAATATGATGTGACTTACTAACCATGCAGGTTTTAATGTGGTAATGATAAAAACCTAAAGGTGAGTAATGGCTTTCTCTACTGAGCATAGTGTTGCTCATTCCCTTTTGTTTATATCTTTCAGGACTCACTAAGTGTGAGGTGGCTACGAGAAATATAGTTGATGAAGTGATGTAGCTATATTACATTGGGACTGCTTCAATCGTTGAGAATGTTCTTCATGATAATGTAAGCATCAATTGTTACTTTCTGTGACTGTATTATAATGTGTTGAGGGTTAAAATGATGATGACAACTGTTTATATTATTAAATTTAAGGTGCTACATTAAAACTGTGGTTTATTTGTCGTTTATATTTTTATTTTTGAGTTGAGAGTTTTCATTTAAGTCCCGGGCAAATTTTATTTTTAAGGTTTTACTTTTATTATTTATTTTTATTTTATCTCATTAAAAACTGTTAACCCCCATATAGGGGCGTTACAATTTACACCGATCAATATTTCCCTTGAATATTATAATATGTTTATTTAATCGACATATTATACTGCACATTCTTTAATTGATATGTTTATTGTGTTATTATCGAAAATTTTGAGTACATATGAATCGTAGAGTTCAATTTTGCAACAATATTAATAAATATATAAGCTCTTAATGTCGTCTTCATCAATATTCCATCGGTTATATCATTTGGTGTAATTTCCCGCAATACATATAATACAGCGCATTAAACAATCTTCAATGTAAATGCAAATTCTAATGTTATATTTGTCACTAAAGTGTAAAACATATATTTTATGTGTTATTTTATTTTATGCTTCAATGCATAATGCTATTTAAAATATCATATTTACCTTTTGTCATAATTATTAAACCTTAAAACTTATAAAAATGAACTTTTCATATTAAAATAATTAAAAATAAAAATGTTGTAATTATTAAAAAAATCAATCTATCTACTAATAGAAACGAAATATCAAATTTATTATATTACCACAAAATATAGTATATAACAAATTTAATATTAAAAATGACATTGCATTGAAAGTGTTTATTACACTCAAATATTAAATTTGTTATTGATCAACACATCAATTTAGCATTGCATTAAAGATATAAAAAAAACCAACAACTATTAAAATAAAACCTTTTTTCAGAAAAATAAGATAAATATACACATCGATCAGGAATACATAAACAAAATGTGGGATAAATTTAAAAGGAATGGACAAATTATGAAAAATGGTTCAAATTGGTATGTTCGGTTTTGGCCAAAATTTTCCAAACAGATGCTGGTTAAAGCATTATTGTCGTATACGGATGGTAGAGTAGCAATTGTCGTATTACGGATTACCATGGTGGAACAGTAATTGATCTGAGCCCTAGAGAGAGAGAGAGAGAGAGCAAAGATTCACCAAATTCATCGAATTCGATGCTGCAAGACGTCAAGAAAAAGAGAAAGAACAGCACCGAATGGCCGACGGGAGATTATTTTGAGGTTAACGAGGCGGCGCTTAGAGATGGCGGCCGCGAACCAGAATATTTCACAACACAGGCCGATATACATAATACTTGACCTACATCTATACCTATTATATATAGATATATCTGCATATACAATATATATATATATCATGTATGTATTAATGATAGTCAGCGCGTAAGGGTACCTATACCTAAAATTTAAGTCACGCATGAATGCATGAATAGCAATAAAGAGTAACATGCAAACCACCCTATCATAGCCTGTTTTGTGTCTCTCTTTCCTTGACCTTTTCCCGTCTCTCTCTCCTTATCTTCAAGCACGCAGTTAATTTCCTCTCTCTATATGTACATATCTATATGCACACACACACATATATGCATATATATGTGACGCCATGTGTGTAGATACGAAATATTACTAAGAGTGTATTTGGCATTTACACTTCAACAATCAAATTTCAACGGCTGCGTATAATATAAAGTAAAAATATATTACAATATAAAATTTTTATAAGCTAAAATAATATAATTTTAATTTACAATTCCAACAACGTTATCACAGCACAAATACAATGGCTTTAGTCGGAGTATGACACATGCATGGTCTCCGCTCCATTGCATGATCTTTCTACTTTGTCGCTTATTAGTGTCTTGGAAAGGTGCTCTCGTTTGCGTGTATATTTGGGTTTAGTTTGAAGTACTGTAAACGTTGCAATTAATTTATATGCATCAAAATGAAGAATATCGAGAATCTCTAATGGAATTTTTGAGTTATTTAAGGGTCCATTTGGTAAATGCATTTGAGTTCTTGATTTGATTTGAGTTATGTGATTTGAATTAGAATTTTAATTAATGATTGGAATTGTTATCTAAATTAATGTTTTGATGTGCGTTTAAGTTTTAATCTGAGTATGGAATAAAATTAGAATTTGTGTTTGAAGAGGTAGTGAAAATAATTTTTAATTTATTAACAAATCTAATAAAATCTTAATATTAATGATCGTAAAAAATATACAATATGGATCTTAATTTATTCCTTTATTCACTAGAAACATAATGAAAAAAAGAATCATCTTATTTGAATATCAAATGAAGAAGTTATGATTTTTTTCTCAAATATAAGAGAGAGAATTTCAGTTTATACTGTAGCAAAGATATTCTAGTATCAAAAGGTTAAAGGGGGGTCAGAGCTCTAAAAACTTAGGTCTATTTGTTTTGTGTATTTTTTGGACTTAAGAGACTCAAATTTAGATTTGAGTATCAAGAATCCTTTAGGAATGTGTTTGTTTTTCCCAAAATCTAAATCAAATGAGTATAAAAAATCCAAGTTTTTAAAGTTGTGAGCCCCCTAAACTCTTGATGCTCAGATATCTCTGCTATAGTAAAAGCTGAAATTCTCACTCCTATATTTGAGGGAAAAAAATCATAATTTACTCATTTGATATCCGATTGAGATAATTCTTTTTTCATTGTGTTTCTAGTAAAGAGAGGAATAAATTAAGATTCATATTGTATATTTTTGGACTCATTAGTATTAAGAATTTATTTGGTTTGTTAATAAATTAAAAACTATTTTCACTACCTCTCCAATCACAAATTCTAATTTTATTTCATAACCAAATTAAAACATAAATGCATATCCAAATATCAATTCGAATAACAATTCAAATCACTAACTCAAATTTTAATCACTAATTTGAATCCATTTACCAAACAGACCCTAAATGCACATCCAAACCTAAATTTGGATAACAATTCAAATCACTAACTCAAATCCTAATTGAAATCACACAACTCAAATCAAATAACTAATTCGAATCCATTTACCAAATGGACCCTTGAATTCTTAATACTCAAAAGATTTGAATTTTGAGGGAAACAAACATGTATCCAAAGCATTTTTAATACTCAAATCTAAATTTAAGTCTATTGAGTCCAAAGGATACACAAAACAAACAAGCCCTAAATCTTTTTTTCTCTCTTTGTTTTTTAGCAGAATAAAATCCAACAACGTGTGTAGTTAATATTTATTTATCTGAAAATAGTGAAATTGTATCAAAACATATTTTTTCGCTATTCATATTCTCGAAATATTGAAGAGAACCATATAAGTGCTATTAAATTAAACTCTACAATAAAAATATTTGAAAATAGTGTTCCTCTCGTGTATGATGATACAATTCTTTTTACTATATGAATACGAAAATTCAGCTAAAGAAATGGGTTATTATCGTAATTACAAGAATAATCAGTTGTTTTATTTGATAGAAACAATACACAGCTATGTATTTTGTTTTTACTTCACTTTGGAAAGTATGTTACATACAAATTTTCTTCAGGTTGGTACTGCCCGCTAATTAGCGGCCTATATATATAAATATATGAATATAGTTTCATATATATATATTTGAAGAAAGAAGTGTCTGATAACAGTAGTTAACCACATGCACCATGCGCGGACCATGTCCCAACTCCTACCAAAAATCAACACCTCCACCATAGGCCCTCCATCTTCACCTGCCTTGCTCTGCTTTCTCTTCAATTCCCAAAGCCTAGCTATTACCTACACCTTATAACCCAACCGGCTGTCGTTTTCTCCTCTTTTGCCCATTCCCCCTTCAATGGCCTCTGTCATTCCCGAGACACCTTCACATTAAGGAACCAACAATAGTCGCCTTCATACGTGATACAACACAACACGGCACACAATTTAAACTGTGGGAATGCATTTGTCATTTTCCCCTCCTCGACCAAAATCTTCAACAAAATCACTAATAATAACTATATTACGTTTAATATCACCTCCTCAAGCCAAATGCCAAGCCTTACCTCATGAATATAGTCTCTCTCTCTCTCTCTCTCTTCCTAGCAGCTACCTGCCACGTTTTCAGAGATTTTTAGCACCAAAAACTATACGCATGTCAATATCTCTCTCTCTCTCTCTCTCATCTTTCTCTTTTTCTCTGCCTCTGATCTCATTTGTTTGACTCTTTGTCGCTCTATAAAAATGGTACAAATCCAAGCCATGCAAAACACTAACACATTCTATTATCTCTCTCTCTTTCATTTTCTTATAAATTCCAAAGTCCTCCAGTACTCCACCCAGAAAAGCTGGAATATATAAATATACACACACACACAGACACACACATATGTGAATATATACTATATTTACAAACATGGAAAGTGATAATGGGGACCACAATATGGGCGCAGGTTCTAGTAGTGGCGGCGCTCTGCCGACGAGTTCACGGTGGAACCCTACCAAAGAGCAGATAAATATGCTTGAAGGCTTGTACAGGCAAGGAATAAGGACTCCAAGTGCCGAACAAATAAAGCAGATTACGAGCAGGCTAAAGGCATTCGGTCATATTGAGGGCAAGAATGTGTTCTATTGGTTTCAAAACCACAAGGCCAGGCAAAGGCAGAAGCAGAAGCAAGAGAACATGGTTTATGTCAATCGCGTCATCCATAGAACCACTCAGCCCATTTTTCCTGCACTGCCTTCTCATCATCATCCGTACCCAAATGGTTAGCATGACAATTATATATTTCTTTCTTTTTTATTTTTTATTTCTAGGACTCGTTTATATTGTTATATGAATATATACACACTCCATATTTTTTTCTTAATTTCTTTTTTCTTTCTATACTCCAATAAAAGAGGTAAAAAGAATTTAAACGACAAGATATGAGGCATATATATATGTGTGTGTGCGTGTGTGTATATATATATATATATATATCTTATGATAGCTTGATATTGTATACGCCTCGTTGAACCCTTCCTATTGATCAGATACTTGTATTTCCTTCGTTTTCTTGTCTGTTTCCATGCTGTAGCTTCATGCAGATCGGCTCGATATTCGTGCTACTCTAGCTATATATGTGGTTAGTAACTATAACTACATGAGTTGACTTGTTTTTGCTTAATTAGTTTATACTCTATATGTCCCTTGAAGAAAATCTGATCATTCCTTCCTTTCTCTAATATTTGGTTTTCTGCCTTCAAATATATAAACACTAAAATATCGATGTCATAATATGTATATATGTGCATATACACGTATTTGTATGTATCATCTGTTTGTTGATCGTTAAGAACACTGATTGTCTTTGTTTATTATTCAGTGGTTTGCGGCCCATATTACCTTCCGGCAGGGGCGCAGTCTGATCATCGTCATCATGCAGGAACGTCGACGTTCCATCAACAATGCCATCCAAAAAATAAGGTCCCTCCAATATCTAACAGTATAATTACGCTCGAGAAATTGGAAAAGATCAGTGGAACAATCTCCTGTTCTGTCAGCACAGGATCATACGAACCTGGTGATGCGGAAGGATATTATCGTAATTACGATAACAATAACAAGGGTATGATGAACAACTCATCGTGTAACCAAGAAACTCTGGCGCTGTTTCCTCTGAGCCCAACCGGCGTTTTGAAAGCTCGTTCAGAAAAAGTAGAGAATAATCCGAGTGGTATTTACTCAGCTTATGATGCTGAGAATAATCCGTCGACGAGTAATGGATCGTCAACTCCTTCTAGTTCTTCTGGGGTTGTTGGAGAAGGAGCTGCTCATGATCAACCTTTCTATGACTTTTTCTCTAGATCGTAAGAACCGCCAACAAGAGTGCTGTGTCTTAATTAGTACTAAAAAGGTTCAAAAATTATGGAATCCTATTTAATCTGCTTTTATTTCATACTGATTATTATGCTTCGAAACTTGTAAAAATAAATTTTAGGTTTTAAATAATTAAATAAAGAAAGTGAATGCATCAACAAATAATAATTAAATGTCAAAATTTAGAATATATGTCAAATTTAGCACTAAAAGTAGTATTGTATTGGAAAATGATTTTTCAACTCAAACATTAAAATTTGATGTTGAAGGTCTTGTTTTGTTTTTTTTTGTTTTTTTTTTTTTAAAGAACAACTCAGGGAGAATCCGAGGAGTATGTAATATGTACAGGTGGAGTAAAATAAATTAAGAAAGGAATTGAATAGGTTTGCTGGTGGGCTCAGATTAGTGAAATTAGTCGTCACTAATTATGTTCTAGTTTTAGTGCAGATTTGATGCAGAGGAAGCGTACGAAAACTTGAATTTCGTTGATTCACATAGAATATTTAAAGCATGGCGTATGTTATTCGTTGACTTGAAGAAATACCTAAAAACTAATAAAATATAAGAAAACTCTCTCTAGAATTTTATTAATAATTGAAGAACTAAAAAGTAACAATCTATGCTAACCTATTTATAAAGTTCATAATGCATAATATAAATAAAAGAAAAAGTAGAAAAAAATCCTAAAATTTGAAATAGAAAGTCTACCTGATAAGGGAAAAAAATCTAATAATTAAAATTTAAAAATAAGTCAAAATCTGATAAGATCGGGTAACTTTCTTGTTGCTACTCTCCGACCGGCCGGTCGACTGACATTATCTGGCAGCAATACGCGCTATATCAAGACTCAATTTTAGTTAAGGTAATAACTTAGACCATCTCCAATACAAATATCAATACTATTGTTATATTGGCCACTCAAAAGTGTAAAAATAGCATATTTCATGTGTTATTTTATTTTATGCTACAGTGCATAATGCCATTTAAATTGTCATATTTGTCTTTTCTTATAATTATTAAACTTTAAAACTTGTAAAAGTAAAGTTTTAATATTTAAATAATTAAAAAATAAAAATGTTGTAATTATTAAAGTAAAAAAGTCAGTCTATCAACCAATAAGAATTAAATGTTAAATTTACTAATACTAAACTTTGTGGCAAATCTCCTACAAAGTTTAACATAGGGCAAATTTAACATTTAAAATAGCATTACATTGGAGAGTGCTTTTTATGCTCAAATGTTAAATTTGTCATTGACACATCAATTTAACATTGCATGCTTTTACATAATAAAATCTAAATTCTATTTTTTAAAAAAAGTCTAAGATCTTTTTTATTTTTGGATATGTATGGCTTTGTTTGGCAATAAGTTAAAACTTATTTATTCCAACTGCTACAGTGTAAAGCTCTCGCATGTTACAGTATTTTAGTTTTAGCTTCAAATTCTAACTATATTTCCAAACACTATCATATATGACAGAAAAGAGAAAAAGCAGAAATTTCCCTTTAACATCTATCATATATAATTTCAAAATCAAAACATTGTAACTTAATAAGTTAAAAAAATCGTAACTCAATTATATAGAGCTTACATGGTACTCAGAGAATTATAAGAAAAATGAGTGTCAATAATAACTCTTCCCTTGGTATTAATTGTTGTTTAATTGAAATAAATAAGGAATTTACTTACATACTCTTATCAAACTAATGACTATTTAATATAGGTGTTTGCAGGCAGTTGGAGCGGTTTTTTTTTCTAAACAACCAACCAAACCAAAAATAAATTTTAGTTTTAAGCTATTTTTTATCAAACCAAACCACTTATAAGTGGTTTGGTTTGGACAGTCTGTGCTTAAGATTATTTTTTTTTAATATTTAGCTAAAATTATAAAATATCTAAAAGTTTACCTTTCAAAGTTTTGATACAAACCAAAAACCAACTAAAAGTCACAACAATACAAATCAAAGTTTACTTATAATCAAACTAAAAAGTCAAAAATACAACTAAACAATATAAGACAACATAATTAAATTTTAAACTTAAATTAAAGCTTTTCATTAGTTCGATAAACCTCTCCTCCTATTAACTCTCTTAATCGAATGCCATGGTGAGCTGGGCCCGCAATGACGAGAGGTGAGACAGTAATGGCATAGTGACTAGGCTGACATTAGTGTAGATAGAAGAGCGTTGGTCATTGGATGGGGGGAGGCTAGGGTTTTATTCTACGAGTTAGTCTTAGTTGTATATGTTGGTTTTTTAATTTGATTTTGTTTTTTGATGCTAAAGATGAATGATTAGAAGAAGTGTAATAATTAAGTATGAAAATGTACATCTTATATAGATAGAACTTCTTGTAATGGTCAATGAAAAATAATAAACAATAAAAATTTTATATAAAACAAAATCCTTAATCAAACAATTTGGATGGGCAGCCTAAGTGTGTGGTTTGGATGGTTTAGAAGTTTAAACTACTAACCAAACTACCTAAACTATTTGTGTAACAAACCACCTAAAATGTCCAAAATTAAAATAAAAACTACCGGTTTGGTTTAGTTTGGATTGGACGATTTGGACGTATTAATGGATTTTTTGAACACCCATAAATTTAAATATATACAAAGGCATTTTCATAATTAAATTGTTTCTTATTCTTATTTCAATAAATCTTAGAGTAATGGGAATATAATTGTTTCTAATTCAACTTCATAATTGTTGGAGAGTTTGATTGATTGTCTTGCCTTGCTGATTTGATGCAGATTCTTCTCTCCTTTCCTTATTTCTATTTTCCTTAAATCTAGAGATTGTATTTCTTAATTATAGAGATTGTACAACTGTTAGACATGTATGCTCTAAGGAGTAAAAATGTAATACGTTTTTGGAGACATTTTTATCAATAAAGAATTTATTCATTTATATATACCAAATATTGTCCTCTTTACGTTCATATTCGTTGAATGTATGATAAGCAAACAGTAGTCTGAGACTGTCAGTCTAAACCTTAAGAGTTGGGCATATGATGGGATGATTATGCGGTAGACACGACTCTTAAGGTGATGGTCTAAAATATATGATCCGCAATCAAGGGAATAAAGTTGGGCGCTTTATTCATGTAAAGATTGTTATGTTATCTATATCCCTTTTGGGAGATGGTTTGTCTTGGCCATCGGAGTTGGACTCCGTGAATAGAAACATTGGCGCGTTGTCATAGGTGACGATGTGTTGGATCGGGACATAAAGTGAATTGATTTGGATTAATAATTCTGTCTTGGCAAATCGATTCACTTTAGACAGTCGTTTGTATTGTATCTTAATCCTGAGATGAATAATGGGCCCGTTGTCTCGACTTGTGTCTTTTGATGTACCAATGGGTGACTCCCACATCTCTATAGTGGCATGCATGCCGGTACGTTGGAGGCATGACTCTTGATAGCGTAGACTTGTTATTCATAGATATGGAATCCATAGCTCCTCTTTAGGAGTAATGATATCCTCTTATATGCGTTGTCCTGTAATTGGAAAACTGGAGCGCTCAACCATTTGGATACATAGGTGTAACCGAATGGTATACTATCTTTGGATGGTAAGTTTTCTAATGGTGAGACAATGGAACGTAAGATAAAAATAATCGGGAAGGTAAGACAGAACTTGTCCTTAAGCCGATTATGGATGATCATATGGGGATGCGATACACTATGATATGTCATGGAGACTTAGCTACACGAGCTTCGTAATTCTATAAAGTTCGAGAGTGCAGCTCCAAGCTTTTAGTGGAGTAGCGTTGGAGTTGATAATTGTGAAATGTATATCTGGGATATTGGGTTTCATAATTATCATGAGCTTGAACTTTATAGGTCCATTTTGGTCCCCTTTGCTAGCTCACAAAGTCCTGTAACGACACGGCGTGCTTTTCCAATAATTGGTGACTTATGTCGGATTTATCAGATTGGTTTAAAATTTATAAGAATCAAATAATTCATGTCTGTTTATCGGTTGAATTAATTATGTAAGAAATTAGTTCAAGATGAACTTGTTGAATTATGGCGTTCGGATAATTCTTGTCTGTTTATCGGTTGTTTTAATTTTGGACAATTAGAACAAGATAAACTTGTAGAATTATTTGAATTGATTTATTTTCTTAGAGATTATCTTGATAGAGTTTGTTTTGATCAGATATCTTTTCTATTGGGGTATTTGAATCAAAACTGAGACTTTATCCTTTAGAATCTCGGGTGGAAAATAAAAGATTCGCGGAGATTTTTTCTCGACAGTTCGGCCTGCCGATCAGAAAGTTCGGCCTGCCGAACTGGCCACTTCGGCCTGCCTATCTCACAGTTCGGCATGCCGACCGCGACAGCTAAGATTACGCGTTTTTCACACGTATCTTATCAGATATTGATCCGAACTTGATTCTATTTCGATTTTTGAGACCTAATCTGATATGGACTGATCCCAAGGACCAATAGGTATAAAAAGGGAGTGAGTCTAATGATTTACTCAGATCAATTTGAGAGATTAAGAGTGATACTCTTCTAGTGAGCATCTGAAAACTCCCTGAGAGCTTTTGTTCACAAATCACGAACACTAGCTTTGGGTTCTCTCTATTGGTTGGAAGGAGAGTCACCGGTGGAAGAGCTGTACGTGTGAGCCCACACTCACTCCGGTTGTGGATAGAGAATAGCAAAGAAGACCAGTTGGTTGAGGCTCTTCTGGAACGTTACTTCTCTACACAGGTCGCGGAGGTTCTTCGGCACACTGAGGTTAGTAAGATCTGTTTAATTTATACATATAACATGTCATACTTGTATTTTGGAAAATACTCTGATGAAAAATTTTAAAAAAATTCCGCTGCGCACCTTGTTTCCAACAATTGGTATCAGAGCCGAGGTTTTTACATAAATTTGCAAGTTTGTGATCATGTTATATGCATAAATTTTGTGATCTTAATCTCTCCTATGCTTGAATTGAATTTTATAGAGAGATGGCACTCTAGGTTTCTATATAATATATATGTTGTCATGGATTATGTGGTGAATGTTTATTAATTAATTATGGTTGATTAAATTGTTGTTTAATTATTTATTAATTAATTAATACCGGTTATGGTTCCTTAGAGGTTAGAATGTGTATCTAAGTTTTTCATGTAATTAGATGGCGGACTATCATCTCCGTCTAGGAATTATTATTTAATTTTTAATTTGTAAGAATTTTGTAATTAAATAATTATTCGGAGAAGACGGAACGAGAAGTCGGATCTTGAAGATAGATGATGGCGCCTCCAGGTATTTCCTGAGTCTCTAATTTTATGTTTTTGAATTGTTGAAAATAAAATTGATGAATTGCATTAAAATTGTATTTTCTGGATTGAGTGTTTTCTGCTCGGTCGGCATGCCGGACCTCACAGTTCGGCAGGCCGAAGGTCACAGATCGGCAGGCCGGACGTACGGTCCGGCAGGCCGACAGTGGGGCAGAAATTTTGGTGCTCTGCCGGCAGGCCGAACCTTCATGTTCGGCAGGCCGAACCACCATGATCGGCAGACCGATCACCTAGATCGGCCTGCCGACAGAGAGCATCCAGGTGTCCAGAAAAGGTGCAATTTTTGGTGCAGTTTTAATTTTATTTTTGGGACGATTCTGAGAAACATTAAATTTGGATATGACCGGAAATATGAAGTGTTCGATTCATACGGGATTGAGGACTTGAAGATGGATATTACATGAAGAAGGATACAGCTTGAGGATTCAAGGATGAAGAATCGATAAATGTCTCGATTATTCTCTTGTAATCTTAGTTTTTTTTTTTTTTCTATTCTCTAGGGTGGAACCATAATATTACGGTTATTATTATTATGCTTGTAGCTTTGCTTGATTGCTTTGCTTGTCTGCATTATAATATGATTTACCATGTATATTGATAACATGTCATATAGAATAGGGAGTGCCGCTCATATTAAAATTATTCATGCATAATTTTAAAATAAAACCTTGACTTCAAAAGATTGAGTGGGAGAAGGTTTTCGAAGAGAGAACCTAAGGCCTCCATCGTTGGTCCATAGGAAGAACATGATGGTCCCAACCCCTAGGAAGGGATTTCTATCATGTACCAGATTGGATCTCTAAAAGGATAAGGTATTTTAGTATGATTTATGGTTGCACACCCCTAGGTGGTGATTATAAATCATGGATAAAATATTGAAACGGTGGTTATACACTCACGTTAATTTTATTATTAACCTCCCCTAGGAGCTCTGTTAATAAAATTAATGGCCAAAGAAACGATTATTAGTATATGCTGGATCATACGGGTCCTGGATGGCATATATTAATCAGGAGGGGATCCGTGTTCCTGATTGAATTTGGCATGACTCCCCTAGGAGCTTGTTGAATTCTGAGTTGGGAATTATCGTTGTAAGGTTGTGATATTTTCAAGGTTTTGACACATAAACACATTTGTATAATTTACATGATTGTGTTATCTTACTAAATTATTAAATATGTTTGCTTATGTTTTGTATATGATTCTTTATTGTAGATTGAAAATGTCTAAAAACGCTTTATCATCGATACTTGACAAAAACCAATTAACCGGTGAGAACTATAATGATTGGAAACGGAACCTGGACATCGTCCTATCCTTTGAGAAACTGAAATATGTACTGACAACTCCTTGTCCTCCCGAGCCTACGGGAGACTCAAGTAATGAGCAATTCCAAGCGTACGAACGCTGGAAAGATGCTAATGATCAGGCCCGCTGCTATGTTATGGCTAGCATGAATAATGTGCTGCAGGCTCAACATCAGGATTATGAGACTGCGAAGCAGATCTTGGATAATCTTGAGGATATGTTTGGAGGCCAGGCCATAACAAAGCGGCAAGGGGCGCTTCGGAAACTCTTAAACTGTAGACAGAGACCGGGGACATCTGTAAAGGAGCACATGATGTTGGTCATGGGTTACCTCGCTGAGGCTCAAACCAATGGAGCCGACATCGATGCTGAAACTCAGATGACTATGGTCTTTGAGACTCTGTCTAAGGAATTTATTCCGTTTAGAGCTACTTTTAATCTAAGCAATAGACGGGATATGACCTTGACAGAACTGATGAAACAGTTACAGGAGTTTGAACTGCTGATCAGGGAGTCTCCTGCTGGTGGAGAGGCCAATATGGTAGCTGCTTCTAGTTCCAATCCTAACTCTGGGAATGGAAAGAAGCAACGGGCCAAGAGTGGTAAGTCTTCTATTCCTATTGCTACCAAGAGCAAGAAGAAAAAGAAGAAGAACCCAAAGAAGCTTAAGTGCTTCTTCTGTGGTAAGGTCGGGCATATAAAGAAGCATTGCAAGGACTTCCTTTCCAAGGGAGGTAGGTGTGATCTTCTATATTTAGAAACTTGTTTGGTTGAGGAATCCAGTGACATTTGGGTCATAGATTCCGGTGCAACTAATCATGTTTGTGTTTCTCTGCAGGGATTCAAAGAAACGAGAAGTCTACTTCGTGAAGACTTAACGCTTCGGATGGGCGATGGATCCTTGGTCTCAGCGGAAGCAGTGGGAGATGTCCATCTTTATTTTGATAATTATAGGAATTTAATTTTGCGAGATTGTTTTTATGTTCCTAAATTTAAAAGGAATTTAATTTCTGTATCTTCTTTATTTAAAGACTCCTACGTGGTATCTTTTAATGAAAAAGTGGTGATTCGTAAAAACAAATCTTTTATCTGTTCTGGATGGATGCAAAATAATCTATATTTTATCAAACCTAAGATGGACTTATTGCTTAATGCTGAGATAAATGATAATGACTCAAAAAGACTTAAAACTTCTCACTCTAATAAGACTTATCTTTGGCATTTGCGCCTTGGCCATATTAACCTGAATAGGATTCAAAGGTTGGTAAGGGATGGACCTTTAAGTCACTTAAAGGTGGAATCTATACCTCAATGTGAGTCTTGTTTGGAGGGTAAAATGACCAAAAGACCATACGGGTCTAAGGGCAATAGGGTCGAAGGGGTTCTAGAACTTGTGCATAGTGATGTTTGCGGACCGATGAACATCCGGGCACGAGGAGGGTATGAGTACTTCGTCACTTTTATTGACGATTACTCAAGATATGGGTATGTGTACCTAATGCACCACAAAAGCGAAACTTATGATAAGTTCAGGGAGTTTCGGGCTGAAGTGGAAAAGCAATTGGGTAGACCCATAAAGGCACTTCGATCTGATCGAGGTGGGGAATACCTTTCTGATGAGTTCTTGGGACACTTGTTAGAGAATGGGATTTTATCCCATTTGACTGCGCCGGGCACTCCGCAGCAGAATGGCGTAGCAGAGAGAAGGAATAGGACTTTGTTGGACATGATTCGGTCCATGATGAGTTATTCATCATTGCCTTTATCCTTTTGGGGATATGCACTACAAACCGCATGTTATCTTTTGAACAATGTGCCTTCAAAATCGGTCCCTAAAACTCCTCACGAGTTGTGGACAAGACGGAAGACATCCTTAAACCATATTCGCATATGGGGATGTCCAGCTCATGTCCTGTTTAAGGATCCGAATAAGTTGGAAGCACGTTCAGAAGTTTGCGTGTTTGTAGGATATCCAAAAGGGACTAAAGGGGGTTATTTTTATAACCCAAAGGAAAATAAAGTCGTGGTTTCAACTAATGCAACTTTCCTTGAGGAGAGTTACATGAACGACTTTAAACCTCAAAGCAAAGTGGTGCTTGAGGAGTTGAGGGGTAATCCGTTTACTCCGGAGGTTCCGAACGAAACCATTCCGATCAGTGTAGAAAAACCAAACAAACCTGAACAACAACCACAGGGGCTTCGGCGTAGTGGGAGGATCGGGCGTCAACCTGAGAGGTATATGTTCAATGGGGAGGTCTTTTTGGCTGAACCGGATGAACATGACAGGGATCCTTATACTTACGCAGAAGCTATGGAGGATGTTGATTTAAGACTCTGGACAGAGGCCATGAACATTGAGATGAAGTCTATGGAGACTAATCGGGTCTGGGAGCTCGTGGATCTTCCCGAAGGGGTAAAACCCATAGGGTGTAAGTGGATCTACAAGAGGAAAAGAGGAGTGGATGGAAAGGTCGAAACCTTTAAGGCTAGACTGGTAGCTAAGGGTTATACGCAAAAGGAAGGAATCGATTATGAGGAAACCTTTTCGCCTGTAGCCATGCTTAAGTCCATCCGGATTCTCTTGTCCATAGCTGCCGCTCTCGACTACGAGATTTGGCAGATGGATGTCAAGACGGCTTTTCTAAATGGCTATCTTGATGAGTCCATTTATATGGAACAACCAGACGGGTTCAAGGTCGCGGGTCAAGAGGGTAAGGTTTGTAAGTTGCTAAAGTCTATTTATGGACTTAAGCAGGCTTCTCGTTCTTGGAACATAAGATTTGATCAAGTGATCAAGACTTATGGGTTCTCACAAAATGTGGATGAACCATGTGTTTACAAACACATTAAGAATGGGAAGGTGGTTTTTCTACTACTCTATGTAGATGACATTCTGCTAATTGGCAATGACGTTGGGGCGTTGTCATCGGTCAAATTATGGTTGACCAAGCAGTTTGACATGAAGGACTTGGGTGAGGCTAATTTTGTTCTCGGTATCCAGATCTTGCGGGATAGGAAGAACAAAATGATAGCTTTGTCACAGGCCGGCTACATAGATAAAATTCTCAGGAGGTTTGCAATGCAGGATTCCAAGAAAGGTGGGCAACCATCTAGGTCTGGAATTACTCTTTCTAAGAAAGACTCTCCAAAGTCTTATGAAGAAAGAGAATACATGAAGAAGGTGCCTTATGCTTCGGCAGTGGGTAGTCTCATGTATGCCATGCTTTGCACTCGACCGGATATTAGCTATGCGGTCGGGATTGTGAGTCGATTTCAGGCGGATCCAGGACCGAACCATTGGGTTGCGGTAAAGCATATTTTCAAGTACCTGAGAAGGACTCGAGGGTATATGCTTGTGTATTCGGGTGAGGATTTAACTCCTCTAGGATACACTGATTCAGATTTTCAATCCTGCCTGGATTCTAGGAAATCGACTTCAGGGTTTGTGTTTACTCTGGGTGGCGGTGCCATCAGTTGGAGAAGTGCGAAGCAAGATTGCACTTCGGATTCAACGATGGAGGCCGAGTATGTGGCGGCTAGTGATGCTTCGAAAGAAGCAGTGTGGCTCCGCAAGTTCCTTGGGGATCTTGAGGTAGTTCCTGGTATGGATAAAGCGGTATCACTGTACTGTGATAACAGTGCGGCGGTAGCTAATGCTAAGGAACCAAGATTTCACAAGAAGAGTAAGCATATTGATCGGAAGTATCATGTGATAAAGGACTTCGTTAAGAGCGGGCATGTCACGGTGTGCAAGATCGCATCAGAGGACAATTTAGCTGATCCATTTACGAAGACACTTTCTGGGAGAGTCTTCGAAAGGCATGTGGAAGCTATGGGGATGCGAAATTTGCAGTATTTACTCACTTAGTGCAAGTGGGAGATTGTTAGACATGTATGCTCTAAGGAGTAAAAATGTAATACGTTTTTGGAGACATTTTTATCAATAAAGAATTTATTCATTTATATATACCAAATATTGTCCTCTTTACGTTCATATTCGTTGAATGTATGATAAGCAAACAGTAGTCTGAGACTGTCAGTCTAAACCTTAAGAGTTGGGCATATGATGGGATGATTATGCGGTAGACACGACTCTTAAGGTGATGGTCTAAAATATATGATCCGCAATCAAGGGAATAAAGTTGGGCGCTTTATTCATGTAAAGATTGTTATGTTATCTATATCCCTTTTGGGAGATGGTTTGTCTTGGCCATCGGAGTTGGACTCCGTGAATAGAAACATTGGCGCGTTGTCATAGGTGACGATGTGTTGGATCGGGACATAAAGTGAATTGATTTGGATTAATAATTCTGTCTTGGCAAATCGATTCACTTTAGACAGTCGTTTGTATTGTATCTTAATCCTGAGATGAATAATGGGCCCGTTGTCTCGACTTGTGTCTTTTGATGTACCAATGGGTGACTCCCACATCTCTATAGTGGCATGCATGCCGGTACGTTGGAGGCATGACTCTTGATAGCGTAGACTTGTTATTCATAGATATGGAATCCATAGCTCCTCTTTAGGAGTAATGATATCCTCTTATATGCGTTGTCCTGTAATTGGAAAACTGGAGCGCTCAACCATTTGGATACATAGGTGTAACCGAATGGTATACTATCTTTGGATGGTAAGTTTTCTAATGGTGAGACAATGGAACGTAAGATAAAAATAATCGGGAAGGTAAGACAGAACTTGTCCTTAAGCCGATTATGGATGATCATATGGGGATGCGATACACTATGATATGTCATGGAGACTTAGCTACACGAGCTTCGTAATTCTATAAAGTTCGAGAGTGCAGCTCCAAGCTTTTAGTGGAGTAGCGTTGGAGTTGATAATTGTGAAATGTATATCTGGGATATTGGGTTTCATAATTATCATGAGCTTGAACTTTATAGGTCCATTTTGGTCCCCTTTGCTAGCTCACAAAGTCCTGTAACGACACGGCGTGCTTTTCCAATAATTGGTGACTTATGTCGGATTTATCAGATTGGTTTAAAATTTATAAGAATCAAATAATTCATGTCTGTTTATCGGTTGAATTAATTATGTAAGAAATTAGTTCAAGATGAACTTGTTGAATTATGGCGTTCGGATAATTCTTGTCTGTTTATCGGTTGTTTTAATTTTGGACAATTAGAACAAGATAAACTTGTAGAATTATTTGAATTGATTTATTTTCTTAGAGATTATCTTGATAGAGTTTGTTTTGATCAGATATCTTTTCTATTGGGGTATTTGAATCAAAACTGAGACTTTATCCTTTAGAATCTCGGGTGGAAAATAAAAGATTCGCGGAGATTTTTTCTCGGCAGTTCGGCCTGCCGATCAGAAAGTTCGGCCTGCCGAACTGGCCACTTCGGCCTGCCTATCTCACAGTTCGGCATGCCGACCGCGACAGCTAAGATTACGCGTTTTTCACACGTATCTTATCAGATATTGATCCGAACTTGATTCTATTTCGATTTTTGAGACCTAATCTGATATGGACTGATCCCAAGGACCAATAGGTATAAAAAGGGAGTGAGTCTAATGATTTACTCAGATCACTTTGAGAGATTAAGAGTGATACTCTTCTAGTGAGCATCTGAAAACTCCCTGAGAGCTTTTGTTCACAAATCACGAACACTAGCTTTGGGTTCTCTCTATTGGTTGGAAGGAGAGTCACCGGTGGAAGAGCTGTACGTGTGAGCCCACACTCACTCCGGTTGTGGAAAGAGAATAGCAAAGAAGACCAGTTGGTTGAGGCTCTTCTGGAACGTTACTTCTCTACACAGGTCGCGGAGGTTCTTCGGCACACTGAGGTTAGTAAGATCTGTTTAATTTATACATATAACATGTCATACTTGTATTTTGGAAAATACTCTGATGAAAAATTTTTAAAAAATTCCGCTGCGCACCTTGTTTCCAACAACAACTAACTTTTATAGGGTGTTTGGCATGGTGCTTAGGACCATTAGTTAGAACTGTTTTTACTGTAGCATGTGAGAGCTTTATACTGTAGCAACTTTTTTCTTTTTACTGTAAGATGTGAGAGTTTTACACTGTTCATAGACTGCCCCTTACCAAATAAACTAAGTTTCTTTCCTTTTTGGCTTTCATAAGTCAACTAGAATTCTGTATATATTTTGCCCTGTACGTTTGTGATTCAATATCAAAGAAAGTTTCCTTAACCATTTTTTCTAAGACTTTTCGTGTTTGTCATGTTGGGGAATTAGGTGACTCCTAATTCCAAGGATCGCAAGAACGAACAATTGCAGAAAAATAAATAGGAGAAAAGAAGAAAAAGAGACACCAAATTTTTATACAGTTTCGTCCAAATTTGAGACTACGTCCTGTTTTTGCCGTTTGCAGATTCCACTATGATGAAGGAGATTACAGATTACAAGAGCAGTTACTCACACACTTACAATTGTGCTTATCAAAACTCTCTTCTATCTAACACCCTGTGGGAATTTTTCTTTCTCAAGGATGGAGCTCTCAAGAATTATGCCTCTCACAAAATTATGTCACTCACAATTTTCACACACACACAACCCTAGCCACCTTGTGTCTATTTATAGCCAAAGGAGGAGAAAAATAGCAACTAATGGGAAACCCTAGTAGTTTCCCGTTTTTAGGGCCTTTGAATCCGACTCTGATTTAAAAAACATCGCGCAACACAGCGCGTTAGCGCCGCGGCGCTCGAAACGAGCGCTGCGGCACCCCCTGCAGCGCCTAGGCGCCATGCACCTGGCGCCAACCACTCGACGCCTCGGCCTCATGCTGCTAGCGCCTAGGCGCTCTTCCCTTGGCGCCTAGGCGCCCTTGTCCCGGCGCCTAGGCACCCTCGTCCCAGAGCCGCGGCGCTCTCCTGGCAGAGCTACGACGCTGGCTCTCTGCCTCCCAAGGACTGCTTTTCTCCCTTTTTTCTTCCTTTTGTTGGGTTGTCGACTTGATTTGATTCCACATCTGCAACATGTCATGGTATCAGAGAGAAGGTTAATCTTATTATTCCCTCTTTTCTTCTTTTCAAACCTTCAATATTTGTCTCTATCGCTACTAAGTCAAATACCACAAAGGATGTCAAAAATCTTGCCTTTACTTTACATCCTTCTGAAAATCCTGCAGCCATTTGGGTTTCATTTCCCTTAAATGGAGAGAATTAAATTGTGTGGAGTAGAGCCATGATCAAGGCTCTTGGTG
The DNA here is from genome assembly GCA_025403435.1 of Artocarpus heterophyllus. NCBI lineage: Eukaryota > Viridiplantae > Streptophyta > Magnoliopsida > Rosales > Moraceae > Artocarpus > Artocarpus heterophyllus. Next base: position 8,688,288 of record CM046338.1, on the reverse strand, counting down.
CAAAGAACAAAACTAGCTTCGTCAACGGAACATTCGTCAAGCCCTCTGCTACAGATTCAACTTATGAATTGTGGAAACAATGCGACATCATGATTGCTTCTTGGATTGGGAAAAGTTATTGGAAACAGAGGATATTTTGTAGTGAAAATAAAATAATTTTCGAATTTGGGAATATTTGGTAAAATAAATAATAGAGAAATAGATATAGAAAACTTTTAAATAATCTCAACAAGCAGCTATTAAAAACAAGAGGGAACAAATGGAGCTCTTTGTCTGCAGTCACTAGAATTGGCTTTAGTGTCTAAGCCATGTACATAGGAATTTAGCTGCAAGTTTTTTAAAGTGATTGGGATTACAAAATTGAAGCAACTGACCAACTATATATAGAGGTACATAGGCGGTACAACTATCATTATTGTTGGTTCTCCAACTTAACTTATACAACTTGTACACTTCAAACTTTGGTATATAACTGGATGAGTGATATAAGTGCTTGCTTTCTATTGGATGGATGACCAAGCCTAGTGCTTGTAATTGGCTGAATGAAATGGAAGCTTGCTATTGGGCTTCTAACGTATTAGTGTACAACTAGGAGACATTAAGCATTTTCCTTATCAGCCAAAGTCTTACAGCAGCTTGAACAATCAGGAATGTACTTCATAATTCAACAAAAGTTTTCTCATTGATTCTTCAAGAGGAATGCCAGCGAGGTATTATTAGCACACGATCTACGGTTTTGCCTGACTCTGCAGCTTTGGCATATTAAAGAAATATGTTACAAACTACATGGATACCCTCTAGACCAAATCAGTTTGTTACCAATCAAGCATCAGCCAACCTAATATCTATGGCTACTTCTGCATCATAAGCCTTTCCGTTCAATGTCAACAGATCTTAGCATCGATCAATGCTCAACCAAGAGCAAACCTTGTAGGTAACAATGCTTTGCAAAGCAACTTGACAGGTTTTGCCCTCAATGTGTTCATTTACCACATTCCACTTCTTGGATTATAGATTCTGGGGCTATCGACAACATGATCAGTTCCCCTTCAAGTCTTGCAAACATCACACCTCACTGTTGAAATAATGTCAAACTTCCCGACGGGATAGATGCCCCTATCACTCATATAGTAAATGTTCAATTAACATTAGATATTGTCTTGAAAAATATCCTATGCGTTCCTAGTTTTCAATTCAATCTTATTTCAGTTGGAACGCTTTTGCTGATGCAAGTTGTCTCATAACTTTCCGTTCTAATACTTGTCTTATACAGGACCAATCCTTGAAGAAGACGATTAGAGTGGGTAGATTAAATGGTGGCTTGTTCCTATTCGAACTACCTGTCACACAATCAAAATGGGAAGCAAAGTCTTTTGCAAATTTATGGCACCAACGCTTGGGACATCCAAGTTATAAATGCCTAGAACTACTTTCTAATTATGTCTTTGATTTAAAACTTTCTAGTTATGTCTTCATAAAAATATTACTTCAAAGAAATGCGTAATTTTATTTATGCTTAATTATAAACTTTCAATTATAAGCTTCTTATTATCATTCTTATCTTATTTAACTTCTTTATCATCGTTCATATCTTTTCTTATCTTATAAACTTAAGTGTTCATACTAACATCATCAATAATGATAACATAAACATAATACTTCCCTTGTGGAAGACTTAAAATCATCAAATAACGAAGTCATAACTTTAACTTAACTTATAAATCTCACATCTAGGAGGCTGGTATGACACTTATTTATCATCTTTGCTTTACTTTCTTGTTAACTTTAATGAGCATATCAAATACTTACATACCTTATGCTATATCTTAACATCTAAACATTAAACATAACAAATGCTAAACATGTTGCAAAACATTACTTGATTTTTAAAACATTATGCATAACAAATATAAAAATACTTTAAACATAACAGTTATAAAGACAATGCAAGTCTTGTCTTGATCTTTAAAACTTTAAGCATAACAAATGCAAACATAAAACATATTCAAAGCATTTGAAATTCATTTTCTTCATGCTGTATGTGAGATTTGAAACTTACATGGATAACTCTCTAGCGTTCCTATTTTATTATTTTTCCTTTTATTAGTCGATTTTGTGTCATGTTCAAATGACACCCGACTATTAGCTAACTTCCTTATTATTGACCTACTTGATCGACAATATAACTTAAACGTTAAACATTTTTTCCTTATACTTAACTTTGTATCCTATCGGTTTACTTTTCTTGTACTTAATTTGAATGTCTCTTAGTTAAATTTTCCGTCTTACTTGATGGTTTCGTTACTTTACATATTACAAAATATTGTTTGTCTAAGGGCGTTTCCCTAATTCGAGAGGCTCAGCTCTATTTCAACGGTTTCCTTAAAAATGACAATTTTATACTTAATAGGTTTTTCGTAAGTTGTGTAGTTCAAATGTTACGTTATTAAACTTTTCCTTTTACTTTACCATTTCATTACTTATAGGCTATTGAAAAATTCCCGCTAAAGGGACGTTTTCTTTTCTTGTACTTAATTTGAATGTCTCTTAGTTAAATTTTCCGTCTTACTTGATGGTTTCGTTACTTTACATATTACAAAATATTGTTTGTCTAAGGGCATTTCCCTAATTCGAGAGGCTCAGCTCTATTTCAACGGTTTCCTTAAAAATGACAATTTTATACTTAATAGGTTTTTCATAAGTTGTGTAGTTCAAATGTTACGTTATTAAACTTTTCCTTTTACTTTACCATTTCATTACTTATAGGCTATTGAAAAATTCCCGCTAAAGGGACGTTTTCCCAAATCTAGCGTTTTGGGTTTGTTTCTGTCTTTTTACACAAGTTGATCATTTTACCCTTGATGGGTCTTAGAAAACTTTTGAAACTCATTTAAAAATAAAACTTATGTTTCCTTGTTACTCATAACATTATGAAAAACCAAACATTGATTTCCTTTTTATAAAAAAGTCATTTTTATGAAAACTTTATGATTTTGACCCAAATATAAAAATCTTAGTGATTATGCCCTTAACGTACTTCTTTTTTCTTTCTTTGGTAAAAACCTTAATTCCTTTCAAACTTAACATCTGTGGTTACTCACTGCCCATAGCAGTGTAGAAAACAAACCTTCCTTAGTGAAAATTCTATTTCACATGGTTTTGTGGTTTGGCGCAAAGAATAAAATTGTGACTTTTTTGCCCCCCGAACCAAAGACGACCATTTTATACCAAAAAGTCTAGTTCTCCATAAGGATTTAAACTTACAAAAGCTCCTTGGTTAAATTCAAAACATTTCATAACGTTTTTCTTTTTACAAAATTTTTTGCTTAAAATCTCATAAAATTCATAACATGAAATCAGTATAGAATTTTTGCAAACTGTCGACAATTTTTAATCGTTTCGATAAGATTTACAACTTTCATTTTTAATTTTCCTCAAATTCATTTATCTTCATGACGTTCCTGAAAATGTAGTACCGAAATCATTTTTTGGCTTGCTCTAGTCAAAATTCAAGCGAGGCCTTCCAATAAATCTTATGTTGAATCCAGAAAATAATTTGGCCTCTAAAGACCTCAAACGTTCAATTCTTTCAAAAATACCCTTAAACATATTTGTTGCACCTTAACTTATCTTAGCTTGATTTTCTAAGGTTTAATCTCATTTAAACCTTTTCAAATATTTAATCAAGCACTTAACATATAAAATAATCATGCCATGTAGTTTTCTTTTTATGCCATGGTTAAAATCATTTTATCAAACACTTAGTTTGCTTAAACTTAGTGTTTATAACAAGGTTGTCACACGTTGTCTTTTTAACCTTAAACCATAGTTTTTCGTCTTTCCATCATCATCAAATAACCGATAATAAAATCATTTCATAAAGTCTCTTGTACATGCCTTAGTCCAAAAAGATTACAAACTATAATCTTAACTCATGAAAACAACATATTTTCAAGACTAGCGTTGAATAATTTACCCAAGCATTTCTAAGCCTTTTGATCCTCTTATTTGGTGCTTAGAAGCTTCTCAAAAACCCTTGACAACAATCATAACATATCCCATAAAAATCCCATCTAAAACATGAGCAAAACCCTTAGAACACAATAGGTAAAATTAGAGTTTTTACTTTGAAAAGTCCTTAATCTTTATCAAAAACACTAATTCATGCTTTCTTGGATGTTTTGAAAGCTTAAATTATCAAGATTTTGAGAGAGTAAAACTTAGGGAGGGGTGGTTTTCATGGTAGAAATGGGAGCAATTTTTGCGATGAATAACTAAACTTTGCTTTCAAATAGAACCTTGGCCTTATAAAGACTCAACATAGGGACCTAATTGCAATAAAAGGAAATTGCTCCTTCACACCTATCACCTTTGGTTTCCAAGGGGAAGATGAGGCCAACTTTTCCTCCTTTGGAGTGTCACTTCTTTTCTTCCTTCATGGCCATGCAAAAGATGACAATATTTAGCCATCTTTTTCAACATTGATGATTCACCTACATTAGTCATCACTTAAACATTTTTGTGGTAAAAAATTAGCTTCATTTGCTTGGTGAAAACCGAATACACCAAGGGAAGGATGTGGCTTAATTCCTTTCTTTTAGGTGTCCAATGGTGGGTCCCACAATAACTTTTAACGGTCCAAATTTAAACTGATAGCATTTTTCCTATACTGCTGGTACACTTTTTCTATACTGTTATAAACTTACACAATATTCCTTACTCATCCATACCCTCCACACAGTATAATTCTTATATTGCTTAACTTTATATTAAACAAATGTATTTGACAACAATATTTTCTATACTGTTATAAACTTACACGGTATTCTTTACTCATCCATATCCTTCACACAATATAATTCTTATATTGCTTAACTTTATACAGTATAATTTCTATACTGTATTACTTTTACAGTATAATTTTCATACTACTTAACTTTAGTAGTATAATTCGTTACACTGCATTACTTTATTAGTATAATCCTTATACTACATCATTCTAATAATGTATAATTTTTCATATTTTTATACAATATTTTCCTTAAACTATATTTTTGTCTTAACATTTGTTGCTACACATTTTACAACAATTATGTTTTTCGGCTTATTTTCATATTCTTCGTTTCTTGTAAACACTATGACATGATTTTTACCTTTAAAAATCTAATTTTCACTTTTATGAAATTTATCATTAAATTAGATTATAACAATAATCCTTGTGATACTCGTTATACTCTTAAAATATTTAACAAAATTTCAGGCATAAATTTAAGCTCACAAAATTTGTACTTAAGTTACTTAACATAATCCCTTAATTATTGCATTTATAATGCACTAGAAATGCTCAGGTGTCACAATACATAGGTCTTTCTTATGAAGTGTAGGAGTGAAACTTTTTTCCTCATACAATCTTTTCATTCTTATGTTGAAACTCAATTTAACAAGAAAATCAAAATTCTTCATTCAGATAATGGGTGGGAGTTTGAAATGGCAGATTTTTTTAAGAGAGTAGAAAAAAAAAACATAGCCATCTTTTAAATATCGCTAGTGCTTTGCGTTTCCAAGCAGGCCTCCCAATACAATGTTGCGGTGAGAGTGTATTGACCGCTGCCTACCTTATAAACCGCACACCAACTCCTATTCTTTCTCACAAGACACCTACAAAATTCTCTTCAATTCAACTCTTTCATTTTCACACTTAAAGGTCTTTGGTTGCTTATGCTATGCTACAAGTACAAAATGGTCAAAGACAAAATTTGATGCTAGAGCAACTTCTTGTATTTTTCTTGGTTGTCCTTATGCTTAAAAAGATTTGTGTCTCGAGATGTCCGTTTTCATGAGAATGTCTTTCCTTTCGTTAAAGAAACTACTCCACATCCTAGTAATCTCGTTCTGCCTCACTCCCTTGTCGAACAATATCATGATGACCCTATTCCAACAATTGATGAAGAAATGAGTCATGAAAACGACCAGATAGCAGATGCATTATCTCCCATGTCACCACCAATTTGAAGATCAACTCGAGAAACTCATCCTCCTTCCTACCTCAAGGACTATCACTACAAGCTAGCCATATGTGATCTATCATCTCCGAAGTCTTCTTCATGCCCTGTAAGTACCTCTCAGCCTCTACATAAATATCTTTCCTATGACAAAATTTCCACTTCTCACCTATCCTTTCTAGCATCAATTTCTTCTACTACAAAACTAAAAAGTTTTAAACAGGCAATGCTTGACGAGAATTGGAGGAATGCAATGTCAGACGAAATTAAAGCTTTGGAAGATAACCAAACTTGGAAACTTACATCATTGCCTCCGAATAAAGAGGCAATTGGTTGCAAATGGGTGTACAAAGTCAAGTAAAAAGCAGATGAGACCATTGGATGCTATAAAGCCCGTCTAGTGGCCAAGGGTTAGGATCTGCAAGAGGTTTAGACTATCAAGAAACCTTTGCACCATTGGATTTTTGCATAGAATGAATTATACATGTTTAATTCAGAATTATTGAATTCTGAATTAATTATTTCACACTTGAATTATTAATGTAACACAGAAAAATGTTCTCTGTGACACATAATGTAATGTGATAAATGTTGTCACATTTAACTAAGCATTAGTTAATTAATTAATTTGTTAATTTTAAAATCTATTCTTAAATAAATGTGATTTATTTTTGAATTTAGATTTAGATATATATATATATATGGTTTTGAACCAAATCTTTATATATATATATATATAAGATTTTATAATATATTAATATATATATATATATATATTAATATAATATTATAAAAAAAGGTGAAGGACATGAAACTGAAGTTTCACGCTTCAATTTATTCACATATATATATTAATATAATATTATAAAAAAAAGGTGAAGGACATGAAACTGAAGTTTCACGCTTCAATTTATTCACACATATATATATATATATATATAACCGAATCAATGATGATTGATTCGGTCAAATAAAAAAAAAGAAGGTAAAATTGATTTTACTTCACGGATTCCTTTTATATACATATGTATGTGTGTGTGTGTGAGACCGAATCAATGTGTGATTTGGGAAAGAAGAAAAAGGAAAAGAAAAAGAAAAAGGAAAGTAAAATTACTAATGGCTCAGATATAAAAAGGAAAGATAATAGTTATCTCAGAAGAATTTTTTCACGTAATTTTTAGAGAGAAAAACTGAGAGTTCTTCTCCAAAGAAAAAGGTCTGCTATCTCATGTGTTGAGTACATAGCAGATTCAGAAAAGTGTGAGGAAAATTCATTCTTGCAGTTTGATGCCCACTCGTCTTTCCATTGGTGTGGAGGCCTGGTTTGGAAGATCGTGGTATCAAAAAGGAAAGCTAGGATACCCTGATAGTCTTCAAAAGGTTAGTAAAAATTCCTAAAGCTTTCTATAATAAAAATTATATATCTATTCCTGAGGAACAAAGTTTTCAGAAATTTTTGTTTGTCAACGATCCATTCCTTCCGCTGCGTTTCATGTTTTAATTCCAACAAATGGTATCATAGCGGGTTATAGCATATATAATTTTAATTAAACATGATTTTATTTTGATAATATCATGTTTTTGATGTATGTTGTGGGCACTTTGCATCTTTGTTAATTTTTATTCATGAGATGAATGATTGTTTGATGAAGGGATTTTTGGTCGTTAATTATATGGTCCTTTTGGATTAATAATTTTATTTTCAGTTTGATTAGATCAATCTATGTAAACCCATAAAGAGGTATATGATTTTTGTAATTTATTATTATTTTTTTTTCTTTTCTCTCCTCTCTTTCACTTGCTACACGTGGAGCGATGAAGAAAAAGATGTCCATTGGATTTTTTGGCCCAGTTGAGAACTTTGGGCATATCAAATTTCAAAGGTAATCCAGCAAATTGTTGCACAATAAACCACTTGATGAAGATTGCAAAATTGGAGCAGGGAATTATGTATAAATTACAAGAAGACCCCTATAATTTTATTTTTTATTTTTTTTTGTTGTAATTTTAATTATCCAAAAGGGTCCGGTCAAAAATTCATTGTTTATTTTCATTTTTATTTTCATATGATGATTGTGATAACATGTTCATGCATAATAACATGTCATTTAGGAAAGTGCCCACTTATAGTTATTGTAACATGACATGCATACACTTAGCATATTATTTTTTATAAAGGAGTTTGTAAAATGATTTAATATGTGTTAGCATTAATTTAATGAGATTAAATTAATTGGGTTGGTTTTATATAATCTTAATTTATTAATCAACCAAATAATGTGAATTTAGTTTTAATAGTTAAGACTTGGTAAAATTCACATTAATTCTAAGTTATCTAATTTTAAATTGTTTAATATTCAGTAACTTAGACAATTCATAATAAATTTAGATTTTTAGAAAATCTGGTAATTTATTTAAGTGTAAATAGAGTGAGATTCTATTAACACATAATATGATCTAGTAATTTAAAATTTTTTTATCTACTAGAATTATGTAACATATGATGTTTTATAAGATAAAACACATCTTTTAAAATAATAAGTGGGAGAAGGTAATATGACAATATAACCTGCGGTCTCCACTATTAGTACAACACCGTGAGATTTAGGTGGTGCCTCGTAATGCTTTGATTTCGTCCTCCCTACGAAGGGTGTCCATTTAAATCAATATCAAGGTTGGCTTTTTTGAGATAGGATTTTATAATGTATTTCAAAATTGACCTACCCTACGGCGGCAATTTTGAGTTAAGTTGTTAAAATCCAAAATAGTGGGTTACACTCATAAAGACATAATTAAATTGTTAATTATATCTTGACCAAAATAAACAGTTATTAATAAATATAGAAAATATGAGATATTTTGAATATATTTATTAATCGAGAATGTCTCAATTCAATTCATAAATAATTTGACCTACCCTACGGCGACACTTTATTTATTAAAATTGAATAATCTTGGAATTAGTAAAATATTTTTTTGTGCATCATGCATCACGTTTACTATTCCAAAACATATATTTATGATGTTTATGCAACCATTTTAATTTATGCTATTTTATTTATTTATTACAGCAACAATGTCTAATCCAATCATCGTTATTCTCTCAACTGAAAAATTAACCGGAGATAATTTTGTCAAGTGGAAGAGTAACATGAACATTGTACTAATTTGCGAAAGTTACAAGTTCGTCCTGACAGAGGAATGTCCTCAAGAGCCTACTACAAATGCTCCTCGTAATGTACGGGAAGCATATGATCGTTGGATCGAGGCGAACAATAAGGCCTGTTGTTTTCTTTTGGCTGGGATGTCTGACGTGCTTAGGATGAAGCACGAAAGCATAGAGACCGCTTATGAGATAATGCAGTCTCTACAAGACATGTTTGGTAAACCTTCTGAAAAGGCATGTCACGAAGCCATTAAGGCAGTAATGAATGCAAAAATGAAGGCAGGGATTTCGGTCAGAGAACATGTTCTCAACATGGTTAACTATCTCCATGAGGCCGAGGTCAACGGGGCTATGATAGATGAAGCCACACAGGTGGGGATGATTTTGGAAACCCTCTCCCCTGCGTTCCTTCAGTTCAAAAGCAATTATTTCATGAACAAGCTGAAATATAACATGACTGAGTTGCTTAATGAACTTCAAACCTTCGAGTCTATTTCGAAAGAAAAGACCAAAGAAGTTGAGGCAAATGTTGCAGAAGCTCAACCCTCCTCTTCTGCTCAAAAGAATAAGAAGAGGAAGGGGACTGAAGGAAGTGGTAAGTCTAAGAATAGAGGGCAACCCAAGAAGAACAAAAGCAACAACAACAAAAAGAGCTCCAACCAAAAGAAGCCTAAAGGAAAATGTTTCCACTGCGGCGTAGTTGGGCACTGGAAGAGAAACTGCAAGAAGTATCTTCAGGAGCTCAAAGAAAAGAAGAACAACGGTAAATCAGATTTACTCGTTTTAGAAGCTTGTTTAGTTGAAGATGATACTTCACCATGGATAATTGATTCAGGGGCAACTAACCATGTTTGTTCTTCTTTGCTGATGCTTAGTTCTTCAAGGGAGCTTGCTGACGGGGAACAAACGATGAGAGTGGGAACGGGAGAGGTTGTTTCGGCAAGAGCAGTGGGAGTTGTTAAACTTTATTTTAGAAATAAGTTTTTAATTTTAGACAATGTTTATTACATTCCTTGTTTTCGTAGAAATTTGATTTCTGTTTCCAAGGTTGTTTGAACAAATATTTAATGTTTCTTTTAATAATAATTATGTTAATATTTCTAGAAATGGTTTGGATATTTGTTCTGCGCATCTGGAAAATGGGCTTTACACCTTAAGGCCCAACTAAAAAGCACTACTCAATACCGAAATGTTCAAAGTTGAACAACCTAAACCCAAGAAGCAAAAAATTTCTTCTAATAATGAAACATACCTATGGCACCTTAGATTAGGTCACGTTAACCTTGACAGAATTAATAGACTGGTAAAGGAAGGTCCTTTAAAAGAGCTAAAAGTTAGTTTTCTACCAGTTTGTGAATCTTGTCTTGAAGGTAAAATGACTAAGAGGCCTTTCTCTGCAAAAGGGGAAAGGGCCAAGGAACCACTTGAGCTAATACATTCAGACATATGTGGTCCAATGAATGTACAAGCACGTGGTGGTTACGAATATTTCGTCACATTCATTGACGATTATTTAAGGTATGGTTACATATACCTAATGCAAAGGAAATCTGAAACTTTTGGAAAGTTCAAAGAATTTCAAGCGAAAGCTGAAAAGCAATTAGGAAAGACGGTGAAGAGTCTTCGATCTGATCGAGGAGGAGAATACCTTGATACTGAATTCAAGAACTATATGATAGAACATGGTATTCTATCACAACTCATCGCACCTGGAACACCACAACAAAATGGTGTTGTAGAGAGAAGAAATAAAACGTTGCTTGATATGGTGAGATCCATGCTCAGCTACTCATCATTACCCACTTCATTTTGGGGATATGCACTACAAACTGCAGTATATCTTCTAAACATAGTTCCATCAAAGTCTATTTCAAAAACACCTTTAGAGTTATGGAATGGTCGCAAACCTAGTGTGCGACATATCCGTATATAGAGGTGTCCAGCACATGTGTTGAAAGGTAAGACTGGGAAGTTAGAACCACGTTTTGAAGTATGCTTATCTGTGGGATACCCAAAGGGAACGAGGGGAGGTTTGTTTTATAGTCCATAGGAAAAGAAAGTATTTGTATCGACAAATGCCACTTTTCTCGAGAATGATTATATGACAAACTATAAACCTCGTAGAAAAGTTGTACTTGAAGAGTTACTTTCTGATCAGATCAGACCGCAACCGACAACTGTTGTCGAAGGACAAAATGAGGAGACCACATCTCCCTATCAGAATGTCATACCACCTCGACGTAGTGGGAGGGTTGTGAGACCACCTGCTCGCTACAGGGAACTTGGAGAAGCAAATGTTGCTATCTCTAATAATGGTGAAGATGATCCATTGACATATCGTGATGCAATGGAAGTTTCTGAGAAGAAAAAATAGGCTGGAGGCTATGAACCTTGAAATGGAGTCCATGTACTCCAATTCAGTCTGGGATCTTGTAGACATACCTGAAGGGATAAAACCCATAGGGTGCAAATGGATTTACAAGAAGAAAAGAGGAGTGGATGAGAAAGTTGAGACTTTCAAAGCTAGGCTTAGTGGCAAAGGGTTATACCCAAAAGGAGGGAGTTGACTATGAAGAAACTTTCTCGCCTTGTAGCTATGCTTAAATCCATTCGGATTCTTTTATCCATTGCTGCTTGTCTTGATTATGAGATATGGAAAATGGATGTCAAGACTGCCTTTTTTGAATGGCTATCTTGAGGAAAGCATCTATATGGTGCAACCAGAAGGGTTTGTAGTCAAAGGTCAAGAGCAAAAAGTTTACAAGTTGCAGAGGTCCATCTATGGACTCAAGCAAGCTTCAAGATCTTGGAACTTGAGATTTGATGAAGCGATCAAATCTTATGGTTTCGATCAAAATATTGATGAACCTTGTGTTTACAAGTACATCAAAGATAAGAAGGTGGTCTTCTTGGTTCTTTATGTAGATGATATCCTACTCATTGGGAATGATGTAGGCGTATTATCTGATGTAAAGAAATGGCTCGCCAACAATTTCCAAATGAAAGATCTAGGAGAAGCAAGTTATGTTCTTGGAATCCAACTCATAAGAGATCGCAAAAACAAACTGTTGGTGCTGTCTCAGGCATCGTATATCGATAAGGTGCTTATCAGATTTTCGATGCAAAACTCCAAGAAAGGTAATTTGCCTACACGTCATGGAGTTTATCTTTCAAAAGAGCAGTGTCCTAAGACACCTCAAGAGGAAGAAAATATGAGACGGGTACCCTATGCATCTGCAATAGGAAGTGTAATGTATGCCATGTTGTGTATAAGACTTGACATTTGCTATGCAGTGGGTATAGTCAGTCGGTATCAATCCAACCCAGGATTAGATCATTGGATAGCGGTTAAACATATTCTCAAGTATCTTAGGAGAACGAGAAACTATATGCCAGTTTATTCTGGTGAGAATTTGATTCTCATTGAATACACTGATTCTGATTTTCAATCAGATAAAGACACACGTAAATCTACGTCTGGATCAGTGTTTACTTTTGGTGGTGGAGCCATAGTTTGGAGAAGCATCAAGCAATCTTGTATTGCTGATTCAACTATGGAAGCAGAATATGTGGCTGCTTGTGAAGCAGCTAAAGAAGCTGTTTGGCTCCGTAAGTTCTTAAATGATTTGGAAGTAGTTCCAGGCATGGATAAACCACTCACACTGTATTGTGACAACAGTGGTGCAGTGACAAATTCAAGAGAACCTAGAAGCCACAAAAGAGGAAAGCATACAAAAAGAAAATATCATTTGATTAGAGAGATAGTGCATCGAGGCGATGTGGAAGTTGTAAAGATAGTGTCAAAAAACAACCATGCCGACCCTTTCACCAAGACGTTACCTGCAAAGAGCTTTGAGGGACACTTGGAAGGCTTAGGTCTTAGAGACATGTCTCACCTGCTTTAGGGCAAGTGGGAGATTGTTGGGCTTGGTGCCCTAAAAGCTGTGACATTGTACATATTGTTAATAAATAAATAAAATGACATTTATTATTATTTTGGTTGATTATATGTATTATGAATGCATTTATAAACATCAAGAAAATTCCATGATTATTTATGTGACTATAAATTTAGCATATAAGTGTTATTTGCTTAAGGATAAAATTTATAGATGATAATCTAAATAGTCCGTAATAATTAATTAAAGTTTGGGATCTTTAATTAAAAATTACAAGTACGGTCCAATCTCATCTAAAATAAAATAGTCATTATCCAGACTATTAATGTAGAGACATTGGATTGGAGGTACTTTATATAATGAGATTATATAGGACTGGACCAGATAAATTATGAATCTCTAATAATCATCTGTTACAAATAGAGTATTCAAATTTATCACTATAATGATCATATATTTGACAGTCTTAATCCTGAGTATTTATTAGACTCCTATTTATAATATTATGTTTTTTGACTTGCATGGTAAGATTTGTCTAAGCACAGATTATAACTTAGCATCTTGGAAACATAAAGTAATAAATGGCTGGGAATAATATTATACAGATATGGAATCCATTCCTTCCCTATGGAAGTTAGAAAAATAGTTCTCTTGAGTGATAATTCAAGGTTTGAACAGTAGAGCGCTCGTTCATAATAAGATTATGAATTAATTGTTCATTAGAGAATTATTGTTACTCAACGGTAAAGATGTAATAAGAGAGGTGAACGAAAATTGAACCTAGCTCTTATTATGAACTATTTATGGAGGACTGACTTATATGTAATGATTATATCAATGGACTACTCGTTAATTTTTTTTGAGTAATTTCACTATAATCTCAAGAGTTTAGTTTCAGGTTTTTAGTAGAGTAACACTGAAACTAATAAATTTGGCACATTAATCAAAGAGTTTAATTAATTGTCAAAATTATTGGAGCTTGGGTTATAGGTCCATAGGTCCCCAATACCACCTCTGTAACACTATATTGGATTTTTGCATAGAATGAATTATACATGTTTTATTCGAAATTATTGAATTCTGAATTAATTATTTCACACTTGAATTATTAATGTAACACAGAAAAATGTTCTCTGTGACACATAATGTAATGTGATAAATATTGTCACATTTAACTGAGCATTAGTTAATTAATTAATTGGTTAATTTTAAAATCTATTCTTAAATAAATATGATTTATTTTTGAATTTAGATTTAGATATATATATATATGGTTTTGAACCAAATCTTTATATATATATATATATATATAATTTATAATATATTAATATATATATTATATATATAAAAAAGGTGAAGGACGTGAAACTTCACTTTATTCACACACATATATATATATAACCGAATCAATGATGATTGATTCGGTCAAATAAAAAAAAAAGGTAAACTTGCTTTTACTTCACGGATTCCTTTTATATACATATGTATGTGTGTGTGTGAGACCGAATCAGTGTGTGATTCGGGAAAGAAGAAAAAGGAAAAGAAAAAGAAAAGGGAAAGTAAAATTACTAATGGCTCAGATATAAACAGGAAAGATAACAGTTACCTCAAAAGAATTTTTTCACGTAATTTTTAGAGAGAAAAACTGAGAGTTCTTCTCTAAAAAAAAAGGTCTGCTATCTCATGTGTTGAGTACATAGCTGATTCAGAAAAGTATGAGGAAAATTCATTATTACAGTTTGACGCCTACTCGTCTTTTCATTGGTGTGGAGGCCTAGTTTGGAAGATCGTGGTGTCAAAGAGGAAAGCTATGATACCCTGATAGTCTTCAAAAGGTTAGTAAAAATTCCTAAAGCTTTCTATAATTAAAATTATATATCTATTCCCGATGAACAAAGTTTTCAAAAATTTTTGTTTGTCAACGATCCGTTCCTTCCGCTGCGTTTCACGTTTTAATTCCAACATAAAGATGTGGTTTGCAAGCTTCAAAAATCTTTTTACGGCCTCAAACAAGCTTCCCGCCAATGGTTTGCAAAGCTTTCTAGTAAATGGAGTAATTTAAACCAGATCAAATCTGTAACTTTAAATATCTTCAATTTCCCATTAGTGAGAATAGGGTGTAATTTCTTTATTGGATGGAAATGTAACTCCTCGCCTTATGGGCCTACGTACATTTGTGTATGCAATGCGCGAGGGTTTCCTCTCCCTCTATCTCACCTCCGATAAGTTATGAAGTGGACTTTTTATAAATTACTATTGGAGAGGCTGTTGTTAAATTTATTTCTTGTGATTAATTTGATTAATTGTCTGAAGTGATGTGGTTCACAGGGTAGACCACATCACGTAATTCAGTAGAGAGGGAAAAAACCAAATCTGAAGGTAGTTCCTTCCATTTCTTCGGAATGTCGGAGTATAAGGGAGGGGAAGGTTTCCTCTCCCGCGAACCCCCTTCACATCCTTGATAGATTGAACCATCAAAGGTGATTATTCATTATTTACAAAAGTAGGGAATAATTTTCTTACGAAAATTCCTGTATATATAGATGATATCATCATTGCAGGTGACGATAATACTAAAATCCATTCAATCAAGGAGAGACCACGTGACAATTTCAAGGTGCGAGATCTTGGGGCTTTGAAGTTTTTTCTTCGCATTGAAGTTTCTCGTTAAAAAGCAGGAATTTATTTGAGTCGACGTAAATATGTCCTAGAATTACTTGAGGAGTTTGGTGTTCTTGGTTCACTTCCTTCCAAACCACCCATGGAAGAAAATTTGAAGTTTAATAATTCTGATGGGGAGCTTGTCTCGAATGCTTTTTCTTATAGAAGGTTAATTGGTCGCTGGCTTTACCTCATGGTTACTAGGCCAGACATTGCTTATTGTGTTCAAATTCTTAGTCAGTTTCTTGGTGAGCCTCGTCAATCACATTATCTTGCCGCTATCAGGACATTGCGGCATTTAAAATGGAAGCCAGGACAAGGACCATTGTTGTCATCATCTAGTGCACTTCAGCAACACGCCTATTGTGACCCAGACTGTGCAAGTTGTCCAGACTCTAGACGTTCTACGGCAGGTTTTTGTGTCCTTCTCGGTAATTACCCCATTTCATGGAAATCCAAGAAACAATCAACTATATGATGCTCCTCCGCCGAAGCAGAATATCGAGCAACGGCGCCAACATGCTGTGAGATTAGCTGGCTGCTCCTCTTGCACACGGACCTTGGAGTTAATCATTCTCAACCCGCGTCTCTTTATTATGATAACAAAGTTGCTTACACATAGCTGCCAATCCTACACTTCATGAACAAACTAAACATATTGAAATTAACCGTCATTTGATACGAGAGAAATTTCAAAGAGGCATTATTTGCACCGAATTCATTAGATCGCAGCACCCACTCGCTGACATTTTCACAAAACGCTTGGGGCAAATTCTTTCCACCAACTGCTTTCCAAGGTGGGCGTTCAAGACTTTCACTTGCCATCTTGAGGGGGGAGTGCTGGAGAATTTGATTTGGTTGTCTTGTCTAGTTGATTTGATGCAGATTCTTCTCTCTATTCCTTATTTCGATTTTCCTTAAGTTTAGAGATTGTATTTCTTAATTATAGAGATTGTACAACTAACTTTTAGTTTCTTTCCTTTTTGGCCTTCATAAGTCAACTAGAATTTTGTATATATTTTTGCCCTGTGCATTTGTGATTTAATATCAAAGGTACCTTAATAATTTTCTCAGACTTTTCGCATTGTATTTGTTAGTTCCTAGCCCTAAATGCTTAATAACATAACCAGTATAAGTAAACACTATTACAAATAAAATGTGAGTCCCATTATTGTAGGATCCACCTTTTATTAGTGGATGATGCTTAGCACCACCAGGGTCTTATAACAATACTCGAAAAAATGTTTCGGGGGAAAGATGGGACTTGATTAAAGAATGCAGAACAGATCTAGCATTGAAATAAGATCTTACGGTGAGATATGAGTTGCTTACAAAGAGACTAAGAGAAATTACAACTTTATATAAGGAAGGATCCCTGACAATCAAATATTCATCACAAAACCCAGCAAACAACAAAATCAGCTTATCATGATTCATGACAATTGTAAATATTATTCTAATTCACTATATTAACTGTTCTCTGGACTAGCATATATAACAAAAATCACCCCATTCGCAAGATAAAAAAGGGGCAATTCATGATCAGATCAATCAAACTGATAAGAAAAGCAGTCACATGGAGAGAAAGAAAGGGGGATCGAGAGAGGGAAACAAATAGAGAGAAAGAGACCCTGGCATTATAATTTTCTCCGAACCTGTTAATTCAGCTACCATATAACACAATGTCGCCAGGAAAATCAAAGTACTAATTTTGGCTGGCAGAGAAATGCAGTACTTCAGCTAAAACCCAAGATGCTAGCTGCTTCATTATTTCCTTTTGTGTTGTAATTTATCTGTCCTTTTTTTTTTTTTTCGGTGATCGAGAATGATACTAATTATTAAGCTGGGAGATTATATATTAGTATTGAATTTATCACTTACATGCAGACACTTAGAATTAAAAAGCTCCTTCCATGGGAGAGCATAAACAAAGAAAGCAACTATATGAAGACCATGATCATGAATTTCACGATGTATGCATAATGATACATACATTACGAGAACTATAATATTACATATAATAATTAATATAGGAATTTCCAAAGGAATATGTCGCGCAAAGGAATTTTTCAAGATCTGTAGAAATGAATATCTGGACGGTGCACAAGATGCCATCATGAGTATTGAAAAACCAGAGCGATAAACAAGCATCGTGGAATCATGAAAACAAATATTTAAGGAATTTCACAAGACGTGTGTGAGTGTATTGATGCCAAAACTAGGAGCTATAGAGCAGCGTCGTGGATGAGTCTTGATAATGAAATATCTGCAATGTTGGTCAGAGAAGAGTTGATAATGGACTAATAAGGATAAGAGTTTTAGGACAGACAAATGATATATATATATATATATATATATATAAAGAATTTCACGTGGTCTACAAAACGAATTACATCTTCCGGGGTGCATGCGCAAGATGCCAATGCGAGTTTAAAAATTGTAGAGGGACAAAGCATCCTCAACGTGGATGAATCTTGATCATGAAAAGTCTACACAAGTTAGTGAGATATCTTATAATATAAGTGTAAGATGACGGATGACCACTTTTGGGTAGTTTTTTACTTTAACATCTTGTGTGCTTCTTATCTCTTTTTTTTTTTTTTTTTTTTTTTGAATCTTGCATCTTAAATGTTTCTCGTTCAATTTTTCCCTTTAATTGATGTGCCCTTTAAATTATTTCTTTAAAAAAATTTAGCATTCTTAAATGTTTCTCATTAATATTTTCTCTTATATATATGTTTGTACTTATTTTTTAATATTATTTTTATCCAATGTGCCCTAGCTAATTAATTTTTTTTTTTACTAAGTACAACACCGAAATAAATTTCTCAAATGTGTCTAAAGTATTTTTTTTTATAAATTTTATTTGTCTTTTGTCCAAATGCACATTTTATTTTTAATAATAAGTCTTGGATTATTTAAGTTTTGCTCCTGGGGCTAGAAGCGCTTTAACCCCACTCACTTTTTGGTTTAGAAGCACAAATAGAAGTGACTGCTTTTCTAAAAAATAAAAATTGTACTAAATGTGACTTTTCAAAACTTATGGATATAAATAATAATTTTGAAAATATTTGTAATAAATAACAGAAAATAAAAATTCACTCGATAAAAATATATTTACTTATTCATTTATTATGAGTAAAAAAATTTTACTAGTAATTTTACTATCACGAATAATTATAAAATACATTATCGTAATTCTTAGTAGTTTTTATAACTATTGCAAGAATCTGACGTTTCTGGGGGAAAAAAAAAAAAAATCAGTGCTATCTTTGAGATACGTTTTGTATTAGTGCTATAAGAAATTGTTTTAATGGCATAACCTGCTGCCTTTATCCATCCCCTCCAAATCAAATTATTTCTTCAACTTACAAAAGGCCTTTTATGGGCTTAAGCAAGCTCTGAGGGCTTGGTTTGAGAAGATAAAAGGTGCTTTGATTTAATAAGGGGTTTTGTCAATCTTAAATTTGATAATTCCTTGTTCATCTAAAAAAGAAAAAAATAAAGAGGCGATTCTTTGTTATTAGTTATTGTGAGTCATCCTGTTTATATTACTCAAGTTGTTAATGACCTCAATAAGAACTTAGCTCTAAAAAAAATGCACAAATATTTTGCTACAAATAGTCGTTTTTATATTTTCATTGTTGTTTGTTTCAGCTAATTTATATAGTTTTGTTTTGTTATTAGTGTGTCGTTTGTCTTTGTGTATATTTTGTTATTATTTTGTGTGCGAGCTATACATAGCCACAACAACTATTGTAATAATTAGGCGTGATTAGATTTGAATATTGACATATTGAATATAAAGTTTGGTTTTCTCTTCTATTTTGAGGGTATTATGTTGCATCAAATGGTTCTTGGCTCCTCGGGCTCCTTCCTTGGCTTTGAAGCTTATAGGGATCATAATGGTCTCCATCTTACTCAGACTAAGTACACTCATAATTTGTTACTTAAAACCAATACGAGTAATGCTAAAGGTTGTCCAACTCCTATGAGTCTGAGCCAGAATTTGGCAGCCTATGATGGAGATCTTTTTGACGAGCCTTCTTTGTATAAAAGCAAAATTGGAGTGCTTCAGTATTTTACCATGACCAGACTTCATATTCATTTAATTTTAATAAGCGGAGACAATGTCTGCAATCTCCAACAATTGAGCATTAGAAAGCCTGTAAAAGTGTTCTCTGGTGTCTTTGTGGGTCCTTAGACTTTAGTCTTGTGCTCGAGCCTTTCCATAAATTTGTTTTAGAAGGCTATTTAGATGTAGGTTGTTATTATTCTGTTACAAGCTGGTTAGAGTTTGTTAGAGTCAGTGTTAGCATGCAATTAGCTTCAGATGTAACTTCTTTGATCTTAAGATAACACAAGTACAAATGCTCAGCTCCAAATGAAGCTGGTGGGATCCTCTGAGTTTCTCTTAGATTTTTCTCTGTTCTAGTTTCCTTTCTATTAGTATCTCCCACTCGGATTTTTTTTTTTCTTTTCTTTTCTATCCCCAACTGTTATCTTTAGTGAGACCCCATGAATAAAGTCATGCTTCATTTGTTTTAGTTGTTTTTTATAATAGTCAAAGTCGTGTTATTATTCAACATGAGGTGTAGTTGGCTTCGATTGGTGTACCAGTATTGCTTTATGAAATGCTCAGGTCTCTTTCACTGCAGGTAATTATGGGTCCTAGCGTATAAAGAAGTCACGTTTGAAAAATTATAGAACTACAAGCAGCAAGATATGCCCCAAAAAAAAAAAGAAAAAAAGAAAGGTCAGCCTTGTGAAAGACCAGTGACATGAAACCCTTACTAGAAACAGTACTGCATAACAGTAATACTTGAAAATCCAAACATATCTAGACAGTTGCCATTTCAAAAGATGAGTAAAATATATCAGTTACACAAACCCAGAAACCTTGACAAGGACAATACACAAAACATGAGTCACCCAAACTCAAAACATCTGTCATTAACTAACTAGGACAAAGCCCTGCAGCTTAATCCACCTCCTCAATCTTGGGGCCAGCACCACTTCCACCGCTAGCAGAAGGACCATCCTCGTCCATGGCTCCACCCATGTCAGCACCACCAGCACCGCCTTGGTACATCTTGGCAATGATGGGGTTGCAAATACTCTCCAACTCCTTCATCTTGTCCTCGAATTCATCTGCCTCGGCGAGCTGGTTTCCATCGAGCCACTGGATGGCCTGCTCAATCGCGTCTTCAATTTTCTTCTTGTCAGCAGCAGGGAGTTTGGCAGCAATCTTTTCGTCTTTGATGGTATTCCTCATGTTGTAAGCATAGTTTTCTAGAGCATTCTTGGCCTCAACCTTCTTCTTGTGTTCCTCATCCTCAGCCTTGTACTTCTCAGCCTCCTGTACCAACTTCTCAATCTCCTCCTTGGAAAGCCTACCCTTGTCATTTGTGATGGTGATCTTGTTCTTTTGTCCAGTCGTTTTGTCCTCGGCAGAGACATTCAAGATACCATTTGCATCAATGTCAAAGCAGACATTGATCTGTGGAACTCCCCTAGGGGCAGGAGGAATGCCAGAGAGCTCAAACTTGCCAAGCAAGTTGTTGTCCTTTGTCCGAGTTCGTTCACCCTCGTACACTTGGATTAGCACACCAGGTTGGTTATCAGAATAAGTGGAGAACACCTGCTCTTTCTTAGTGGGAATTGTGGTGTTTCTTGGAATTAGTACCGTCATTACACCTCCTGCAGTTTCCAATCCAAGGGACAGCGGCGTGACATCCAACAACAGAAGGTCTTGCACCTTCTCATTACCCTCACCGCTAAGGATTGCAGCCTGGACAGCGGCACCATAAGCAACTGCCTCATCAGGGTTGATGCTCTTGCACAACTCCTTTCCATTGAAAAAGTCCTGCAACAATTGTTGAACCTTGGGGATCCTAGTAGATCCACCAACTAGAACCACATCATGTACACTGCTCTTGTCCATCTTTGCATCCCTCAAACACTTCTCCACAGGCTCCATACACTTCCTGAAGAGATCCATGTTGAGCTCCTCAAATCTGGCCCGAGTGATAGTTGTGTAGAAATCAATACCCTCATACAGAGAATCAATTTCAATTGTGGTTTGTGCAGTTGACGACAGGGTCCTCTTGGCTCTCTCACAAGCCGTCCTGAGTCTCCTCAAAGCTCTAGGGTTTCCACTAATGTCCTTCTTGTGCTTCCTCTTGAACTCCTGAACAAAATGATTCACCATCCTGTTGTCAAAATCTTCACCACCCAAGTGGGTGTCACCAGCCGTAGCTTTCACTTCAAAGATACCCTCTTCAATGGTGAGGAGGGAGACATCAAATGTGCCACCACCGAGGTCGAAAATAAGCACATTCTTCTCTCCAGCGGTACTGGCTTTCTTGTCAAGCCCATATGCAATGGCAGCAGCAGTAGGCTCGTTGATGATACGCATCACATTGAGGCCAGCAATGACACCCGCGTCCTTCGTGGCTTGACGCTGCGAATCGTTGAAGTAAGCAGGCACAGTAACAACCGCATTCTTGATGGTTGTACCAAGGTAAGCCTCCGCAATCTCCTTCATCTTGGTGAGTACCATCGAGGAGATCTCTTCTGCAGCAAATTGCTTCTCCTCACCCTTGTAGTTCACAACAATCATAGGTTTGTCGCCGGGGCCAGCAATAACCTTGAACGGCCACAATTTCATGTCGTTTTGCACCGACGGATCACTGAATCGTCTGCCAATTAACCGTTTGGCATCTACAAAAAACCACCAAATAAAATAAATACAGTCAGATTACAATTCAATAATCATAATCGTCTGCCAATTTTTTTTCACCAAGTACTTATTGGAACTGAGTTTGAACTTGAACCAATATTGCTCTAAGACATGATCAAGACTATAGCAGAAAACTGATCAGTCCAACTAGCAACTAATCAATCTTAAACATAAGTTAAGTTTCCAACAGAAAATTAGCTAAAACAAACTTCTTGATGGATATCAGCTGGCTAGTTTCCATAACAGAAAATTAACTAAAACAAAATTCTTGATGAATTTGAGCTGATCTTGCCGGTTAATGATATTTAAGTTTAGACACGTTAATCGAAAGATGACTTCAGTTTTCCCCGGCTTCAAGCTAAATTTCTGGTTATAAAGAAAACAGAACGGCTAAGTGAAGCCTAATATTCGGAAAGATAGATATTCTTTCTCTTTTTCTTTTTCTGGCGTAATTTTAGATAAAATCCGAGAACCGAAAAGAAAAAGCACCAGAACTGACCGAAGACAGTGTTGATCGGGTTCATGGCGACCTGGTTCTTGGCGGCGTCGCCGATCAGCCGCTCGGTGTCGGTGAAGGCCACATAAGACGGCGTCGTTCTGTTGCCCTGATCATTCGCAATGATCTCGACGCGATCGTGCTGCCAAACACCGACGCACGAGTACGTCGTCCCCAAGTCGATCCCGATCGCCGGACCATCGCCTTTTCCTGCCATGTTGCTCTAGGAGTATATCCTCAAAAACAAGGAAACAACGATGATTTGAAAATGGAAGATTGATTGATTGATCAGAAAACGAGATGGAGAGAGTGATTAGCAGTGCTTTATGTGTTGAACTGAGACGAATTGAGAAATGGAGAGAATGGTGGGATTTTATAAAGGCCACTGTAAAATGTCTGGAAGGTTCTCGCTTGAAGCCGTTGGATCCAGATTTTTCAACACCACGTTGAATCATATGCTTTTTTTTAATTGGCTGCGCGCCTTTCTTTTTTTTTGGGTTTACTACTAGGCGGTTCCAGATTTTTCTTTAACTGAATTTTCCTTCCCAAACGGACACCTCAGCGGCTTTTTAAAAATCACCCATTTTTTTAATTGAAAAAGAAATACGTACGTGGATACGTCCCACACGTAACTCGCAACGATTTGTCGTTGCCCTCTTTCTTTTTTTTTTTTATACTTTTTTGGGTTTTTGCCCTTGTTAGTCTCCGATTATTTAATATTTTGGTCCTAAATTTTTAATATCGACGGATTAAATTTTGATTTTTTTAACAGTTTTTTACACTAAAATCGACGACAAACATCTAAAATCTAACTTCGATGATCTCATTTTTATCAAAAATTACAATTTTTTTTTCTTTTTGTTATTACTAAAATAGGATGAAAATTATGCTATTTTACACTTAATGCAATTTTAAGTG
The DNA here is from genome assembly GCA_025403435.1 of Artocarpus heterophyllus. Lineage (NCBI taxonomy): Eukaryota > Viridiplantae > Streptophyta > Magnoliopsida > Rosales > Moraceae > Artocarpus > Artocarpus heterophyllus. The sequence continues at coordinate 8,664,404 of CM046338.1, read as the reverse complement.
TTAAATTTTCAACTATGATGTAACAAGGAAGTGATTATTCATGTTAAATTTCAATAATCAATATTACGATTTTCATATGAAGGACCAAAACCCGTCAAAAATAAAAATTTAAAGACTCCCTTTTTAAAATTAAAAATTCAGACATCAAAATATTACTGTACTCAAAGTTAAACGACATATAATACCAATTAGCTTACTTTTTTCTTCGAAGTGCAAGTTACAACAGTCATGGTGGCGGCTGAAGTAACGAAACGAACATTTCAGGGGCGTTTTAGTAAAATCATGCGTCTTCGGTCTAAGTGACATGACGTGGAAATCAACCATTGGTGAAAAATTTTTCCCTCTGATTTTTGCGCGACCTCATAAAAACAAAAATACGGATAAGTGGGAGAAAAAGAAGATTCGCATCCTCGCTCTCGCTCTTTCTCTCTCCCCCCATTTTCCGTATCTTCCTTATCTCCGCCACTCGCTGAGCTTCATCAGACATTGAGACTTGCAAGCAACCCCCTCTCTCTCTTCCCAATTCCCTCTCTCTATATGTATATCTCTGGTCGATGGCGAGAATCCTAATCTCGTCGTCACCGCCGTTCGTCGGCGCGCCTCTGCCGTCGCTATGCCGCCATGGGCCTTACTTGCCGAACCGTAAGCTCTTAACTTCCAGAGTCAGAGTCAGGCTCCATGATATACCGCCGATTCATTCCTTCGACTCCGCTATCGATTTCAACGCTGTTGCTACCCGCGCCGAAAGCCTGCTCTACACTCTAGCCGACGCCACCGTCTCGGCCGACACGGCTGCCTCCGGTGGCTCCACCGATGCCGCCGCCGCCGCCCAGAAAAACGGTGGCTGGTTCGGTTTCATATCGGAAGCCATGGAATTCGTCCTCAAGGTAATTCGAATTTCTTTTTTGAAGCTTTTGGTGTTTGAAATGTTTATTTTTGTGAAAATTGTCTGTGGTGATTGAGAGTTGCTAAATTAGAGAATTTTTACCTTCTGGTTCATGACCATAGGCTCCGTTGCGTTTAAATTTTGCTTTTATAGTAGTGTATGTTGTGTGTATGAGCTTAAATAGACGTGCTTGCGGTTGATGATAGTGTTTGAATTGAACTGTATCAGATTTTGAAGGATGGACTTTCGGCTGTACATGTGCCATTTGCTTACGGATTTGCGATTATATTGCTCACTGTTATTGTTAAAGTCGCCACATTTCCACTGACAAAGCAACAGGTGGGTGTTTACCACCACATTGGCTAAAAAGAGACGGTTCCTTTGTTAGTCCCTAAAGTTGCTAGATTGTTTATAGCTCCTCTTTTGTATATAACTATACCAGCTGGTCAATTGTAGGTGGAATCGACATTGGCAATGCAAAACCTCCAACCAAAGATTAAAGCCATTCAAGAAAGATACAAAGGCAATCAAGTGAGGTTTTATGCTTATGTATCGGGATTTGAGTGAACTTATTGAGCTCGAGTAAATGTTCTCAATACCCCTCTTGTTGTTGAATAATAACCATGGTTTCCTCTTATCTCTTTATGTTCTTTTTTCTCTCATTTAAGGAAAGAATACAACTTGAAACATCACGGCTGTATAGGCAGGCTGGGGTTAACCCATTAGCAGGTATTCCTTAAACTGATTGCTTTTGATGTTGATGAATCCCTGCCCTCTCCCACGTTTGTGAATGATGATTAACCATATTTTGATTCTCTTTCCGTGCCTGCTGATATATAGTTAATTTAGGCCTATGTCGATGTAGAAGGCCCCATGACAGTGTACTAGCATGGCTAGGTGTATTGGGGTGCTGGCTTTTGATGTTGAGAGAGCCCCTGTAATTTGTTATTGTCACAAAAAAATTCATATTTTCCTTGCTTGTGGCATGGAGAAGGCTGAATCGTACCAATCCTTGTGTTGTAAGATTTTTTAGGTCAAACCTATTGCTATACCTAGTGCATAGTCATAGCTAGCTCAACCTTCTAGCTTCCATAACTTTGGGTTACGGCTAGTCTTATTCACATACAAACTTATTCCTGGTTCTTGTTTGTCTCTGTTTCCATATGAATTGTTTCCAATCATTTTAATATGTTTTATAACTCGTTGCATCTTCCAAAATGCGAACACTACGTTGCCAAGGAATACCAACTGTTTGATCATATTATGTGTAGGCTGCTTGCCAACTTTGGCCACAATACCGGTCTGGATTGGTCTATATCAAGCTCTTTCAAATGTGGCCAATGAGGTAACTAATGGGTTGCTATGCCAGCATTGTGATGTTGTTGACATAGAGGTTATTTATGTGCAGAAGATTGAATATTGCTGACCTTTGCAAATTATCGTTATTATTTTTTTTCAAAGGGACTATTGACAGAAGGTTTCTTTTGGATCCCCTCCTTGGGTGGCCCAACAACAATAGCTGCTAGACAAAGTGGATCCGGTATTTCTTGGCTGCTTCCATTTGTGGTAATAATCTCATATTTCCATGGACAGGAAGATAACAATGGTTTCTTTTTGATGTTGAACGTTTATTTTTCCCAAGCATCCTTTATATTACTTGCTTTGCTAATAGCATAATCTTTATGCTAGACAATGATCTCGGAACCGTTGTTTTACTTGTGAAGAAAGAAAGCGATTATGGAACCATAATGAATCAATTAGAAGCTGATTATGGAACCATGATGAACCTATTAAAAGCATAACTTGGTCATCAAAGGTGCTGTTATATGTTAAATGTTTAGAATTGTTGTTAAATCATAATTCTATAAGCGTATGGAGTAGAACATTAATTCTCCGTTCTACTCGCTTATGTTACTTCTTCTCATCAAAACTGAATCCTCCGTTTCCTAGCATTAACTCCATCTGTGAGATAGGTGGTCTTTAGTCTTTGTTATTTGCTTAAAGCTGAAATTGTTCTTTCATTATTAAAAATTCAACTTCTTGTGTTTCCAATTATATTGAAGTACAATTAGAAGTGTAGCTTGAATCTCCATGATTTAAATGAGGATTTAGGTTTAGCACTGAAGCTTGAATGACACCTTTCCCTTCTTAACTAAAAGAAGATAGGTAGATGTTGGTGAAGGTTTCCCTATTTACAGTTTGATGCATTACACTTCTTTGGGATGGGGTCATTTAACGCATATTGTAGAGGGTAAGCATGTCCAGGGGGCAGTGGGATCCACGTGAAGCTGATAGACTTTGCATTAGCAACTTACATATCATTTGGCATACAACCATGTGTAACAGGTTTGTACATTTCATGCAGGATGGCCATCCACCACTTGGTTGGCATGACACTGCTGCATACCTTGTTTTACCCGTCCTCCTTGTTGTTTCTCAGTATGTTTCAATGGAGATCATGAAGCCTCCCCAGGTAAAGACAAAAATTTCAAATGACCATTAGATTCTGTGTTTTCTTTTTCTGTTTCTCTTCCCAATCGTTGTAACCTCAATCTTTCTTTTGACAGACTGATGATCCATCTCAAAAGAACACTCTTCTTGTGTTCAAGTTTCTTCCACTCATGATTGGCTACTTTTCCTTGTCTGTACCCTCAGGATTATCAATATACTGGTTGGTTCTCTAAACAGTTCCACTTGAATCAATCTATTCAGGCATCGGTGATGCTAAAGAGTTCAAGTAGTGATTGGCTTCTATTTCTATTTAGATGCCCATAGGAACCTGTCAGCAAGGGTCTCCTTCCCTTTGAATATTCTAAACTTCTGGGTTTTAAGTAGCCAATAAATCTTTAAAACTAACAATATAATAAGAATTAGCTTTTTTTTTTCTTTTTTTTCCTCTCTGAAGTGTTTCCAATGACATATCTACACCATTATTCTGAAATGGACTTGTACTAACATCCACATATGCCAAGATAAGTAGCATTATGGTTATAATACTATACATATGAATTTTCTATGGAAATTCCATTTCCTCGTGAGTAACTATGCAATTAGTCTTCAGAAATTACTCCCTCTTATGCATTCTAGCAGCCCGTTGCTTTTAGTTTTCAGATTTCAAATAAGTGTGACAATGAATCTGGCCTAAATTTAAAAGATATAAACGCAACAGATACACGTATACATGTCGCAATTGTTCTTTACTTATTTGATTCATGAAATTTATCATGTGGTCTTTAGGTTCACAAACAACGTCCTCAGCACTGCACAACAGGTGTGGCTGCGCAAATTGGGAGGCGCAAAGCCTGCTGTCAGTGAGAATGCAAGTGGAATCATAACAGCAGGACGTGCAAAACGGTCTGGTTCTCAGGCAGAACGTGGTGAAAGGTTGGTATACTAGTTATCACACTGCAGCCTAAATAATCTACTCCTAAATAAGTGCCTTACTCAAAAAGGTGGTAATTAACAGATTTAGGCAGCTAAAAGAAGAAGAGAAAAGAAAAAGGCAACCAAAGCTTTACCAGCAGAAGTGGTTCAAGCCTCAGCTTCTGATTACGATTCTGAAGATGGTTCAGACAAAGAAGACAAGAAGAAGGTAATAGTTAAATTTTTGGTGTTTATTATGCTATGGTTTGACCCCTTTTCTCATTTCAAATGTTGAGTTTCTGTTAGATATTGTATATATGTGTTTTATATGTTCCTATATTCCTATTTATCTTTTAGCGCTGTTTAAATGTGGGAAGCATATTCCACAAGGGAAAAATTATGTTCCTGATTTTGTATAATTTAAATCATGCATGTGATGGTGAGCCCTCTAGTTTGTGTGATACTTGTGGTAGGCAAAAGAAAACAACTGTTTTCTTTTTACAGTTATCATATACTTTGTGCTTGACAAAAGCAAGATTCTAGAGACATATTACGCAGGCTTGATCCTTTCATCTTAACAAGTTACTGCTTGTAAAATCGTAATGGACCAAGTGTCCCATGCCTTTGCAGTTTTTCGCGGTGCAGCAGTAACCATACTACTTTGTCTACTTTTATCTGCACTTCTTGTGAACTTCGTTGATAAATCTTTGATGGAAAAAATGTTAAGAGAGTACAATAACTGACTGGTTTTAGTTAACTAAAAAGATCCTGATCATTCCAGTATCTCAATTTCCAATTCAGAGGTTACTGCAAACTTCGAAACCAAACAAGTCTTTGAATTCTGACCAAACTGCCAAACCGTGTCATTTCATGTGCATGCACATATCAGTTGCACGTTCTCAAACATATCCCATCCACCTTTACATGCAGTGGGCCATTTTGGATTCTCATTTATTCAACCAGCTCTTTGAGGAAGTGTTACTGTTTGCCTCCTCACCTTGCCAACGGGAATGGTTATTTTGGTCTCAGCAATCGTCAGTACCCAAACCTCATCCTGTATATGAAACACATAACCCAAGTTTAATATGTATATTGTCAATACACTCTGAGAATGGCTTCGACTTTAGTATAGGAATGGTTTTACAACACACTTATATATACACACTTAAAAAAAAAAAAAAGGATTTGTAGCTGAAAAATGAGAGATATGGGACATGGTTCATTATTCTCTTGGCTTTAGACAATATCTAGGCATTTTGCTATTCAACTGTTGTGATTCTTTGAAGATCAAACTAGCCTTTTTAGTGTTTCAATAAACCGTTCTGCACGTAGACCTGGTTTCAAATTTGCTGCTTGGAAAGTTAATTTCAGTATTTCTCACAGGGTGGAGAGGTCCGAGAAGAGGCCTATGCTTCTAATTTTAAAAAAGATGCTCCTGATTTTTCTCGGCCAAGGAGAAGCAAGCGGTCAAAACGGAAGCGTGCTGTATAAAAGAAGACTGTATCCTGATGTTTGTAGTTTACGGTGAGTCCTGTATATCTCAGAAAACAAAATTTCTAATTTGTAGAGGCCATTTTTGTGGTGGCTCATGCATTGAGATATAACGCTAATTATGCAGATTAATAAATTTTTTTAACTTTAAAATTCCGCTATATTTTTTATTCATCTCGTGACAGTTGTGTCATGCATCTCGTGACAGTTGTGTACATTGTATAAATCTATCTCCAAATCGATACGGGCCACCATAAACCCTATTGGAGAAGAATATCTGTTTGAAAAATTATCAGAAAAGGATTTTCTTGTCAACGTGAGAAACCATAAAAACATGATGCGACTGACAAATGTATGCTTAGTTGTCTTCGTTGCAAATCTCATTCTCGGAGGATTTCATTATGTATAGTTGTTGTTTTGTTACTAGTGGACTATCCTGTACAAAGTTCCTAAGTTGTCAAACTGTTATATAAGATTACATAGAAAAATGTGGTGTAGAAAAACTGAAATCACAAAATTTGTATTTAGTTTTTCTGATCATCTGGAATTATATGTGCTTTAGGCATTTTAACTCTTTGGATTTTGACTTTCAGATATCTATTTGTCTATAACCCACGTGAAAGTAGCAAACATGTCTGTTTGAATTTTCTCTGCCTACCGAGGCGTTAGTTGAGAAAGTAGAACGAGTTAAGTAGTTGTTTATTTGTCCAAAAAAAATTAAAAAATAAAAGAAACTTGAAGAATTCTTGGTCCTTTGGCAGTTGCCACAGCTGCAATATATAGAAACGCTACAAGTTGAAATATTGTATTTTGTGTCCTTTCTTTGGTTGGAGTTGATTTTATAGTAGCTGGAGATTTGTGATATTGACCTTTGAAGCTGACAGATTACCCATTGACAGAAACTCCAAGGAATATAACCATCGATTGAATTCCAACTTTGCACAACCACAGTACTAAAGGACAGGTTTTCCAACCTAGATAAATACATCTGACGTACTTTTAACTCACGGAAAATAGTGATCTTCTGCCTATGCCTTCTTATCTACCGAGTGCATCCGTCAGTTGCTCATTGCCTAGATGGTGGCCGGTGATTCCCTACAGGGTTTGGTCCTGATGGCTTTTTATGAACCTTTCCATCAACCTGTTTTGATTGTTGAATAGAGATGGACAGAGTTAACATGCATGCGATTTACTATGCATAAATATGAATGATAATACTAACTATTCTTTGAAAGAGATCGGCTTTTTACTCACCCTATCAGGGAAAACAAATTTTTTGCCAGACCTCAAGTTCGGTTGTGCAGGTTTGAACCTGAAGTGAACTATTGCCAGCAATTGAGGCAGGTAATGTAAGTTAAAAACTGTAAGAACTGTTGGAACTTTCTTATCTCTGCGTTTTAGATAAAAATGGTAGAAAATGGTGAAGAAAAACATGAGATGAAAAGTAGCTTGCCTGATTCAGTAGCTTGAACTGTAAAAGTTGAGTAATGCCGTTGAGTTGCCATGAGGAGGAGGCATGCTAAGAGAAGATGAATGAGAGTCTGTCTTCCCATTTTGAGCATAAGCTTGTGCATGCTTCTGGTGTATGGAATAGGATAGGTTTGTTTGTGGCGGGATTTATTACAGCAATGAAGAAGCATTTTTATCTGCCACGTTTTTGGTAATGATAACCCAACTTGAAAAACTTGTCGGAATGTTAATTATAAATGAGTGCTTGGGCATCCTATGCCATTGGATATTGCATAGCCGAGATTGGGAATCTGGGCTGGCTCGTAATTGTGAGTTGACTTCTTTACTGTTATCATTGCCTCCATGATAGTTTCATTAAGTACCCTTGTCATTATTTTCTTTTTGAATACTGAAGCCATGCTGTCTGTCAGGGCCTACCAATGCATGTTTAGTTACCGAGTCACTTAGCTGTTCTATCACTGTTTAGGTTAACTTTGAGTTGTCTGATATCTTCAGAGGTACTTTTGTTGTTTCTTCTGATCGGATATTTCCAAACAAGTAATTTGAGAGCTGAGTATCAAAGTAGCCGAGTCACTTTTTGGGTGTTTAGCCAATGGTTGAATATTAAAAAATGAAAAAAAAAAAAGATTTATATGCATATTTTTGTTGCAATCTATTGAGAGCGTTTAAAAACATAATCAGAATTGTAAGTTAAAACTAAAATAACGTAATATATAAAAATTTTATAATTTAATATATTTTTATTTTATATTATAATATATGAGATTTTTACATTATACATCACTTAAAATTTTGAGTGTTAGGACTGAATGCCAAACGCACTTTAAACTTAAACTGCACGTGCATCATGCGGTTGTCTGCTTTACGAACTTCCCCTCTAGAGCTGTCGTTTCTGCTGGCGTGACTTGTAATGCTTACGTTTTTTTTTTTTTTACTTGTTGGAAAAGTTGGCTAAAGCGGAAGTACCCGAGCGGATATCTTTTCCAAGATAGTGCTTGTGCTCAATGCCTCATTGACCCTGCCAAGACGATTTAAAAAATAAAAGATTCTAGTTGAGGTGAGGTTACCGGTGAATATTTGCTCATCATTATTTCAATTTTCTATAGAGCTTTCTAACCATCGGTTGTGGGCTCACTTCTGGCTCTTCCTTTTGCCTTATGAAACAAGTTCTTCGAACTTGACACATCAAGTGGGTGGGTATCTGCGTATGTACGGCCGACTAGAAATTCCTTCTAATGTTCCATTGTGGCGATGACAACTATTAAACATAAATGGTGTTGGCATTTGCCTATTTCAAGTAAAATTTTTAGTTGTTATAATATAAAACTTTAATATTTTTAATCAATTGGTTCAAATAAGTTGCTTCTAACCAATGCTCTCAAACGTTGCAACAATATTTGTTTGGTCTATTGTTGTCCTTTCGTTAATATCTCCTCTATGCAAACTAACATTGTTCTAACCTAAAAGTTGAAAGTAGACTAAAATATAAGAGTAATCTTATTTAACTCGATAAGGGTATAACCCTACTATAAATAAAATAGTAGGACCTAGTCTAAAAAATATATTACATACTAAATTAGAGGTTATAGTTTTATGAGTAGTGGAATTATAACTCACGAGAACTGAAAAGGATTTTTCAAAATATAACCCTAGGTAATGAGTTTCTAAAATCTCCCTTTCAGTCTCAAAAGTCGAGTCATAAGCGATGATTGCTTCGTTTGCTTGCGTTGTTGCGCAGCTAATTAGATTTGTCACAGTCCACCATTGGCTTTTGCAGTTTTTCTACCGAAAAGTATGGCTTTGCTAAGGGAGGCCAGGTAATAGTTATATTTTTTTAATCGGCCGTTTTTTGATTGTGGAGAAATGACCATTAGTTGGAAGGGAGCAGGACAAGAGCCAAGAAGTCACCCATATCAAAATTTGGACAAAACTGCAAGCTTATCAACAGTGTTGATGGAGAAATCAAACATGTCAATTAAAGATCAATGAGGAAAAGAAAAGGAGAAAAAATTTAAAATTGAAATCTTGAGGAATGCTATGAAAAAGCCCTCAACTTCATATTTGGGTCACGAATACTTGAGTTTTTTATTTCTACAACACAAATGAACCAATAAAAAATTAGCAAAAAAAGGTACGATGAATCCGAATGCTAAAAGTGAATGATATATCAAAGATTGCGACACAAAAGGAGAAATAAGAAAAAGAAAGTAATAAACATTGGTTCAAACCAAAATTTATACACTCAAATACTTTTAGCTTATTGTAAAAGCGCTTCTTACGCATATAGTAAAATTTCAATTGTGAAGTTGAAATATTGCAAAATTTTACAAAATATTACAAGATTAAAAAAATAATTATTCAAATAATTACCATGTAATTGTATATAGTACAAAATATGAATTAATTATGATAATTATAATATATTTTTAACTATTTTTATAATATTCAGAAAATTTTGCTGAATTTTAATTCTATCTCACACATTTTTTCATGTAATGTAAATTTCTCATTGTAGAATTGCATTTGGTCTGGGCCAGACTCTAACTTCTGAAGCCCAAAACTTTAGCCTTATAGGCTTTTGGCTCGTCTTAAATTTAGGTTAATGAGACGTGTGTAGAATTAAAATATGCCTTCTAATTTATAACTATTCTTTTATGTTTCAATTTTTATGTATAAAAAGCATTAATGACCTTGATAATGATATTATTAGTTTTAATTTATTTTTTAGAATAATGATAATATATGTATTTAAGATTGCAAACAAATTATTAGGGTATTTGTCGCTTAAATTCAAATTAGTATATAAAAGAACGATTTTAAAATTTCCTCTGCTAAAAAATAGAGTTTTTTTACCGACAAATTGGAATCACAATTTTACTAACAAATTAGAATTAAGGTGTTGTAATTAAATTAATAATATATATTTATCAAGTTTTTTGTACGCCTTACAAGTTATACAATTGATATATCATTAAATTAATGATATGTAATGACATTCTATTTTAAGTGATAATGATATTTTTGTTTTTGGTAATATATAATTAAATTAATGATATAGTATTTATTAAGTCTTTTTGCGTCTCCTATAGGTTATATAATTAAATATCATTAAGTTAATAATACTTAATCACATTCATTTTTTTAAAACTTCAGGTAATAATGATACTTCTTATTTCGGTTATACTAACATTATAAATTGGTAGTACAAACAATATTACATTAAGTTAATGATATTGATTTTTTATTGCTTCTGTACTTTTTAAATTCTATCGTAAGTAGTTCAACGACACTGATGAGTTTTTTTTTTTTTTTTGTTTAAGTAACATTGTAGTTTAATTAAGTATATCTATATTTCTCTAATATCTTTTCTCTCAACGACTAAACTATGAGAAAAATAAAAAGATTTGTTAAAAAAGACTAAATACATGATAAAGTCTACTTAAAGGGTATTTTTGTATTCTCAATATATGTAATTGAAGAAAAGGTACATATAAGTAATATTTGTAAAACAAAAACATATTTTAATTCACCTTTTTTTTTTAAGAAGGGTCACGTTGTGTAATTTTTACCCTAAATTTTAGGTTTGGGTTCATTGAAATAACAAATTTTTGAAACTTTTTAAGTAAATAATAAGTTTCTAAAATACTTGTAATAAATAGCAAATTTATGATACAAATAATTTTCTTATAATGTAAAAAATATCTATTTACACTGTGAACAATAGAATAAATAAATTACTTACACTTTAAATCCATTTATTTGTCTTTGTAAGTAAGATGTTAATAAATTTTTTATATTAAAAAAAAGCATTTACTGCAAATATTTTTAAAACTTGCTATTTAGTTACAATTAGTTTTAAAAAAGTGTTTTTTACGACAATTTGCGATTGTTAATTAAGTGTTTTGGGCTAACCAATGAAGAGAGAAAGAAAATGGGAAAGAAAAAGAAAAGGAAATTATGAGATTATAATCTAGGTAAAGAAACTAGAGAGAAAAGGGAGGTTCTTTTCTTATTGCATTCTGTGTTTGGTAGTGATTTTTTTTTTCCTTTTTTAGGGGACGTTTGGTATGAATTTTATCCTTTAATCTTTTTATATATAAAAAGAGTAATATCATGATTCTTTTAAGGATTTGAAATCTTTCATCTAATGTATCCCCTTATATTTTCTCTCCTATTAAATAACCATAGATCCCCAACATCTTTTTCATTGACCTTCACAATCTCTCCCCATCTATAAGTTTTCCCTCTTACTGAACAAGCCCTTAAGAAAGGCTACAAATTAACCCTTTGAATTGATTTACACAATGAGAAAAAACAAAGTATCAATGTTATGTTACCATGCTTAGAATAAATATATTCATAATACTCTCATTCCTCCGTAATAGTTAAGGGTAGTTCAAGAAATAACCCTACTAATCTTGACTGTCAGAAATTAATAACACCGTACCCAGCACGTGGAGTCATTGCACGTCATATACGGAACTGTCAATCAATAAAAATAGAATGGTCCATACATTCTATATGACATTCGATTATAACCTAAACATAATAACAATAATTACAAATTTAACATCTATATTTTGTTAAAAATTGAGTTTTGGTCTCATATTTTTGATAACAATAAGAAAATATTTTTATTTTTAAAGAATAACTAAATAAAAAAAACGGTGGCATCGCTAGTGGGGGGCGAGGGGTGGGTTGCCATTGCAGGGGGAGGTAGGTCGCCGTAGGAGGGGTTGGCTTGACATCCAGGTGGTGGCAGGTTTTGGGGTGGAAGTGTTTCCCCGTTTTTTTCCCCTTGAATAACTTTTGTCATTAAAAAATTTGGAATAAAAAGCTCATTTGCGTAAAATATAGGGATATTTTTATAATTACGAAACTTAAAAGAAAGAGTTTGATTAGATGTAACTTGCAGTTCATTTTAATTTCTGCGACTAACACCATTATAAACCACAGATTTTTTTTTTCCCTTTTTTTTGTACTCTATTGGTAGAGTAGGTGTACATTGTGGTCGATTATGCCCTTTTTATTTTTCCTGTTAAAAAAAAAAGGCTTTGATTTCTGTATTTTTATAATTCGTACGCTGAAATTTACCATAGATGACGTGTCACAACAGGAAAGGACAAGCTCCAAAATTACTGCAAGTCTGCAATGCAGCGGTGCTTATTTCGCTTATTTTCTTGGTTTTTTTTCCCTCTATTATTTTTTGGTGAAATGCACTTTGAAAGCAGGTGCCCAGACAGGAGCCTCGAAGACTGTGTGCTTGCTTATCCTCTTGAGCCAACGTGCTTTTTGGACACAGTCACCTCCAGGTAAGCGGGAACCCCCCCCCATTCCCACTTAAAAACGCCACCGTTTAGATGATTCCCAAATAATACGGCGTTTCCAAGGTACTGCGCGCCTTCACATTTAAAATTTAAATACTTCTTGTCCTGTGCCATTGATAGGTTTAGGAGAGCGGGCTTGATCTCTTTTTTTTCGTTTTAAATATTTTACTAGCTTTTTATTGTAAATACTTTCTGTTTCATACGATAACTATTGGGAGTTTTTTTTTTTTTACAATATATGGTTTAAATTAGAGGGTTTAAAGGAAGCATATTTGTTAGTATATTTTTCTCAACATCTAAGTTCTCTTTTAAAATTTCAGTTGTAATTAACGTTTTAAGTTTAAGAACTGTAGTACATAAGAGCTTTATATTATAGCAATTCATTGGTTTTTATTATAACTGTTGAAAGCTTTATACTATTTATAGTTATAACTGATAAGTTGAAACTTAAATTCTAAACACTCTCTTAATTTTGTATTTGACAATCTTAGTTTCAACAAAAGATTTTGGTTGCTAGATATAAAGCTCTCACATGTTACAATGACAAAAAAAAGCTATAAAGGGTGTTTAAAAAAGCAGTTTAAACCAATAGTTTGAATTGTAAAAAGTATAAAGCTCTCTCATGTTATAGCAAAAAAACTAATGTGTAAAAGCCTTACATATTATAATTCTCAAATCTAAATTAATATTTTAAACTATTCTTTCAAACATCCTAATAATAAATTAACCAAGCTTTTACCTATTATAATATTTTTAACCAAAATTAAATCACACCAAATTTCAGAACTCCTATCAAATTATTCCCGTGTGTAAGAAGTAAATCCAAACCGATTATCACGCAAGCGACCAGCACACTGCATATTATCGAGAAAGCAAATAAAAATTATAATCTAATCTATGTAAATTGTCTCAACTCTCAATAGAAAAGAATCCAATAATAGGTTCAATTTCATAAGGGGTCATGGTCAACTAATAAGGGCATTTGGTTTTAGACTCCATGGTTCTGTGGGTAACTGCATGCGCCAAGCACCGATCAGCAATTTATTGTTTTAGCTTATTGGTTACTGGTAGAGTAAAATAAAGGCTTATTTGAATAGAGTATTTAAATAAAAATTTAAATTTTTTATAAAAAAAATACTATAATAAAATAATTCAAATCGTAATTTAAGTATTAAAATAAACTAGCCTTAAAATACACAAAAATAATTTCTCTACGAGGAACAAAATAAGTAATCTGTCGAGATCTGCATAAACAGAATTAATTTTAATGAGATTTAACGACATCAAAACAGAGGTCCGAAAAAAAAAAAACCTCTTGAATAGTCTTGTCAAAGTCGAACTTTGCAGGTCTTTGACAGTCACATAAACGACGGACTGTGGCAAACATATTTGCATTATCCTACAGGCATGTACTACCATTGACAGTTGTACTACTCTGCAATGTAAAACCATACGCACCCCCCCAAAAAAAAAAAAAAAATAGCTTTCACTCTAAACAGAAGGGCAATTCAGTCTTTCCATATTGCCTGCAGAAGAAGCACAGTTCGGACCTCACTCACCTTTTTTTTAATATACATTTTTCCTTCACCTTGTTAACGCACAGGGCACACAGAAATATTATTGAACACTGACACACCCACTCCAGCGTCTATAAAACCCACTTTATTCTCTAACTTGTTTTCACTCCCCCAAAAACCTTCAAACACAAAAACAATGGCCTCATTCTCCTCCTCTCTCTCTCTCTTCCTCTCCGCCATTCTCCTTCTCTCCACTCTCTCCCACTCCACTCCATACACCCATCCAGGCATGATCCTGACCCTCGTCAACAACTGCCCGTACACCATCTGGCCCGCCATCCAGCCCAACGCCGGCCAACCAGTCCTCGAGCGCGGCGGCTTCGCCCTCCACTCCCTGACCCACCGCTCCTTCCCCGCCCCAACCCAGCACTGGTCCGGCCGCATCTGGGCCCGCACGGGCTGCACCTACTCCCACAGCGGCGGCTTCAGCTGCGCCACCGGCGATTGCGGCGGCAAGATCGAGTGCAACGGCGCCGGCGGCAAGCCCCCGGCCACCCTGGCCCAGTTCAGCCTCCACCACGGCCACAACGACCTCTCCTCGTACGGCGTCAGCCTCGTCGACGGCTACAACCTTGGCCTGACAGTGACCCCGCACGAGGGGAAAGGCGTCTGCCCCGTCGTTGGCTGCCGCGCCGACCTGCTGGCCACATGTCCCGAGAGCCTGCGGGTGAGGTCACCGCACGGTCACGTAGTCGCCTGCAAGAGCGGCTGCGAGGCGTTCGGTACGGACGAGCTATGCTGTCGGAACCACTACAACAGTCCCCAGACGTGCAGGGCTTCGAGCTATTCGCAGTTCTTCAAGCACGCGTGTCCTTCGAGCTTCACGTACGCCCACGACACGCCGTCGCTCATGCATGATTGCTCGTCACCACGTGAGCTCAAGGTCATCTTCTGCCACTGAGGAGAATTGTTCATGGTTTTTTATTTTTAAAAAAAATATGGGATAAGAAAATAAGTGTGGAAGTTTGTAGTTTATGGGTTTCGTGTGTTGTTTCTTAATTATGCGTTAAGGAGCATGGTAATTAGCTTTCTAATGTGTAATGTGTAATGTGTAATGCTTGGTGTTGGTTAAGTGATGGTAATGAACCTTTTTGTGTTTTTTTTTATTATTTTTCATTATATTTGCATTTTTAATTAATCTATACAAAAACACATTAACACAGAAAACTCTTTGGCATTAATGTATACTTGTTTGCTAAAGCCAGCTAGAAAAAGAAAAGAGTACCACGTGTGAACTTCTTTTAGTCGAGTCTTTGGAAAAAAGAAAAAGTAGATCGGTTTGTATCCCGATTCCTGGAGTTTTAGCTAGCCTTTGTTTTCCTCTGGGAAAATACAAGGATACTTGTTTTGTATGAACGTTTTTTTTTTTTTTTTCAACTGTTGTGAATAAATGGTTTCAGTTTCAATTTGACATTAATCGTAAGAATTTGTAACCATTGCAATATTATAGTTTTAGGGGGTGTTTGGAAGGTGGTGGGAACCGGTGGTGGGAATCATTTTTATTATAGCATGTGAAAGCTTTACATTATAGCAATTTTTTAAATTGTTATTGTAGCATGTGAGAGTTTTACATTATTTATAATTGAGTTTGTGGTGAGAACTGTGGTTCCCACCAATGCCAAACACGAGGTTATATTTATTTTTCTATTAAACCACAATAAAATTTTTTCTGGTAACTTTTTTAAAAACTTGTATAAAATTTTTGATGGAAGGATTTCATGTACAGAGAAAGAGAGAAACAGTGGTTAATGTGTTGAACTTTTCTTTGTTTGGTCTTTATCACTTATCTTTTTTTTCTCATGCACCATCATTAGAGTATTTGAATATTAAAAGACTCAAACCACATTTACATAAGTTAGTCTTCGCCTGCACAGAACACAATGACAAGAGGTTTTTTTTTTTTTCGCTTTGGTATTTTGATATGCATATATTTTAGCATATTAAAACGGTAGTTTTGCTAACATTTTATTTTTGTTTTTGTTTTTATAAGTAAAGTTGGATATGGCTAATTTAAGTTGGTGGAAAGCGAAGTTAGAGAATTTCATTGTCATTATGATGTTCTGTGGATTTGTATACAAATCTTTGGGTCGACAATGGTCATTATTATCTTTTCTTAATCCTATTCTTTTCAAAATTAAAAAAAAAGTATGTGGTCTTAAACAATTTAGGGTAAAAATTTTTAGTAATTAGTTAATTACTAGCTCTCAGACTCGTCAAAACAGTGAGGCCCATTTTCACTTGTTTCAAGGAATATTATAGCGAAGCTCTGAGGAGTATCACTGGTGGAGCAGCAGGAAACAGGGTGACAGGCACGGAGTCACAGGTCACGATGATTTTCAAAAAGTAAAAAAAAAATTGCGATATGGCGTTGGCGCTTTGGGCCTTAGCCATTTCAAAAGGAACTCATTCGTTTTTTTGTTTTTTTTGTTTTTTGTTCTTTTCTTGAGAATTCACCTTTAATTATTACGTGTTACTGGGCATGTCACATGCAAATTGTGAGGAAACTTTGCTTTTTTATACCGATGGTCTGATGCCTCCGCTTTCCGCTATACCTTTGCCTTTGCATGTGCTTTGGAACCCCACACACCTTTAGTTATGACTTGTGAGAAAGGGCCTACGCTTCATTTCAGAATCCCCCATTGCCAGGATGTTTTTGGAGCATTGGTTCCATCCAAACCAACTGGTTAAAAATACTAATAGCTCATTTCAAAGAATAGTATAATTTTAATTTAAAAATTATAGCATATAAAAGCTTAATGTTGTAACAATTTTTTATTTTGTACTATAATGTAAAAGCTTTACACTGTTTATAATTGTAATTGATGGTTTCAACCGTTATTTCAAACTGTCTATAAAGCATATTGAAACTTTACACTATAGTATATTTTTACTTGACACTATAACATGTAAGAGTTTTATATTATAACAATTAAAAGTTTTGGTTTGAATTGAAAATGCCAAACACAAAAAAATACCCACTAATCATGTGTTTGGCAACCTTAGTTTGAGTCCTGAAAATTTTCTATAAACCAGAAAAAGTAATTGGTATTTGCATGCCAATACTATTGTTGATTACATTGACATATATACAAGATATTAACTAAACTAGGAAACAAAACAAAACATGAAACAACAATTAACGTGTACATAGAAGGAAAAAAAATAAACTAATCCTTGCTATTCTAGCTATATGATCGATATCTTGTGGTGATCAATCTATAGTCAACCGACAACTAGATATAGCAACCTCATGAATGCCAATGCCAACCATGCAATCTCATGCAATTACAGGATGTAATCTGCAATAGCCTCTCTCAAGCTACATTGGGCCATGCACACTAGCATGCATGGATGGAGAAGAAATGCAGGCCTCCCTCGAGCCCTTGTCGCTGTTGTCTCTACTCCTATATCATAGAGTGATTTCTGGAACTGGGCACTCCCGAGGGCCTTAGCAAAAATATCCGTTAACTGTTGAGTAGATCCCACAAGGGTCAGATTAATTATCATGTGCTGGACTTTCTATCTAACGAAGTGACAATCCAAGTCGATATGCTTTGTTCTCTCGTGAAACACAGGATTGGTGGAAATGTGTATTGTTGACTTATTATCACACAACAAATTGACTGGCTTAGGCACCTCCACAAACATGTCTTTGAGCAAGTGGAGAAGCCAGATAATCATTTTAGTGGTTTTTTCCATGGCCTTGTATTCCACTTCTGTAGAAGATAAAGACATTGTTGGTTGCTTCTTGGAGCGCCACGTTAGAGGAGTCGTGCCTAGGAATGTCACAAAACCAGTAACCGACCTTCGAGAGGTTAGGCATGTTGCCCAGTCAGCGTCTCCATAGGCTTTCAAAACTAAACTGTTGTCCTTGGGATAAAAAATCCCTTGGTCTGGGACCTTGACCAAGTAACAAACCACCATTTTGGCCATTTCCATATGAGGAATCCTTCGCTTTTGCAAAAACTGACTTAGGAGATGGACGGCATATGTGAGATCCGGTCTAGTGAGAGTGAGGTACAATAGCCTCCCAACTAACCTACGATAGGCCTGGGCATCCTCTAAAAAATCTCGAACGTCATTTGACAAGCCATGGTGTTAGGGAACAAGTGTCTTAGCATGTTTGGCTTGCTCCAAGCTGGTCTCGGCAATGATGTCTCAAGCATATTTCTTTTGGCATAATTGGATCCCATCATTTGTTTTTTTCATTTCTAGACCAAGAAAATAATGAAGTGCTCCTAGATCTTTAATTTGAAAACAACTCCAAAGGTAGTTCTTGAATTGATTGCACTTTGTATTGTCATTTCCGACCACAATGAGATCATCAACATATACAAGCACAACGAACTTGCTATCACCTTTGGAAAGAGTGAAAAGCGAATTGTCAAAGACACTTTGTTTGAAGCCATAGGCTAACATTGCTTCAAAGATCTTGCCAAACCACTACCTTGAGGATTGTTTAAGACAATATAAAGACTTATGTAGCCTACAAACAATTCCCTTCTCTTGCTTTGGGTAGCTGCGTGGGACCTACATAAAGATTTCCTCATCTAGATCTCTATTCAAGAATGCATTATTAACATCTAATTGATGCGATTCCCATCCTTTTGCGGCAGCAACTGCAAGGAGACACTTGACTGTGGCAAATTTTGCCACTGGTGCAAATGTTTCATTGTAGCCTAGGCATTCCACTTGGTTATAACCTTTGGCAACAAGCCGAGCCTTGTATCTTTCTATAATACCATCGGAATTGTATTTAATCTTATAGACCCACTTTGATCCGATGGCTCGTATCCCTTGAGGGAGAGGGACTAAACTCTAAGTTTCATTGTCTTGTAAGGCTTACTTCTCCTCTTGCCTTACCAACTTAACGAGTAACCAACAATCTCGAAGCAATTCTCCTTTGTGTGTCCCTTCTTCTTGCAGTGGTCACAACGTGGCCTCCTACTTACTTCTTTGCCCTTAGATGTATCTACATAAGTCTTGAACCTGGCTGGCTCGATAGCAGGAGGTCTCCCGATGGTGAGTTCTACAAAAGCTATAAGAGAATAAGCATTTGGTATACTCGGCAAGGGCTCTTTGCATAGCAAGTTTGATCTAACAACTTCGTATGCATCATTCAAGCCCATCACGAATTGGTGTAGTTTCTCTTATTCTTTTTCTTTTGCCGCGAAGCCGCAAATACAACCACTACACTCGGGTTTATGTGGCTTAGAAAATGTGCCGAGTTGTTCCCATAAATTCTTCATTTTAGCATAGTATGCCGAAATCGTCATGTCTCCTTCGCGAGTTCTGCTAATCTCTTCCTTAATTTTTTGAATCATCGGTCCACTTCCTTGTGAGAAGCGCTCCTCTAACTCTCTCCACATCCCTTGTGTAGTATCGTGGTAGACAACGCTATCGTGTAATTCCTCATTCAAGGAGTTTAGGATCCAAGACATTACTATTGAGTTGCAAGTGATCCAGTTTTCTTCATTTGGATCTGCTTTTGGCGGCTTTGGAAGTCTCCCATCCATGAAAACCATTTTGTGCTTTGACACCAACACATTGGTAATGACCCTCCTCCATGTTGAGTAATTCATTCCCTTCAGCAAGTGTGTCACCAATTGGTCACCGGGCCTATCAGAATTCCCAAGATGGTAGTGAAGTGCATTTCCCGTGGTGGTTGTCGCCTTCTTGGTGATCGTGGTGTTTTCTTCCCTCTCACCGCTCATCTTTCCGCTCGGTGGTTGTCGCCTTCTTGGTGATCGTGGTGTTTTCTTTCCTCTCACCGCTCATCTTTCCGCTCTGATACCATGAAAATTTTCTATAAACCGGAAAAAGTAATTGGTACTTGCATGCCTACACTAATGTCGATTACATTGACATATATACAAGATATTAGCTAAACTAGGAAACAAAACAAAACAAGAAACAATAATTAACGTATACATAAAAGGAAAAAAATAAACTAATCCTTGCTATTGTGGCTATATGATCGATATCTTGTAGTGATCAATCAATAGTCAACC
This sequence comes from Artocarpus heterophyllus, assembly GCA_025403435.1. Lineage (NCBI taxonomy): Eukaryota > Viridiplantae > Streptophyta > Magnoliopsida > Rosales > Moraceae > Artocarpus > Artocarpus heterophyllus. Next base: position 8,644,279 of record CM046338.1, on the reverse strand, counting down.
AACAACTAAATATAGCAACCTCATGAATGCCAATGACAACCACGCAATCTCATGTAATTACGGGACTTAATCTGCAATAAATTCATAAGTTCAAACTCAAACAATATAAATTTCTCACATATGACAATATAAAATAAAAATAAGTTATAATGTAAAACGCTTACATGTTACAATTTATTGTTTGAACTTATGAGTTCAAATAAAGGCTGCCAGACACTCTTGTTAGTTTTTTTATTTATTTTTTTAGTTATGTGTGGTTGATCTAGACAAAATTAATTAAAAAACAACTTGAAATATTAAAATTATCGAGTCAATCTTGTAGAATTCAATTAACTACTAATTTTCTTCTAAATGTTTTGAGTTAAAATTTTACTTAAATCGCTGGAATAAATAATCAGCACAGTTGGTCCCTCATGTTCCTGACCCCATTTGTATTTAAATCAAGATCAGCAAGCGGTTTTACCAACGGAATTGATGGCACTATTAGTGGTTGGCATTCTTTATTGCAATACAATGAAATGCCAAACCTTCTATCAGGATTTTCTTCCACGTTTTTTTAACAATTGTTCATCCCTGGAGTTCGTCTTCTCTTGCCCGGCCATTCCCCGCTCCCTCTGTAATTTTTCTTTAGAGCTCTTCCTTATGAGAATCACATCTGGTCGGAATTCAATATCGTTGATATTAGCTCCATAAAGATCATAACCCAGAGCATTATCTCCAGGCTTCAAACTATGGCCCGGATGGGTTCTTGTAGAAAAAATTGTATCCTTCTTTCCGAAATCTGAAACACGAGCAACTTGTACATCAGCTAAAGAATACGTTGAGCCTTTAACACTCCGTGAAGCCATCTCCACATCCAATACAATGTATTTTACAAGTTGCATGCTTGTTAGCAGGGACTCAAAAGGCGAGCTCCAATACTGATCCGCATTCAGGTTGCGGTGCCTTAAGGTAAAAAGGTCAAATAAACCAATTTGGCTACTTTCTCCATAGCAAATAACTAAAGGACCAAAATTTCCAAGACTTGTTGCAACACTAGAAGGAAGATAGATCAATCCCTCTTTGACATATAGGAGATATCACCACGGAGAAAGTATACTTGTAATTGTAGTTATTACTCTTAGTATCATGATATGCAAACTCTTGATCATTTTCAGGGCAATGCCATATTGGAGCAAATCTGCCGACGAATTCCAGAAATCTCAAACCATGACTCCGATTAGAGAAAAAAGAAGTTGATACCGTGATCTATCTTCTTAATCTTAATTTATGATCGAGGCAGCAAAGGCTTTCCTCAAAATGATCATCTGCTCCAAAAAGAAGAATGAACGCATATGAGAAACGTGTTGTTGGCCGAGTTCCACAGATGCTAATGCTACCCACTGATCAGGGTTAGCCCGAACCCTCAAACAAGATTGGCACTTATATTTTTCCTTAAAAAATTCTACAACATAAGATTGCTCGAGGAACACTCAGTTAACAACCTCCTCCTGTACTCTCAATGTGACCTTGATCATCTTAGAATGAGATTCGGTCCAAATACCAATCTGACATTGTCCATGATCTTCAATCTCTTAACACAAAAGTGCAAGATCGCTCTCGATTCCAATCGGCATTTGATCCAAGTCATTGGGGTCTCTAGGTAGCAATCACACTCGGGGCAATAATATATAACACAATACTTTTGCAGCCCTTGTGTTATGTCAAGGTCGGACGACAAACATCTCACACACATATTGGCAGCATTGGGCTCCATTCGAATACCGCATTTGCAACATAATACGCTGCCAATCGTCGGATTCACTGCAGACATACTAACTGCTTCTTCAGCCATTGCTGCTGACAGGAGAACAAAGACGAAGAAGCAGATTGTAACCAAGTATGCTCTAACTCAGTTAAGGTGAAAAGAGAGGAAAAAAATAAAACAATTATAAATAAACAAACAAGGGCTCTAATTGAGAAAAGATAATAGCAACAATAAGCTTTGAATTTGAAATATAGCTAGAGGACGAGGAAATAGACATAAGAAGGCAGATAACAAACAACTTCGAATATCAAAACATGTGAATGTGATATAGTATTCTAAAAGGCCAAAACCATATCAAATATTCAAATCCATCTCAAAATCATACCAACCTCAAACTTGACAATAATAATTTCAATTTCAGTCAAATATGCAAAGATGAACACGCAACACAGAAAAAAAGGCCTCATATCGTTTGGCCGGCCTCTAAATAAACTACATATCTAATGATAATAAAATACTTTCACTTTAATTGAAACCCAAAATAGAAATTAATCACTCACTTCCAAAACATCAAAGTGATCGCCTGAGGTTGATGGTGAAGAATGAGCAATCCAGCGCAGGGACAGAGAGTGACAGAGCGAGAGGTTTCTTCAGGGTGTTTGTTTCTACCTTCTCTTTCTGGGGTCACCAAAAAAAAAAGGTTGGATTAATTTATGCCACTAAAAAACTTAATTGTAAATTAATACCATGCCATATTATCATTTTTTTTTTTGTTATAAAATATACCCTCAACAAACACAACAATTAAATAAAAATAATAAAAAATAGAAAAAAAATAAAAAAAAATCTGAAAAACATATACTTGAACATCATGGTGAGCTCAGCTCGGATCTCAGCCGCCGGAGCTGCTATAGGAGAAGAACGACGACGTGAGGTTGAGGCGCCAAATCTGTCGTGAGAGACGCTAGATCTATCGTAGGATTACGGAGACGAGTTGCTCGTTGTGTGGCTCCTGGAGTTGATGCTGGATCTGTCGTAGAAGAGCGGAGAGAGAGGAATTGCTCGTAGCGCGGCTCCCGAAGACGAGCACGGCTCCGGACGTCAGACGTGCTTGTTGTACGGCTCTCGAAGTCCTCAATGGCGGATCTCGCTGTTGCAACGTGAAGGAAAAACATCGTCGGGGAAGTGTCGATGAGAAGATGATTTCAATGGGAGGAAGCCCAATCTAGCAGCAATGCCGTGCGTAGAGAAGAAGCCAAATCTATCTTAGAAGGCGGATCCCAGCGAAGCGACGACGAGATTGGAGATTCTGTTGGAAGCAAGGGCCGACAAGGAGAGGAAAAAAAAGCTAGAGAAGAAGCCGAGATAGAGAGGGGGGACCTAATCTGAGTGACTGATAAAGCTGTCTTCATGATAGAATTGTGGTTTCAAAATCTTGTTTCCCGTGGCATTTAATCAGATAATTTCTCGTTGCGTGGCAAATATCAATCCAAGGATCTTATTCGTGGCAGCGATCCTAATTCTCTCTTTCTTTTTCTTCAAAAGGCCTGTAACTTTTTTTTTCTCAACAATTTGATTTGTCCTTCAGTCTAATTCTCTTCCACCTTGCCAAAGCCTCCCAGCTGTTCGTCCCTGAGCGTGCCATGTTATTATTATTATTTTTTTTTTTTTTTGCAAAATGTTAAAGCCATAATATTTAAGATAAATTACGAAATTGTCGTTTCTTATTCTACAACTTCTTAGGACAGTCAACTCACACCAAAAAAAATGTATATATATATATTTTGACGGTAGGAAAAAAAAAATACGAGCGAAGGCATTATAATTGATAAATATTTTTTGATGTTTAAAATTTTAAAAGTATATCAATTAGTAAATTTTTTTTGGCTGGTAGATAATATTTACAATAAATTAATCACACTGTTATCTTTTATCTATCTCCGTTGTTTTTATTGTATTTCCATAAAAAGAACAAAGAAAAACGTTATCAAGTATTATTAAAAAAGGGGCCAATTTATTGAAGCATAGGCATACCAATACAAAGTATACATATATAAATTCCAATATATAGATCGAATTAAAAAAAAAAAAAAGATTGAAACAAGATCATCCACCACTATTTTCAAATATATTATATATAGGTGTGGTTTGAATAGTTATATATTCAATGAGCACTGTCGTTATTAGTTGTTTAATATAAACTCGATGGTTATGACGAAATATATATATATATATATATATATATATATCGTATTTGGTTCTACTTTTTACCGATTTAAACATCGAATTTAAAAAAAAAAACATTGTGACGCGTTGTCTTGAGAAACATAACTTATTGATGTGATAATCTTTTAAACACTTGGGATTAGAGTTGATGTCCTTAGTATTTTTTTATTTATTTATTACACATTAGATTTCAAATAAATTTGTTTTGCTACAAGTTGTCCCTTTCAACAATATGTTCTAGATATCATTGTTAAAATAGAAAGATTAGTTTTTCTTAAGGAACAACAAAAATCAAATTCTAAACGAGTTATATCAAAGCATTATACATTGCTTTCAATTCAGTGAAAATAAAGATTTTAAGATAAATAGGTGTTCTATTTGATGAAAACAGACATTCTAAAATAAGTAGAAAAAATATTTTACTAGCTTTTTTATTGATAGTTCGAGAGATATATGAAAATGATAATGAATACTATTATATTAGTACAACGTTTTAGTAAATAATTTATTTTTGAGAGAATGAGGGAATTAAACCATCATTAATTATTAATGAAAATAAATAGACTAAAATGTAATAATATTTAGTAAATAGCTCATTTAGATTAAAATAAAATTTACTTTTGTATAAAATGATGCAAGGAAAAACGAGAAGCAACGATGAGATAACTAAAAAAAAGGAAAAGAAAGGGCAGAAGAAACTAAAGAAAAAGGAGGAGGTAAAATTAGAAATTTAAATATTTAAAAAGAGCGCATGATTGTAAAAATATTATATACTTAAATATTTTAAAAAGTTTGCTTTTTGCTTACATTAAAATTGAAATTGTGCTGTTTTGTGCAATTTTTGTTTTATTTTTTGTGTGATTCTAATTGGCTTGAAATTAAACTATGAGAAAACTCAAAATAAACCTAATTTCCTTTAAAAAAACTTAATTTAGCTAATTAATTGTTTGAACATTTGAAGATCTCTAATAGCTCAGAAGTGCTATTTATTTTTTTGTATATTAAAAATATTTTTTCTATCTTTTGACATCATATTGTAACAAAAAATGCTAATGCCACTACTAACTTTATACAAAAAAAAAATAATTGTTTAATTTCTGATCATTTAATAGTATGTCAATTTAACGTCGTTCAACTTGTTATTTTTGTTGAAACAATAAACTCATGTGTGCCCAAAAATAGACTTGCCAAAAGCATATTTCTTATCTGAAAATAACTAAACTATACTGCAATTGTAAAATTTTTGACCAAGCACGTGTAACATACGCCAAAAGCACGAGCTTTTGCACGTGCCACTTTTCGCTAGTTTTATAAAATATACAAAAAAAAAGACGGTTGTTGTTTTGAATATTAAAAAAGTTTACAAAGCTATGGAAATATTACTTGGAGCATTTTATTTTATCACGATATGTTTATTATAGGGTCAACATTAAAACCATACATGAATAAACAAGTAAGTTTTTCATGAAAGCTTTGTACATATTGAATAGAAGTCCTATAAGTCTGGAGAGTGTTTGGTATTTTCAATTTTAACTAAAACTTTTTGATTATCAGTATAAAAAAAGTTTACTATAGTATAAAATTTTTATATGCTATAATAGTTTTAACTAAAATTAGTTCAAATTATTGTTTGAATTTGAACATAAAATCTTGTACACTTGAAAAATATTTTAGTATCTAAAATAAAAAAGAAAATTTTGAATTAAAAATCTGAAACTAAGCCTTTTTTAATAAATGCCACTATCCAAAAGAAAAACACTAAACATTTGTTTAAAAGAGCAATTAAAACCAATTAGTTAAAATTAATAGCCAAACAATAGTTTTAGTTTCAAGAGGGAAAAAAAAGTTGAAACATACTCTTCCAAAAGGCGTTAACATTAAAATAAAATAAAAAAAAAAGAAAAAGAAAAAGGAAAGTCAGTAAATACAATAGTAGACAAGCATGTACTAGAACATTCTGCTCTGTCACTATTCGAGCTTCACTCCTTACGTGGCAGTATTTCACTAGCTAAAAATACCGTTACAACGCTTATCACCGCAGTGGATAACAACCTCAACTTGATTCGTAGTCTTAGGCTCGAAGCCCACACTAATTAACGAGTCCACCCCACGTTCCGAACCTCCTATCTCTGTCTATAAATACACCAAGTGTCAAGTTTTTCGACCTCTTTATCTCTCTCTGCCCTTTCGCGAATCGCAGAGAGCTCCGACCTCCTCTATCGCTACAGCTCTTTCTTCCTCTCTCAACCATGGCATCTCAAGCAAGTCTTCTCCTTCAGAAACAGCTCAAAGGTATTGGAAATTTCTCATCGCAGATTCTTTCTGTGTCTCTTGATTTGGTTTTTGGGGACATTTTTCTGAGCCGCAATTTTTTTTTTCCGCTTCCTGTTTGTTTTGGTTGTTTGTGGTGGCAGATCTTTGCAAGAATCCGGTCGATGGGTTCTCGGCTGGTCTGGTGGACGAGAACAATATCTTTGAATGGAGCGTTACGATTATTGGACCTCCCGATACTCTCTAGTAACTCTTTTTTAGATTCTCTCCACTTAAAATTCCGTGCTTTCCTCGTTGTTTTTGGGTTTTCGGTCTTCCCTTTGTGGAAGCGGTGTCTATTTTGGGCGATTGTGTTGTGTACTATTGGATCGAGTGGCGTGATTGGGGAATTTTTGTTGTGTTGAACTAAAATTGGGATTTTTTTTAAACGGACAGAGCGGTGTTAGTTTTGGGAATTCTGGCTTCCTTTGATTTTGTTTTAGTAATCTTATGAACATACTTGAATTGTGGGGTTGATATGGCAACTTGAGTCATTGAGCATCTTCATGTGAGGTGTTTATGCATGCTGAAAAAATGTAGAGAAAGAATCGATCTGTTTGGAACTTTGAAGTTTTAACAACTAATTTTCATTAAGCTAGTGCCTATTCTCTTTTAGCAAGGCTAAAATTATTTAGCTTCGAAATCTAACAATAATATTGTGGCATATTCATGTGTAATTGCAGTGAGGGAGGATTTTTCAACGCCATTATGAGCTTTCCTTCGAACTACCCAAATAGTCCTCCATCTGTGAAGTTTACTTCGGAGATTTGGCATCCAAATGGTTGGTTAATCTCCTAATTGACATCAGTTTAATATTTTTCTCATGTTATTGTAAGTAATCTTGGTTGTTGCATAAATTACAGTTTATCCCGATGGGCGTGTTTGCATATCAATTCTTCATCCTCCTGGTGATGATCCAAATGGTTATGAGCTTGCAAGCGAGCGCTGGACACCTGTCCACACGGTATGTCATACCACTCAATAATGGTCTCTATAGCCTTGCTTAAATCATAGAGGTTCAGCCCGTTTAAAGGAAGTCATGAATAATATTTTAAAATCTCATCTGTTCACATTCTATTATTCAATATACAACCGAACCCAACTGCATAATCAGACTCTAGACCACCTTATAAGAAAGGAGAATCTATTGGAAAAAAAATTCTCAATTTCTAATTTGAGGGCTGATGAAGAGAAACTTACAAATTCCAACTTTTAGGTTCATGAGTATCTCCCTTATTCATTACCTGAGAAATTAATGAACACTAGGTAGTTGATAACACGATGTTTCAAATATGATGATATTGGCACAAGAGGTAATGGGATGAAACATTGAAGTTGTCAAAGTACTCTAAAGTCTGCGAGAGAGACAGTGGGAAGAGAGAATTTGAATGCCGAAAGCGTAATAGGTTTGCTGATTATGCACAAACCTTACAAGCACAACTTTTTTTCTCCTGTAAATTCGTAGAAAATAACCTTTTTATTGCTTCCAGGTGAAGTGTGAAACTGGTACTCCATACTCATGTATTCCTCCCTTTCTTTTTGTTTTATTCTGTTTTCCCACCTGTTTTCTTTGTCATAAATTTAGTTCTACTAAGTATTGAGAACTGAATTAGTGGCTATGTTAGAATTAGGAAATCAGAATCCAGACTGAATTAGTGAAGGCACTGCAATTGAAAAATCAGAATTTTCCACCAGCCTCTTGTTTTTTCTATGCTCAATGGAAATATGTTTGAAGTGTTGACCTTATAATAATTGGTCGTATTGCTCATTGTTCTTATTGCTCATCGTTTTAATCTGGGCTTCCTTGAACTGTAAGGGGCAAGCACTTATGAGAAAAAGAGACCTGCATTGAATCTTCACAAAGTCCTTTTTGGGAAAGTGTATGGATCTGGCGAGATAGATTTTGCGACGTTGTCTGAAAGTTACCTTGAATACGTTATTGTTCAACGAAGTTTTATAGTTCTTTAGCTGCGCTTCTTGTGGATTTCATTGCTTTTCCAGCGCTGCCTCTTTATGGAGCATCATTCCTGTAAAGATTAAATTCCAATATTTTTGTTTAGGAAAATATATCTTGGATAGGAATTTAAGGTAGTCCTTACCTTCGCTTAACTCATTTCATGTTTAGTTTAGTTCAATTAACTCTTGAGTATCTTAGCACACAACATGATTTGGAAGCATCAAAACATGTTAGTTCAAAATTTTAGCTTAACTCATTTACATGGTTCATTTAGTTCCAAATTTTTAGAGCATAAGACTATCATTGCAAAGGGATTGATGACATTCGTGCCTTTACTGTTTTTTAAAAAGTGCAGAACTATAAATTGTAAAAGTTTTTCTTGCCTTTGGGCCATTCCCATATGACTATGTGAGAGGATGATATCATAAAAATATCATATGTAGAAAAATCTCATGCACATAAGTTAACTTTGCTAACCATGAAGCAGAAGCAGAAGAATTGGACTATGGGGTCAGGAGTATTCCACCCCAAGGAAAGGATCAAAAGGGGTCTTTCATCTTTGAAGCATGATTTCGAAGCTTAGCATGCTGAAATTTTCTAATGGGAGGCTTGGCTCTACAATGTCATGCTGTCGTTGGAAAATTTAGGTTTCTTCTTTCCCTTTCTAGAGTGGTCAAGTCTTCCTATCGCGGATAATGCTTGATAAGTGCTATATTTCTCGTCTGTGACTTTACAGCCTTAAAATCTTCTAAAGATGTCTCCATGAAGTCAAGGTGGTTAACGAAGGGTTCTAAGGTCCAATAAGTTTATGAATGAATGGTTTTTCTGTTGTGTGTTGTAGTTTATTGTGAAAATTTCAGTTTAACTTTTGTTTTCCTGACAGAGGTCAGAAGTTTTGTCTTGCCTTCACGAAGCTGTGGTTCATATTTTAGAATTTATTATATCTACCAATGTAAAAAGTTTGTTCTTGCAGGTTGAGAGCATAGTTTTAAGTATAATATCAATGCTTTCCAGTCCGAATGACGAATCCCCTGCCAATGTTGAAGCTGCTGTAAGTATATATTTACTTTACCGCTTCTGTTTACAGCAAAAGTTATTCTGGTCTTCTGTTTTGAGGCGCGTATATACTTCTTATACGTGAAAATAAAGTGCTCTAAACACTCTAGTTTTACTCGAGACCAAGGAGTGGCAGATACTTCCTCGATGCTTTCTATTTGGAAGTTCAAAAGTTTTAAGACGATTGTATGGTACCAAGCTAGAATATGTGCTGTTGTTTTGTAGGAGATTTGGTCTTTTGTCATCATGTTTGTGTTTGTGGTTTTAGATCCAAATCCATTTGAGCTGTTATTTAACTCTAACCATACTGTTTTTAAAAACACAATTGATTCACGTAAACTGCCTTAAAACCTTTCTTTGAAGATATGTTGTCAATTAAGAACGTTGCTGGATCATTGTTGGCATTTAATGTTGCAGAAGGAATGGAGAGATAGGAGAGATGATTTCAAGAAAAAAGTCAGCAGGTGCGTGAGAAAGTCGCAAGAAATGTTGTGATTTACAACTGCCCAACGTATTTTCTCAGCTCGCATGTGCTGGAGCATGTCTTCATTGATGGTGTGGGTAACTTCGCCAGATAATGGGTTGGTTGGTCCGTGTAGGGTGCCATTGAAATTCACGCGTCAATCTTCTTCTCCTTTTCAATCTTTTTTTTTTTTTTTTGCTTTTCTTTTTTTTTTAAAAATCTTTTATGTCTATTGTTGTGGCTCGAGACGTCTTTGTATTCAAAGCATTCTATCTAGTGCTTGGCAACGAAGTGTTCTTGTCAGATAATATTTTCCTTGTTTTTGGGCACTCTTTACTTTTGACGATGGTGTTTCGAATTTGGAATATCATTTCAACCGTCAAATTTGGGGAGCTGGTCGTGATTGGCAAGTGGTGCTCAGCATTACACATTTAAAAGTCCACGTTCAAATGTAACTACTGCTCTTTAGGTGCGCTGCAGATGTTGGTGTTTTGCGACTTTCGATATTTGTTCTGCAAACCATGCAAAACCGTGGGACTACTGATCAATTACCAAAGCAAATTTCATGTTCTAGTTAACGACTGTTTGTGAGAGTAGTTCAAGTAGTTCTAGCTCTTAATTTTTTGGTGGTTAAAATCAAAACTATTGTTTAACTTATTCACGGTTCAAACTATAAATCAGAGTTTAAACTTACTAAATTGAAATTAATATTTTGACAAATTTATAAAACAAAAGTTTAAATTATGAATCGTAGTTCAAACTTATTTTTTAGTTTAAGTTTTAAAAATTGTTGGCTCTGACCGAGGAGACTGTTGGGTAATTGTTGATCGAGTCACGAATAACGTCTCAAAAAAAGAGTTCGATAGATCAGTCTCGGAATGCAATAATTTTCAACACCTTTCTAAATTCTAAAGCATTTAATCCGTTGGATGTTTATTTAGCTAGAAAATATTACAGCAGCAAATGAAAACATAAATTGTGCCTCTGATGAAATTTCACATGGAAAGGCTTTTCGTTTTTTTCTTTTTTCCATTTAGAAAAAGCACATAGGGGGACTTTTGTTTATGTGATTTAGTCCTGCTTGGGTGGTTGAACATGGCTTCCCATCCGCACCACAATCCCATTAAGATCTCGTACGTACCCAACTTTCTGGCCCCATTCCTTCTGTTCTGGCTCACTCACCGGCACTGCACCGTTCTCCACCGCTTTCTGAAACCACCACAGTGTCATAACATGGTAATTAATCCATCAATCACGCGAAAAAAAACCTGAAGTATCGTCTAAAAAAGGTCATGTATACATATTATCTGCAAGGTTTTTTTTTTTTTTTTTTTAACCCTTAAAAAGGTTAATTTCACAAATAGTCTTGATGTTTACCCTTAATTCCGGTTTAGTCCTCAATGTTCAAAAAGTCTTCTTTTAATATATAATCTATTACTTTATTTCAGTTTCGGTTCCTCCACTAGTGAAAGGTTATATTTAACGAAAAAATTTTAAAATATCCTAATTTAATCCTTAATTAATTTATTTTTTTCACGTTTGGTCCTTCTCTTATAACTAAAGATGATAAAGTAAGAATGATAAGGGACTAAATCTAAATAATAAACCCTATCATTCCAAATAGCGACTTAGATTGCACACTATGCACGCATGCATGCAAATGAGGAAGCTCAAAAAATAACAACTATTGGAGCTCTCCTATTCAGCCCCATCAAGCTCCAACAGTGGCAGAATCAGGAAATTTTTTTGGTAAAGGCATTACTTAAACTAAAATACATTATTACTATTTTAATAGAGTTCAATTCAATTTTTAAAATTTACAATTTACAAGATTAAAATTCATATAAGATTATGATTGAGTTGTTTATTTTGTATTTTAAAATTAAAATATAATAGGTTGTTCAAGAACTTTGGTTTAGATTAAAATTTTTTATTCAAATTAAGATTATTATAGCATTTTTACTTACAAAATTTAAATTGTTGTAGTATTTTTGGTTCAAACTAATAGTTTAAATAAAAGTTGTTAAACATCTAAAAATTCAAAAGATAAAATTTAGAGGTATAGTTGAACCTTTTTAAAAGATTTAAAATAAATATTGTCAAGAATAAGTTTCAGTGGGACAATATAAAAAAAATTAATATTAGACTTAAATCATAGAGGAATGCTAAATGCACCCTCCTCCTCTTTGTTATATTCTCCGTTCGCTATTTGATATCTGTGCTTTTATTTTTTATTTAAATAATGATTTATAATGTTAATAGATTTTACGTGAGGGAGTGTAAACAGAGTGAGAAAAAAAACATTGTTAGCACTTTTTTAAATTATGAAGGAGTGAGCTAGTAAATGCGGCTGCCCCCACTCGGTTCAACAGGAGCCTTTGGGCTCCAACCCCACCAAAGATCTCTCTCATAGGTTGTAGCCCGGCGGGGCTACTAAGCATTTTTCCAACGATTGATGTCAATATATTCTTATTTATACCTTGTACGCAGCGTCGACGTTGGAGTATACAAAGCAAACCTCAATGGGAGCTCTGTCGCGGCCGGTGTCCGGTGTCTGAATGGATCCGGTAATATCATCCGTTTCATGCTGATGTAGCGGTGTGAAGGCTATTGTGGTGTGCCCGCTCTCCAGCTCTCCCCACCTACTTAAATTAATTTAACTAAAATCAAACCATACACAACTGGGATATACTCTATTATTTGAAAATCATAATTAACTAGCATTAATGATCAGCAATTACTTAAGCGATATAACGAGCTGATCAACTAATTCGATGATTACCTATGGGATTCGTCCAAGCGACGGGCGGTGAAACCAAAAGCCCTTTCGTAGAACTCCACGGATCTCGCTACGTCCTCTACGTACACAACTGTATAACCAAATTCTGGTCTAAGTTTCGACGCCATCGTTAAATGTTTCCTTTTTTTTTTTTTTGACCGATCAACTTGGTGATTGAAATCGATAAATGATTTCCCTTCTCTTCTCTCTGAGCTTTTTAACTAGAGAAAACAGTTCTTTAGCTGGTCTGTACACGTGGCAAACTTTGACTGAGATGGGAAGGTTACACGTGGAGTTACTGCATGTTAATTGAGATGGTCAGATGTTACGTGGCACCGGCATTGACGGCTGTACTATTCTGGCCTCAGGATACGGATCCGATCACACTCTTCAATATAATAGGAACATGTCTCCTGATTATTTTCCGGTCGACCTGCCGTCGAGTCCGAGATACGGTGCTTGGAGAACGTCGTTTGCCAGACTTATACCTTTTCCACGTGGCAAATAACCAGAGTGGTCACTGGACAAAAAGTCACGTGTTGGCCCAACCGTTTCGTTAACGGCGGTGCTAACATTATGGCCCAAAAAACAGTGTCGGAAACTAAAAATTCACTAATTTTTTTTTTTTTGAAGAATGAATAATTCATGTACTTGATTGAAAAAGTTGTCTTTATGCGAAAGGTGAAATTCAACAAGAAAAACTTACGATCATTTACTCTTAGCTCGGAAAGCGTCGAATTCACGGAATCTCAGCTCTGTTGGCTTCGTCTGATACTCTTTTTTAGTTTGCGATCGAATGCGTTTTCCAGATAATTCGATTTCGTTTTCAAGCTGTGAGCAAATCTGAGTTTGATTTTATGCTCTCAATTTCTGTATGTTAATTTTTCTGTTCTGTATTTTGAGATTTATGATTTGGTTGAATTTCTTTCTTTTTTTTTTTGCGTGGGTGGGGGTGGGGGTGGGGGTGGGGGTGGGGTCGGATGCAAACTGAGGAATTGGTCAGAAAGTCAAAAGTTTGATCCTTGAGAATAGGCACCAACAATGCCTACGATGTTTCGGTTTTTTGAAGCCGTTTGATTCGAGTATTTAAATAGAGTATTTAAATAAAGATTTAAATTTTTATGAGAGAAAATACTGTAATAAAATGATTCAAACTGTGATTCAAACTACGAAATAAACAGACTCTTAAAAATTTGAAATTGTGATCTTTTTAGAGGAATTTTCTGTTGTAACTTTGAAACAAGAATTAGCTCTGATGAAATGGTTATGACAATTCTTTATGTGCTCTTGAATTTTTTTTTTAAAAACTATTTTTCTTTGAAGATGAAGGTCACTGTAGATGTTGACTTGCATTTACTTTTCCCTTTTTAATAACTCAACTTTGAATTCAAAGTAAGGAACCAAGTGATAAATACAGTAGTAAAAATCTGTCTGTAATGCTTTACTGTTATTTGTTGTGAATCTAATCAGTTCTGTGTTGCTTTTAACCATTTAAGCTTAACGGTTTATGACCTTGAATGCCAACATTTTCGATTTGCAAGCATAATTTGTGAAATACGAAATTGGAGGAAAAAAATCATGTTCTTCTTGCGGATTCTATTGCCAGTGTAATGTTGGTTTTCCATTAATTCTCTATTTAAAGGCCTGCCCTGTTATTGTTCTTGCAGAATTGCTGATTTGAGGTATCTATACAAGCTAGATGGTATAGACTTACCGTCTCAAGAGATTTAAGCGTTTTTATGGACTGACTCATTGGGTATTAGTTGACTGAGGATCTTAAGAGATAGAGCTTTTTGCAATTATTTCTAATGGGGGACTCAGTGCATAGTTCTGAGTTTGGTAAAAGCTCCAAGAGGGCCAGTATTATCCCTGAAACGAATTTATCTAAAAGTCGTTTGATTGTTTCTACCCATAAAGCCTCTTCAGAGCCTTCATTCAGGCGAATAGCTTCCATAAGCCATTTGAAAAGTGGAAATGGTGCAGTTTTTGGCAATGCTGCGCTGTTTCTGTTAAAAATTGCTGCGCTAGAGACTGTTAGGAGGTTGTCGAAGGCCAGTGTCCCTTTGTGTGGCGTGGTCTTCAGGCTCTGCAAGTTCTGTGCTATCCACCATTCAAGTGGATCCAGAGATTTTCTCCCTTCAAGGGTTTGGTCATGGGCATACAGGTTTGTTCTTGAACTTTTTGCTATTACTGTACATATTGAATGCATTGTATCAATTGCTGACAATATGGATAAATATGTTTCTATCGTGGGTTCCCTTTTCTGAAGCTTTGAGCCTTAATGTAATTTGCAGGCTGCCCCACAAATGTCCTCAAACTGTAGCATCTGAATTGATCCAACTGCAAAAGGAGCTGGAAAAGCAAGAGATTAGTCTGCCAGAAAGGTGATTTGACAATTTCTTTGGTAAAAGAAAAAGTTGAACTTTTGCGCACAAGATTACAATGTTATGTTTTCTCTCTTATTAAAGAGGGTACTAAAACCTGTCATAATATTCTTATAAGGGGAGCCACACATAGTTTTATTTTCACTCTTAAAAGGAGGACTTGTAGGAAAACAAACTAGCCGATTAGAGGAGTAGTTAATTTCTTATAATTATGCTCTGTAATTTAGGAGTTAGTTTATTAGATTTTTGATTAATTTTCTAGGAATAATACTCTGTATATTCAGTTAGGATTTTGTACCATAGAAATGTGAAGTAGTTCCTATTTTCTAGGAGTTGATTACGGATCCTCTTGTATATATATACTTGTACTCTTTTGTGATTAATATATCAGATTACTCCTAAATATCACTCTGCTTCATGGTATCAGAGCGGAGGCTCTAAAACTATAGTTTTTCAGTCAGTCCAAGTCCATTCCTTATCTCACCGTTCTTCATTCTTGGCCTTGGTCTCTTTTCTTCTATTTTGCCCTATTCCCGAGTTAGAAAACAGAGCATTAAAATTCAATTCTCAACCTCTCAGCCGTCATCCCTAATCTGCTCTCATCTTCCTAAAAAATATCATTCCCATGGCTGAATCCGAACAAACCTCCAGGGACTCATCAGCGTCTAATTCATCTCCTAATGTTCCGATCATTCCACGATCAACTCAGGCTGCAATCGAAAACAGTCTCGTCCCCGTCATCTACCACAAACTCAACGACCATAACTATCTCCAGTGGTCCCAGTCAATAATGATGTTCATAAGTGGACGAAGCAGAGATGACTACCTCACTGGTGCAGCCATTCAACCTAATCCAAGTGATCCTGAATTCAGAACGTGGAGGGCTGAAAATGATCTTGTTATGTCTTGGTTGATCAGTTCGATGACAACCGAGATAGGAGAGAATTTTTTATTCTACACAGCTAAAGAGATATGGGACGCTGCACGTGATACTTTCTCCAGCAACGAAAACACAACCGAACTTTTCTAGGTGGAGAACATCCTTCAGGACCTGAAACAAGGAGAGAATTCTGTCACTACCTATTTCACGACTCTTACCTGTCATTGGCAGCAGCTAGATCTCTTTGAATCACACGATGGAAGTGTCCAGATGACTGCGCCTATTTCAGAAAGATAGTTGAAACCAAGCGTGTCTTCAAGTTCTTGATGGGTCTTGATAAGTCTCTCGATGAGGTGCGAGGTAGAATTCTAGGGACAAAACCACTGCTAAGTCTACGTGAAGTCTTTTCCAAAGTACGCAGAGAGGAGAGCCACAAGCGAGTCATGTTGGGACGCTCCGATCTTTCACCAGCCCTAGATGTTTCAGCATTTGCTGCTACTAAGGATCACACATATTCATCTAATTCTATTGCACTTGCTTCTCGCGGAATATCTCAAAATCCTAGTGATAATCGGTCACGAAAAGGACGTCCCTGGTGTGATCATTGCAAGAAGCCAGGCCACTTCAAGGAGACATGCTGGAAATTGCACGGAAAGCCCCCAAATTGGAAGTCAAGCCAAGAACGTGAGTCTAGAGGAAACACAGCCATCTCTGAGACGTCTCAATCCAACAATCAGGTGCCTTTCACTAATGGACCAGCTAGAATTACTTTAGCAGCTTATTAGTAAGGCTAATGTCTCATCTTATTCGACGTCTACCAATGCTGGGAATGATTCAACGCATGGCTCGGGTAATCTTGCACTCCATGTGACCCAATCACCCTCCTCTTTGTGGATAGTGGACTTCGGAGCATCAAATCATATGATAGGTGACAGATCCCTTTTCACAACTTATTCTCCTTGCAATGGCCATCAAACAGTACGTATTGCCAATGGTACACGCACCAAAGTGGCAGGGACAGGAACAATCCGTCTCTCAAGCACTCTTACCCTCTACTCTGTTTTATTTGTGCCTGATCTTGACTGTAACCTCATCTCAGTTAGTAAACTGAACAGTGACCTTCGTTGTGAAACTAAATTCTTTACCAAATATTGTGTATTTCAGGACTTGAGCTCGGGGAGGACAATTGGCAATGCTGAGCTTCGTGCGGGCCTCTATCTTCTTGATGTGAACAATTCATCAGCCCACTTCTTCTCAAATAACAATCGAGTCAGTCCACAATGTTGGTCGGTTCATAGTCTTAAGTCAGTTGGTCAATCAAATAAAGATAGTGCAATTATGATGTGGCACTTTCGTTTAGGTCATCCTAATTTTCTGTACATGAAACGATTGTTTCCATCTTTATTCATTAATAAAAATCTCAATTTATTTCATTGTGAAGTTTGTCAATTTGCAAAGCGTACTCGAAGCACTTACTCTCCACGACCATACAAACCAAGTCATCCTTTTTCCCTCATTCATGGTGATATGTAGGGACCAACTAGGATCCCTAATGTTACTGGTGCTCGATGGTTTTTGTTGCTAGCCGATGATCATACCAGATTATGTTGGACATTTCTTATGAAAGAAAAATCTGAGACCACCCATATTTTCCAACATTTCCATGCTATGGTTCAAAACCAGTTTAAAACCAATATTCAAATCCTCAAAACTGACAATGCTAGAGATTTCTTGGATTATACTCTCGGTTTATACCTCAAATCCCACGGGATTGTTCAACAAAGTTCATGCGTTGACACACCTCAACAAAATGGTGTGGCCGAACGCAAAAATCGTCACATACTTGAAGTTGCTCGATCCATACTTTTTCAAACCAACGTCCCTAAGAAATTTTGGGGTGAAGCAGTCCTCACAGCCACTTATCTCATTAATAGAATGCCCTCACGAGTCCTCAAATTCAAGTCACTACTGCAAACTTTCCATAGCATCTACCCAACCTCATGGCTAGTGTCCCAGATCCCTCTCAAACTCTTTGGCTGCACTGCATTTATTCATGTCCACCCTCAAAACCGTGGCAAACTTGATGCTCGTGCCATTAAATGTATTTTCATCAGGTACTCAGCCAATCAAAAAGGCTACAAATGCTTCTCTCCTACCACACGTAAATGCTACCACACCATGGATGTCACATTTTTTGAAGATAAACCGTTCTTCCCCAATTTTGCACTTCAAGGGGAGTATGACACACATGAATCACAAAATTGGGATTGGTCAGTCCTCATTGAGTCAAGTCCACCTCACTCTTCTCTCTCTAGTCTACCGGACCCAGTTCCTTTCACACAAACACAAATGACCCCACAAGAATCATCAAACTTACCAAATTCATCACCTGAAACAAGTCCAACTTCTGTAGTCTATCCTAAACATCTCAATCTCCCTGATGAAGCAACAAAAGTCTACACGAGAAGAAAAACTAGAGGGTTCACTCAGTCTTATGGGATTGATTATTAGGAGAGTTTTGCTCCTCTAGCAAAACTCAATACGGTACTTGTCTTATTATCCATTGCTGTCAATCAAGATTGGCCATTGTTTCAGCTCAACGTGAAGAATGCATTCCTAAATGGGGACTTGGTCGAGGAAGTCTATATGGATATACCAGCCGGTTTTGAAACTGAGGAAACAAGAGGAAAGGTGTGCAAGCTGAAAAAGGCGTTATATGGACTCAAACAATCACCTCGGGCATGGTTTGACAGGTTCACTAAGGTGCTTATACAGGATGGTTACTCACAGTCTCAAGTAGACCACACATTGTTCATCAAACATTTCACAGATGGTAGAATTACAGTGTTGATTGTCTATGTTGATGATATAGTTCTTACTGGGAATCACAAAGAAGAAATGAGAAGACTTAAGACCTACTGTCCAAGGCGTTTGAAATCAAGGACTTGGGACATCTAAGATATTTCCTGGGAATGGTGGTGACCAGGTCTAGTAAAGAAATTTCAGTCTCACAACATAAATATGTTTTGGATCTTCTGCACGAGACCGGTGTGAATGGGTGCAAGCCAGTTGAGACTCCTATGGACCCTAACACCAAATTGATGCCTCGAACAGAAGAGTTAACAGCGGACAAGGGACAGTATCAACGCTTGGTGGGAAAGCTGATATACTTGACACACACACGTGCAGAGATAAGCTTTGCAGTCAGTATTGTCAGCCAATTACTGAGTAATCCATCTGTGAATCACATGAAGGTAGTAAGTAGGATTCTTAGGTACCTTAAAAAGGATCCTGGAAAGGGGTTAATGTTCAGGAAAACACTTGATCGATCCTTGGAAATCTACACAGATGCAAATTGGGCCGGATCCCCTATTGACCGAAAATCCACATCCAGGTATTGTTCATTTGTTTGGGGGAACTTGGTGACATGGCGAAGTAAAAAGCAGCAAGTGGTAGCTCGCAGCAGTGCCGAGGCCGAGTTTCGAGCATTGGCTCAGGGTATATGTGAAGGAATTTGGCTGAATCGACTACTAGATGAACTCAGTATTAGTACTTCTGGTCCTATTAAGATTATGTGTGACAACCAATCAGCAATTGCAATTGCCAAAAACCCGGTTCAACACGACAGAACAAAGCATGTTGAGATTGATAGGCACTTTGTAAGTGAGAAAATAGAAGACAAAGTGATTTCTCTCAACTATGTACCCTCTCGGTAACAAGCAGCAGATATTTTAACAAAGGCTCTGTTTCGACCCAACTTCATTGAACTAAGTTTTATGCTTGGTCTAATGAACATATATCGCCAAGTTTGAGGGGAAGTGTAGGAAAACAAACTAGCCGATTAGAGGAATAGTTAATTTCCTATAATTATGCTCTATATTTTAGGAGTTAGTTTATTATATTTTTGATTAATTTCCTAGGAATAATACTCTGTATATTCAGTTAGGATTTTGTACCATAGAAATGTGAAGTAGTTCCTATTTTCTAGGAGTTGATTACGGATCCTCTTGTATATATATATATACCTGTACTCTTTTGTGATTAATATATCAGATTACTCCTAAATATCACTCTGCTTCAGGACTACAATGCTATATATTCTCATTGTGTCATTTCTTATGGAGACTGATAAACTGTTGATACCAAAATGGTTATAGAAGCTGTGGCGAGCTTATTTAAGCAATCTCTAACTACCCCATAAAATAAGTGGAAGTTTCACTAAACCGTGAAATCTTTTCATAGTGTGATGTGGTTATAGAAGTAGTGGCGAGTTTAAACTGTAAGCAAATCCTTTAACTGCCTCATAAAATATGTTAGAATTTGTGACTCTATCCTATTGGCTGTTTTACATTTATTTGAGTTTGTTAGTAACTAACAAGACTGCAGCTTGTTCAATTATAACAAACTTAACCATATATTAACCTTTAGAGGTTAAGAGGCCTCACTCTGGTTTTTTAGTTAGTTTTATCTCTTCTTTACTCTGTATAAAAGCAGGTGTAATATACATCGAGAGATATGTGCGCTATAAGTCTCATATTGGTTCTGTACCTCTCAGAGTGTGTGTTTTCCCTTTGTGATTGGATTCTGGTAAGAGGAGTGTGGAGAAGGTGAGTTCTGGGAAGCTTGGGGATTCGAAAGCTTGTAAACTCTGTGATTGTGAGAATCTATATGAGACTTGAGGGTGTAATTTCTTTTTCTTTTTCTTTGATAGTGGATTTGGCTAGGGGATATCTCCTGCCCTTGGATGTAGGATTTCAATCCGAACCAAGTAAACGCTGGTGTCCTCTTGTTCTTTTTTCGTTTTCTGTTTTGCTTCTTTGTCATCTTGTTCTTGGTCGAGTTTGATCTGCTGAATCAACAAAATAAATTGAAGATTCACTAAACCGTGAAATCTTTTCACAATGTGATGTGCTTCCGATTCTTTTTTCTCAATTGCTTAACCCCTCCAATGTTTTCACTAACTGAAATATCGCAACAATCATCTTGTTATGGATCATCAGTATCCCAATCCTAACTAACAATAGTGTGATCTGTCTTTCCCTTTTTTTACTGGTCCAGCCTGCCCTTTATGCCATAAATGCTTATGATTTAGGGCTTTTTTTAGAATGTGATTTAAGGCTATTGTCAGAAATGTTGAAACTACTACGCCTCGTACTGATTGCTTGTTTACTTCCCCTCGTCTATATGCATTGCTGTACAAGACATTTCAATGAAAATACTAGCTTTTCCTGACGACATGTGGAATTGTTTTTATTGTTATCATTCTTTTAAGTGCGGTAATTTTACTCTGAAATTTCTCGCTCTTTGTTTTCAAACGCTCTTGTATCATAAATTGTACTTAAGACTAACCTTCTTGGACTCGTCTGTTTCACTTAATGTTTAGAAGTTGGCATATTTATATTGGAGTTTCTTGGTTTGTCTTGTTGCAGCGGACCATGACATACTAGTGTTTGTGCAGAATTAATGAGGATGAACTCCATAGATTTTAGAAAGCTGCAAATGGCAACTTTTCACGTTTTCTAGCTTCAATTAAGAAGACAATCTGTTGGAGAGAGACTTACAGAATTCTTTCAGCTGCAGATCTGGTCAAGCATGGTCTTCTGGCATGGATTTGACGTGAAACAACGACCTTGCCTCATTGTACGGCTTGGTCTAGCTTGCGTCAGCTTGCCACCTCCAGATAGACCTCGATTTGTTCAAGCAGTCAGTATGTCATTTGGTTGCTACTAATAAGTTTCTTAGTTCCCAAACATATACAGCACCTATTGTCGTTTTGTCATCAAAATCCTATTTCTAAACCGATTAGTGATCCATCTTCTTATTAGCCTTGAAGGGTCACTGCTATGTAGTTTTTTTTATCACCCTTGTGCTCTGCTTTAACAGAAATGAATTGTTTGCCAACTGCAGTATCTCAAGTAGAGCATGGAGTCCTGCATTTAGTCGATCCAGAAAATTCTGAAATTACAGTTCTGGTGGATTGTGAAGGTTTATCTCCATTTAAAATTCCCATGCATATTATGCGAACTTGTTCTACTCTTCTGTAAGACCACTTTCCAAATCGTCTTGGCTGTTTGTTTGTTATACGGCTTCCTCCAGTTCTTCGAGTTGTTGCACAGACGTTTTTACAGGTAACCTTCCCAAACCATCTTCTGCGCTCTGGTTACGGTTGTTGCACCTTTGACTGCACAAAAGAATGCATTAGTTATGTACTTTTTTTTTTATCAGATGCTAAAGCCCGTGACACGAAAAAAGTTGAAAATTGAGGGGGAGACGTACAGTAAGGTACTCTCTGAGTACCTCCAGACACTGCCGACATATCTTGGTGGCAAATGCACATGTGAAAGATGCTCCGAAATCAGCAACATATGGCAGTCTCGTCCTAGAAATGAAATCCCTAGAACAGAATCAACTGAGAGCATTTACGAGGATGAAACTCCACTGAATCCAATTTATGAGACCGAGATTGGCTAGACTGGTGACTGTGAACAGGTGGTGAGAACTGCTATAATAAGCTTTCTCATGTTTTGGATTTTCCTAGCTCTTATTGCTGGAATACATGACCCTGAAAGCCGTCCTTTCTTCACTTCTGCATGAGATGAGACTTGAGAGCATAAGAGCCACCAGCCTTCTCCTCTCTCTTGGCACTAGGCTCTTCTTAATAGTAAGAAATCCATGCCGATATGTTAATAAAATTCTCACCGACAAATTCACTACGTTTATCTGCTAGTTATTCTTTTGGAAGTTGAAGCATTATAATTGTCTTGATCATATGTTTATGTATACGTATATGTACTAGTTAAGAACATCGATATTGCCAATATAGCTTGTGATATAGATTCTTGTTTTTGCCTGAACTTATTCTTTTGACTCTCTCTTTTACGACGATAATATCAATGTCACGTTTGCTTTTGATCAAACCAAACATGGTTTGTTCCTGTTCGCATGTCTTATCGTGTTAATTTTGTGAAACGATTTGTAAGTTGTAACAGAACCCTGTTTTCAGCTCGTTTATAGCTTTGATTAATCAACTTAGTCAGTACTGCTCACGAAATTTTGTAAACTGCTTGAAGAAATTAACAAGTATGCACGGATGTATATAGTGCTCGAGAAATCAATCTGATCAAATTATTTATTTTAAACTTGTATTAGTTGATATTATAGGTTAAAGTATGATTTGACACCACCGATAAGCACCTGAAGCAATACCTGCGTCTAAAATCAGATAAATTGCGTGGTTTAATTCTTTATTTAAAAAAAAAGATATATCCTATTTTCGGCCTAATTCACAACAGTAAACTTCAAAATCAATTCCATATATTGACCCGACAGGAGGGTTCTATCATGGAAAGCTGAAGAGGTCTTACGAGAACTGCCAAATTTATGTACTAGAGGACCTTAGTTGAGGACCGATTAGACCATTTAAATATTAACCCGATGGTTAAAACAATAGTATTGATAGGTGATTGTTTAAATATGAACCCGATGGTTAAAACAACAAGACCGATCAGTAGGAAAAAAAACTGCCCTATTGTATGTTTTGCCCCTTTTTATTTCAAATTATTTTGATTAAAGGACTGGCCATTTGGATTTTTGATGAGTAATGCATAAAGAAAACATAATAATGACATTATCATGGCGCTTGATAAAATATGATTGTTAGTAGTGAGAATAGTTAAATGCATGAAAAAACAAAAAGAAAAGTGGTTGGTGGATTGGCGAAATTGGCACTAATTAGGGACTAGTATTTGGCTAATGATACTAAGAACAAAGTGTGGCGTGGTTGGATTCGAACTTGCAATTGCAAAGCAAAGCATTGTTGGAATACCATGATAAAGTAAGATAATTTATGTCCAAATCTTTTCATGGAGATGCAGAACTCAGAGGTCGTTTTCAGTACACCTTTCAGAATTTAATAGAACAGTAATATATCCTCTCTCTATTTTTTTTTTTATTGCCAGGTTCTAATGTTCATCAAATTCCTTGTGATCTCTCTCTTGGCTTCGCTTTTACATATGTGGTGGTAGTTGGATATATTTTCAAGTGCTGTCAGCTTTGTCTACAACATTTCTATTGTTATCCATGTAACGAACTAAAGTTGGAAGAGGTCGTATAAGGTAATTATTCTTCAATAATTTATGTTCTGAACATTAGTTTTAACAATCAAAACCACATCAAAATAAAAATATATATAAAATTGAAAAAAAAAACTTAATAAAATTGATTAAATGATTGAAATGGAGATAGGGCTTTCACTAGAATTCTCACCACGATATTAATTGATGTCTTTTCTTTTCTTTTCTTCTAGATGTGGAAACTTCCGTTGAAGTTTCAGTTAGAAGGAGAGGAGGAAACTTGTAATGGTGACCTTTGGGATTCCGAACAGATACGACAGCTGACGTTCGCAAATCAAAAGAAGGTATATGGGCTCATCAATTCAGATGTTTCCTTCTTTCTTACTTTTGTGGTTGGATTTTTTTGCTTCATGCCTGGACGAGAAAGCTCTCGTAACTGATGGGAAAATACTATAGGGCGTTTGAGGAGGAGAGTTGAAAATCATACTTTCATATGTGAAGAGCATAAAATCCTCACAGTGTCCTTTTGAAGTCTATGTGTTGCATATGGTTTTCTTGCTGAAAACCATCTCTCTTTCTCTATTTAACTCCCCACTCTCCCTCTCTTCTTCACTCTCACGCTCGCTCCCTCTCTCACTCTCAAACTCTCTCTCTCGCCTCCCTCTCCCTCTTTCACGCTATCACACTCTCTCTACTTTCTCTCTCAAATTTTTGTTCAAAAACTTCAAGCCCAAGTCTTCCTCTTGCTTGATTGAAGCTAAGGAATGAGGATTCAAGCTCTAAATCTTCCTAAAAAACGTCCAATTCAAGGTTAGATCTATTTCTCTAAAACTTTGAAATTTTTTTTTTGAATTTCGTCAAAATGTTGAAATCCAAGTTATGTAAATTTAGGAAACCCTTAATCTAAGTTAGTAAGACTCGAATCATCTAGAATCTAGGTTTAATTTGATGAAAAACATATTTGAATCAAGTTTTTCTATTTTTCTCTATTTTCCTGTTTTTGGATTTAATTGAAATTTTCTATGTAAATCTTGTTTAAATTAGTTTAAAGGTGTTCTACTATGTTTTTCTATTATGTATGAATGTTCTGTATGCCTCGAAATTGAGAAAATAGGTTGGAAATGAAGATTTGAGTTCGGGGAGGCCGAAGCTCGAGTCTGAAACTTTCCAGATTTTTCTAGTTCAATAGGCCGGATTCATGAGTTCGGCAAGCCAGACTCGTAACGGGTTTGGCAGGCCAGACTCGTAACGGGTTTGGCAGGCCTGACCCAGATGGTTGGCGGGCCGAATTGTTCAGTTTGACAAACCGAACTGCCGGACCAGGGAAACCGGCAAGCCGATTGGGCTTTACAAAAAATTGTTGTTTTTCACCTATTTTTCATATTTTAAAATCCATATTGAGATTTTAATCTTATAATATGATTTTATAGACATAAATGGCACATTAGGGCACTATGAGATAGCTTAGTAGTGTAGAATATCTTAAGTTAGATACTAATGAACCTAGTTTACATTTAAGGTTGTTCGTGGTTCCGTGGAGCTACTGTATAACAGAGCAGGACTGCAGTGCTAAGTTGCGGTGCAGGATATTGAGGTAGGACTTCTATTCCTTTCCTTGGTAGCTAAGTTTTTAAATGGTTTTGGCCTCAAAGTGATTTTTACCAAAATGTTTTTAATGAATAATTGAAAACGATTTTTATCGGTTGTTTTCATAAGAAGTAGAATGGGATGATTTTTTATAATGAACCGCATAATGAATGTAAATGAATACACTTGGTAAATGAGATTTTAATTACTATAGAGATGCATAGATGGCCATGATGCCAAACTCAGAGATCGGGTCATGTAAAGTGCGACCTTAGGGGCAGGTTTCGAAACCAGCTAGGCCACTACAGTGGTGATAATTATGGTTTACCTAAAAAAGACAATAAGATACTTTATGAACGAATTGATTTTTGGTAAGAATAACTTAAACAAATTTATTTATTTAATTATGTTTTCCAAATATTTTTCCCAAATGATAAATTTTATATTCAAATTATTTGTTTTCATAATCTAGTCCTACTAAGCCTTTTGCTCACTTTTTACTTATTTTCAAACCCTTCCCCTATAGGTGGAATCTAGCTTATGACCAACAAAGAGTCTATTGAAGTATTGATCGGACTCGTGAGCAGTATAAGACGCCGAGTATGTTATTTATATAATTTAATTAAGACATGTATTATTTTAATTTCCTTTTTCTCATTGGACTGTAGTTATAGATTTAATTATTGTCAATACTATGTGTAAGCACAAGTTGTAGGCCCGGTGGGACCCGAAACTTATTTCCTTTCCTTTATTTTATTTTATTTCATTTTATTCTATTTTTCGCTTGTCTGTTTTATTATATTACTAATCGTTTAAAAAGTTTTTGATCTATCACATTTTTTATAATTAACTAAATTCTTTAATTATGATTTTAATTAAAATTTGACTTAATTAACCTAGTTAATCCACCACGTCACCTCCCGAATTTCAAGGCGTGACACAAAGAGACAAATTAATTAATCTCCAACTGAATGATATTACTAGTATTTCTTTTTAATATGATTTTACAGGTATTAAACAAGACAATATCTCAAAATCTCCGAGTAATATCAAGAAACACATTAATGGTTGCATATATCATATCTTTGATCAAGAAACTAAATGATATAAATAATGGAAATTACAAGACAAACTATAAGGTAAGTACGCTAATGACCCGTTTTTAAACGTCAATATTTAGTCTGACAATTTGGAATTTGGGAGTTATACAAGCTTGTTTGGCACATCGTATCGTATTGCATTGTATTACATTGCATTTTCTTATATAATACAAGACAACACAACGCAATGCAATGCAATATAATATGACGTGCCAAACATGTATTGTACTATTCATACATATACAACTGTAAACAGGGCATGCGAAATTGCCCCTACATTTAATCAACATTAACATAAATGTTTTCATATTAAATGCTTGCACGGGTGTGCTACTTGATTGCAAAACATTTTAAAGGGCTCGATAACCCATATACATTAACATAACACACAAATATATATACACACACACACACGCACACAACCACGCTGTAAACCATGATCATTAATTCATTATAGTATTTATGCTGCTACCATGGGAGAAAAGTGAATATATAATACATAAGCACCACTAACAAAAATAAAATTTCACTATCCCGACAAACTTTGGACCATAATTTCTTACATAGGATCCCACCTTATGAGGATGTGATGTATATGGCTAGCATCAATTTCTCCATAAAAGATATATACATACATATATATATATACACACACACACACACAGAGATTTTCTTAATTACCTTCCTTTTGATGTCAGCGCATACAAAAAGTGCGTTTCCAGGTGCATGTGGAATCCCCATTTACTGTTTTTTTCCCAATTAAGCACTAGAGAGAGCATGATCTGCTCGTCACCCGTTCTCTGCGCTTTCAACTGCGCAAGCAAATTAGGTAACACAAGAGAGTAAGGAAAAGAAATCAAATAAAAAGGCAAAGCAATGTGATTTAGGAAAAGCGCCATCATGTTTTCTTTAATTAATATTAATATATATATATATGTATGTATGTATGTATGTATGTATGTATTGTAGGACATTAGAGAGAATGAGACAAGGGACACAAGGGAACAGTGAGTTTTTGCTCTTCAACTTTCTTTTTTGGGATTATTTTTTATATTTGATAAGTGCGTTAAAACCACTTCTCAGTTATCCCTTGACCCTTCCATCCCTCAAGGAACACATTCGTACAAATGTTAGGACATGAACATTTGGTGGACATCTAGGAAAACCCCACTTAGATCCTATTATAATCTCAAAGATCATTTGTTTCATATTCTCAATCAATTATTTATTGCGTAAATTAAGTTTTTCAAATTGAAAAGACAAACTTTATTGATTAACCTCCACTAATATATTTATCTTTATTTGGTTTTTGGATTGTTGCGCATGCACCACTTGTCTTGTACAAAAGCTCGAGACCAAAAGTATTTTACAGTAATTGGATACATAATGGATAACACATCCTTTAAAGTTTTAAAACTCAACCCTCTAAAGCTTTCCTTTGTAAGTCAATATACACTGCTAATTAAGGATAATGTAAAAGAGATCCTACAGAAAACTGTGCAAATACAGCCAATAAACCGAGTTCTCAATTTCACTAGGCCGATGTTGTTCCCTTTTTTATTCGTTTCTGCATGCAATTAAACCAATATATATTGATTTCAAAATCATTTTAACATCCCCACGTAATCAACATATCATCAAATCATGACCACGTATAAGCAATTTTTGAAACAGCTATTAATCCTACTCGGATTTTTAGTTCACAAGACCTACTGCAGCGAATGCTTGTCAACAAGCATATGTCACTAATCGCGTTGGAGATTTTAGCTTATTATTAAAAACTTCTACGTTTTTATTAAATAACGGACAGTTTAAAATTTTAGGATTTGTTTGCAATAATTAATATCTTGGTTTAAAATTTTTTAAAAAAAGTTAATCTTTTATTTTCTCTCAATAGATATATATATGTGTCCTACTTTTATTTCAGAGAAACCAATCTAACCAGATTTCTTCCACGAAGAGGCATTTAAAATGACCAGTCCTAAAATAAGATGGATTTTTTTTTTCGTTTTACTTACGTATGTTTAAAAGAAGATTAGGCAAGTTCCAAAAGGTCCAATAAAATCCATCTATATCTTACGAATGAGCTCTTTACGACCTTAATATGGCACTAACTAGGTAAAGTTATAAACGTAATTTATTAAAAAATGTTTGAACATTGAACTCATCGGTGTAACGTTCTTAATAGACAGCTAGCTAGCACAAAGCAAGAGAATCTTATCGTACTTCTTAAGGTTAATAGAACTAGATGATCTATATAAAGCCAAGGTGCACACATATATATATATATAGTGCATCTAAAGTACTTTCCCATCGATAAGTATGATCCGTTGGCGGCGCTGCGCTGTCCACTTCGGTGGGGATGTAGAATATTTCAAGGAAATAAAAAAAAGATGTAATTATCTTTTATTCATATATATATATATATATATATATATATATTAGATGGTCTAATAAAAAGCAAATGCGTATACGATATCAAGATATCTAGTTTTGCATTTTGATATTGTTATATGGTTTAAGAATTTGGCCTATGGAAGCATAAATATGACAATCCACTTACTATAACTAGGTAACAAAACACGACGCACTTCCTATAGCCGCATATAAAACAAAACTACTCGTGACACGCAAAAACATTTTCCACCAAGCAAGCCAAAAAAAAAGAAAAAAAAAGATGTAAGATTGTAGAAATGAGAAATGCGAACAAGAAACACATGATTTTTATATTGAACGTGGCACTTTGCACGAGCCATTGCTGATAAAATGCATTTCTTCCGCCACTATCATGATCAATATGTACTATATAGGATATTTTGGATAGTAGTTTAAACTATTAGTTTAGGTTTAAAAACTGTAGTATTTAAAAGTTTTATATTATTTACAGTATAAACCGTTATATTATTTACAGTATAAACTGTTTAAGCACTCTAATAATATAATATAGTATGGTACAATGTAGATGAAAATTAATGAAGGGATCACGTATTCCATTAACTAGACGTGGGCCCACGGGAGCCTTCCACGTGGTTTCAATTAAATTGGACCTGCCTCTTATATAAAAACCCCCAACTGATCCGCAACTAGACCAGCACCAAGTACTTTCCACTACTCCTCCAAAGCCCTACTATCCTGGCTAGGGCACCTCTCATTGCATGCCCCATATTGTAGCTACAACGCAATGGCATCCAATATTTTCGACAACTTCAACGCCAGGGCCTGGGCCGCGTGGCGGTCGTGCCTCTCCGAGGCCTTCCGAACCGCCATGGCTTGCGCCCTAGTAGCCTACGTCACCCTGTACGGTCCGGCCAAGTTCCGTGGCCTGGTGGGCTTCCCGGCGTTCTCCTACGTCACCGTTATCCTCATCATCACCGATGCATCGCTCGGCGACACCCTGCGGGGCTGCTGGCTGGCCCTCTACGCCACGGCCCAGAGCCTGGGGCCGGCTATGTTGAGCCTCTGGCTGATCCACCCGTCGCGGCTCACAAGGAGCGTCACCTCCCTGGCGGTGGCGCTTGGCGCGTTTGTCGTGACGCTGCCGGAGTCCACCCACTTGGTCTCCAAGCGGATAGCTCTTGGACAGATTGTTCTTGTGTACGTCATAGCTTTCATTAATGGAGACAAGACTGAGGCTGTCATGCACACGGTACGCCTGGCTGTGAGCACGGCTGTTGGGGCCTTGGCCTGCGTTTTGGCTCTGTTGCTACCATTCCCACGTCTGGCTTGTAAAGAGGTATATATATAAATGTTTATTATCTAAACACTAATAGTCTAAAACACACACATTTTTACATATATGTGTGTAAGTTTGCACATATGCCTTATACATTTTTTGTTTAGCTTATAAACTTTATGCATGAACAGTTTACTACGTAAACAACTGCTAAAAGATGCATATAATATATACTCTGCCTATATATAGCAAAATAGTAAGGTTGTGTTTGTCAATTATCATGTAACGCTGACAACATCATAGACGTGCAGAGCAAGGTCCTCACATCACTTATAGTTTTGGAAGGTTTTGGAAAAATAGGATGTGACCGGATTCAAGGCGCATTGATGCATGTTGTTGGATCCTGCTCCTATCTCCCCTCTTTATGTTTCCTCTTATGTCCCTTCAATAATGCATTTTGTCATCTCAAATAAATTACCATATCATTTAAAATATTATGTCACATTAATTTAAATACAATGTTACGTTAACTGAATCATGTTATCTCATCTAAAATAACAAATTAATTATAATTGTGAAAAACCTTTTTTATTTTGTTTATTTCTCTCATCGAATTAAAAAAATTAGGATTACATATTTTTTTCCGTCTAGTTTGCCGCCTTTCCGATCAATAGGGATGTCATCTTCTTCTTAATCACGTTGACCCCTCCATCAAAGGTGTAAATTGCATTTCTACTGGGCATATATAATTTACTATTTTATCTTCTTTTCATATATATTCGTTATTGTTTTGTGTGCAAGCTATTGATTGTTCTTTTTCAGAAAAAATATATGTACTATCAATTGTATTTATCTTTTTTTTTTTCCTGGTTATTTTCACTTTTGTAATCCTTAGATTCAGAGGCCATCGTCTTCTTTTGTCTTGCCCATGTGTCTTTCTGGTTGTAGAACTCGTTAGCCCTTGCTTTTGCTTTAAATGAAATTCATATTTGAAGATGAAAATTAAAAAATTTACTGCAACTTTTTTTCTTTTCTCAATATACATTTATATTAACATAGTTGTGTATTATTAAAAGAAAACATTCTGCAATACCCGGATATTTTTCAAGGCCATTATTACATCCTTATTGCCATTGAAGAAAAAAAAATTATTTACGTGAGATACCCACCTCAGGAAAAAAAATACCAAGTCTATTTGGTATTTGGTGATATTTTAAATGAATGTCATGATTTATTTAACTTGACATTAAATTTTAATTGATGTGATATTTTAAGTAAGTCCTTATTTTAATTGACATGTCAATATATTGTTAGGATATAATAGGGGCACCAAAAAGGACATAAAAGCTGGATTCCATGTTGTTGGTTTATCTTATTAGTTTATTAATTTACTTGGCATGTGTAGCTATTATATTTTTCCACGTCGTATAAATGCCATTTGCCGCCACCTAACAATTTGTTGCCCTTTGCAAAAGGACCGAGAATAAAACCGTGACTCTACTTTTTTAAAATATTTAAAATATATATGATAAACTGAGATTACTAAATTAGATCTTATATGCATATATAAATGATTTTGGCTTGTATGCGCCGGTTATAAATTTCGTTTTCTAAATTTTACACCTTCATATGTAACAAAAAGAAACATATAAATAAGCTTATAAATTAAATACCTTTTCGGAAAAAAAAAAAAGAGAGTAAGGTAATAATTAAAATACCGTGGTCCTATAGTAAAAGAAATATGGTCTGAAAAAATTACGCTAGATGACAAATTTTTAATAGTAGAGTTGAAATATAGTAAAATTTTTAAAATATTTTTAGAATAACAAAATTAGATTGTAAATTTATTTGTGTGAAAAAATTACACTACATAACAAATTTTTAACAATAGAGTTGAACTATAATAAAAATTTTAAAATAACAAAATTACATAATAATTATAGCAATGATATTCGCGTAGAATATTATAAAATTACATAAAATTTACTTTAGTGAATTTACTTTTTGCTATTTATAAACATTCTAAAATTTTTAATAAAATTTGTAATATATCTACTTTCCTCTAATTCTTTCAAATATTGTATACGGAGCTGGATCGATACAAACTACTTTAATAACTAGTGGACAAAATATAACAAATTAACTATAAGCATGGAGATTAATGTGTGGCTAGCATTTCCTGGTCCCTTTTCTGTGCTAAGCATTTTTTATTCCAACCAAATATCATGAATGCACTAAGACCAACAGCTTTGCCATATATGAGGGAAAATGAAAGACTGCATCACTATCTAGATGCTTATTGGAGCAAAGTGATTGTCTACTCCATACTCACTAACAACATACGTGTTTCAATAAGCATATATATTGCTCATGAGAGACTATTAGGATATTTTACGTTAGTTAATTCTAACTAATTTTTTTATTAAAAATAATATAAAGCTCTTACATACTATTATAAAAGTAAAAAAGTTGTTATAGTAAAAACTCTCATATTTTACATGCTACAGTAATACAGCTACAACCAATGGTTATAACCAACATGCCAAACATCATATATATATATATATATATATAGTATATACAGTAGCTAACTACTGGTGCACGGAAAAACTTCAGATGTTGACATCATGTAACAGTTGCATTTCTTTGAAGATATAGGTCACGTGCTTATTTTTGTTTACATTAATCTAATAGGAATAATATTCTCTCTCTCCGTCTCTGTTTACAGGTGAAACACAACTCCCACCTATTCGCTGAGAATGCTTCAGAGAGGCTAAAGCACTTAGTCAAGGCCTTTAAGGCAGAGGACAAAAACTCTTCTCTTGAATCCATATCTCAAGCAAAGGCCTTGGCTGCCACGGGAACCAAACTTCTACAAACTGTCAAACGCTTCCAAGTAAGATTCAATTATTTTTTTTAAGCTCTTTGTGACACCCGTTATTCTCCTAACGGGTATTGAGGTAATTAAATTAATTTTTAATGTATAAAAAAAATTGCTTCATTTAAATTTATTTTATAATATTTATTTTTATCTATTTTTAAATTTTCTAAAATTCTCCTATATTTATTTAGTATGATTACTAAAAAGCCTTAGAACTTCTAATAAATCTCAAAAATGTCATATTGGCATTATATGTGTTAAAGTCTTTAGATGAGACATAAGGATATCTTTTCCAACTACTCTTGACCCTCATTTTCTTTATTTCCTCCGTGACATGCTTCAACATGTCTCCTCTATAATTGTTTCCATCACTTCTCTTCAAAGACTTCATCTTTTCTTCCTTTCTCTTCCACGGTTCCCACACTCTTCTTCTCATTTCTTTGCTGAAGCAAAATACTTAGAGAACTTCTTCAAGGCAGCCATAAAAATCAGCCACCATCACCTCCATTTGAGCAAGAATTTCAGTCATACCGAACTAAAGGAACCTGTTTTGAAGCCATTTCAAGCTTCCAACTAACCATAATCCGAGGTTAGAATCTTATGAACAAATTTAGTCTTTCATTTATAAATTTTCTTTTATACTAAAGGATTATTCAAATTTGCGTTCTTAAACCTAAGTATATGTTTGTTGCTATTTTGGAGCATATGTATGAAGTCTAAGTGTATATGCCCTAGACAGAAAATTTATATTGTTAAACTTTATAATACCTCTATGGGCAGTGGTTATTTCTTGAAATTCTAAGATTAAATTAAAATAAATTTTATGAATGTAGTTGTATGTTGTGCTTTAGTTTTAATTGTCCTTATGCACGCCTTAGGATCAAGGGAGTATGGAGCTAACGTTAATTGATTCCAAGATTAAGAGACTGTTGATAAGCTTAAAAGGTAGGGATTCTATTACTCATCTTTTGTGAGGTTTTTATAGAATTAAAATTGATTGTTTTGCTGCAATATATATATATCTATGTTGAACTGATATTATATGTGTATCACATATGAAACTATGACATGGACTCGTCTTGTATTGTACGGCGAGGAACATAATGAATTGACACATGTTATAAATTGAGAAGCATGGTTAGGAAAACTAACTCTATTGATAATGATTCAATATAGAGAAATTGTGAGACATGAAGAGGGCGACGGTTACGTCCTTGGGCATGAATACCCTAAAAGGTAAAATAGGGGGAAGGCGATGACGCTTCCTTGGGTTGAAAGTCCCAGAACACACTGTACAGGAATCGATTTGGTGAGGACTCGGGGCTTGATGTCTCCTCACCGGAACACCCTTGGAATGTTTATAGGGTGATCAAGTGCGCCCATTTGGGTTTCGATGAGTTGAGTGATACTCAATTTAACATGGATACCTAGGAACAATGATGATTGGTAATATTTGTATAAATGTGTAATTATGACACTTGGTAATGATTAACTACGGTATCCATAAGATGTGATCATAATAAACCTCATAATCTGGAATATGATGTAACTTACTAACCATGCAGGTTTTAATGTGGTAATGATAAAAACCTAAAGGTGAGTAATGGCTTTCTCTACTGAGCATAGTGTCGCTCATTCCCTTATGTTTATATCTTTTCAGGACTCACTAAGTGTGAGGTGGCTACGAGAAATATAGTTGAGGAAGCGATATAACTATATTACATTGGGACTGCTCAATTGTAAAGAATGTTCTTCATGATAATGTAAGCATCAATTGTTACTTTCTGTGACTGTAATTATAATGTGTTGAGGGTTAAAATGATGATGACAACAGTTTATATTATTAAATTTAAGGTGCTACATTAAAACTGTGGTTTATTTGTCGTTTATATTTTTATTTTTGAGTTGAGAGTTTTCATTTAAGTCCCGGGCAAATTTTATTTTTAAGGTTTTACTTTTATTATTTATTTTTATTTTATCTCATTAAAAACTGTTAACCCCCACATAGGGGCGTTACAGAATTTTTGGTATCAGAGCCTAGGTTCGGTTAACCTAGGGAGTGTAGCACCACTTTAAAAAAAATATATTTTTGAGATGGTTTTGAAGCTGAATTTTTATTGTCATCATCAAAATGAACCTTCACATTGATTTATACAGTCTAGAAGGATGTAACATGGAAAGGCCATAGAATGAAAATATCAATAGTTATATGAGTACAATAATTATATAGAAGGAAAGTATTAATAGTTATAAGGGAATGATAATTATATGGAATGAGTTTATAAGTAGAATGCTTATGAGAGATTCGTATAATATTTGGACCTATAAGCATATCTAATTCGTATAAACGATGAGAAATTCGTGTAGATACGAGGATTTAAAAGTATTTTGTCTCGTGAAAAACAATAAGAAATATAAGGCTTGATTTATTGATTTTAAAGTTTGACGTAGATATGCCAAATTTTTCGTAATTGATTCAAACCTAAGTAATGATTATGTGTGGATTCGATGGAGCACATAAGTGTCAATATCTTTTCTTAAAAGTTCTATTTATTTGAGGAATATGATATAAGTTGGAAATCATGGTATTGAATCATGAGAGAGATAAATGTTAGACTTTTGGTCTGTTGAGACTGTGTAAAGTCTAGAATGCATGAATCTCAAAATTGGAATATTTTGTTACGTACATTGTATTTAAGTGTATCAGTGAATCTTTTGGTTACCTAAGGTTTTGTTATATGAGGAAATTATATATTGTATGAGTAGAATTGTGGGGATTGTAGATGTTCTTAAGTAGTAACATCTAGTGTCTTTGTTCATTGATATGGTCTACGTTGAAAGACGTAAATCGTATTGATTTCAAGGTTAGTCGCATTCTAAACCTTTGGTAGTAATGATGATGAATCCATTGATAGATGTTAAGTATTATGAATAACATATGGGTGTATGTATTGTTCAATAAGGTTTTGATTAAAACAAAATTATTTGAGTTGCTGGAAGATTATGTTGTTATGAAATGATTTTAAATATCATTCAGGAAGATCCTTGTTGTCGTTAAATTAGATTTGTTGTTCATAGTTAACTTTATCTATAGTGGGCTTTAAATTGGGTTTAAGATTTATACAAATTGGTTTTCAATTTTATGTTTGTTATTTAACTCGTTCCAAATGTGTTAAGGCCTGAAACAACTTGACCATTTTCAACTAAGAACATTTGGGCCTAGTTCAAATCTTAAATCAGTTTGATTCACATTGTCTCTCCCACGTGGTCTCTATACGTGTCATATACAGTGGTTTAATTATTGTTTACATATACGTTTACTGTGCGTAAGACCTTATTTCTCCGAGTTCACTTTTTCTCTCTTAATTTGTTATTTTTTTCTCTAAATCGCAAATCCTCTTCTTTTTCATTAAAAATTCTTCTTTTCCTCTAAAAGAAGAAGGAATTCTAGGATTCTGCAATTTACTATCTTAATTTTTCCTTTCTATTTACTCTTCTTTCATCTCATCATGGACCCAAAGTACCAACACCTGAGAAAGTATTTCCCATCACTCTCCCAAAAGATTCTCAGAAAGAAATACAAGGCTAGAATTACTCGGTTGTGGATTCTTATGCGTTTTGGTATCCCTTGTGATGTGAGAATGTTAATAGAGGGGAAAATCCGTCCGAGTGACTTTAGTCAAGATGTCGGTTTACCAGGAACAGGTACCAGTCGTAGTGCAATGAAAAGAAGAGCTCGTGCCATCGTGGTCGCTTGTAACAAATGTGGAAGACAAAATTGTAACGGTAAATGTACTTCACCTGGTTATATGTCTACGAATAGAGAGGATAAAATAAGGTTTTGTAGGAATGGACTTTCAAAGGAGAACTTGGATAGCATCCATCCTCCTCTCCACGGTCACCCTAGTGGATATGTTCAAGGAGCTATTTTTAAACTCTGGCCTAAATTTTATACAGAAAGACAACGCCTCAGGAATATGGTATTTCTAGATCCTGTTTGCCAAGCCATAAGAAAACTGGATGGGAAATAAGTCATCGCTCTATAAAGGTTATTTAGTCTTTACTTATTTGAAGCAGTTTTAGCTGATGTTCAACAGTTTGTGTTTTTCTTTTACTCAGAATATTTGCTTTTGTGTTTGAAATAATTGTGATTATTAGATTGATACAGTAAGTGTTAATATCTTATTTAATTTATGATTTTCTTAAATATATATAATAAAATATATTATCTTATCAGACACGTTACATACGGTACAGTAATATGTTTGAATTTTGAAAAGCTTATCCAGATATTTCAAGATTTGTGTCTCAAATTTCAAAAGTTCTACAGTATTTGTCGTTTATATTAAATTTCTAGACTTGGTGTATATTTGTCAAAAAGTCTACAGTTGTGTCATGAGGGTCTTCTGTCAAATTGTTCTCAATTGTCAAAAGTTATACAATTAGAGTCTAATCTTTTTCAAAAAGTGAATCAGATTTTCTGTAAACTATCAATCACCTTATCTTACTTTCTTATCCGCACAAGATTTTGTTTAAATCTTTGGATTACCTTTTCATTACCTACTCGTCTATCTCTTTAGCCCTTTTTGTATATTTCTCATCTTTAAAAACTCATGAAGAACCCGAAGTCTAAGTGGAGCAGACATTAAGCAACCACTTCTATAAACCAAATATGTCTACCTCCCAGTCCACGAAGAAAATAAAGAATGTCTGTGTCTTTTGTGGTTCCAGCCTTGGAAAAGATAAAGCTTATTTAGAAGCTGCAAATCACTTAGGGCAAGTCCTAGCACGCAAGAAGATTAACATAATCTATGGGGGTGGTAGTATAAAAATGATGGTAAATATGGCACTAGCAGCTAGGTCTAGCGACGCTACTGATGTAAGAATTTGGCCTCATATTCCAGTTGAAGGAAACCTTTGTAAGGAAGCCATAGGTAAGGGAGAAGGAGTCAGGAGTATCCCTAAAAATTTTAAAGACAATCTATAATTCCGATGCTTTTATAGCATTACCTGGTGGTCTAGGTACTCTTGAGGAAATATTTATAGTTGCTTGTGGGCAATTGTTGGGCTTTTATTCCAAACCTTTGGGTCTGCTGAACGTAAAGGGTTTTTATGACGGTCTTTTGAAATTTCTAGATTACGCTGTGGAAGAAAACATCACTACAGAATCGGAGAGACAAATCTTTGTTACTGCTTCAACAGCTGAGGAATTGATAGATAAAATGCAAATCATACATCCAGAATCCGACACTGCAACATCCAAGCTTGAATGGGAAAGGGAAAGCCGGGAGCGGCCAATTGATTTGAATCTCCATCTGTAATCTTTTTGTTTTATCTTTGGCATGTAGGCATGTGTGTCCGTATTTCGTGTGTTACGAATAACCGTTTACCTTGTATTCTGTGTTTCTTGTGGTACGTCGTTGTTCAATCTTTTAGATTCATTGAGCCTAATGCCGGGATGGCTGGATACGGAGTACTTGATGCTCTCGAAACGCATCCTTCTTAAGGTCCGATCTTTTGTTTATCGATGTTTTTGTATCCTATAAGCATGCATGATATGGATAGCTGGTATACGGAGTGCCTTGTACTCTCGAAACGTATCCGTATCATGTTTGTAATGTGTAATATTCTGTTAATATTATGTGGAAGTACCAGAGTCAGTTATGGGGATATTCCATATGAAATATGAGTATATTATTTGGGTTGAATGTTTGTGTCATGAGGATAGCTGTTTAATGAAAAATATGTCGGGTTTGTCTGCAACTCTGAGATTCCGTTTAATATCTCTATGAATAAGTTTAATGTATGGTTTTGAATATAAGTGTTTGTGATATATGTTTTATGATTATGTTTTAGTTTATTAGTTGAGGTATGAAATCAAATATATTTGACTTTTCCTTACTCAAAAAGGAAAAGGAACCTAAAGATGAAGTATATAAAATTTCTCTGGCAATCTCCTTAAATGTGATTGTAAATCACAGTCCATGGACAATGAAGGACCGGAATCATGATATGGTCAATATGTATGCCTGATCAGATTCTTAGACTATTATACGGTGTTATAAGTTGAAACTTGTCAGAAATACTCTTATTGAGGGATTTAGGAGTAAGATTTATTATGCAAGTAAATAAGTGGAAATACGATAACTTAAATTTGGAGGACAAACAACATTAACGGTTTAGACTCAGAATTGGAATCATAGTGGAATCATAATTTTTACTAGTATTGCTAGAATTGAAATTTCGAGGACGAAATTTCTTTAAGGGGGGTAGAGCTGTGACACCCGTTATTCTCCTAACGGGTATTGAGGTAATTAAATTAATTTTTAATGTATAAAAAAAATTGCTTCATTTAAATTTATTTTATAATATTTATTTTTATCTATTTTTAAATTTTCTAAAATTCTCCTATATTTATTTAGTATGATTACTAAAAAGCCTTAGAACTTCTAATAAATCTCAAAAATGTCATATTGGCATTATATGTGTTAAAGTCTTTAGATGAGACATAAGGATATCTTTTCCAACTACTCTTGACCCTCATTTTCTTTATTTCCTCCGTGACATGCTTCAACATGTCTCCTCTATAATTGTTTCCATCACTTCTCTTCAAAGACTTCATCTTTTCTTCCTTTCTCTTCCACGGTTCCCACACTCTTCTTCTCATTTCTTTGCTGAAGCAAAATACTTAGAGAACTTCTTCAAGGCAGCCATAAAAATCAGCCACCATCACCTCCATTTGAGCAAGAATTTCAGTCATACCGAACTAAAGGAACCTGTTTTGAAGCCATTTCAAGCTTCCAACTAACCATAATCCGAGGTTAGAATCTTATGAACAAATTT
Organism: Artocarpus heterophyllus; assembly: GCA_025403435.1. Taxonomy (NCBI): domain Eukaryota; kingdom Viridiplantae; phylum Streptophyta; class Magnoliopsida; order Rosales; family Moraceae; genus Artocarpus; species Artocarpus heterophyllus. The sequence continues at coordinate 8,604,321 of CM046338.1, read as the reverse complement.
AGTCTTTCATTTATAAATTTTCTTTTATACTAAAGGATTATTCAAATTTGCGTTCTTAAACCTAAGTATATGTTTGTTGCTATTTTGGAGCATATGTATGAAGTCTAAGTGTATATGCCCTAGACAGAAAATTTATATTGTTAAACTTTATAATACCTCTATGGGCAGTGGTTATTTCTTGAAATTCTAAGATTAAATTAAAATAAATTTTATGAATGTAGTTGTATGTTGTGCTTTAGTTTTAATTGTCCTTATGCACGCCTTAGGATCAAGGGAGTATGGAGCTAACGTTAATTGATTCCAAGATTAAGAGACTGTTGATAAGCTTAAAAGGTAGGGATTCTATTACTCATCTTTTGTGAGGTTTTTATAGAATTAAAATTGATTGTTTTGCTGCAATATATATATCTATGTTGAACTGATATTATATGTGTATCACATATGAAACTATGACATGGACTCGTCTTGTATTGTACGGCGAGGAACATAATGAATTGACACATGTTATAAATTGAGAAGCATGGTTAGGAAAACTAACTCTATTGATAATGATTCAATATAGAGAAATTGTGAGACATGAAGAGGGCGACGGTTACGTCCTTGGGCATGAATACCCTAAAAGGTAAAATAGGGGGAAGGCGATGACGCTTCCTTGGGTTGAAAGTCCCAGAACACACTGTACAGGAATCGATTTGGTGAGGACTCGGGGCTTGATGTCTCCTCACCGGAACACCCTTGGAATGTTTATAGGGTGATCAAGTGCGCCCATTTGGGTTTCGATGAGTTGAGTGATACTCAATTTAACATGGATACCTAGGAACAATGATGATTGGTAATATTTGTATAAATGTGTAATTATGACACTTGGTAATGATTAACTACGGTATCCATAAGATGTGATCATAATAAACCTCATAATCTGGAATATGATGTAACTTACTAACCATGCAGGTTTTAATGTGGTAATGATAAAAACCTAAAGGTGAGTAATGGCTTTCTCTACTGAGCATAGTGTCGCTCATTCCCTTATGTTTATATCTTTTCAGGACTCACTAAGTGTGAGGTGGCTACGAGAAATATAGTTGAGGAAGCGATATAACTATATTACATTGGGACTGCTCAATTGTAAAGAATGTTCTTCATGATAATGTAAGCATCAATTGTTACTTTCTGTGACTGTAATTATAATGTGTTGAGGGTTAAAATGATGATGACAACAGTTTATATTATTAAATTTAAGGTGCTACATTAAAACTGTGGTTTATTTGTCGTTTATATTTTTATTTTTGAGTTGAGAGTTTTCATTTAAGTCCCGGGCAAATTTTATTTTTAAGGTTTTACTTTTATTATTTATTTTTATTTTATCTCATTAAAAACTGTTAACCCCCACATAGGGGCGTTACACTCTTAAAGTTACTGAATATGAATATTGTTAATTGTGACATGTACTAATTTATAATTAAATGATTATAGGAAAGCATGTTGTGGGAGAGGCCTCCATGGAAATGCTTAAAACCACGGTACTGCAATAGTCCAGGAGATAGAATGCAGGACTTGGAAGTACCTTTGAGAGGGTTGGAGATGGCTTTGACCAACACTCCATTTCCGGTCACTATTAATAGTACCCTTAATGGAGATGAACTCAAAGATGGTCTTCAAAACATTGTGGAGAATAATAACATGATCAATCTTGTCACAGGGATGCAAAACGATTCATCATCTATTAGTACGGTTCCTGAATCAACAGAACTAGATGGTCAACAAACAACTTTTCTCCATTCCCTTGCTCAAGACAATATCCCACAAGCCCACAAGAATTTGCCCTCACTCTTCTTCCTTTTCTGCATGGACTTGATCCTTCCCACAAACATAGCAACACTACTACCTACCATAATTAATCAAGAGCAGGTACAAAACGACAGTGCGTTTAATAACAAGACGTGGACAGGTATTATTCCAAAACTAAAACTGGCGAACAATCGAAGGCTTATGTACGCATGCAAAAGCAGTCTTTCATTGGGCCTGGCTGTATTCTTTGGGCTGACCTATAGTAAAGGAGATGGTTACTGGGCGGGTCTCCCAGTGGCCATAAGTTTTTCGGCAGGCAGAGAAGCCACTTTCAGAGTCGCGAACTTTAAGGCCCAAGGCACAGTCTTGGGAACAGTGTATGGCGTTCTAGGTTGGTTCCTCTTTGAGAAGTCCTTGCCCACAAGACTCCTCTCCCTATTCCCTTGGTTCGTCTTCACAAACTTCCTCCGACGTAGCAAGATGTACAGTCAGGCAGGTGGGATCTCCGCCGTCATTGGGGCCATACTGGTGTTGGGCCGGAAGGGCTTCGGCCCACCAAAAGAATTTGCCATCGCTAGAATCGTCGAGACGTTCATCGGATTGTCTTGCTCGATAATAGTGGACCTCGTTTTCCAACCCAAGAGAGCTTCCACTTTCTCGAAGATTCACCTCTCTAGAAGTTTCCAGACTCTGCACGAGTGCGTCAACTCGTTGACTTTTCAATCAAACAGCACCAAACTTAATTCCAACACATCGGATGTAAACAGAAAGAAGCTCAAAATGTGCATTAATGAGCTAGGGAAATACGTCGGAGAAGCTGAAATGGAACCAAACTTCTGGTTCTTGCCTTTCCCTAGCGATTGTTATGGGAAGATATTGAAGTCCTTGTCCAAGATAGCCGATCTCCTCGATTTCAGCTCCCGTGCTTTGAGATTTCTTGATCAGCAAGAATCACTGAGATTGATTGATGATCATGAAAGTTCAGTAACATTGTTGGACGGTGATCTCGAGGTTTTCAAGGAAATTGTTGGTTCTTCCGTGAAAGTTGTTGAGGAGGTTAGTCTGATAAAGTCGTTGGCATTTCTCGAGAAGGAGCTTAAGAAGACCAAAACATCCTACGACCTCGAGCTTGGAAAATCGAGGAAGTGCTTGTCGTTGGATGAAGACGAGATCGACAAGGTCGTGAGTTCTTATGTCCAACACTCGAGAGAAGTTTTCGAAGAGATCGAAGGTTCTGGTGATCATGATAAGGAGGCCATGAAGAGCCAAATGATTTTGTGTTTGAGTGCTCTAGGGTTTTGTATGAGAGGATTCATGAGAGAGATGAGAGAGATCGAGGTTGCAATTAAGGAACTCGTTCAGAGGGAGAATCCTTCAAGCCCTGTCAATTTGCATGAAATCTCGTGTATGATACATGCTTTGAAGCAGTAATTTATTAATTAATATATATAGTTTTCCCTTCGGGACATCCCATAAAATTAAAATGATACAAAGAAGTATATAGCTACAAGGTCTTCAGTCACACTGGCCTTTGTATTGTATGAAATGAAATATTTTTGGTGTAATTAAAAATCATATTGTTTGAAGATATATATAATTAATGCATTAATTTATAGCTACGAGCCTACAGCCAAGCACTTTTTTTTCCCTGAAAAGATACAGCCACGCACATTTACTTTTGGCCGTTTGTGTGTATGAAATTTTTTTGTAATATTCAGTATTTTTTTGGCTAAAATTAATATTTGTTGTCTTATGTCAAGTGAATACGCTTTTTATCACACATAAAATAACGTAACTTCAAGCTTAGTGATCCCTAGAAGGAATGAAGGATGGAATTTCATCGCTACTTTCTATAAAAATTGTTAAGGTGTGTATTATATTGTGAGTGAACTATGGAATGTAATGATTTAATTTTCATTTGGAGTCGATTACTTCTTAAAAAACAAAAAAAAAGGGGATATTTTGACAAAAGAGTCAAAAAAAATTTAAAATTGACAAATGGTCTCTTTTTTTAACTAAAAAATACTTTTTTTTGATGCAGTAAAAATTGATTCAGTTTTTTACAGAAAGATAAAAAAAAGATTTGTAACAAGAAAAAAACCTCAACAAAGTACAAATAAAAAAAATAAAATAAGTTTTATGTCTAAAAAACTTATTGTTTGATGCTAAAAAATTATCCAAAAAAATATTTTTTAACCATTTTATGAAAAAGGTTTCTTCTTAAAGCAGTTTTCAAAATGCCCCAAAAGTCAAAAAAAAAAGTGACCGGCAGGCCTCCCTAATAAAGAATAAATTGGTCATAACAAACACGCAAAGGGTTTTTATTAATGAGGGCCCACTCACTGAATGATGTAAATTGTAACTTTAAGAAATAAAAAATAATTAAAAAATGATAAGTAAAAAAAAAAAAAGCAGGGAGAAAAGTGTGGCTGCTGGGATTCGAGCCCAGGTCTCCACGGCCACAACGTGGAATTCTTACCACTAAACTACAGCCACATTATGACAATGTTTCCTAAAATTCAAAATAATTCTTTTAATTTACGTAGAATATCTTCCATTCAACTCTTTTTTTTTTTTTTTAATATTATCAACTACGATTATGATCGGTGACTTTTTCCTTTTTTTCAATTGGAGATCATGCCATCTAAATACTATTAATCCCTGTGACTTTTTTTTTTCCCAAGAAGTCCGACGGAAACCTTGTTAATTCTATGAAAGATAATTAGAGGATATTATTATTATTGAGCCCTAATAACTAATAGAGAACGACTCTGGAATCACTACCACTGCTATTTTTATAGTATTTGTTTTAACTGTACAATTAGCCCACTTTAATAGTGAAAGTAGGCATGAGAAATCGGCAGCCATTTTTTTTTTTAATGTTTTGACATAACTTCTTAGAATCTAGATTATTTTAATGACATTCTGGAAGAGTTTTGAACCATCCAAAAAAGAAAAAATAAAAAGGACTTCTAAACATGACTTTCAAAAGAAAATTTTAGCTGATGACAAAGAACATGGATTTACACACACTCTCAAAAATAGTTTTGGCCAACGATGAAGTTCGAATTTTGTTTTAAAGAGGCATAAACTAAGAACGTAAAAAATTGTGCAAACCGTCAATATCTTAACTTTTAATACTATAAAATAATCAGAAAGATATGCAATTTAATTTATTGATTTTTTTTTACTATGTGGACGCATAATTATTTTAAAAAGTTTAGTTTCTTCATGATTTACTATTCTCTTTTAAGTTTAGTTTAATTAAAAATATATAAAGCAGGGACACTTATGAAAAATAGTTTTGACAAGAGAAAATTGACAATAAATTACTTAAGAACTACAAAAGGGGAAGAAAAAAAAAGGAAGGCTATGGTAAGACTCACTCAAAAGTTCTTATTGATAAGATTGATTTCTCCTAACCTTTAGATTGAAATTTTATTGTCTAAAATCAGGTTCTAATAGAAACAAAAATAAGCGCGACCACATTTGATTGCAACAAATTTTTTATCAAATTATACAAAAAATAAATAAATAATACTTAAAAATTTAAAAAAAAAATAAGCAGCCACCAAAAAATCACCTACCACCCCCACCTTGGACCCCAGCTACCTCTGTAAATATCGGTGAGCTACCTTTGACAACAGTCTCTCCATCCCTTGTGACAAAGCGACAACATGAGAATCGTAACCCCACAGTGGTCGTGACCTTTATTCGAGCCTAGATTTTTTTTTTTTGCAACATCTAACTTGACCAGATCGGGGGGCTAAGGTGTGGGGTGGCTAGATGGCGGGGACTGGGGGGTTGCAACCTATAAAGGCAATAACACCACTTCGATGCTGCTCGCGATAAACGAGATCTACCTCGACCCTCGCAATGGACGACATTGCTCACGACCTCCTGCCATCGACCTATCTCGTGTCGTCATCGCCATGTCTCCAGTACAATGGAGGGAGCTCCGATGACTCCTCTACAGATGAAGGAGAATGGTTTTTTGATTATGCTTTTTATTTTTATATTTTGGGTTTATTGATGAATTATATATATATATATATATATATATATATGAACTTATTTTAGTTGTAGTGAGATTGTTTATTCTTAACCATTAGATTTAAATCTAATGGACAAGAAATGGTTCTTATTGATAAGAGCATATAGTATTTAAAAAGTTGCATATAGTATTATTGTAGAATTTTCCAGTAAAAAATAGTATTTAAAAAGTTGCATAAAAAAAATAGGTTTAAGTAGGAACACATTTAAGGAAAATTATTTCCAATGTGGCTATTGTGGGCGATTTTTTTATGATGGGAAGACCATCTGAAATCCATACTCCATTTAAATCAAGTGCCCAACCAAGTAGGTAAAAAAGATAGGCCGAGAAGACCAATCCGAGGAGGCTGATAAGACTAATCTGATGAGGCCATCGACTAGGCCGAGAAGGTCAATCCAATAAGGTAGGACAAGAAGACTACCAAATCATAAGGTCCAACGAAGTTGTGACCAAGATCAATCTGACCAGGATCGATCCAACCATGATCTATCCGACCAAGTTCAGTCAGACCAGAATCTATCCGACCAGGTGTAATCCGACTAAGATCAATCAACCAGGTCTAGTCTGACCTAGAAATAGTCCAATGATAGGAAGGTGGCCAAATCCTAACCATATTACAAGTAGTAGATTATACCTAAAGACTACCACGTAGCACCATCTTAGCCCTCCATTAGGCAATCCTTATTCTCCAGACATCGTAACACCTATCGCTAGCCACCTAGGCTTTGTATAGTAGTAAACTTTAGTTAAGGGCCAAGACCAATCCATATTCGGATCTAAGCTAAACTTTACAAATAAGGGCATCAACCTTATCACAAAAGGTATAAGTGTTATTCCCTTACCTACTTTGCCTCTTCCCTTACGATTCCTAATCAGAACACTAACTTCAGCGTCGGTAGTACGCGTAGCAAATACCATACCGATGTTCCCCTTACTTCGAGACCTTCTATCCTCATGCAGATCCTGACCAGACCAGGCATAGCCGAGCAAAACAAAGAACTTGACCATTGTGCGATCCCGCACGTAGTGTTGTGCCAGTCTTAGGTGTCAACACTGGGGATCATAAAAATGTAATTATGAATATCGATTTTTTTAAATAGTTTTATTTTTAATAAAGGCACATCGAGAAACATTATTGTAATGAAGGCAAATTAGAAACAACAAATTATTAAAGCACGTGTAAAAATAACTTTAATAGGAATAATTTAGAGAAAAAAACTTGTTAAGAATGGGGCATATATAAAATTTTGTGGACGAGGAAGGATATATTTTGTGATGAAAGGGGACATATATGAAAATTTTTGAAACCTATAGGTAAATGCATGTATTTTTTAAAATCAGTAATAAAAGTTTTATGGACCCTACATAAAATAGAGAATTAGATTTGAGAATACCAATCATCTCGTACCAGTTAGTATTAATTCCCCTTCAAAGGGAATGAATGTCGTATATACTTAGACGCATAGATCCAAATGTTATTATTTAACAGCTATTAGCTATATAAAAAATATAGATTAGTAATTATACCGAATAAGATCCTCTCTTTCTAAGTAAGTAAACACTAGAAAATGAATGAGATTGTATCCCATTACACCATCAAATAATTAAGGGTGTGTGTTTGGTTGGATTGATTGGAGGAGGGAAAGATTAGGCAGGGGGATTAGGCTATTGAAAGGAACTATTGAGGCTATTTAGTTGGATAGAAAAAGGTGAGAAGGAAAGATAGTAGGGATTGGGAATCCCTCCAGGATCACAAAAACCAATTCCCTCATTGTTGGATGCATCAGACAAGAGGCAAAAGCGTCGCTTACAAAATTTCCATTTTGTCCTCATGCATATTACCCTTTATTTTTAGCAAGAGTTCAATATTGTCTTTTGTACCTTTTCTACTCTATCTTTTTTCAAACAAGACATTTTCTATTTTTTGCTGTTAATATTTACTTTTGGTGATTATTATATCCTTTATATATATATATATATATATATATATATTAACATAATAAAACAGAAGGACAATAACCAATGTAGTTTTTTACGTTTTTCTTCTTCTGGTAAAGTTTATTGTGTTTTTTTTCAAACATATAAGTATTCTTAATTTAGGTTAAACATATTGAGTACAAAAATAAAACAAAACTGCATATAAAATATTGTTCAAATATATACTTAGTAAAAATAATAATATGGTATTTTTACCTATAAAATGAATCTTTCCTTCATCTTTTTTTCTCTAATACTAAACAAAATAATGGATTATTATTATTGTTCCTTCCTATCATACCAAACAACTTAAAGAAAATTACAATCATTTATTTTCTTTATACTTCCCTTCCCTCATATCCTACCCATCATTTAATCTTTCCGTCCTTCCTACCAAACGCACATTGAATAAATACTAAAAAGAAAAGGAAATAAAGCAATAAAAAAAGTACCTACTTCTAACTCCACTTGCAAAACATAGTTGGCCAAAATGTCAAAATGTCAAATATTCAAAGTGATCAGTTTAGTGCTTACTTGAATAGACCATAGGGTGTTTGTGAGCATTGTTTTATACTAACCGATTTAAAATATTATAATATGAAAGGATTTATATTATAACTTATGTTTGTTTTATATTATAACATCTTAGAATGAATTAATTTATTCAAACCAATCTTCTAAATACCTTATAATGATAAATCCGTATTCAATTCTACAACAAAGTTAAAAATTTCAATCTCTTTACGCCCCAAAACTAAAGAAGAAATAAAGTGTTAATTTCACAAATAGTCATTCAGGTTTATATCAGTCCTTGTTTATTTCTTAACGCTTAAAAAGTCCTATTTTGATCCCCAATCTATTATTTTGTTTCAATTTCGGTCCATCTGTTAGTTAGTTGTTAAATATTTAACAAAAATATTTTAAAATATTCCATTTTAATCCTTAATCTTTATTTTGTTTCACTATTAATGCAGCTGTTATAACTGAGAGTTATATGGGACTAAAATTTTAAAAATCTAAATCAAAAACTAAAAATAACAATTTTAATGCATGTAATTAAAAAAAGTATTAGGCTGTTAGTAAAATGAATTTTAATTTAGAAAGCTATAAGAATTTTTCATAGCAGTATATAAGTAACAAGATAATCATGCATTTTGAATAACAAGATATACATTATGACTTATATATATATATATATATATCTTTATATTTTGTGTTGGATAATTATAATTTTAAATATCATAGTTACTATATATACATGTGCATATGTAATATATTGATATTAACAATTCAATTTTACCTTAAAAAAATCAAAGCCAATGTAAATAATAGTACGATAAATTAATTGGTTTTATTTTAATTACATGAATCAAAATCGTTATTTTTAGTTTCTCATTTTTTTAAAATTTTGATCCCTTATAATACCTTACTAATAAAGGGATTAAAAACGAAACAAAATAATAGTTTGAGGACAAAAAATAAAACAAAGTAATCAAATAGGAACCAAATTATATATTTTAAAAACAGTTTTGCTAAGAAACCAAAATAACACTTTTTTAAATGTTGAACACTAAAATTGAAGTGAAGTAAATATGGAATTAACCAATAATAAAAATAAAATGGCAATTTAAAATGCCCCAAAGAAAAAAGTGGGATCGTTTCAAATTGCAGTCAGCTTCGTTTATCCTCGCCGTTGATAGAGCACGCCTTACAATCGCTAAACCCATCCAACGATAGAGATGTAACCCTTTCCATTGTCTTATTTGTAGACAATCTCCTCCCCCAAGCGGAATGCACGTGGCAATTCATACCCGTAAGCGTACAAAGACAAAAAGGGCCGTGGGCCATCTGATTCTGTCTCACAAAGCAAGCCAAGAAGCTTCTTCTTCCCCAGTCCCACTCGGACCAGTAGACACCGCAGCTTGTGTCCTGAAAAAGATTATTTGCTTAATCTCCGTAATTATCACTCCCTAATCCCATCCTTAATCTTCATTAATCTTCATCAACTTATAATCCCTTCTTCCGAATTGGCAAAACCTAAAAGTATTTAAACCAAAAACCCTCATCAACATCCAAAATTCTTAAACCTTTCAGCCTTGTGAGGTACAAAAACAAAAACAAAAAAAATTTAAAAAATTAATTACAGCTGAAAAAGTCTTAATTCAACTTCTCATTTTTCTTTTTTTTTTTTAGGTTTTTAATTTCGTTTGGTTTTAATAGTTGGTGTGGCTTCTGCTGTAATTATTGTTACCGAGGAGCTATCATAATGACCTGAACTTTCCTTGAATTTGAAGGCTGTTATTTGGTTCAGTTTAATCAATTTTATAATCGTACTTCTCGTCCAAAATTTCATCGTTTGGTGAAATAATTTTTCGGCGTTTGCAATTTTTTCGAGACTATAAATACGAGTTTCTCTCACCACAGATCATTGTGGATCCAAAGGCCTCTTGAGGTTTTTACCTTTTTTTTTTGGGTGCTTTTCTTCCGAGGTTAATTTGCTGTTCCCCATTAATTGTTGTAAGAGAAATTCGACCTTTTTTTTTAAGTATTTTGATTTCTTCACGTTCAAGTGAATTTTAGTAGTAAAGTGGACGTTAAATTTTTAATTTAAGATTGATGATTTTCCACATATTTATTTGGGCGTGTAATTTATGTTTCGTTTTTTTTTTTTTTTTTTTTTTTTTGAGAATTTCTTAACAGGTATTTAGAGAAAAAGAGCAGATCCCTCTCACCAATGGCAAACAATTCATCCAATGGAAGTCACCAGACCACAACAAAGCCACCCCCGCCGCCTTCTCCTTTGCGTAATTCCAAATTTTTCCAGGTCTGACTCTGCTTATTTGACTGCTTATTTTTTTTAACAGTATATTTAAAGGTCTCTTGTATCTGGGCTCTATTTGTTTTCAAACCACAGTTCAAACTATTTTATTACAGTGTTTTCTGATGCAAGAATTTGAATTTTTTGTTCAAGCCTATAAACCAAATTGTTGTGATCGTGATTGTAATTGTGAAATGAATGTCTATTAGTAGTTGCCTCTCTGTGTAGTGCTAAAAACTCAATGTTGGGATGGCCTTATACATGCTGGTCAGTGTTACACGTGGTGTATTTGAAATCCAATATTGTTTCAATTTTTTTTTTTTTTTTTACAGCTTTCCTTTGTACTATAAATTAGCTTTACTATGTCATTTTCATGTTATAATAGGACCATCAGATTGCAGCTGTCTGTGCCCTCCCCCCAAAAAGAGGGAAGTGCAGATACTTGCTTTATTTTTTAGATCTATTTGTCTACAGAAAAGGATCATCGTTAGATATATATATATATATATATATATTTTTTTTTTTTTTTTTTTTTCTTAGCTAGTATGATTTGCTAGATCTGTAAGACCACAACTTAATTTCTAGATTAATCAATTTGGAGATCTTGAGCTGATTCTCTTCCCTCTTATCCATTATAGTTTTTATATGCTTCAGATGTTATGTGTTCCTTACATGTTCTTGTATGTGATTCACAATTGCATTCGGTTCAGCCTCTTCATTATGCTATTAGAATTTAAAGCTTGAATTTTTATCATTCTTTTTTTGTTACTTCCAATTTTAGTTGACTGTGATGTTAATGGCAGTCCAATATGAGAATTTTGGTTAGCGGAGGAGCTGGCTTCATTGGCTCTCACCTTGTGGACAGATTGATGGAAAACGAAAAGAATGAGGTGAGCATCTTCATCTCTTAGCAGGCTTAGTTCTTTCCTTGATCAGTAATAATTGGGAGATCAACGCCACAAGTGAGTTGAAATTAAGCGTAGGATGATCTGATGATCATACTGATTTTGGAATTTTCTATCAGGTAATTGTCGTTGACAACTTCTTCACTGGTTCAAAGGACAATCTTAAGAGATGGATTGGTCATCCCAGATTTGAGCTAATTCGTCATGGTATTACTTTTATATCTTTTGTTACTACAAGTCTTTAGTTTGAAGGAGTTGTATGAACAAGCTCTGACATAAAATACTCTCACCATCTTGAAAACAATATATAGGCGAGTTTAAAAACATTTACAACCTTCCTATACTCGCCTTTAATGAATTTTACATCTCTTGGGTATTCTATAACTCGATGAGCTTATTTAGTGTTATGATTTGACTTTGTTGGTGTACCTTTGAGCTTATTAAACTGTAAAATAACTCTGAAATTGATTTATCTTGGTGAAAAGCTTCTCTAAGTAATATTTATGCTGATGTTGTCTATCTTCTTCTCTTTCTTTCTTTTCTTTTTCCCTCTTCAGTCTGCTCTGTTGAAAAATCTGACTTTCAGTTTTTTTAATCGTTGTGTTTCTTGTTTGCTCTGCCACTATATCAATTTTTAGAATTGACCACTGCATATTTTGTATATAGTTAATTCGTTCACGGTGATGGGTTGATACCGGTGTGCTCATTTTTATTTCTTTTGTACAGATGTTACTGAGACATTGTTGGTCGAGGTTGATCAGATTTACCATCTTGCTTGCCCAGCTTCTCCAATTTTCTACAAATACAATCCTGTAAAGGTGCGAACAACATTTTGAAAGCTAAATATTACACTTCTGTAAATGTAGCCGATGTTCGAAAATCAAGCATCTGTATAGTATTCGCATATGAAAATTCTCCCCCCCCCCCCCCCCCACCAAAAAGCATATTTGCAGATTGAGGTGATTGTAATCCGTTGCAATATCTGCAGCTGCAGTGTTTTAAACTTTGCGTTTTTTCCGTTTCTTGCGAAAAACTTCCATTTCTACTGCTTCTGTTCATCATAAACCATAGAGTACTAAGGCTATTTGTTTAAAGGCCCATAGAAATGGTTGGCGATGTATTAAAACTTTACCACGTCCTCTGCATATGGGCATTGGACATAGAGAGTCTAAAAGCATTTATTTTGCTGACCTGGTTAGCTACTTAACGAAAAGTCATCTATGTTATGCATATGAACATATTTTCTTGGACATGTTATTAGAAACATGCTGTCATCCAGATCACCTAAAAATGCACCGTAAGATGCAAGCTGACATGGTAAATCATAATATTCCAACAGACAATAAAGACAAATGTGATTGGCACGCTGAATATGCTTGGACTTGCTAAGCGAGTTGGAGCGAGGTGAGGCAGTTTGGTTTTGCACGTATATGTTGATTTGTGCTACAGGCATAGTTCATTCAAATAAGGTGTTGCTGGGCAGGATTTTGCTTACATCAACTTCAGAAGTATATGGAGATCCTCTTGTGCATCCCCAACCCGAAAGCTACTGGGGTAATGTTAACCCAATTGGTAAGTGTTATCCATTCTGCTGTGTCTTGGTTTAACTAAATTCTACATGGTACATGGATTATGGACTTCTTTAAGGTAAACAACAGAAAGGAGAGGACTGACGTTTGAATCCTTTATAACTTCATCATAATCCTTGAAAATTTGTTTAATCAGCCCATATCGGATGCTTATGGATGTGTATGCAATAGTTGTCTTAACAGGCAGCTGTGAACGCAAGAAAACTACTATTACGTCCTCAGGGCCTATTTTTAAGTTCTTGAAAATGGTTATCTTATCAGCATTTATGTTCTCTCAAAACCTTAGGAGTCAGAAGCTGCTATGACGAGGGGAAGCGTGTGGCTGAGACCTTAATGTTTGACTATCATAGACAGCATGGAATAGGTAATCAAGCTATCTCTGTTAACTATCCATTCTTTTCCTGTTTTAATTTTCCAACGGAAGTATTGCATTTCCATTGTACTGATTTTTTTGACATATTCAACTTCGTTTCATCTCTTTGAACAGAAATTCGGATTGCCAGAATCTTCAACACATATGGACCGCGTATGAATATTGATGATGGGCGTGTAGTCAGCAATTTTATAGCTCAAGCACTCCGGTGGGTAACTTAGCTGTTTCATGGCTTTGGTAACTTGTAGCTGGACTTGTGCTATGAAATCCAAAATAAGTGTTTTTGGACGTGCATGTATTTAATACAAAGGGTTGACATATCTCCATCATTTTTTGATCTTACAATTGGTTAAAATCTGTCTCCTCCTCGATGATACTCTCGTTGTTTTTTGACTTTCTTTTTTGAACAAAGCAGTGCTGAACCTTTGACTGTCCAGCTTCCTGGAACGCAAACTCGTAGTTTCTGTTATGTCTCAGATATGGTATGTGAAAGATTTTTCCTCCAAGTTCAATGTCATGTACTTTTGGATACCTTGTTATCAAGTGTAATTGTTGTTGAAAATGTTTTAGGTTGATGGCCTAATTCGTCTTATGGAAGGAGAGCACACCGGGCCCATCAACATTGGAAACCCAGGTTAATCTTGTCCAACTGCGATCTGCATATATTCAGTTAAACTTGTCGCTACCTCCTAGTTATTTATTGAACATTAACAAGTCTATATCTTTTACACATTCAGGCGAATTCACGATGCTTGAACTTGCGGAGACGGTAAAGGAGGTGAGTTTTTCTTTGCGTGTTAGTTATTCGAGTACTGCAGATGTTAAATTTAAAGCCAGGCCGATTTAGGAATTCCTGAAGAGGGTCTATATCAGTTGCCTAACAATATGACATTGACAGCTGATTAATCCCAATGTGGAGATCAAGACAGTGGAGAACACTCCGGACGATCCACAGCAGAGGAAACCCGACATTACAAAGGCAAAAGAATTGCTGGGATGGGAGCCCAAAATCAAGTTACGGGAAGGCCTTCTCCTCATGGAGGAGGATTTCCGGCTAAGGCTTGGGGTGGCCAAAAAGAAATGAACGTCCATAGCTGCAAAAAAAATATACAGATGAGCAGGGATGAGTTCTCATTCATGGAATATTACATCCAACATAACAATTGGAGTGCTCTCCCTGGCCAAGAATATGCACATCTTACAATGTTTTCCCGTTGACAAATTTTGGTTCTCTTGTTTCTCTTTCATTTCAATTGTGCCCTTTGCAGGAAATAAATGGTGGTGATTTCTGTCTTAAAAGGCTAGTGGCTGGTTATTAAGGGCCTTGTTCTCGTTGAGTCAATTCTTTATGATGTATGCTGCTTGTTACCTAAACCAGTTTTGCTACCTTGATAAATAACAAATCTACATTGCTTCTTGTGGTTTCTTTTATTCTTATATCGTCTCATAATTCCTTTCTCAAATTTCTGAACATAATTATTTGTTGAACGACCAATGCTTTTCAAATGGCATCGTCTTACGTCTCAAGGTGCATTGCCTTGCTCAGGGCAAGCTCGTTATGGGAAACCGTATTTGCAGGATGCCTTTGAAAGACCTCGTAACAAGCGTAAAGCTTACATCTTAGGTTATGGGGAATGTTCCTAAATGCAAGATTTTAAAACGTGCTTTTGTTTTATGTTACATATGTTTATGTGTGGCAAAATTTAAACATAACTTTTTTAAGTATGACATTAATAGACACGTTTTTAAAAAAGTATAGTATAACATATAATTTTCTTTTATATTAGTTAGTGGGTTGATTTAACGGCGCGTTTATAAATAATTTTAGAGAAAATGAATTGAATTTTAAATTTTAAATTATGATGTTTGTTATTAAAAGAGATAGGTTTCACCTATAAGTGAGGAATAAGATTTGTCGATATAAGGAACTTTATTTGCTAGACTCCCACATCCTACCCACATAATTTAATTTCTCCCCTCTCAAAAATAAGAGCTAACAAATCTATTTACCAAATTTACTTTACTTTAGTTATTTATTTCAACTAAGGGCACTATTGTAACAACAGTTATTTTATTCTAAATCCTTTTAATTCTTTAGCAAAGTAAATAACATTATTAGAATTTAGATATCGTAATAGATTAGTAAATACTTGAATTGAATTCTAGAACTAAATTTTGTGAAAGTTAACCCCTTTTTCTTGAATTTTGTTTCCTATTTTTTAAATTATTAATGAGTAAATGCCCTCTAAGTGTATGTTTGTGTTTCTCATGGTCGTACACACTTAGAGATGACAATGAAGCGGATTTAGGGCGGGATAGTCTTCCTACCAACCTACCCACGAACAAAAACAAGCTCCATCACCGCCCCATCAACCCGTATAAACTAGCGGGAGATGGAGCGGGTTTTCCGGTCATGGGTTTGGCGTACTCATTGTACCCCATTTATTCAATTAACTATTTTCATGATAAAATAAATAAATAACTAATTGACTCACCCATATAAGACTATATGTTAAAAATAAAAGGAATTTATTTTTTATTTTTAAAGATATATAACATTATACGTATAATTATGTATACTATAGCATATTTTATATAATATATTTAATTTAAAATATAATATAAATTAAGCAGGGGTGGTGAATGGGAATTTGGGGACCTTTATACTTGTTTCGCACCGTAACTCGTGACGGGTTATACTTTGACCCGTTTATAGTCCTAATCTATGTATGACCAGGTTTTCCTTACTCCGTTTAAGATGGGTCCCCATGTATAAATAGGTTCGTAAATAAAATTGCCATCCCCATGCACACTATTTTCCTTTAAGCATTGCATTTAAGTTTACAAGTGAAACTTGATGTTCCTTAATTTTGTGTTTATTGTAAGGCCTTCTCCAATCCACTATATTTTCTATAGAACAAATGCCAAATTGGTGTTGAAATTGTCTCCAACAAGACTCCATTTTATTCACGCCAATTTAGAGAAATGGACAAGAGCCCGCCAATCTGGCATGCCATTGTTCATCCACACCAATTTGGCTTTTTTCTTGTTTTTTAAAGTTTCTTTATTTATAGAAAAATAAGATGAAATTTAACATTTCATGAATATTCTTTTTTTTTTTTTGTATTAAAAATTGTATAGGAGTTGGAGATAGAGTTACTTTTGATGTGATAGTTATACTATTTTAATATAAAAGTTACAAAATTTTAATATTATATATTGGAGATGCCCTAATAGGAGGCTATGTGAGCGTAAATTGATAAGCGTATCTCCTTTTATATTATGGAATGCATTTTTCATTAAAAAAACATAAAAAATCTCTATTATGATATAAAGTTTTATACCAATGCTTCAACTTAAACTAGAATTCAACTAAAAAAAGCTAGTACTAATGAAATGCTGTTCTCAAATGTTAAAGCTGACGTATGTTATACTTCTTGTCAATTTTAACACTAAAATATAACAAATCAGATGGAAATTCAATATATGTTCTCGTTTGTTCATAATGCACAAAGTTGGGAGAATTATTGCCAATAAAGATGTAATTTCTTTTTTTAAAGTTACGTTAAATGTTGGCCTCAAAAAATTTTAGTTGTCCTACTTTTCACCTTAAACTTTCAATTGATATACTAATAATACCTAATCTTATCAAATGTTACACAAATAACATCTACATAACAAAATTGCTAAAAAAAAAAACGGATTTTAGCACCTGAGATGCGCGTTATGTTTTGATGAGGATTATTAAGTAAAATTAACATTCAGTGGTTGATATGGGATGGTGAGTTGAACTGGATTCAACCGATACATTAGACTTTTATACAATGATATAGTTGGTTCTTGTCTAATTTATAGGGTGTTTGGAAGGGTGGTGGAAATCACTTTTATTATAGTATGTGAGAGTTTTTTTTTTATTATATCAAATGAGAGCTTCACACTGTTTATAACTGAGTTTATGATAAAAATCAAATGATGAAAACCATTGCCAAATACCACTTTACTCGTCTAAATAAAACTACACAATGCTACTTCTAGTAAAATTACCATCATTAAAGCATCACATGTGCCTCAGGTGTTGTCACAAAAGGAACTGTTAATGTGATGTTTGCCAAGCTCAGGTACCATTATTAGCATTAGCATGTGATGCAAGAGCATACTTTGAACCTAAAAGGTGGCCTATATGATTTGAGCCTTGAAAAGTGCATGAATTTGTTTGTTGGTGTGCCTACAAATTCGTAAAAAACTCCTCAAAATATAAGCCAAAAAAATAGAGCCTAAAGTAAAGTCTCAAGTTTGGTATTGCATGATGTTTAAGGATTTGGTTGCGTTTCTCCCATCTATTGCAACCTTTAGAAGGAATGAGTATGTAACTCTTACATCAATTTGAACCAAAATAGAAAGTCCAAGTTCAAGTTTCCATAACTGCGCCTTAGATGGAGCATTTTACAAGGAAGACCTATGTGGCTTGAGTCTCAAAGAAGTGCATAAGATCAACGATTGAGTGTGTTCACAGATTTGTTAAGAACTTTTCAAAATAAAGGCCCAAATAAATAAAGCTTAAAGTATATTCTTAAGTTTAGTCTTACGTGGTGTTCGTTGCGTTGTGTACCATTAGTTGTAGCTGTTGGACTAATAGTTGTGTCACTTTATATTAACGTGTCAATTAAAAATTTATGGGATAAAAAAAGGCCATATTACTTACGAGCTAAAAATTAAAATTAACCATTTTTTTCCAAATTTATTTTTATTCTTAGAGTATTAATTTCAAATTTCACGGGCATGAGTTTGTGTATTTTGTTGATTACCGTGCTCACCGATAAAAAAATTTTCAGCCAAATAGACTCAAAATATGAACAAATCAAATTTCATTTTTGAATCGTTTTCACATACCGCCAAAGGAAACCAAAACCACTTTCACTGAAAAAGCACAATCCGTGCCATCATTTTAATTCGTATTCTTGTCCGTCGATCCAGACCCCTTGACCGGTCAAGATTCCCTTACAAAGGCCGACGCGGACTGCATCTCTAAACCGTCGATAATTGCATAATCTAACGTCCCATATTAAGCCCCGCCAAACTATAGAACTCCAAATCCCAAATGCCCGAGCCTCATATAAACCCCCCAAAATCTTTCCACGGTCCACCGGCAACTCAGAGTCAGTCGTTTCCATTACAAACTCTCAAAACTTTCTCGCTCGTTCTTTCTTCACCAAAACTTTCCCAAGAAAATGTCTGGGCGTGGAAAGGGAGGCAAGGGCTTGGGCAAGGGAGGCGCCAAGCGTCACAGGAAGGTCCTCAGAGACAACATCCAGGGCATCACCAAGCCCGCGATTCGGCGTCTGGCTCGCAGAGGCGGTGTGAAGCGTATCAGCGGTCTGATCTACGAGGAGACGAGAGGTGTTCTCAAGATCTTTTTGGAGAACGTGATTCGCGATGCCGTCACTTACACCGAGCACGCCAGGAGGAAGACCGTCACCGCCATGGACGTCGTCTATGCCTTGAAGAGGCAGGGAAGGACTCTATACGGTTTCGGTGGTTGATTTCTTCCCTTTTCGTTGTCGATATTTCAGTAGTGATAGTAGATCTTGGCTTTAGATCTGAAGTATATGGATGTTTCGTTTCGAGTTTGGTACTCTTAGATTTATCACTTGTAATTCTCGCTTTATGAATTTGAACTGATACGGATTGGTTCCGTTAGGTTTTATCATCTCAATTGTGTTTATTTTATTTCATTTGAGTTATTTTCCTCTTTTGTGGATTTGGAGCAAGAACAAAACGACACATGCAGAGAGCGACATTTTTATGATGACTTCTAAAATAACAGTGTTTCAAGAAAAGGACATCATCTAATAATTACAGAAATTGACGCTGACTTTTGAAGGCTGTAACAGTTAGGGAAAGATGCAGACATTCTAAAAATTCAGATTAAGAATTATGAAGAATTCCTTAAGCTAAAAAGGAAAAAGTTTCTTTGCTCTAGAGGATTTTTGATGATTGAACCTAAAAGGCTCCAATTATGTAAAGAGCATTCATGGCTTTCTTCCCGATGTTTGTATTAACCTTTGATAATGAGGAATTGTTCCAACATTTATGCCCCTTTTTTTTTTTTTATGTATTTTACCGTTTGTTGCTTCACTTGTCCTGTTGATATCATGAGGTTTGCATTTTGGTATTTGATAATTGCGATGTCGATTATAAACCTTGAAGACGTGAGGCATTGTTTTCACGAAGTTTAACTGACATGCTGTTTATTATGCCTTCTAAACCCACTCAGAGGCGTGAGTAGTGGTAAGTTGTAGAGTCATAGTGTCCGCTAATCCAACTCTCGGAACTGCTGTTGTTCTTGGAATTACTAGTGCTGAAGGGATGCCCTTCACGCTTTCTGGCGGTCCGGATGCTGATCGCCAAAACCGGAAATGTTTTTATTTCACGCCTTCTTAATCGTCAAAGATTCAGGCTTTAAATTTATATCACCTTTTTTTTACTTTTAAGATTTTTTTTTAAAAAATTTAGATACGTTTAAACCTGTAGCAATCTTCCCTTTTTTGCCCTTCGCGCGGCTCCTTTGGTTTAATTCTTGCCGGGATTAAGAGCGTAAACTCTGAATATTCGTTCCATTTCGGATTTCTTTCTTAAGTCCGCAACTTCTGAGGGGTGCCGCGACTATGTTTTCCCTACGAATGAATTCCTTCTCCATGCTTCCGTCTTGTTTGACCAGGTCTGGAACAAATTGCTCTACGAAGGTGCTCACCCGGATCCTTAGGTCTAGTTGTTACAATTGAAAGGCTCAGGGGATTTTGGAGTCTATCGGGTCTTTTATTGGCTCAGATTTCCCTCTTCTTCACTGGCTTGGTCAATAAATTTTCTTGCTTATAATATTGTCGTCGGTGCTATGCTAATTCTCGTTTTGGCGACAATTCTTCTTTTCCATTAGGAGTTTTGTATGATGTAATTGAGTGAAGGCAATAGTTTGTTTTTGTTACTGTCCCCTCCTTTATTTTTGTCTCTTATTTTGGTTTTGTGAAAGTCACTTGTTAGAAAAGAAAAAAAAAAAAAAAAAAAGAAGAGAGAACAATATATAAAAAAATTCCTACCCGCACAAATGGGATTTATTTTTTATTGTCGTCGCGTGTTGTTTGAGGTCGTCGACAGAGAAGCCAGTCGACAATTGAACAGCAAGTGTAGCAGTGAGATACTACTTGGACTAATGATTTTAGATCCAATATCTTGATCGGGTGACAATAGCTGTGAGGGTATATACGCTTTATATATTGTTTCTTTTCTTTGAATTGCAGTTGGGCATGTTGAATTAAAAAAAAAAAAAAGATAAGAAGAAAAAGAAGTTGCAGACGTGATACTTAGCTCTTTAAATCTGGGTGTGAATATTTTTTTTAGGGGAAATTTATTGGTTGATTTTTTTTTTAAGGTGTGAATCTTTAACAGTAAAGAAAAAAAGAGAAAAACTACGTTAGTAAAATTTTGGGAAGGGATTTGACTTTGTTGGGTTATACTATAAGGTATTTTAAGAATATAGTAGATTGTAATATTAAAAAAACATAATTTTAAATTTTAAATATAATATTTCTAGTTTAGGGTGTGAATAGAACTTTTCAATAATAAGGTACTTAGTGTTGTTACCCTCTAAACTTAGTCATATATTTGCAATTTGCTCTCTGAACTTTTAAGTATAGCAAGTTTTTTATTTTTTATTTTTTTAAAATTTTGGCAAGTTATATTCTAATTTTACAAATTTGTAGCAAATCATGCTCTCCATTGATATCAATTTTAGTCAATTAATGAAAATTGACATGTAATTTTCACATAGATAGTGAATTACCGACATTAATAATCATTATTTTATAACTTTAACCCAAAATTATTATGATTAATATCTTTAATTAAATTATATTAAAATAAAATATTGAAATATAAATTTGGGTTAATATTTATATAAAAATACCCTTTGATATATTCTTAATTAAATACTTGATTATATAAAAATTACAGGTTAATTTCAATAAAAAATTAAAATTGTTATCAATGTGGAATAATTTGCTATAAATTTATAAATCTAGGATACAATTTACCTAAATTAAAAGTTAGAGAAACATATTGTAAATATATAACAAGTTCGGGGGCAACAGGGCTTCTATTAATTATATAAATCTTCTTTGTATGCTTTGTAGCCAATCAGAAGCAGTAGCGACTGCGGGGGGAAGGTTACTAAAATACAATCCCAACACCCAACAAGTGAAGGTGGTGCTAAAACAGGTTGCCGGTACTGCCGGAGTAGCGATGAGTTAGGACTGGAGCAACGTCCTCATGACAGAGGATTTAGCCAATAGAGTTTGCAAGTTTCGGCTAAGTGGTCCGAAGGCTAACACGTCAGAAGTTGCGGCCACTTTGAAGGGAAGGCCTGCAAAGATTAGGAGGGACACTTTTGGGAATTTTGTGTGGCCATGAACGTGCTGCAGAATTTTCCCACCAATTCTAACGGTGATGGTTATAATGTGGCCACTGCGGTGAAAATCGATGGAGATGGCAGGATTTTGGTGACTTTAAGCCTTGAGAAATACTATGTCAATGAGATTATCGTCGAGTTTTATCAGCATGACTTGCGCTTTTATGTTGGGTCCTTGGAGACTGATCATTACTTGGTCTTTAGAATGTCAAGTTAATAAGTTGCTTTTATCTTTTGCATGGATCAAAGGAAATAATTGCCACGGATCGATGATGTAACAATATTTAAGCCAACTATATAATATATATAAATATATATATTTTGTAATAAACGTAATAAATAGAAGCTGGAGCTTGCTTATGTATCAATCAATGATTAAATAAATAACTTATACCATCCTAATTGATCTGCTGGTGACAATTTATCAAGGCTAGCTTCTTCCATCTTAAGTAGAATACCCTAATTTGACTGTTGTGTTCATACTTCTTTTGCTCATACAGCAGAGTAGATCAGTACACACATCAGAACCTGTTCTTTGTCACAACCCTACTTGTTTTCCTTCATTTCTGATGTTATTGTCATTTTATTTTTTGTAGTGGTTGTCGTTTTCGGGATGTAAATTGTTGCTGTTGTTGTTGTTCTAATATTATTCTCACTTTTTAAGATTCATGATCATGTCATTTTCCAACTCACTGTCGTTGTATTTTTTTTCCTTGTTATTTTGATTGTCGTTTTTCCATCGTCGGCGAATATATTTTCTATCTACATGCTCCATCACCAGGGCATGAACTCCACCACAACACAAGTCTTTCCACCCACTTCTTCATGACGGAAGTGGGGAATACGAGGAGACTGGTATTGAGATCTGCAACATCTTTTTTTTTTTTTTTTGGGAAAGAATTTGTTATTTGTAAGATATGTTTGTAAATTTTAAAAACGATTAATTTTTTTTAAGGGAAAAAGGAAAACAATTAATTTCTGATTAGTTAATTAACCAAAAGGACAAAAGGAATAACGTTTTCCCCTTGTGAGAAAACGACACAAACTCACAATTGATAACACAACCTATCAAAATCCAAATTGTCTTAAAAAACGACAATAGTTTAAGCCAAGTAAAACAAAGCTTGCGAAAGCCGCCGTGGACCTTGATTTGCTCGAGTAAGAGATGAAGAACATTCGAGTAATTTCTCTAGTTAAATCGAAACAAAATGAAAGAAATAGACTGCCAGTAACGCCTGTTGATACCAAAAAGGAACTCAAAACCCTTCCATAATCCTTTTCCTCTCAAACCCAAAACCCACATTTAAACCACCTGCGGATATCTCAGCTAGACTTCGTCTCTGAAGATCGTCACATAGAGTAAATGAGGGGCTCAAATGGTGGACTTCGTTTTTGGCGGCGGGCCTTTCCCTTGGCCAGGCTCTTGTGTGCCTACCATTACTCTTGCACCAAATTGTTTGTTGGAGGTCTCCTTCAAAACTTCTGATTCTTCAAACATTAATATACATATACATATATATATATATATATAAAATTTTGTCCCGCAAATTCATAAATGCCCTTTGTACCAGTTAGAGCTCACTCAATATGTGTTAGTTACGCTTTGTAGGTCTATCGTATGACACCAACGAAACAGATTTGAAGGATGCTTTGTGATATAACTGAAGGTATATTCGATGTTGTTGAGGTTGTCAAATAACATCTATTTATTTACTTTAGAGAGAATACTAAGTCGTCATATACATAGCACATAGCAGTTAAAGTGATTTGTGATCACAAGAGTGGGAGATCAAATGGGTATGGATTTGTGCAGTTCACTTCTGAAACTGCTGCAAACACGGCTCTAAAGGAAATGGATGGTCAGGTAATCTTAGTTCTCTATGATTCTCTTTTGGTGTCAAAGTTAGCCCCTTGAAATCCATTATGTATATGCGTATGTATATATAATGCGTTAATTGGTTATGCTCAGTTACTGGACGCCAGGAATATTCGTATTCAGTTCGCTCACAAGTAATAATATCGATATCAGGTATGATTTATTAGTGTCAAGGATTGTGGTTAAGAAGTCTGTTATGTTTCAGATTAGTTAGTTTGCAGTTGGTTAGAGAATAATTGTTAGTTTACACGCGAAAATCTCTTATTGGTTTGTTCTGTTAATTAGTTAGTTTGGAGATTAGCTATTTAAGTACTTCCATAGTTCAGTTTCAGAAGTAATGAGAATTGTTTCTTTCAGAAAATTATTGGCAAATGTCTCTCTTTGTTTCTTCTTTTGTTCACAAAATGTTACAATGTTGGCAGAGTAAGAACTAAGAAATACCCGAATCAGAAAATTTATTGCAATCCACCATGGGAGATACTTCTTTTAGCTCTTCTCTGTTTATTCCACTGACTTTTACCCATCCAATTTTAAAACAATTTTCTAAATTAGAGAAAACAATTAGGAGTATTCGAGCAAGCCTTTTCTATTTGGTTCTCAGAGTCCGCCATTACAGTTCTAGAGTCATGATGATGAAGCTCATAGGAAAATCAACTCAGAACTTCTTGATTAGGAGCAACAAGACCAGATCATTGTGTCTTGGCTTCTTGCCTTCATGTCGGATGTATTTCTCGCCTATGGTGAATTATATTCTTCTTTGTACATTTGGAGAAGCTTCAAGTAAACTTTGCCAAACAGGTTCGTCTTAAGATTAAACAGTTCAAAGATCAATTGCACAGTACTTGTAAGGGTTCTTTGTCTGTCAATGAATATCTATTAAAGATTAGGTCTCTTGTTGATTGGTAGGAAATGATGTCTGTGACAGACCACATTGACGCCATTTTTGCGTTGACTAACACTTGGAATGTGAGACTTTTACAATCTCGTTAATTTTTGAACGGAGGAGTATTCTGTTAATGAAATTGAATCCTGACTTCTTGCACAAATGGCTAGGATTGAAAAGAATCTAGAGACAAGATTCTGAAACACAAGCACAAATTATGGCTAAGTTGGCCATCACCTTCCGGGGATATAAGAACTTCCTTCTAGTTTGGCAACAGTCAATTTTCTCGGTATTGCCCTAGTCCTCAAAATAACTGGAGGTGCTTTCCTTTACAAGGTGGCTTTCAAGGACGTGGTGGTTTCAGTGCTTGTGGCAATATCAGTGCAAGAGGACACATCGGTGGTTCTGGTGGCAGATAGGTACATGGCATGGAAATGGTAGACCTCGGTGTCAATTATGTGGTCAAATTGGTCATCTTCTCGTGTCATAAATGCCACACTTTTAACGTTTTCTTGTAATTCTCAGGCAACTGAAATTCCACTTGTCCTCACTTCTACCGTTAATAATTTTCCTTATGTTAATTCTTTTGTAAACTAGTTCTGAGTATTAATCTGTAAGTAACTCTTCTTGTACACACTTTTGATATAGCCTTTCGCATAACTGCTAGGTCACTCTCTTAAAGGTAATGTGTTGCGTTCTTAAACGATGTAATCTTCAATATATCACTAAAAGCCTTGTTTCTGTTTGTGAAGCTTGTTGTTGAGGCAAGATACATTGAATTGCTCTATTCTGTTCCGCCAGAGAGTACACTGAACTACTCCAACTTTTACATATATAGATACAATATCTTTTTGCAAATTTCTAGTCCCTTTTTACATGGGTTCATCTTCTTTGGCAAAAACCAAATGCTTATCTAGTTTTCCTCAGCTCTAAGGCTTGTGTTGAATTGCAATTAGGGTACAAACTAAAAGGGATATAAACTGATTAGGGAGGGGATTTCGATCGTCAACTCATTTCCTTCTAATGGCGTAATTCATATGAATTCATGCTCTCATATACATGAAACATTTAGAGCCTCCTCTTTTTTTTTCCTCATTGACTTTTTACCCATGCCTCTCCACAAGCATAAAACTCCTCTTAAAGTCCTTTTTTTCCTAAACAGCCTACTTATTCACAATTGAGACTTTGGACGTATTAGTTACCCCAATACTAGACCCTGTGATTATCCTCAAAAAAAAAATAATAATAAATAAATAATACTAGACCCTATGGCAGCACAAGCTTCAATTTAGATTCACACCTACTTTTCTGGGTTATAGCTTTAACTGCAAAGGTTGCAAGCGTTTAGATGAAACTAAGAAGGTTTCATTTCCAGAGATGTTATGTTTGGTGAGTGTACTTATTCCTTTTGCCAAACAAGAGTGCTTATTCCTTTTGCCAAACAAGAAGAAAAATCTTCATCAGTTTAACCTGTTCCTTCACACTTGCCTAGTTGATAGTTGTTACGACTAATTCTTCGGTTGGGATTCGATCCATATGCCGTGTACGTTATTGGGTTGTGGTAACACGCATTGTAATTCACTAATGGCAGCCAAAGGGTAGAAGAAAGTGGAAAACTTGAGCTGAGATGACTTCATCTCTAATCTGCAAGTCTTGATGCTTTTTCCATGAAAGATATTGATGTTTCTAAAGGTTGACTTGTTTATTACTAAATGCTTGAAATGAAAAAAGTTCCTCGGATGTATCATCTCAGATAGGACGAATTTGTGTCCCTTCATTTAATTTTCATGTCTATTTTCAGATTGTTATCTAAACTTGTTAATTTCTATTGCAGGGACGGTGGAAGAGAGGCTGCTTGGAAGGGTGACAGGCTGCAATAAAAGTTGCATAAAAATTCAATGCTTTAAGAAATTCTGTATTGTGTCTGCCATGTTATTATCCTTTTCTCCTGGTAATGTATTCTGTTCCAACTTTTCCATGTGAACCAAAGTTCTCTTAACATTTATAGTTATCCCGGCATTAGGGACTGCAAACAATTCCATGTCCAATTTATAGTTTTCCCATGATGGATTAGGAATGCAAACGGTCAATGAAAATGAGATCTCGGACAACATATAAACACTTTACAGAGGAAAAAATGAAGTTTGAGGTTAATTGCCGATCACTAGAAATAATAACAATAAATTTAATCGAACATCTTCTACGATAATTTTAGAAAGAATGATCGTCATTAAAAATGCCGGAGACTGAACAAAACTTGATAAATAATTGCGAATGCATATCTTAGCAATGCTTGAAGAGATCAAGAACCCCTTGTTAAAATGGTTCGTGAAAATGTGAGCAATTTGCACAACTCAAGAACAAGTCAACACATGAGAACGAAGAGGAAGGAGCAAAACCGTAGAGCATGGATTTTGATAACGAGCGCGGTTGAGAATCCTACACCAAATTCCTCGAAATACGAACAATTAGAAGTTTCATTTCCCTTCCTCATGTAAATAATTGAAGATATGGCGCCAACACTTATAATCAGCAATAGCTTTAAAAAAAAAATGCCTACCCCCCCAAAAACTCCCAAACAAAAAAACACTACCAGAAAATTATGCTTCCCTGGAAACCACCATTTTCTCCCGATCT
Source organism: Artocarpus heterophyllus (assembly GCA_025403435.1). Lineage (NCBI taxonomy): Eukaryota > Viridiplantae > Streptophyta > Magnoliopsida > Rosales > Moraceae > Artocarpus > Artocarpus heterophyllus. The sequence continues at coordinate 8,576,960 of CM046338.1, read as the reverse complement.
GGGTCAAACAAAACTGAAATAGATCACAAGTTCCTCAGAACGCACAAATCTAGATTTAGCCTCGATTCTCACGAAACAAAAACAATTATGTAGAAATATTTTTGCTCAGGAACATTAAACAATACCCTAATTCAGAAAGTTATCATTGTCAATGTAAAAGAGAACGCCCCAGAGCCCCAAATTAAGAGTCTGTTTGGACAAATTCATTAGATATTTTGGACAAGTAAATTTAGTATAAATTATGGTACCAATTTTAGATGCTGAAACCAGACGAGGGAATTTTGTTTACAGACATAAGCACCAGAGATCAAATTAGGTTGAACATAGGGTAAGAAATATATAAACCATTTGTCTTTCAATTTGTACCATAAGAACATACGGATAAAGCATACAGACAAAAGCACAGAAACACTAAAAAGGAAATTCATAAAAAAGGCTTCAGAGACAAAAGCCCAGCATATACCGATAAAACCCTAACCCTAATCCTGACCTAAACAATCAGATCCACAGCCAGATCGCTTCAAGAACTCGTGAATTTGGTCACCGCCTTGGTCCCCTCGGAGACGGCGTGCTTGGCGAGCTCACCAGGAAGAACAAGTCTCACCGCAGTCTGGATCTCCCGGGAGGTGATCGTCGGCTTCTTGTTGTACCTGGCGAGCCTTGAGGCCTCCTGGGCGAGCTTCTCGAAGATGTCGTTGATGAAGCTGTTCATGATTCCCATGGCCTTGCTGGAGATCCCGATGTCGGGATGGACCTGCTTGAGGACCTTGAAGATGTAGATCTTGTAGGTCTCGGTGCTCTTCTTCACTCTCTTCTTCTTCTTCTCTCCGGGGGCGGCTCCGCCCTCCTTGGGGAGTTTCTTGCCGGCCTTGGGCTTCTTCTCGGCAGGAGCCTTCTCAGCCACGGCGGACTTCTTCTCCTCCGCTGGCTTCTTCTCGGCGGGCTTCTTCTCTGCCTTTGGCGCCATTGATTCTGAGGATTTCAAGGAAACGAAAACGAGGGTTTTAAGAAAGGAGAGAAGTAGACTTCGAAATTGGAAATGCTTTTGTGACAGAGATATGGAGGAATTGGGGCCGAGATTAGGTTATATAGAAAAGAGAGGCGTCTTATTATTGGCTAAAGGATTTTAACGAAGATCGATGATTTTTCATGTTAAGAGGCCGTTGGATTTTTTTTTGCGAGGTTCAAATCGACGGTTGAGATGTTTTTATGCTTTCCTGAAACATGGTTATGACGTTTTGGAATGTGCGGATCGCCGAGTTGGCACTTTTTTGACACGTTGGATGATTTGGGCGTATTTTTTACGCGCTTCTCTTCCTGAGAGAATTTCTTCCTTTTTTTTTCATGGATAATTCACGATGGATGGGAGACTTATAACAAAATGTTAATATTAAATAATGTGTTAATATAAAATTTTTATTCAAGAGAAAAAATTTATTGTCCAATGAAATATTATCTTTATGTTAAATCTAGTAAATATTGATGACAAATTTAATACAAAGTATAACCAAATTTAACCTTTGATTTTTGTTAAATAATTACTGCTCAATGAAATATTATCTTTATGTTAAATCTAGTAAATATTGATGACAAATTTAATACAAAATATAACTAAATTTAACCTTTGATTTTTGTCGCTAAATAATTACTGTTCAATGAAATATTATTTTAATGTTAAACTTAGTAAATTCAATATTTGATGGCAACTTTAATATAAGGTATGACCAAATTTAACCTTTTATTGTTTACTTTTTTATTTATCATTACAGTTTTCTTATTTTAAACTTGTGCAGTGTATTTTCGTAAAAGATATATAATTTAATTCTCTATAAATAAATAGACAGTGGTGTTCTCTCCACCAATCACAGAAGAGCGTAGTTAAGCTGCCTATTTTTGGTGTTCAAAATTTATAATCATCTTAATGATTTGGCTAGTCTCAAATTTGTCTATGCAAAATTAGGATTGTATTTAAATAATTTTTCTTATAATGCTATCAAGTTTAAGGTTTAAGTACTTATTTAGGGTGTTTGGGAAGTGTAGTTAACAGTAAAACTTTTGACTTGAAAATTGTAACATGTGAGAGTTTTATACTGTAAATTTATTTTTTGTTTATCACTATAGCATGTAAGAGTTTTATACTATGTCAACCAAAAGTTTTGATCAGAGCTAATTTGGCCAAACACACCTGTCATTTTTTGAAATTAGAAAAGCTGTCCTACCAATTATGTTTTTCAAGTTGGTAAGTAGTGCGTGGTTACACTGAATATAACACTTCTTGTGACATGAGGTAGACAAAATGGACGATTGCAATGTAAACATAATTTTTTGCAAGAAAACATAAAAATGAATGACACTCATTGCGAATCAAAAAATTATCTATCGTTTGTTTTGCAGGTACGAATCACAATTTAAACTATTTTATTATAGTATTTTCTCCTATAAGGATTTAAAATTCTATTCAAACTTTGTGGTCACTGGTTTTACAACACTTCCTATAAGTTTGACGGTAGCTAAGAGGCGGGCAAAAAAAATCTAATCATATGCACGAAAAGATGAAGTAAAAATAAGCTTTGTCTAATACTCTTTGCATTAGATTAGCCAAGAGTTAAATAATTTTGCATGAAGTATTGCATCGTAGAAAGACACACACCTTTTAAAACGACAACAGTTTAATTAAGTAACCTTTGTCGATTTAAAAGGCGACACTGTTGGAAACAAAGTGCGCAGCGGAATTTTTAAAATTTTTCATCAGAGTATTTTCCAAAACACAAGTTTGACATGTTATATGTATAAATTAAACAGATCTTACTAACCTCAGTATGCCGAAGAACCTCCGCGACCTGTGTAGAGAAGTAACGTTCCAGAAGAGCCTCAACCAACTGGTCTTCTTTGCTATTCTCTATCCACAACCGGAGTGAGTGTGGGCTCACACGTACAGCTCTTCCACCGGTGACTCTCCTTCCAACCAATAGAGAGAACCCAAAGCTAGTGTTCGTGATTTGTGAACAAAAGCTCTCAGGGAGTTTTTAGATGCTCACTAGAAGAGTATCACTCTTAATCTCTCAAATTGATCTGAGTAAATCATTAGACTCACTCCCTTTTTATACCTATTGGTCCTTGGGGTCAGTCCATATCAGATTAGGTCTCAAAAATCGAAACAGAATGAAGTTCGGATCAATATCTGATAAGATACGCGTGAAAAACGCGTAATCTTAGCTGTCGCGGTCGGCATGCCGAACTGTGAGATAGGCAGGCCGAACTGGCCAGTTCGGCAGGCCGAACTTTCTGATCGGCAGGCCGAACTGCCGAGAAAAAATCTCCGCGAATCTTTTATTTTCCACCCGAGATTCTAAAGGATAAAGTCTCAGTTTTGATTCAAATAGCTCAATAGAAAAGATATCTGATCAAAACAAACTTTATCAAGATAATCTCTAAGAAAATAAATCAATTCACAATAATTCTACAAGTTTATCTTGTTCTAATTGTCCAAAATTAAAACAACCGATAAACAGACAAGAATTATCCGAACGCCATAATTCAACAAGTTCATCTTGAACTAATTTCTTACATAATTAATTCAACCGATAAACAGACATGAATTATTTGATTCTTATAAATTTTAAACCAATCTGATAAATCCGACATAAGTCACCAATTATTGGAAAAGCACGCCGTGTCGTTACAGGATTTTGTGAGCTAGCAAAGGGGACCAAAATGGACCTATAAAGTTCAAGCTCATGATAATTATGAAACCCAATATCCCAGATATACATTTCACAATTATCAACTCCAACGCTACTCCACTAAAAGCTTGGAGCTGCACTCTCGAACTTTATAGAATTACGAAGCTCGTGTAGCTAAGTCTCCATGACATATCATAGTGTATCGCATCCCCATATGATCATCCATAATCGGCTTAAGGACAAGTTCTGTCTTACCTTCCCGATTATTTTTATCTTACGTTCCATTGTCTCACCATTAGAAAACTTACCATCCAAAGATAGTATACCATTCGGTTACACCTATGTATCCAAATGGTTGAGCGCTCCAGTTTTCCAATTACAGGACAACGCATATAAGAGGATATCATTACTCCTAAAGAGGAGCTATGGATTCCATATCTATGAATAACAAGTCTACGCTACCAAGAGTCATGCCTCCAACGTACCGGCATGCATGCCACTATAGAGATGTGGGAGTCACCCATTGGTACATCAAAAGACACAAGTCGAGACAACGGGCCCATTATTCATCTCAGGATTAAGATACAATACAAATGATTGTCTAAAGTGAATCGATTTGACAAGACAGAATTATTAATCCAAATCAATTCACTTTATGTCCCGATCCAACACATCGTCACCTATGACAATGCGCCAATGTTTCTATTCACGGAGTCCAACTCCGATGGCCAAGACAAACCATCTCCCAAAAGGGATATAGACAACATAACAATCTTTACATGAATAAAGCGCCCAACTTTATTCCCTCGATTGCGGATCATATATTTTAGACCATCACCTTAAGAGTCGTGTCTACCGCATAATCATCCCATCATATGCCCAATTCTTAAGGTTTAGACTGACAGTCTCAGACTACTGTTTGCTTATCATACATTCAACAAATATGAACGTAAAGAGGACAATATTTGGTATATATAAATGAATAAATTCTTTATTGATAAAAATGTCTCCAAAAACGTATTACATTTTTACTCCTTAGAGCATACATGTCTAACAATCTCCCACTTGCACTAAGTGAGTAAATACTGCAAATTTCGCATCCCCATAGCTTCCACATGCCTTTCGAAGACTCTCCCAGAAAGTGTCTTCGTAAATGGATCAGCTAAATTGTCCTCTGACGCGATCTTGCACACCGTGACATGCCCGCTCTCAACGAAGTCCTTTATCACATGATACTTCCGATCAATATGCTTACTCTTCTTGTGAAATCTTGGTTCCTTAGCATTAGCTACCGCCGCACTGTTATCACAGTACAGTGATACCGCTTTATCCACACCAGGAACTACCTCAAGATCCCCAAGGAACTTGCGGAGCCACACTGCTTCTTTCGAAGCATCACTAGCCGCCACATACTCGGCCTCCATCGTTGAATCCGAAGTGCAATCTTGCTTCGCACTTCTCCAACTGATGGCACCCCCACCTAGAGTAAACACAAACCCTGAAGTCGATTTCCTAGAATCCAGGCAGGATTGAAAATCCGAATCAGTGTATCCTAGAGGAGTTAAATCCTCACCCGAATACACAAGCATATACTCACGAGTCCTTCTCAGGTACTTAAAAATATGCTTTACCGCAACCCAATGGTTTGGTCCTGGATCCGCCTGAAATCGACTCACAATCCCGACCGCATAGCTAATATCTGGTCGAGTGCAAAGCATGGCATACATGAGACTACCTACTGCCGAAGCATAAGGCACCTTCTTCATGTATTCTCTTTCTTCATAAGACTTTGGAGAGTCTTTCTTAGAAAGAGTAATTCCAGACCTAGATGGTTGCCCACCTTTCTTGGAATCCTGCATTGCAAACCTCCTGAGAATTTTATCTATGTAGCTGGCCTGTGACAAAGCTATCATTTTGTTCTTCCTATCCCGAAAGATCTGGATACCGAGAACAAAATTAGCCTCACCCAAGTCCTTCATGTCAAACTGCTTGGTCAACCATAATTTGACCGATGACAACGCCCCAACGTCATTGCCAATTAGCAGAATGTCATCTACATAGAGTAGTAGAAAAACCACCTTCCCATTCTTAATGTGTTTGTAAACACATGGTTCATCCACATTTTGTGAGAACCCATAAGTCTTGATCACTTGATCAAATCTTATGTTCCAAGAACGAGAAGCCTGCTTAAGTCCATAAATAGACTTTAGCAACTTACAAACCTTACCCTCTTGACCCGTGACCTTGAACCCGTCTGGTTGTTCCATATAAATGGACTCATCAAGATAGCCATTCAGAAAAGCCGTCTTGACATCCATCTGCCAAATCTCGTAGTCGAGAGCGGCAGCTATGGACAAGAGAATCCGGATGGACTTAAGCATGGCTACAGGCGAAAAGGTTTCCTCATAATCGATTCCTTCCTTTTGCGTATAACCCTTAGCTACCAGTCTAGCCTTAAAGGTTTCGACCTTTCCATCCACTCCTCTTTTCCTCTTGTAGATCCACTTACACCCTATGGGTTTTACCCCTTCGGGAAGATCCACAAGCTCCCAGACCCGATTAGTCTCCATAGACTTCATCTCAATGTTCATGGCCTCTGTCCAGAGTCTTGAATCAACATCCTCCATAGCTTCTGCGTAAGTATAAGGATCCCTGTCATGTTCATCCGGTTCAGCCAAAAAGACCTCCCCATTGAACATATACCTCTCAGGTTGACGCCCGATCCTCCCACTACGCCGAAGCCCCTGAGGTTGTTGTTCAGGTTTGTTTGGTTTTTCTACACCGATCGGAATGGTTTCGTTCGGAACCTCTGGAGTAAACGGATTACCCCTCAATTCCTCAAGCACCACTTTGCTTTGAGGTTTAAAGTCGTTCATGTAACTCTCCTCAAGGAAAGTTGCATTAGTTGAAACCACGACTTTATTTTCCTTTGGGTTATAAAAATAACCCCCTTTAGTCCCTTTTGGATATCCTACAAACACGCAAACTTCTGAACGTGCTTCCAACTTATTCGGATCCTTAAACAGGACATGAGCTGGACATCCCCATATGCGAATATGGTTTAAGGATGTTTTCCGTCTTGTCCACAACTCGTGAGGAGTTTTAGGGACCGATTTTGAAGGCACATTGTTCAAAAGATAACATGCGGTTTGTAGTGCATATCCCCAAAAGGATAAAGGCAATGATGAATAACTCATCATGGACCGAATCATGTCCAACAAAGTCCTATTCCTTCTCTCTGCTACGCCATTCTGCTGCGGAGTACCCGGCGCAGTCAAATGGGATAAAATCCCATTCTCTAACAAGTGTCCCAAGAACTCATCAGAAAGGTATTCCCCACCTCGATCAGATCGAAGTGCCTTTATGGGTCTACCCAATTGCTTTTCCACTTCAGTCCGAAACTCCCTGAACTTATCATAAGTTTCGCTTTTGTGGTGCATTAGGTACACATACCCATATCTTGAGTAATCGTCAATAAAAGTAACGAAGTACTCATACCCTCCTCGTGCCCGGATGTTCATCGGTCCGCAAACATCACTATGCACAAGTTCTAGAACCCCTTCGGCCCTATTGCCCTTAGACCCGTATGGTCTTTTGGTCATTTTACCCTCCAAACAAGACTCACATTGAGGTATAGATTCCACCTTTAAGTGACTTAAAGGTCCATCCCTTACCAACCTTTGAATCCTATTTAGGTTAATATGGCCAAGGCGCAAATGCCAAAGATAAGTCTTATTAGAGTGAGAAGTTTTAAGTCTTTTTGAGTTATTATCATTTATCTCAGCATTAAGCAACAAGTCCATCTTAGGTTTGATAAAATATAGATTATTTTGCATCCATCCAGAACAGATAAAAGATTTGTTTTTACGAATCACCACTTTTTCATTAAAAGATACCACGTAGGAGTCTTTAAATAAAGAAGATACAGAAATTAAATTCCTTTTAAATTTAGGAACATAAAAACAATCTCGCAAAATTAAAATCCTATAATTATCAAAATAAAGATGGACATCTCCCACTGCTTCCGCTGAGACCAAGGATCCATCGCCCATCCGAAGCGTTAAGTCTTCACGAAGTAGACTTCTCGTTTCTTTGAATCCCTGCAGAGAAACACAAACATGATTAGTTGCACCAGAATCTATGACCCAAATGTCACTGGATTCCTCAACCAAACAAGTTTCTAAATATAGAAGATCACACCTACCTCCCTTGGAAAGGAAGTCCTTGCAATGCTTCTTTATATGCCCGACCTTACCACAAAAGAAGCACTTAAGCTTCTTTGGGTTCTTCTTCTTCTTCTTCTTGCTCTTGGTAGCAATAGGAATAGAAGACTTCCCACTCTTGGCCCGTTGTTTCTTTCCATTTTCAGAGTTAGGATTGGAACCAGAAGCAGCTACCATATTGGCCTCTCCACCAGCAGGAGACTCCCTGATCAGCAGTTCAAACTCTTGTAACTGTTTCATCAGTTCTGTCAAGGTCATATCCCGTCTATTGCTTAGATTAAAAGTAGCTCTAAACGGAATAAATTCCTTAGACAGAGTCTCAAAGACCATAGTCATCTGAGTTTCAGCATCGATGTCGGCTCCATTGGTTTGAGCCTCAGCGAGGTAACCCATGACCAACATCATGTGCTCCTTTACAGATGTCCCCGGTCTCTGTCTACAGTTTAAGAGTTTCCGAAGCGCCCCTTGCCGCTTTGTTATGGCCTGGCCTCCAAACATGTCCTCAAGATTATCCAAGATCTGCTTCGCAGTCTCATAATCCTGATGTTGAGCCTGCAGCACGTTATTCATGCTAGCCATAACATAGCAGCGGGCCTGATCATTAGCATCTTTCCAGCGTTCGTATGCTTGGAATTGCTCATTACTTGAGTCTCCCGTAGGCTCGGGAGGACAAGGAGTTGTCAGAACATATTTCAGTTTCTCAAAGGAAAGGACGATGTCCAGGTTCCGTTTCCAATCATTATAGTTCTCACCGGTCAGTTGGTTTTTGTCAAGTATCGATGATAAAGCGTTTTTAGACATTTTCAATCTACAATAAAGAATCATATACCAAACATAAGCAAACATATATAATAATTTAGTAAGTTAACACAATCATGTAAAATCATACAAATGTGTTTATGTGTCAAAACCTTGAAAATGTCACAACCTGACAACGATAATTCCCAACTCAGAATTCAACAAGCTCCTAGGGGAGTCATGCCAAATTCAATCAGGAACACGGATCCCCTCCTGATTAATATATGCCATCCAGGACCCGTATGATCCAGCATATACTAATAATCGTTTCTTTGGCCATTAATTTTATTAACAGAGCTCCTAGGGGAGGTTAATAATAAAATTAACGTGAGTGTATAACCACCGTTTTAATATTTTATCCATGATTTATAATCACCACCTAGGGGTGTGCAATCATAAATCATACTAAAATACCTTATCCTTTCAGAGATCCAATCTGGTACATGATAGAAATCCCTTCCTAGGGGTTGGGACCATCATGTTCTTCCTATGGACCAACGATGGAGGCCTTAGGTTCTCTCTTCGAAAACCTTCTCCCACTCAATCTTTTGAAGTCAAGGTTTTATTTTAAAATTATGCATGAACAATTTTAATATGAGCGGCACTCCCTATTCTATATGACATGTTATCAATATACATGGTAAATCATATTATAATGCAGACAAGCAAAGCAATCAAGCAAAGCTACAAGCATAATAATAATAACCGTAATATTATGGTTCCACCCTAGAGAATAGAAAAAATAAGATTACAAGAGAATAATCGAGACATTTATCGATTCTTCATCCTTGAATCCTCAAGCTGTATCCTTCTTCATGTAATATCCATCTTCAAGTCCTCAATCCCGTATGAATCGAACACTTCATATTTCCGGTCATATCCAAATTTAATGTTTCTCAGAATCGTCCCAAAAATAAAATTAAAACTGCACTGAAAAAATCGCACCTTTTCTGGACACCTGGCAGCTCTCGGTCGGCAGGCCGATCTGGGTGATCGGTCTGCCGATCATGGTGGTTCGGCCTGCCGAACATGAAGGTTCGGCCTGCCGGCAGAGCACCAAAATTTCTGCCCCACTGTCGGCCTGCCGGACCGTATGTCCGGCCTGCCGATCTGTGACCTTCGGCCTGCCGAACTGTGAGGTCCGGCATGCCGACCGAGCAGAAAACCCTCAATCCAGAAAATACAATTTTAATGCAATTCATCAATTTTATTTTCAACAATTCAAAAACATAAAATTAGAGACTCAGGAAATACCTGGAGGCGCCATCATCTATCTTCAAGATCCGACTTCTCGTCCCGTCTTTTCCGAATAATTATTTAATTACAAAATTCTTACAAATTAAATAATAATTCCTAGACGGAGATGATAGTCCGCCATCTAATTACATGAAAAACCTAGATACACATTCTAACCTCTAAGGAACCATAACCGGTATTAATTAATTAATAAATAATTAAACAACAATTTAATCAACCATAATTAATTAATAAACATTCACCATATAATCCATGACAACATATATATTATATAGAAACCTAGAGTGCCATCTCTCTATAAAATTTAATTCAAGCATTGGAGAGATTAAGATCACAAAATTTATGCATATAACATGATCACAAACTTGCAAATTTATGTAAAAACCTCGGCTCTGATACCAATTGTTGGAAACAAAGTGCGCAGCGGAATTTTTAAAATTTTTCATCAGAGTATTTTCCAAAACACAAGTTTGACATGTTATATGTATAAATTAAACAGATCTTACTAACCTCAGTATGCCGAAGAACCTCCGCGACCTGTGTAGAGAAGTAACGTTCCAGAAGAGCCTCAACCAACTGGTCTTCTTTGCTATTCTCTATCCACAACCGGAGTGAGTGTGGGCTCACACGTACAGCTCTTCCACCGGTGACTCTCCTTCCAACCAATAGAGAGAACCCAAAGCTAGTGTTCGTGATTTGTGAACAAAAGCTCTCAGGGAGTTTTTAGATGCTCACTAGAAGAGTATCACTCTTAATCTCTCAAATTGATCTGAGTAAATCATTAGACTCACTCCCTTTTTATACCTATTGGTCCTTGGGGTCAGTCCATATCAGATTAGGTCTCAAAAATCGAAACAGAATGAAGTTCGGATCAATATCTGATAAGATACGCGTGAAAAACGCGTAATCTTAGCTGTCGCGGTCGGCATGCCGAACTGTGAGATAGGCAGGCCGAACTGGCCAGTTCGGCAGGCCGAACTTTCTGATCGGCAGGCCGAACTGCCGAGAAAAAATCTCCGCGAATCTTTTATTTTCCACCCGAGATTCTAAAGGATAAAGTCTCAGTTTTGATTCAAATAGCTCAATAGAAAAGATATCTGATCAAAACAAACTTTATCAAGATAATCTCTAAGAAAATAAATCAATTCACAATAATTCTACAAGTTTATCTTGTTCTAATTGTCCAAAATTAAAACAACCGATAAACAGACAAGAATTATCCGAACGCCATAATTCAACAAGTTCATCTTGAACTAATTTCTTACATAATTAATTCAACCGATAAACAGACATGAATTATTTGATTCTTATAAATTTTAAACCAATCTGATAAATCCGACATAAGTCACCAATTATTGGAAAAGCACGCCGTGTCGTTACAGGATTTTGTGAGCTAGCAAAGGGGACCAAAATGGACCTATAAAGTTCAAGCTCATGATAATTATGAAACCCAATATCCCAGATATACATTTCACAATTATCAACTCCAACGCTACTCCACTAAAAGCTTGGAGCTGCACTCTCGAACTTTATAGAATTACGAAGCTCGTGTAGCTAAGTCTCCATGACATATCATAGTGTATCGCATCCCCATATGATCATCCATAATCGGCTTAAGGACAAGTTCTGTCTTACCTTCCCGATTATTTTTATCTTACGTTCCATTGTCTCACCATTAGAAAACTTACCATCCAAAGATAGTATACCATTCGGTTACACCTATGTATCCAAATGGTTGAGCGCTCCAGTTTTCCAATTACAGGACAACGCATATAAGAGGATATCATTACTCCTAAAGAGGAGCTATGGATTCCATATCTATGAATAACAAGTCTACGCTACCAAGAGTCATGCCTCCAACGTACCGGCATGCATGCCACTATAGAGATGTGGGAGTCACCCATTGGTACATCAAAAGACACAAGTCGAGACAACGGGCCCATTATTCATCTCAGGATTAAGATACAATACAAATGATTGTCTAAAGTGAATCGATTTGACAAGACAGAATTATTAATCCAAATCAATTCACTTTATGTCCCGATCCAACACATCGTCACCTATGACAATGCGCCAATGTTTCTATTCACGGAGTCCAACTCCGATGGCCAAGACAAACCATCTCCCAAAAGGGATATAGACAACATAACAATCTTTACATGAATAAAGCGCCCAACTTTATTCCCTCGATTGCGGATCATATATTTTAGACCATCACCTTAAGAGTCGTGTCTACCGCATAATCATCCCATCATATGCCCAATTCTTAAGGTTTAGACTGACAGTCTCAGACTACTGTTTGCTTATCATACATTCAACAAATATGAACGTAAAGAGGACAATATTTGGTATATATAAATGAATAAATTCTTTATTGATAAAAATGTCTCCAAAAACGTATTACATTTTTACTCCTTAGAGCATACATGTCTAACAGACACTACCTTAAAATACTAACATTCTAATAATTACGTTAACAAATATTTTCTTTCCTTTTACTATATTTTTAAAAAAAAAGGAGGGGGAGAAAACGACACCTAACATTCCACATAAACTATAGCTTTTAAACGACACAAGGTTAGAAAAAAGACGGCATTTAACGTCACAAGAAACGACAACAATTCATCACAACGCCTAAAACAAAGTCGCAGCAGACGGGGCTTTACTACCACTAAAACCGTGGAAAGAAAAGGACAAACACTTGAAAACGACAACATATTGATGAGCCCCAACTGACTTTAGAAATATGGAGAAGAGGCCTTTCTAATATACTTACCAACTAATAAAAAACGTCATCAACTTGAAAAACGACAACATATTTGGGAAAGACAAAACAATGCCACCTATAAAACGACAATATTTCAAGGGAAAGACAAAAAAATTTTCTGAGTATCGGGACGGGCTATTACCGGAGATCCGGGCCAACCTTGAGGGGCTCCTTACCGAGTATCGGGACGTGTTTGCGTTGTCTCATGAAGATATACCTAGTATCGATCTAAGTGTAATTTGTCATCGACTTAATGTCCGACCCGATCACAAACCGATAATACAGAAGAGAATGGTTTTCAATCTAGAAAGATATACTGTTATTAATGAAGAGGTCCAGAAGCTCCTGAAAAGCATGATTTATCCGAGTAGTTAAATATTTGGAGTGGTTAGCTAATGTTGTCCTCGTCAAAAAGCAAACCGAAAATGGTGTGTTTGCATAGACTACACCGACCTAAATAAGGCCTACTCGAAGGACTGCTTTTCGCTCCCTTGAATAGACCAGCTCATCGACGTAACGGCTGGTCATGAGCTGTTCAGCTTCATGGACACTTATACTAGATATAATCAGATAAGAATGGCGGAGGAGGATCAAGTAAAGACACCTTTCGTTACCGACCAAGTGCTCTACTGCTACGTGGTAATGCCCTTCGGGCTGAAGAACACCGGGGCAACCTACCAGCGCCTAGTCAACAAGATGTTTGCTCAGCTGATCGACAAAACAATGGAGGTCTACGTGGACAACATGCTAGTTAAATCTGTCCAAGCAGTTGATCACATGGCAGACCTCCAAGCAAGCTTCAACATTCTCCAGGAATATGGGATGAAACTTAACCCAATGAAGTGTGCGTTTGGGGTTAGCTCGGGCAAGTTTCTTGGATTTCTGATTAACCACCGAGGTATAGAGGTTAACCCGGCCAAGGCCCAAGCAATTATAGACATGCACTTACCTCGGACTATAAAGGAGGTGCAGAAACTCACCGGCCTGATTGCGGCTCTCTCTAGATTAGTCTCGCGGGCTATCGACAAGTGCTATCCATTTTTTAGGACACTTAAGGGGAGGTTTGAGTGAAGCAGGGAGTATGAAGAAGCCTTTCAGAATTTGAAAAGGTCTTTAGCCATACCCCCGCTCCTGTCCAAACCTATGCTTGGAGAAATATTAACTGCTTATCTAGCCGTGTCCAAGAAGGCCGTAAACTCGGTTATAGTTCGAGAAGAAGACGGAGTCCAAAAACCCATCTATTATACAAGCCATGCGTTCCAGGGTGTCGAGGAACGCTACCCACCACTTGAAAAGCTGGCATTTGCGCTAGTCACCTTTGCCCCAAAGCTGCGACCCTACTTTCAAGGCCACACAATACGGGTCCCAACAAGTTTCCTCTTCGGCAAGTTCTTCAAAGCCTGAAAATATCTGGACGGATGGCTCAATGGTCGCTCAAGCTCGACCAATATGATGTCCACTTTGTACCGAGGACAGCCATTAAGGCTCAAGCCCTTGCAAATTTTATTGCTGAGTTCATTGGTGTCACAACCTGTCTTTTTAGGGCTGTGATAAAACTCTTTCTTGCGTTCTTAATGGCAAAAATTTAGGAAAACTTTTTTTTAAACCAAAATAAATAATTTGCTTACATTAACTTTGGTAACTCCCAAAATACTTTCACATACTTGTGTTTACATAATTAATACTTTTACTTTTACAACATCTTTCTCTTAAACATTTCATTTCAAAATAACTTTAAACATACACAGGGAAAAACATTATAGCAGCGGACTCCATGCCCAATTTGCACACCATCCATCCCTCCGTCAGCTCACCATTTGAACTTATTCTGACATTCTCATCAGAATACCTACAGCATGAAATACTTAATGAGCTAACACCCAGTAAGTCCCATAAATCCCACATGGATATTCAAATGAATGCATGAATCAATTATGCTGTCTTATAAACTTTCCTTATCCTCGTCATTTCTTATCTTTACTATGGCCCAAGTGTTCGTACTATTGCACAATTTCATTTAGGTCTACGTAATACCGTGACCATAGCATATCCTTTAAACTCCCCTTGAGTCAAGAGTTGGTACGGCACTCTTCTTACTTTCTGGTGATATATTTACTAGTCCAATTATTATGGTTGACATGCCATGCATGAAGTGATAATCACATATTATCCTTGAAACATAAATTCTCTTGCATAACATAAATTCTCTTTACTATGTTTCGTTATAAAACGTTCGTTGCTTAATTAATCGAGTTGCATAACTATATACAACTCCAAAAATCATTACCTTTCCTTATTTTTATCTTATCGTATACCATTATCATTATCGAAAAGTGAAACTACTTCTTTTTCCCTTTTTGGGGTCGTTTTCAAACAATTCAGACTACTTAAGAAAAATGACGATTTTACCCTTGACGAGTTAACTAACTTCCCAAGCTCGGTTTCGCTTTTCTAGCGGAAACAATCACGTTCTTTTTTCAAATAACGCCTTAATGGGTCGGGCCTCTTCATTTTCTCTCAAAACCCCTTTTTTCGTAAAAATTTACAGTTTGGCCCCTTAACTAAAAAATTTGACAATTTTACCCCCGGGGCTAAAATTTTCCTCTTTATACCAAAATTTTCTATTCTTCATAAAGAACATTTTTACTTAAGGTATCATACCTTAAATCATTTTGAAAAGTGACTTTTTTTGCCATTTAACACTTTTTTTTACTTTTAACAAAATCTTGAAAAATCAAAAACTCACAAATTGTTGAGTTTTTGACGAACCGTTCATGCTGCCCAATAGTTTCGTTAAGATCTACAACTTTTGTGTTTTAACTTTTCCCAAAATCTCACTGTACAAGGTGTTTTTGGCTATTTTTTAAATCTTCCGAGAGGGAACTTTTTATTGCAATTTAGTCCCTACAGTATTTTTACAAAAATCTGTTTCAAAATTACAAATCTACCCCTGTAGAGACCATTTCATACCTTATTCAAATCATTCTCATGCTCAAACATCATTTTTACTTAAACTAACCTCAAAATTACAAAAGTATTGCTTTTGCAAAAAGTACCATTTTGCATCATAAACAAAAGTTTCACAACTTAAACATGTCATACTTCACATATACATGAAATTTCATCAAATATGTGCTCAAGAACTCACATGGGTTTAAAGAAATAAAAATCAAAACAAAATTCAAAACTTTGAACTTTAAAACTTACCCAAATAACACTTTTTTTTATTTCTAGCCTTCCAAGGCTTCTTGAACTTCTTTTTGGGCTCCCTTTTCATGCAAAAACACTATGAATTAATTTTCCCTTCAACCCATGAAAAATCCCTTGAAAACTTGCTAAAAAGTTTAAGATTTTACTTTAAAACTTGTAAAAAATCCTTGGGCTTTGCTTCTAAAACTTGTTTGGGGTTATTTTTGCAAAGTTTGGGGTTGAGAAATTTTTTTGAGAGTCTCCTTCAATGGCTGCCGGAGCTAGGAAGAAGAAGAAATGATTTTTTTAGGTAAAATCACATTAAATGCTCACTTATCCCATTTGGTGACTCATGGTCACCCACTTGATTACCCCTAGGTGTCATCATGTTATTGGGCCACATTGCATGGCTTGTTGGCCCAATATAATTCAAGTAAGTGTCCACTTTGTGGAGCTAAAAATTTATACTGTGTAATTTTTCACCATATAGTATTTTTCCTATACTGTCATGGTCAAATGAGTGTACTTTCTATCCTTAGACTGTATAAAAATATTTGACTTACTTTTCATTCACTTTTGAAGGCCAATCATAACATTTTTCATATCTGCATTTTCACTTAGCAGTATTCTTATACTGCTCTGGCCTCCTTTCTACCCCGGTTAGGTTTTGGACAACCTCTATGTCCTATTTATATTCTAATCATCCATTTGTTTATATCACAATTTTACAATTAATTATGACATAAAATTCATTTTATGGATATTATGCACAAATTTTTGAGTAATTAAACTCATAAAATCTGTATTCAGCAATATCCAACATTGCATCACATTTGTCATGAAATTTGCAATCAATGCAGTTTATTCATATTTTATCGTAATTTTTACAAAAATTTATATTTTTAAAAGTAAATTCATTAATTAAACCCAATTAAATATAAAGTTTTATTAATGAAATTTTTTCGATCATTACAATTAGTGCCGAGCAAAGCACACGATTGGCTAAGAAGGCGCTCGTGGAAGTACCAGACACCCCTGGCTATAGTGAGGATCACCCCACGTCGAAACCAAAATGGAAACTTTTTGTCGACGGATCCTCCTGCGCAGAAGGCTCAGGCGCCAAGCTGGTGTTGACAGGCCCGGACGGGAACAAGGTTATCTACGCACTTCGGTTTGACTTCAAAGCTTCAAACAACGAGGCAGAATACGAAGCACTCTTGATCGGACTTCGGATTACCAAGGATTTGAGGGTCGATCGTATAGTCATCTATAGTGACTCGATGCTCGTAGTCCAACAAGTTACTAGAATATTCCAAGCCCAAACAGACTCAATGGCCGCATATTTACAAAAGGTCAAGATGCTGCTCGGGCAGTTCAAGTCTTACTCATTCAAGCAGATTCTTGGGTTAGAAAACTTGGAAGCGGATGCGCTTGCTCGGTTGGCCTCGGGACTAGGCGACAGTGACCTAGCGTCGGTCCCCATTGAAAGGTTAGCCGAGCCGAGCATAAACAAAGGAGTAGCGAGTGTAGCAGAAGAACATATGGCCACATGGATGGATCCGATCATTCGATACCTGACCACAGCCGAATTGCCCAGCGAGCGAGAAAAGGCACGTCAAATTCGCAACAGCTTGGCCCGGTATTTGGTGATTGGCAAAAAACTATATCGACTAGGCTACACAACACCATGTTTAAAGTGTGTAGGACCTAAAGAGGGTGAATATCTAATGAAAGAGATCCACAAAGGCCCTTGTGGTAACCATTCTGGAGGGTGATCATTGACCCAAAAATGTCTCCGACAGGGCTATTATTGGTCGACCATAGAGAAGGATTGCAAGGATTTCATGCAAAAATGCCTCAAGTGCCATCAATTTGCACGGGTGCCTGGACACCACACCGAGCTGCTCACCTCAGTAACATCGGCATGACCATTCGCAAGATAGGCCATTGATTTTATCGGGCCCCTTCCTCAAGCCTGATCCTAATTTAAGTACTACATTGTGGCCCTAGATTACTTTACCAAATGGGTCGAGGTAGAGCCATGTACTAGCATGACCGAGGCAAAGTGTGCCAATTTTGTGTGGAAAAACATCATTTGCTAGTTCAGAATCCCACATACTATCATGACCGATAATGCCAAATAGTTCAAGTCCTCAAGTCTCCTCCACCTGTGCCAACAGCTCAGCATCAGGAAGGTCTTCTCTTCTCCGAGCTACCCATAGAGCAACGGGCAGGTAAAAGCCATTAACAAAGCAATAAACGACAACTTAAAGAAAAAGCTCAAGGGCCTCAAGGGAGCATGGATTGATGAGCTCCCAAAAGTGCTCTGGGCTTACCGAACAACTGCCGAGACAGCTACCGGAGAGACCCCCTTCTTGCTTGTGTATGGGGCAGAAACTATCATCCCGGTCGATGTAGGATTACCGAGCTTCAGGGTTGAACACTATGACGAAATTCAAAATGCCGAAGTCATGATGTCTGAGCTAGACTTACTCAAAAAAAAAAAAAAAACCAGGCAGCAATCCGTTATGCAGCTCGAAATCAAGTCGTTGCTCGGCACTACAACAAACGGGTCCAATCGAGAAGTTTCAAGATCGAAGACTTAGTACTCAAAAAGGTCACAGTTTCACAACTCGGGGTGGGATCCTTTGGTCCAAAATGGGATGGGTCGTACAGTGTCGTTGATATTGTCCGGCCAGGCACTTATAGACTGTCTGACATGGAGGGTAATTTACTCGGTCATCCTTAAAACGCCAAGCTACTTAAGAGATTCTTTTGTTGATTGAAGCCAGAAACCCTTTTGACCTCTGGCTATATTCTTTTTATAACTAGACCTATTGAATAGGACTAGAATGTAAATATAAAACATCAATGAAATATAAATTCCTACACTGTTCCATCGAGCAATAAGTGTTTAAGGAATAGACAAATCTCGAAGAAGGATACCGTAAGTCCAGCCCGGAGGACCAGACTACAACTCTTGAAGAGGGAGAGTCATCCTAATTAACCGGACTAGGGGTTGATCGGCGTTTAGCCAATCATTAGTCTGTCGCTGTGCAGATCGCCCAAAGAGTCACCTAGCATAACTATGGCTAACCAATATTAGACTTGTAAAAGTTTCCATAAATTTAAACAAGTCTAGGGGCGACAGGGTACGGGTTATCACACACCGTTGTGCTCTGCCCAAGCAAGATATGAGGGTACCATGCTTGGATTAACTCAATAATCACTACCAAGACATTAAACTCGGCATCAACAGGGATGAAAAAGGGAGTGAAAGATAGGCCAGGGACGCCCCTCCCGAGGAACATCCAACTTGGCGAAACGAATTCCCATTTCAATTCCAAGGCTGAGGTCAATGTTAACTTGGCGAAACGAAGGCTAAATTACATTCCCGAGAAACTCCTCACCCTGAAGTATGGGAATATCTACTCGAGAACAATCGTACTCAAAAAATATAAAAAGCATAATATATAAGAATCTAAGAAGCGATAAACTTGTAAAATAAATTTTCATTAAAAAGTGGTGGTACGGAGATATAATTAACCAGGCACCTCCTAAGCCCGGATAAAGAAAATAAAAACAAAAAACAACGAGACAAAAAGCTAAGCCTAGGCCCCATCCCCTGCAATGTCTTCCTCGCCAATGCCCTGCTCGTCCCCATTGTCGTCGCTGTCCACTTCAACAACCTCTTCCTCCTGGTTCGGTTGCTGAGTAGTGCTCTGCTCTGGCTCGACTATGAGTAACCAGTCGAAGCTCTCAGCCTTAGGATGTTTCTGGAGCAGATAGTTTCGGAGGTCAGTCATGTCGAAGTAGTAGTAGTCGGCATACTCTGGGGACGCCTTGAAATCTTCCACTACTTGGGTAAGTTAACTAGGGAGCTCATCCCAGAAACGTCGGTTCTCTGCCTGTGAGGCTTCTAACTAGCCCCTAAACAGAGTGACCTTGTCCTTCGCCTGCTCGGCAGCTCTCATCGCCTCATCGGCTGTTGCCTTAGCCTAGTCGGCTACCTCTTTTGCCTTCTGAGCCTCATCCTCGGCCTGATAAAGATACGCCTTGATTTGATCAAGCTCGGGTGTTCTTTTCATTGAGTTCCTTCTCGGCTCCCTTTTTGTCGAAAAAAGTCTTTTTGTGCCTTTCTTTCTCCCGACTGAATTCCTTCAGCCCAGTTGAATAGGCCATGCGTAAGAAGGCCATGTCTGAGGAGAACAAAACTTTAGCGTGCGACAAAAATAAGAGGAAAAGAGAAGAAACTTTGGGTGGGATAAGCACTCACCTTGGCGGCAAAGCGGAAGGCAACTTCGGACAGGCCCTAGAAGTCCTTTCCTCGGAGGCTCACCAAAAAGTCCTCATGCGGGACCGTATCCCCGAGGTGATCAAGGATGTACCGGTGGTAGTTCGCGCACCCCTTCAGGTGGTTTCTCGAAGAGGGCACCATTGTTGTACGGCAGCAGGAGGTGTTTCGCTTGACGAAGCCTTGGTCCTCGGTGGCTAGGGCGGTAGCTCTTGAACTGATGTGGAGGGCTGCTCGGGTCAAAAAGGAAGCTTTGTCCTCGGAGTCCTCTTACGCTTTTTTTTTATCTCCACGGCCTTGCCTTTCTTCTTGTGAAGGCTCTCCATTAGAGCCCGCCTCTCCTCTGCAGTGCAAGGCTGTGAAGACATTTCTGCAAAGTCAAAATCTTCCCAAGTTAGAACAAGGTCGCAAGCTAAAAAAAAAAAAAAAACACTAGGCTAACCTCTGATTCGAAGCTGGCAAGATGGGTATAGGAGCCGAATCACGTCCTCAAGGTCCTCGTCCACCACGGGTGGTCCCGTGTCGAAAGAGCCACTCGATGAGTCCTTAGAGCTGAACGATGGTGGCTCCCTTGTTGGCCACCCGGATCAAGAAGTGCTTGTCTCCGGGATATCTATGGCACTCGGCCTCACGATTGTGACCTGCTCGGTCGGATGTTCGATGGGGGATTTATTCTGCTGGGTTCCTTGAACCAGCCATAATGGGGGAGGGTCTCCTTCCTAAGTAGAAATGATTGTTGTCTTGTTGCTTTCGACTTCTTAAACAGGTCTTCGACTGCCCTGATTACATGGCTCGGCTCCCATGGCCTTTTTGACCATGTATGCCCTTGCTCGAATGTGCTCGGGACACGCTGATCTACAGGGACAACCTTACCAGCTCAGGCTAAATAGTTACCCCCGACGTAGAACCACTCATATTTCTAGAGCTTGTTCTAGTCGGGGTTGCCCAAGATAAAGTCATTCCTAAAGTCAGTGACGTAATACCACCCAGACTGTCGAGGAAGCTTCTTCATATTATATACTTGCTTGAACGCTTCCAATGGCATCTCGGTGGCCCAGTGGTACCTCTAAATGATGTACATCCAGATCAGCGACTGTAGCTGTTCGGGTTAAGCTGAGTTGGGCACGCGTTCAGGTCATTTAGTGCTTGGCCGAGAAAGGGATGAAACGGTAAGTGCAGCCCAGCTTTACAAAACTCCACATATAAGGTTATGCAGCCCTCAAGTGGAGTCACGGGTGAATCATCCTCCTCAGGCGTGATGAGAATGACGTCGTCTGGGATCTCGAACTCGACACGAAGATCCTCAAGCCGAGACTCCGTCATGGCGCTGGAGTAAGCTGCTGCCGAAGTCTGCCCGGGCCTGGTCACTCCGTAGGTTGTCACTCCCCGGACCCGAGTGACCCAGACCTTTTCGTCCTCTTCTTTTTCGATGACCTGCTCAGCCTCCTCTGTTGCCTCCTCGGCTCCCCGCTCTTCCTCGGAGATGTGGACGATTATCCTGCCCGCGACCTGGACAGGGGCCCCGAAATCTTGACCGAAGGTGCTTGGAACATCGCTTGCTGCCTCCAGCTCAGCTTGCTCCCTAGCGGTAACTCGGGAGGAGCCTGCAGTAGCCGCCTTGACGTATAGGTTCTTGCCTCTACACGGCCTCACAGGGTGTTCCCTATCTAGCAGGTTGAGGAACTACTGCTCGGGGACCGTCTAAGAGTCGACCCTCAATATTTGGGCCAACCAGTCAACCTCATCCTGCTCTGGGGTCAGACCTTCGATGTCAACCTCTACAGAAGACGATTGAGCCTCAGGACTGCTTTCCAACCAAGAAATATTGACGTTATGTGTTTCTGACAAGTCACTCATTTTTTTCACGCTTCTCAAGAAATTACCTAATCGGACTGTGGAAGCTTGGGAACGTAAAGTTCTTGGGCTAGTAACTACGGCTCGATAGCTAAAAACTCAGTCGTTATGAAATGTGGTCTTAATTGCATGAAAATGACGGGAAAAAAGGCCCTATTTATAGCCATTTTAGGTAAAAAAAATCCAGGTGCAAAAAACAAAGAGACGCGATGATTACGCCTGTTAGGAGGCGCAGTCGTTCGTGGTGCGACATGTGTCTCCCAAGTTCCCACGCACGACCTTTCGTTTCATGCTACATCAGGGCACTGCTTCGCCTTCCTTTCTTAACTGACCTCACCTACCCGGTCGGACACCGACTAGGTGAACTGGGGGGCTACTATTGAGGGTGAGCTTGGCGCCACCGCTAAGGAGCCATACTTTTAGTGGTCGGCCAAACAGCTCAGCAGAGTTACCAAGGGCATACTACTGATCCCGATGACCCTAGATACCACGTTCGAGGTTCTTCTCAGGGTTGCTAGGGCTACACCTCGGCAGGTTGCCTTCTCGGACTAAGTACCAGCTCAGGTCAGATTACTCTCACTTGAAAGTGAACTGCTACTCGCCATCACAGGCCAACAAATGGCAAACAACTCGCCGTCGGATGGAAGCTAATCTATTGACAAAGGGACGTGACACTTGTCACCTATCACCTGACCCGCCTTGATGTAACACCCGGGTTATGGACAAAACCTACCTAACACCCGGTCTAAGTGGTAGCCTATAAATAAAACGCATTTATTGCATCCAAGGCATGCATGCTCCTTCCACCTAACAAGCTCTCGTCCTTTGCCGAGCAACTCCTGCCTTGACATTGGAGAGCCCTTGTCTGTTGACTGACCAGTCTTTCCTTACCTCCAAAGCGTCCCTCCTCTTGTTGCAGGCCTACCCGATTAGGCAGAGACGATCAAGGAAGAGCTGAGTACCGTGCGCCGCCGCACGCAGTGTTGATTTGACGCCGAACCTCGGTAAGCATCAACAAAGCTAAAAACAACTTATTTTAAGCCATTCCAAACATAGCATGCACTCCAAAAGCTACTTTTTAACATATTTAGATGGATTTTAAAATAGTATTTTTGGCTTTTATAACTGCTTTTATGAGAAGGCAACTAGTAAGTGCTCATAAAAAAAATTTATTTACATTTTGACATTTTATTTAATAATAACAAATTAAAAATTTCATTCATATATTTGAATTACTCTCTTTTTTTTATACTGATAAGACACTTTGACTTTTTAACCAAATAGATTCAAAAAGTTTTTTTCCTTAAATCAAAAAACATTTTTCTATATATTATCCAAACACTAATTAAAACCAAAACTATTGTACAATTTGAATTCTTCTTTTATATATATATATATATATATATATATATACACCAAAATATTATTAATTTTTTCCACCTAAAAAATATTTTAAAATTTTAAAAATTATATATATTAGTAAAATGAAAAAGAATATATTAGAAACATATTCAATATAACAAAAAAATAACACAAAATTTTCAAAAATAAAAAACTCAGATAATATTAATAAAATTTCTTTCATATTTTTGAAATTTTCATTGGTATTTTTACTTTTTAAAATTTCAAAATATTTTTTAAGCATGAAAAATAGTCAATAATTTTTTAAAGAAAATTTTGTATATCAAAAAAAGTAGTATTAATATCAAAAATTTTAGATCTAGATAGTAATATGTTTTTTAATTGATTTTTTTTAATCATCAATAAAGACTCTTTTTCATTATAATTACAATTTTTTTAGTTATTTTTATAATTAAGATTACTAAAATACCCTTAATTTTAAAATTATTTGTCAATTTGCTGTTAAAATTCTAACAAAATGACCATATTTGTTAATAGTTTATAAACGGATGTTATGTTTTAAAATTTAGAAGGTAAAATATTACAAAAGTTGTAATTAATCTTAATAAAATACAATAGCATCCCAATATGCGACAAAAAATGAATCACTTGCCACATGAATAATATTCCTATCTTCGAGAAAAGATGAAGATTTTAGAAAACCTAAGCCTTGTTTGGTATTGTTTTGAATTTTTTGTAAATGTTTTACATATTTAAAAAAAATTTAAAATACTATTAATATAATTCTTAAAAAAAATTTATATTTTAAAATAAAATTTTTTTTATCTATTTTAAAAATACTATCAAACAAACGAGCCAAAAGAATTTGAGATTTTACAAAAAGGTATCTGCTCCAGCGAGAAATAACAAAAGGGTTGGCATGTGTTGAGAAAAATGAGAAGTTTTTCGCCAAAAAAAAAAAAAAAAAGGACCATACCCATAACTGTAAGTTCCAGACACTGCTGGGCAACTTGAGCTGAACCAACCAGCATAACTCCGATCGTCCACGTGGCAATAAGTGACATCATCATAGCTGACATGGAGAAATCCGAAGCGTACCACGGTCCACGGCCGACATCGTCCACAGGAAACTAGCGCGCTCTCTTCCTCCTATGGTCCCTGTCTCCCCACTTGTATCATTTTTGTTTTTACTTATTTATTAAATTAACCCCTTTCTCGTCCCGTCTCTCTCTACTTTTATTTTTCCTTGTTATTTTTTTTTTCTTCGTAATAAGTCTCTCTCTCTCTACAATTCTTTTTGGAACCTCTCGACAACCTTCTCCTCCTTCTTCCCGTTTTAGCTACTCGGAACTCAGCTCCAACTTCTGCCGGAGACGACGTCGTCTCCGAGACTGAATCGCTGGCATTATTATCTTTTTAATATTATATTTTGTTTTGTTTGTTTCTAAGTATGGGATTGCCGAGCGATGACGTCGTTTTGATCCAGAAAGGGAAGTCTCCTGGAGAGCCGTCTGTGGTCACCGTTAATTGCCCGGATAAGACCGGCCTCGGATGCGATATTTGCAGAATAATTCTGGATTTCGGGCTATATATCACCAAAGGAGGTATGTTCTAGAAACACAAAAAAAAAAATAAATAAATCCACTTTTGTAATTTCATGTTCAGATTACTTTCTTTCTTACCTTTTTCGTTCCACGAGTTTGTAGCTGCTATTTTTTACTTTCTAATTGTGTAATACTGTGCTTTTAATAGTTTTAGAGTTTTTTTTTTTTTTTTTCCGGTTAAATTGCGTTTTGGCGCAAGATTTTTGTTCATTTATAGTTCATTTTGTAATTTTTGTACTTTTGGAGCCCGTGAACTTTAATTATGCGGCTCTTTCTTCAATTTAAATTTACTTTAGCCCTTTATGTTAATTTAATACGATACAACTAAAATAAGCTCATAATTTTTTTTAAGGTAAGTCATTATTAAATTTTGAAAACCAACTGGTTAATGTATCATTTTTGCTAATAACAAAAGGTTTTATAAATAAATAAATAAAATTAATTTGACATATGAAAGAAAACTATGTGGAAAAAGAATACTTTTGACTTATATGTAGTAGACCACTCAAATTACAAGCTTAAAAAGTCTAATGTATAGTAGACTAATCAATCTTATTGTCTCAATGAGAGTCCTAATTCGAATAAAATACGGAATAAAAACACTTCTTATAGTCTTCTAAAGAATCCTAAGCGAACTCAAATTAAACATAGATGATATAACAACTAAAGTGTCCGTTTAGCACTTCAATTTTAACTTGCTACAGTGTAATGCTTTCCCATGCCACAGCTCTTAAACTTAAAAATTCAGTTACAACTGAAGTGTCGAATGGCCTAAAAAAAAAAAAATCCGAATAAAAACGTAAATTTTTTAATTTTTCTGTCAAACATAAGTTCTTTGGAGGATTCATGTTGACTTTTGTCGACTCAAGGTCCTCAATCCCATTTGTCAACCTTTTTTACTTGCTAACATATTGTACGAACAAATGAGACTTTTGGAATGATGGCACAGATTTAAGCTGAAGTTTTGTCTAAAGAGTACTGTAGATTCTTTTTTTAGTCTAGGAACACAGATATATAGAAATAATGCATGGTCGAGCAATAGATATTAATGTTTTCTGCAAGTTTAATGTTTAGAAAGACAAGATTCTGTGCTTTTGATGTTAAATGTTGTAGGTGATCGTTATATTATCTACGACTTAAATGTTTAGAAAGATTCTGTGTTTGACGTGGAATTCCTGTGTTTTTATACATTTCTGTCTTAGATATTTCAACTGATGGGATCTGGTGCTACATAATATTGTGGGTCGTACCGCATTCCAGCTTAGTTATTGTGAAATGGTCAAGTTTGAAGAATAGGCTTCTTTCGGTATGCCCATCATGTTCAATGTCTTTTCTCCTTTACGAGCAATCTACGATTTCATCATCTTCTCCTGTTTATCTACTGAAGTTCTTTTCCCTCGACCGGAGAGGATTATTACACGGTAAAGTGTTTTATTTTCGTTTTTCGTTTTTGTTTGAATCCTGAATTTCATGTGATTCAACTGAAAAAGAAAAAGGGAAGACAATGTTGTTCGTATGCTATAATATGGTTGTTACTTTCTCTAGATGTTACACAAGTTCTAAGTGAGCTTGAGCTTACAATCCAGAGAGTGAAAGTAATGACGACTCCAGATGGCAGTGTCTTGGACCTGTTCTTTGTAACAGATAATAGGTAAAAGCTATTTTTTGTTGGGGGGTTAATTTATATAAATAGGAGTCAAACTGCATGGAATTGCTCTACATTGGTTTCATTTTCATTGAGGAAATGTCCAGGCTTTGCTTCATTGGCAGTCATGTTTAGCCCACTCAGTAAGAGGTTGGCTTTTGGGAAAACCTAAATTATATCATCCGTATTTGCTAAATTGATATGTTCAAATTTTCTCTTACAATAACTTGGGACTTTCGTTTGTATCATTTGTTTCTAAAACGCTTAGACTTCTGTTTCATTCGAATATAACGTTCTAATTACACCAAGACACGTTTTATTGTGTTATCAAATTTTTTACTCCTAAGATGTAATAGCAGAAAACAGATGCTCAGATGCAGGTCCTAAACTTGATTAATACTTTTGCTGTCATGTTATCATATTCATTATTGCTGGCCAAATTTTTTCTTTCAGGTTTTGCATTATTGCATACTTAGTTGTATAATATAGCAAGTATGGACCTAAAATGGCTCTTCCAAGATAGCTTCATAGTTTAAATGTTTGAACGATTCTGTAAAATATCAATCATGCGATTTCAAACTGTAGTTTATCAAATATTATGTCTCATGGTCTCCAAGGGAACTCTAATGTTTATTCATTCATTTAGCTTTTTTTGATATATCCCTATGTTCTCAATTCAGGGAGCTATTCCACACAAAAGAACGGCAGAGTGAGACTTTGGAACAATTGCATGCTGTACTTGGTGACTCATGCATCACATGTGAACTTCAGTTGGCAGGTCCTGAGTATGAACGTCATCAAGGCATAACTTCTCTTTCTCCCGCAGTAGCTGAAGAACTCTTTAGTTGCAAATTATCAGAGAAAGAAATACACACTCAAGCTTTGACTCCAGATATGACGAAGTTGAAGAAAGCCAATGTGACAGTGGACAACTCATTGAGCCCGGCTCATACGTTGTTACAAGTTCACTGTGCTGATCACAAAGGGCTCCTTTATGACATCATGCGGACGTTGAAAGACTGTAATATTCAGGTAAGGGTTTCTGTCTTTGGTTCTTCAGAAATTTAGTTTGGATTATTCAGTTGCTCCATTTGATCGGCCATGTTTGACATTCATCTCAAACAATATGGCATGAATACAGATGTCGTATAGTTGTACTCCAAGTTGACAAATTTCCTTGAGTTGGCTTCTGTCCCTTTCATTTCAAAGAGTAAAATCCTAAAACAAACACCAAATTAAATCCCATTAATTCAATTAAACCCCTCTTTAACTAGCTCGGAAACTATATATTGAAGCCAGTGTCCTATCTTTCCTAGTTTCCCATGGAATCATAACAGAAATTGTTAGCCTGGTCCAAAGGATTCAAGCTATGTACCGCCTTAACTAGTTGGCATTAGGAAAACAATCACCCATTGCCATAATCCGCCAGTCCACTTGTTCATGTTAGCTAATGGTCTATTCTTCAGTTTCTATATCTCACGGTTTTTTCCCCCTTAAAATCAGGTAAATTCCAATCTATGAATAATTAGTGTCATGACGATGGTTAATGGATCAATATTTGAAATGGCTTGTAGTGATGCGGTCAACTGGGTGATTCTTCTTTATTGTTTCCCTTTTACCGTATCTTTTTGGATTAGACTTGAATCAAATTTCCTAAAGTCCGATATTCACGATTGTTTCAATTCATTGATATTGATGACATAGTTAAGGATTGCTAATTGCCTTTTTCCTTATTTGTTTGTCTGTTTGCTCTTTTCCGTCCTCATTCAGATAGCTTATGGTCGATTCTCTCCAAATGCAAAAGGCTATCGAGATTTAGACCTTTTTATTCAGCAAAAGGACGGGAAAAAGATTGTCGATCTCGAAAAGCAGAGTGCGCTTTGTTCGCACTTGAAGGTGGAAATGCTTCACCCCCTGCGTGTTATCATCACAAACAGAGGGCCAGATGCTGAACTCTTGGTTGCTAATCCAGTTGAGCTATCAGGAAAAGGAAGACCTAGAGTTTTCTATGATGTGACACTTGCTCTAAAGACTCTTGGCATCTGCATTTTCTCGGTAAGACAGAGCAGTATCAAGTGAAAGTGATTAAGAAACTTCCCATCTGCACAACATACAGTTTGATATCGTAGAACACTATTGGATAATTTATGCAATGTATATCCCAGTTTTGGGTGTTTATTTTTATTTATTTATTTATTTTTTTTGTAGAGGGCTCTTTTAAGTGACAGACAATTTAGTCAGATTCTGTACGTTTACCTATGTCACTCTTACCATATATATATTGTACGTCACCAAAAAAAAAAAAAAAACTGTGGCAAGAAGTTCACTAGCTACTTTTCACCATCACTAATCACATGGTTGATATTGCTTCTTCGTTTTACCCTTTTGTTTTTTGGTTTGAAGGACCAAGATCAATTATAAACTCGTAACGTTTTGATGCGTGGTTTTCAGGCTGAAATAGGGAGGCATTCGGCATCAGATCGTGAATGGGAGGTGTACAGATTTCTGTTGGAGGAGAGCAGTAGATTTCAACTAGCTAATATGGTTGCTAGGAATCATATTGTGGATAGAGTAAGAAGAACACTGATGGGCTGGTGAGTTTAGGTGCCTTTTTTTTTCTCTTGTAAAGATGGAAAAATAAATATATTATCTACTTGGTCTGCTTGCATTCTGGGATTGTCTTCTCCATTGATGTCAGTATCCCTATGATCTTGTGCATATATCATTTCTATTGTGAATATCTCGTGTGTTAGCTGTGTGTATTTTTTTTTAGCAAACAAAATAAAAAAAAAAGAAAAAAAGAAAAAAGAAGCGGCTTTATGTGATTTAAGGGTGATCATCACTCGTGTTACGAAGAGAATTTTATATCCCAATGTCACTGCTGACGTCACCATCCTATTCAGCTTTAATTTCCAGCAATTTTATAATAGGGAATGCAATGTTATTCTACTGATAAAGCATGGATATTTTAGCTACCTTTTAATGATATGATTTGCCATGAGAAGCAACTTTGTATCACATATTGTAAATTTTTCATATAGATAGTCGTAGCTTACACTCTTAAAATCTTAATCACAAATTTACCTTAATTTCCACGTAAAATGAGATGGCAAGCGACATTGACTGATGTAGACATAGTACTTAATTATCAGGACAAATTTTTAAGTAATTAAGTAGCTTAAAAAGTAATTTTCATAAGGCAACAAGAGAAGAATCTTACCGGCTGTTTGGATGAGTAGTAAAAACTATAATTTTTATCATTTTTTTTAGTTATAAAAAGTGTAAAGTTTTAACATGTTATAGTAACAATAAAAAAATTATTATAATGTAAAGATCTCATATGTTATAATAAAAGTGGTTCTCTTAACAATTTTTACTATCTTTTCAAATATTCTTTTAGTTTTTATTGAATAAATTAATAACATTAGAAGAAACAAGAATAGAGACACAAGTCACCTTTTACGTTAAGAAGAAAAGGCCAGGCTTAATCGCAGAACAGTGAAAGGACACCATGTTAAACTTTTTCTTATCATATGAGGAAAGTACTTATTTATTGCCGTATTTTAATGACCTTTCTTTCTCTATAATACGCTGGAAGTTTTTTTTTTTGGTAGATTCACTGGAAGTATTTAATCAGATACTATTGTCACACTTCAAACCACCATCAATTTTGTTAATATATTTTTTCTGATGATACGAAAAATCATATTTTTTTCCCCTCCATACTAAAACAAGGGAATTTCTATGCTACACATTGTTCGTTTTCATAATCACTAGGAATTGTTGTGACAACCATGGAATCACTTTTTCAACAGTGTGATTTACGAGTATTCACATTAAAAACTTGTTAACAATTTGCTGTTTTTACTAATGGTAGTACTTTTTTTTATCCATGTTTTATGAACGAAAGCAGTTCAATATACACGTGAATTTTAACATAAATATTCATAAATAAGAAGCGTGCCTGTAGAGAGGATAGTTTTTATTGTAAAAATTTACTTTAAAACCATAAGAGTATTTGGTAATTAAGTTGAAACTTAAATATTATAAGATGTGAGAAATTTATACTGTAGCATCTTTTTATTTATATTATAGTTTTATATTATAACAGTTAAAACTTTAGTATTAAAAATTGGTGCTTAAATACTCTTACATATTTGTGTAAAGAAGAACGAGAAATTGGAAACTCGAATAGACATATATATAATAACATAAATAACAAAATAGGCATTTTATTATCTTTTGCATCACCCAATTTCTCTGAAATCTTAATTTTATCCCTCCACTTTTAAGTCTCTCTCTATCTCCTGTGCCGCACAATACCGTGCACATGTTGCTCTAGCCATCGATTGTCACCGAACATCGAGATTTCACCATCCGTCACGATATTTCTTTAGCCAAAGTGTGTAGATAGTTTATCCATCTATTTCTGTGAAGTTGCAATTATTACAGAACACTAGATTAGAAAGTTTTTAAAAGTTTTAAAATCTGAATACTATGATTGCACGCAGTATAGATATGTCGTTGACAATGTGTTTAAAGTGCCAAGTCAAAGGTCACAGTATGATCCTACGTGAAAAAAAAAAAAAAAAATTTCTCCTAAAGTACTTTATTATAAATATGTTATGTATTTTAAATAGGAAAATCTAGGGTAGTGCGAACTTTTGCCACACTGCCCGTAATGTCTGTATTTGTGCCATTTAAAAGTGATCCGTTGATGTGCAATTGTTGAGCTTCACGCTTCTTTATGTGGAGACTTCCGAAGGTAAAAAGAAAAATTAGGATTGGAAATTGCTGAGAAAGAAAGCCAAAAAAAGAAACAATCTTTGTTATTACTCAAAAAGATATATTAGCGGAGCTTGAATCTCCGTAGGAAAAGAAGAGAGAGATCAGAACTTGAAGCTATCAAATTTCTGGTAATTTCTGCAAGAAAGTGAATTTTGTGTGTTTTTTGTCCAATATAATATAATCATATGGTACGAAGTTCGCGATAGATTTACGAAAGTTAAATGAATGTCACATGAAAGATAAAAGTGTAAAACAGAATTATGAAAACCAACATAAAGATTTATGTTTTTGCTCCTTCTATAGCGAAAACGCTTCGTTCTTTCTTCACTTTTTGATTCTTTCACAATAAAAGGTTTGAATCTCTTTGGTCCTTCTACGTGTTTGATATGAAGTCTTCAACCGAGGAAACCAAAAAACACAAGGTTTACTTTTATTTTGGAAGGATCCCTTGTTCTTTTTTCGGGATGAAAAACTTTTAAAAATTTTTCTCTTCACTCTTGTTAAGGAACGAAGAAAAGGAAATCATCATTCATCTCTGCCTATAGGAAATATTAACAATGTGATTTGCCACTTCTCCTAGCGTTTACAAATAAAGCCAAGAGTCCCATTTATTTCTCTCTTGTTCTCCATTCTCTCAAATTATTCTACGCCCCTCAACTTTTCTCTTATTCTCCTCTTTCCAAATCTTTTTTTTTTGTCACCTAGCAAATGCGGAATAAAAACACTTGCCAAGTCCACGTGGTCCAGCTCCCTTCCACTACCGAACCAATTTTGGTGCCCCACGTGTAATCCAATCATTATCTAATTCTCCAAAACCTTATTATATACAAAACTATAAACCGGAAGGAATTTCAAAGAAATGGTAGCACCACAGTCCACCCAGGCATCATAAATGCTTCGTAAGACGGTAGCGGGGACAAGTTCGAGACAGTTTGACATACAGTGTTTTTTTTAGTTGAGTTTTATACGGTGTTTGAAAAGGTGGTAGGAATCAGTAGAAAGAATCACTTTTACTGTAACATATGAGAGTTTTATACTGTAGTATATTTTTTTATTGTTATTGTATCATATAAAAATTTTATACTGTTTATAACTGAAATTATCAAACACCGTATAAAACTCAACAAAAAAAAACACTATACAAAAAATGCGGACCAAATAAATCATTTCTTGTACTTACACGTGTAACAATGGTAGTCCAATTATCCAAACTCATGAGCAGTAAATGCAAAATCACACGTGTTGAAAGCGCTGACGCACCACAACACCACCAACGAAAAGCTCTC
The DNA here is from genome assembly GCA_025403435.1 of Artocarpus heterophyllus. Classification (NCBI taxonomy): domain Eukaryota; kingdom Viridiplantae; phylum Streptophyta; class Magnoliopsida; order Rosales; family Moraceae; genus Artocarpus; species Artocarpus heterophyllus. Next base: position 8,544,210 of record CM046338.1, on the reverse strand, counting down.
CGACTCCACCTGTTGCTTCTCTGAAACGCCAGATCGACGCCATCTGAACCCCCCTCGACTTCGATTATTTTAATAAAAACCCATTTTTGCTACAAACCGGTGTTTCTTTTCCTTTTTTTTTGTTTGTTTGTTCTATTGTTGTACGAATTACTTGTTTTGTCGGCAACGACCGAGACATTCACTTTCAAGTTTCAAACGTTGGCCAGTCTGATCATCCCGTGTGGTCTTGTTCGAAGGCGTTTATTTGCAATTCAACAAGAAGAAGGCCGTGTTTGGATCGGAATTAGGGTTGGGTTGGGTGGGTTTTTTTTTTTTTTTTTTTCTGATGCTATTTCCTGGAGGTCTTTTACACAATGCTGAAGGCTTCTTCCACGCCTCGAAGCTCTGCTTATCTGAACGCTCTCTCTCAGGAAATCCACAAGAAGCTTCAGAAGGTATCAATTTATTCGAATAATAATTTGTTTTCCTTTTCCTTTTGCTATTGATTTTCTCGGTAACCAAACAGGATTTTTTTTTTTTTTTGGTTGTTGCAGGCACTAGCTTCTCCGTCACAAAAGCTCAACTTGTTGCAAGAGTTGTTTGCCGATGTAGCATTGGAGGTCGATGATAGAGCCAAAGGTGAGACAGAAGACTCCGAATTTTTGCGATTCTTAGTATTTTTGACATTAATCACGTGAGTTGTATCTAAAGAATGGGCAGAATTTAGCATCTTAAATTGAACACTTGCAAAATGGAATATGGTGGTCAAAATTGCATTTATGTGATAAATAGTTATATTTTTAATGGAATAAAGTTTATGATTCTAATTAGTTACAATAAAAGAAACACTATAACATGATTTAGTTCATTGGTAGCACTGTTAAATCTTGTTTATATCGAGTTCTGGTCCAAAATAGAGTCTTCGTTGCTCCAAAGAGTTGGATGTTGTTGGGAATGAGCAGTTGTTCTCATTTGGAGTCGCAAAGTTTTATCTTCATGTGAAATTTTGAAGCAGGATGTTCTCATTTTGGGTTTTGAAATTGAAAAACAGATATAATTCTCAGCAGGGAAGAAGACATTATTTCTCCTGCAGACGACAACGGTGAGGGCCCGCTGTGTTTCTTTGATGTTCTTGCTGATTTTTATGTTAGGGTGCCTGAGAGTGGAAAACCCATCCTGGATTTGATTGTCCAACTATGGAGCCAGTCCTTTGCATCTCACATCTTCGCACTCCTGTTCCACAAATGGGTATGTCAGCTTAATGGATATTCCTTCCGTGTTTTCGTGCTTGAACTTGGTATTGATTTCGGGACTTTGGTGCTCACTGTTGTTTATATGTTCTTGAAAGCTTAAAACTTTGTTCAACCATATGGCTTCAATCTGCACACTTCTGTTGTGTAATTTTGTCTTTTTCTATGTAAGTATTGAATGCCTTAAAAAAATGTGAAAAGTTGGGGAAACTTATTTCTAAAGTTTTGGTAAGATAATTACACTTCAGATCAGATCAAGAAAATAAAAATACAAAATCCATGACTCTTCTTTTCCTCATAGCGTACTTAGGCAAGTGCCCAGCTTGGACTTCAAAGTTGCAGTTGCAAATGTGATGAAATATAGATCTAATCTTTGTTCTTTTTTGATGTTGTGTTTAGTGGTGTCATTTTCTTCTTCTTTTGGCAGCTGTTTGAGGTGGAACTTGATAATTCGGAAGTCCTCCTCCGTTACTCATCTGCTCTTGTTCAAGGTGCTACAAATGTTTTCTGGTATGGATTCTAGCATATATATGCCTATTCTGGCAGATGACCGAACCAGACATGAAGCCAACAAAATGCAACTTAATGTATTTTTAAAAGATGCATTAAGTTGCAAGATTTGACTACATGTCTGTTGAATTGTCGATCATGTTCATTTTGAGATTAAAAGAAGTGCTATTATGTGTTCTGTTTAATATTGTCGTGCTTTTATTGCTAAATTATGCTTGAGTAGCTGTTGCTATCCCGTCATAATCGTTCTGTTATATATCTTGAACTTTTCTTGCCTCCAACCTCTCTTCCTACCACAACGAAAATGATATTGAAATATTTCTTTGATATGTGTTTTATGCTGTATTTTTTTCATTGCTGAAGTGACCTTTTTCTTGATTGTGCACCCTCCCTTCAATAGAGGATGTTGTTCATCTGCTGTGTAGTAATTTTTGTATGCTTATTTGTAGGATTGACATCCAAACAAATACAAGGCGTTTTCAGTCTCTATTTCGTGTGAGTTCTGACTATTATGTTTTAAATCCCAATTTTGTGCTAGCGTTGTTCTATATTTTTTTTTTATTTTTTTGGAACACGGTGTAGGGAATTCAAACTCAAGACTTCAACTGTGAGATTACTGCAAGTCAAGCTTGCAACCACTAACCACTAGTGTCTTCTTCTTCTTCTTCCTTTTTTTTTTTTTTTTTTGTAATGCCTGCTTGTATTAAACAATGTCATGATTTGTTTCCTTTCTTTTTATGTTGCCTTGGATTCAGTATCTACTCGAGGAAGTGGTCTTGGAGCCATCACGGTTAAATAAAATCCCTGTACAGGTCCGACGTTGATATTGCCCTCTAAGTTTTACATGCTGAGATCTTATTTCTAATAAGAATTCTCAAGAAGAATTTAACTTGAGAATTGTTTCTCAACTCTCAGGCCCAGCGAGATCTCTATCTATTACTTTCAAGATTTATATTATTCTACAACTCAGGTAGGCCTGTGCTGAAGCAACTTATTGGTGAGCAACTACTTGCATGTTCTCTAACGTAATGTTTTCTGCAGTTGACAAGCTTGAAAGCTTCTTGAAGCAAATTCCTGCCTTCCCAAACGCTTTCTTCGTTGGTGGTCCAGCAGATTTTTTTGTTATTGAACTTGCTGACCAGGTAATATAAGATTAAATATATAAGGGTATCGCTCTCTTTCAAATATTTTTTTCACTGTTCGTGAATTCCAAAGTAGGTACGTGCAAGTTGGCATTCTAATTTAGGTCTCATCCTTTTGTCATTCAGCTTCAGAAGTTAAAGATTGAACCAGCACTCTTGCATTATCTTTCACAAATGAAATTTCTCCAAGGTAATATATCTGCCATTTATTTCCTGAATTTGATAGAACTTTAGGACGTTGTTATGCTCATACATTTTGATAGTTTGATTGTATATCCATAGGCATGGAATTGAGAATGACCACAAGTACACGGTTGAAAAGTTGTTTGTACAGCTTTACTTCTCCTGGAGGGCCAATGTATCCCACTAGAGCCGTCCGTCATGCTGCCTGGGATGCATTGGATTTTCTTTTCCCAGTGAGTTCGTTATGCTTTTCTGTTCACAATTGCAATTACCTATTATTGTTATTTTTGTTGTTGTTGTTGTAGCAATACATTGTGGAGTTCATGTGCATCTTCCTCGTTTCACCCTTCATTCACCCAAAAGTAATCTTGAGGAATTCAAACTCTTGATGAACCGTTTGACAAAACTTGTTAGTTCTTGGTTTGTTTTCTCTTTTTGCCATAACTTTAATGGTGTGTTACAGGTTGGTCGGTACCCTCGGCATCTTATAAGCTTGTTCTTCAGGCTGCTCTATCCTTGGTATTGGCCTTCTTCTTGTTGGAACTTCGTAATGTCATGTATAAAGGCTATATTGTACTCCCTACTTGGGCTGGTCTTCTCCTTTTGGGGGAAGCTGATAAGGCCTAAGAGGCACTATTAAATTTTTCAACGATTTACCCTGTAGTAAAGGTCAAAATACGCTTGTCATTTTTGTTTTTCCTCAACTCGCTGTCTCGGCTCCGAGGGATGTTACATCATGTATTATCTTCTGATTATAACTTACGTCATATTCCTCAACCAATTACACCATATTGTCATTGCTAAACCATTATAATTATATTGCTTGTAAAAGAGCGGTTCTATCCTTTCTTTTTTTGTCAAAATTCTTCGACCAAACGCAGATAATGGTGCATATCTACGTTGCACTATTATCTAATGCAAGCAGCATGTGTTCCATGGGTACCTTTTTTTCCCCACTTTTTGTCAGTTTGGTTAGTGAGTTTTAACCAAAACTTTACGTCGGATCCTATGAATCAACCACACTTAAAATTGATAAATTGAATTTGGCTTTAAGATTACACGTTCGCATAGCATTAGCATTTTAAGACTGCAAAGTTTTTGTTTGTTCGAGTAATCCTCTCTTTTGAGCCATAAATTACAGAATCTAAAATTAAAAAAAAAAAAAAACCACCAATGATGATGCACATGAAATAACAACTAGAAGAAACAACAATTAGAAGAAAACAAATAGGTGTTTTATCCTTTGGCTGGCCATTTTGGATGACATGTAGGTGTAATTTTCCGGATATCAAGTAAACCACTTAGTCAAAGCACGCCTCGTCTCATGTCTGGCTGACGAACTTCGAGAAACATGTGTGTTCGAACTAGCTATATAAAGTAGTTTTCCAATCTATCCAGAACAAATTCAAGGTAACACCCGCCGTACAGTTGCAATGGACCCGACCACTCAAAATAATAATGCTTTTCCAAAACCTTGTTAGGCTCAGGTTCCATCGCACTAATGAAATTCATGCAACAGTCAAACCAAAACATTTCTTCAAGAGGCTCAATTAAAATTGCTCATTCAATAACCGACTATTGATGGAACAAGAAATGCCAACAGCAAAGGCACTGCCATAATTATGTTCCAACATTCAAGTGTAGACCGGAGATCATAAGATTCTAAACTACCGCAACGAGAAAAACCAAAATGAGGAACAGCATAGCTCAGCAGCAGGTTGTTTATTCTCTCCCCGATAATGTCACGCTACAAACAAAATGGTGCGGGATTCATAGCTACAGCAGCATAAAATTTCTCGTTCAATAACCGTCCATTCATGGAACAAGAACTGCCAACAGCAAAGGCGTTGCTTAACTATGTTGCAACATTAAGGGCAGACTAGAGATCATATCATCCTAAACCACAGCAATGAGACCATAATGATGTGCAGGATAGCTAAGCAGCAGTTTATTTATTCTCTTCCTGATAATGCCGAGCCGGCAAAAAAAATAATGGTGCCCGGGATTCATTATTAAGCAGCTGATTGTTTATGCTCTTCTAGATAGTGTTGAGCTGCATAAAACTCGGATCATTTGCAACCATTGTTAACAAAAAGGCCTCTACTCATCTTTCCATAAATACGTCTATTTCAACTGAACCCCCTATTCCCACCAGCACTGTCAACAAGTTGAACTAAAGTAGAGACATTTTATGAACTGTCACCATATCACATCATATAAACAGGGAGTTAATATTTCCCTGGACAACATACAAAAAGAAAGCTACCAGAACACAGTCAAAAAACTAAGCAGCACAATAAACTGCACCAAGAGCACAGGGACAAAACTTAACGAAATATGAATAAACAAAGGGAAACGGAGAAATCTACCTCATTGAAGTCCACAGTGTTTTTTGAGCAGTTCCAACCGCATAAGACATAGCAGCAGTGTGGGATTTCTTTAAGGCTCAATCCTTTCACACCTTGCAGCCAATGCTTTCAATGTACAAGGAGAAACAGAGAATAAGGTCCCCGCTTCCACACCCCAACTTGTTGAATGA